>NC_069431.1:28347464-28508445 GCF_026875155.1 Cherax quadricarinatus
AATGGTCCTATTTTTTGAAACGTTCAATATATGATACATTCCGTTTTTTGAGGTTCCACTGTACAAGAAACAGCCCATTTACCAATTTGAACCTACCCAATAAAGTGGTCAGAAATTGGGCATTTGGCCAATTTCATGCAAATTAAAAAAGATGCCAATTTCAAATAGGGTCCAGAATAAACAATGTAGACTTTTTTTGGCACTAAAATAACATTTCTCTGTTCATTAGTCACGTCTCTAGGCCCCTCTTATATTACTTTTGCTTTCTATTTTGATTTTATTAATACACAAAATACAAAAATTTACTGTTATGCAGACTACTAATTATTATAAAAATGGTATAAATAATATCAGTGCACTAGTGAAAGAATATTAGACTCCCCAGTTGACGTGTATTGGACGTGTGGTGTAATTTGCTTACTCTTGAACATTGGTAAAAATCGAACATTTCCGCTACTTTGAGCTGAATTTCAAGGTTGTTTTCATCGTGAAACTAATCAAAATCATCTCTTTCTGCAATATGTTTTCCATTTTATCACGCGAGACCATGAAAACAAAAATACAACGATAAATACTATATGAAAACACACCTCAAAGTTAGCATTTTAATCCAAAAAAACAGTCAAGAGTTTCTTTTTCTCATTATGCACTGCGTGCTGTAGGATTTTTTTAATGTGGTTCACACTGCCCACACAGACCTATTCTCTCACATGTGGGCCTACCAGCTTTCTCCTGCTTGTTTTGAAGCCACTAGAATTATTGAGTATACAGTGGACCCTCAGCTAACGATATTAATCCGTTCCTGAAAGCTCATCGTATGCTGAAATTATTGTTAGCTGAATTAATTTTCCCCATAAGAAATAATAGAAATCAAATTAATTCGCGCAAGACACCCCAAAGTATGAAAAAAAAAATTTTTTACATGAAATATTAATTTTAATACACACAAACTAACACTTACCTTTAAATAAATAACAAAAAGGCACAATACCGTGACTGGAACGATACACAAATAACCCGCACATAAAAGAGAGAAGCTTACGACGACGTTTCGGTCCGACTTGGACCATTGACAAAGTCACACTAACAGAGGTGGAGCAGGACGGCTTTTATATGGCAGGAAGAGGTGGAGGTAGTAGTAGTACTACTACTACCTCCACCCTCTTCCTGCCTATATATAGCCGTCCTGCTCCACCTCTGTTAGTGTGCTTTGTCAATGGTCCAAGTCGGACCGAAACGTCGTCGTAAGCTTCTCTCTTTTTATTGGGTTATTTTTGTGTAACTTACCTTTATTAAGATTGGTGATGATTGAGGGATGGGAGGAGGGGAGAGTGTGGAAGTTGTTAATGTTTAGAAGGGGAAACCCCTTCCATTAGGACTTGAGGTATCGAGTCCTTTTTCCGGGGTTACTTCCACTTTCCCCGCCTTTTAATGCCACTAGGACCACTTGAGAGTCACTGGATCCTCTGTCGCACAACATATCTGCCGGAGAGCCTTAATGATTTGTCGAAAGTGGTTCAACACAACCCATCTTTGCATTTGTAAAATAGTCACCAGCACGGCTTGCAATAGAGCTGTGTAGGGATTTTCTCCATAAAGGTTTTGCACTTCAAGCCACTTTGCACACATTTCCTCTAATCTCTTTCTTTCATATCCATTAGTAAGTTCCACATCCCTTTTTTCTGCATGTTGGCACTAGAACTTTCTTGGGCCATGGCACTTATTTTGTCAGGTACATCACTAAAAAACCTGTGATAATAGAAATTTCCGATTGTATGTGTGGATGGCGACTGACACTGGCTGGCTGTAAACACTGGCACCCACGGGACAACTGACGCAACACTCAGGCCACACGTGGACGCAACTCGAACAAATCGCATAGGCGAGTTTTTTAAGCGTTAACCGAGTCAAAAATTTTGCGTTTAAATTGTATCTTATGATGTTTAACATAAGGTGATGCCATCATTATCTGAGGGTCCACTGTAGATACGTCTGAAACACTGCTCGTAAAACGTATATATACAAATCCAAAATAGTCAAAAGGGTTAACCCTCCAGGTTTTCAGATGTACAGTGACCCCCGCCTTACGATGGCATCACGTTACGTTAAATCCGCCGATACGTACATTTTAACGCAAAATTTTTGCTTCGTCTCACCTATAAATCTCGCCTTACATGATTGTCCAGGATCGCGTCCACTGTGTGGCCTCAGCGCCATTGTTTACAACCAGCCAGTGCGGTCACAGCTATGCATACATTCGGTACATTTCACATTATCTCCAGTGTTTTTAGTGCTTGTAACTGCAAAATAAGTCACCATGGACCCCAAGAAAGCTCTTCATGCCATACCTGTGGTAATTAGAGGGTGAAATTAGTATGAATTGAAAAAAGAGATTTAGGAAATGTGTGCAAAGCGGGTTGAACTGCAAACCTCACGAAGAAAATCACCCCTGACACAGCTAATGCAAGCTTGTTGGCAACCTTACAATGACAATGTTAGCCCCATTTTAGAAAGTCCTCAAAGGAACGGGGGTACAGAGCTCTATGGACAATTTTTTGTGTGAACAAGTCCAGTGACTCTGGATTGGTCCTATGGCAGTAAAGAAGAAGGAATAAACCCCGAATAAGGACTTGCTACCATCAATCCTAATGAAGAGGATTAACCTTTCTAAACAATAACTCCACACTCTCCCCTCCTCCATCCCATCAAACATCACAATTATCAATAAAGGTGTCATTTATTCTATCTTAGTAAGTATAAACGGGCATGTCTTCTTCATTGTGTGTAATAAAGTTAAATATTTCAGTGTAAAATTTTTTTTTTTTTCAATACTTTGGGTGGTCGAAACGGATTAATTTGATTTTCCATTATTTCTTATGGTGAAAATTAATTCCGTCTTAAAACGAAATTTAGGCGTACAATGAGCTCTCAGGGAACAAATTAATATCGTAAGGCGGGTTCCACTTAACTAGTACGCTTACGCACCAGGTTATTGACATAATAGAAACCTAAATTCTAGCGCTTAAATCTCAGAGAAAGCTGGTAGGCCTACATATTAAAAATGTTCTAATTGGTCAGTGTGCGCAGTATAACAAAAATCCAGAAATAAATGGTATAAAATACCGACACAATGCTAATATAAACACAAATGCAGTATAATGTGATCCTTTATTGACTAAGTTTCGCCCACTTTGTGGGCGAAACGTTGACATAAAGGATCACATTATACTGCATTTTGTTTAATGCCATAAAAAAAATCCTGCAGCACACAGTGCTTAATGAGAGAAAAAAAAACTTTGACCGGTTTTTGGATTAAAACTGCGACTTTGCACTATATATCCTATGGTATTATGGTTGTATTCAGTTTTCCTGGTCCATTTTATAGAATGGAAGACATATTACAGAAATTTGAGATGATTTTGATTATTTTCACAATGAAAGTATCTTGAAATTGATCTCAAAGTACTGAAATTTTCAATTTTTTACCAAAGTTCAAAGTACAACAAATCAAGCAAGCATCAATAACACATCAACTGGTGATAGTTCTCAAATATTCTTTTCACAGTGCGCTGATATATTTTATACCATTTTTACACTAATGCAGTAGTCTGCAATAATACTAAATCTCAATTTTTTTGTAGATGTAAATTCAAATTGGAAAGCAATATAAAATATAAGCGGGGCCTGAGGACGTTACTAATGAACAGAACTTGTTATTTTAGTCCAGGAATTCTGTCTTGTTTATTCTGGACCCTAGTTGGAAAATGCCATCTCCTGAAATTTGTTTGAAATTGGCAAAAGTGCCAATTTCTAACACCACTTTTAACTGGATAGTTTGAAATTGGTAAAAGGGTGGTTCTTGTCCCAATCGATAGAAAAAATGTAGTACTAGCAAAAAATTTATCTTTTTGTTTGACTAGTACACAGAATTGGCCAAAAGTAGGCACAAATTGGCGAAATCTTGATGCGTAAACATCGGCGAGAACACTAACTTCGTAGTTTTCATCAAATTTCATACTTTTTTAGTGCCATTATGATCGGAAAAGATTCTCAATCATTTCATAAGGAAAAGCATTTTTTTTTTTTTTTTTTCCGAAAAATTTCGAACCCGAAAACAAGCTTAGAGAGGGCCTCTCGACCCTTGAAAGATTAAGGCTGTAAATCAAAAACCATCATACTGAAAGTTGATTCACACCCCCGCAAAAAAAAAAAAAAAAAAAAAAAAATAATTTTGTGTATTATGATAATATCCATTATATATACCCCATACCCATCCTTCATACAACTATATTTTCCATATTTATTTTTTTTTCCTTCCCTTATCTCATTCTCTGTAAAGGATGTTTGCAGGTTCCAGCTCCTATGATTAGAAACTTACCATGAACATCACCTTGTTAGCAGGCCAGGAAGACATGTCTGGGGTGATTAAGTCTCTCTCCAAAGAAATAAAAGGACGACTCAGTGCTCAGGCCACATGGCTCCTTAGGGTGAAATCCTAGCTCACATTCCTGCAAGACACCCCATGTATCTATTAAGTCATCAAAGTCGTCCATGATTTCTTTTTAGTTTTACACTTGGCGCCAAAACAATGCATCGCCACTTAACGATATAATGTTTTATGAAATAACATAACCTTTGACAAATGCTGGAAAAACAGATAAAAAAATTCAATCATTTAACATGCTATGTGCTTTGCCCCCTCCTCCATTACCCAAAAAAACATAGAAACATTCTCATTCTACTGCTGTCTTGGCCAAAAATATGCGACAATCTATACCTTCCAAACGACAAAATCCACACCCCTCAGCACTCCTTAATAAATATAAAGTTTTTTATTTTATCAATTACAGTGGTACATGAGTTATTGAACTTATTCATTCCAGAATATGTTGAGTGCCGTTACTAAACAAAATTTTTTTCGATAAAGGTATATTAAATAGATTATCAATTTCAACCCAAAAACACACTTATCAAAAAGAACTTACAAAACTACACTTACATAATTTTTTCCAAGTGAGAGAAGTATTCTAAACTCCAAAGTACTACTGCATTTATTTAAATGACCTCCAAATTTCATGATTAATCCTTCCATGAGTCCTGCCAAGTCAAAATTCACAATTTCAAAACCATTTACCCTAAAAGAATAACGTTAAATACATTTAATCTGTTCCCGACCACCCAAAAAGTATTAACAAAAAAACATTTTTTTTCTAAATTAAAATATCGATTTTACATACAGAAAAGTATGAGAAAGAAATATAAAACAATAACACATCAGTAAGAAGAGTGTAAGTGTAATAAACAAGGAGGATGAAGTCGGGGAGAATAAGCGACTATTGGCAGAAAGTGGGCTAGTTCAACGATGAGTAGTTTGGGGGGGTTGAAGAGGGTTGGAAATTTTAAAAAAGCAGTATTATAATGTGGGCAGAGTTGTGTTATAGGAGGGTGGGGGCAGGAGGAAAGAGGAAAGTGAATTGGTTGGAAAGATAAGTAAAGGGTGTGATAAAAAAAATGGTACTTATGAAGGTTTTACAAAGCAGAAGTGTTTATATGAAGAGCAGAGTATATGGATGAGTAAAAGAAGTAAAGAGAGGGTGAAGAGGGCAAAAGAGAAGCAGATAAAGAGTGGGAGAGCACTGTCAAAAATTATATGAAAAATAAAAAATTTTGGAGTGGAGTTAACAGTTAAGAAAGCCTAGGGAAAGTATTGATTTGTCAGTTTAAAAACATGTATGGGAGTTAGTAGATGGGAGATGAAGGTATTAGGTAGATGGCGAGATATTTTGAGGAACCTTTTTAAATGTTAAGGAAAAAGAGGGGAGACAGTAATTTATGCACTGTCAGGGAGTATAACCATCATTTAGGAGTGAAGAAGAGCAGAATGTATGTGTGGGGCGGTACGTAGGCTTTACATAATGAAAGGGTAAAGCACTGGAACTGATGAGAATCATGACAGAAATGTTAAAGCAGGGGGGGATATAGGTTGGAGTGATGAGTACTTTTGTTTAATAAATGTATGAAAAGGGGAAGGTTCCTAGGATTGGCAGAGAGAATTTATAGTCCCTTTTTTAAAAAAGGACAAAAGAGACTGTAAAAATTATAGAGGAATAAGGTTACTGATATACCAGCAAAGTGTACTAAGGTAATAACTGAAAAGCTAGAGTAAACAGAATTGGATTGTTGCGGATGAGCAAGGAGTTTTCAGATGGTAGGGAATGTGTAGATCAAGGTTACATGAACATATATGTGAACAGTATTTAGATAAAGAAGGGAATTTTTATTGCATTTATGGATTTTAGAAAAAGGCATATGATAAAGTGGAAAGGAGCAATTGGCAGATGTTGCAATATATGAACATAGGAGTTAAAGTTTATTAATGCTGTAAAAGTTTTTATGAGTTATGAGGCTCAGTTCAGGTGTGTATAAGAGAGGAATTACTTCCACATCCCAGTATAATAGGCTTAGACAGGGATGTGTAATGTCACCATGTTTTTTTATATATTTAAGATGGTGTTGTAAAGGAAGAAAATGCTAGGGAGTCGGGATAGGGTGGGATTAAATTTTGGTGAGATCAAATTCAAATTGGAATTGACACAGTTACTTTTTGTTGAAGATACTGTCTATGGTATTCTAAAGAAAAACTGCAAAGGTTAGAGGATGATTTGGGAATGTGTGTAAAGTAGAAAGTGAAAGTGAACAGGAAAAGTAAGTGATGAGGTATCAATTATTTAGATAAAGAAAAATTGGATATCAAAATGGGAGAGAAGTATTGAAGAAGGTGTATGTTTTCAGATACTTTGGGATTGAACGTGTCGGTGGATGGATTTATGAAAGTTGAGGTAACATATAAATGATGAAGGAAAAAAGGTGAGTGTGCGTTGAGGTATATGTGGAGTCAAAAAAACGTAATCTGAGGCAGAAGTGAATGTAATGAAAGTATAGTAGTACCAACACTCCATATATGGGTGAAGCTTGTGTAAATGCAGCAGTCGAGAGACGTTGGAGCAGTGGAGATGTCCCAGTTTAAGGGCATGTGTGGTGTAAATAATATGCAGAAAATTCGGAGTGTGGAAATTAGAAAAGGTTGAGTTAATAAAAGTATTAGTCAGAGGCAGAAGAGTGGTTGTTGAGGTTGTTTTGAATCATTTAGAGAGAATGGATCAAGTAGAATGACATGAAAGCATATAAATCTACAGGGGAAGGAAGGCGGGTCGGGGTCGTCCTCGAAAATGTTGGAGAGAGGGGTAAAGAGGTTTGTGGGCAAGGGGTTGACTTCCACAAGCCGTGCTGAGCGGTTTAGATAGGAGTGACAGGAGACAAATGGTACTTGGGGACCTACGATTCAGATGGAGAGATCAGCAGGGCAATATTTATTGATGGATTCAGGGAACCGTTTTATTTTCATATAGTCGGACTCGAGTCCTGGAAAAGGTAAGACAGTGCCTGCACTTTAAAGAGGTGATTGGGATATTGGCAGTTTTGGAGGGATATGTGGTGTATCTTATATGTGTATGCTCTAAACTGTTGTAATCTGAGCACCTCTCAGCAAAAACAGTGATAATGTGTAGTGTGGTGAAAGTGTTGAATATATGAAAGTATTTTCCTTTTGGGGAATTTCTTTTCTTTTTTTTTGTCACCCTGACCTCTTGAGACGCCGACTGTTGAAAAAAAAAAACAAAAACACAGCATCACACTTACCCTTTAATGCAGACTCTTGTTGGTGTATGTTACCAGAAAGTGGGATACCTGGACTAAGCCTTGTCTAAGCAAATTAAAACTTACAACACATCACAGGCATAAATCAGGCCCACCAAGGGCTATCCCATCAAAACAGAAAGCGCTAAAAACCAGTATTTTCTTCAATGGTTGGTAACAGAGGGTTAGGCAAAAAATCCTAGTTTAGAAAATATATCTATTAATCAACATAACACTATAAAATACACACTCTAGAAACAACCCTCATCCTAAACGCCCAAATGACGGTACAACAAGAAACACTGGTTGGCAGTCCAGTAACCAGGCCGACTCTACTCCAATACCAAACCCCAATTTCTTATTTCTTCACTCATGCACCGCACCCTGACCATGTCAAGCCCAGTTGGGCATACAGGTAAGCCATAGAAAGCCTAAGCATGGGTTACGCTAAACAAAAGAAGTACACAACTACAAACTTAGCTCAAATACACAGCATCTCCGACACCACCTCCTCACCAGCTGACTCCACTGACTGCCCCAAAGCCACGCTTCCCACCCCGCATACCCAAACACAGTTTGGAAAATAAATCTCTATCAATTTCTTTATAATTATTGTTTAACCTATTTAAACATTACCCCCCAAAAGTCACATTATGAATTATAAAATATGCTTTTACCCAATTATAACATTCATACTATTATGACACCAACCCCCTTCCTCTACTGTATCTACATTACAATGTTATTCAGAACCCTGCATAACAGTGTATGTAAGATGGGGAGGAAGGGGAGAAGATGGAGAATTTCCAACACTAATTGTTTGGAAGGGAATCCCCTTCCATAAAGACTTTAGGTACCAAGTCCTACTGGTTACTTCCTTTCTTTGTTTTTTAATGCATTAGGTCCAGCCTGAGATCACTGATCCCCTTCGCTCAAAAATAGTTCCATAGAGCTCCATTTCTGGCATCTTTATGATATGCCCTAAAATGGACAGGTATTTACATTGAAACAATGTAGCAACACTGCCCCTGCATCATCTTTGTTGTGATTTCCTCCAAAATGTTGCACCTTCACTCCACTTTTTGCACAAATGTGTCCTTAAGCTTGAAGAAGCACCTTCTCCCCTCTCTCTTCCTCCTCCAGTGAAGCAATTTCCTCACTGTGCTCTGTTGCTGTTGCAGCTTCTTCAAGGGGTTACTCCTGCAATTTGGACCTTCACCAACTCTTCCACATCCTGGCCATCCACATCGCAACACCAGGACACCACCCTACCCAATAGAACCACAACAGGCATAGGGTTTTCAGGTGTGGTGAGTGGAAGTACCTCAGGTTGGGTTGTAATACGTTCCCCTGGCTGGTGTGTAGGGAATGTCCTGGGGTGGTGTGGTGGAAGGTGCCCTGGCAGGTGTGAGTGGGGAAGTACCCTGGCTGGTGTGTCTGTGTGGGGAGTATCTTTTGCTGGTTTGTGTGGGAGTACTCTGGCTGGTGTGTTCCTTTCTTAATACTATCGTTTTCTTTTCCTCTTTTTCTCGCATTTTTACCAAAGGGGCAGACACTAGGAGCTTTCTTTTGGGCCCATGGAAAGCTTATTTATCAGTTTGCAAGCAACAAAAAATGGATATTATGAAAGTAATCGTATGATGCATGGGGTATGGTCACTCCAACGATAAACAATGCCACAACTGGCTCTGAATGGTGTGTGGGAGCCTTTGCATGTGCATGGCCACGTGGGAGGCCGCTCAGACGCATTCTGTATGAACCGCCGAATTTTTGAGGCTATATTTTGACGAAAAAAGGGTGATGATAATCGAAATTACACGAAACTTGGAGACTCATGAAATTCGGGGGTCACTTTAATTTCATTTTTTGTTATGTGATAAACTAAAGGGAGCATACATACATTTGTGAACTACTAATGAAAGATACAAAAACAAAAGTACTAACATCTGACTTTTGTTAATTATAGAACTTAGCAATAATCAGTACTCTAATAATACTGTGCTTTTAAACATAGCCAATAAAAAAAATTAAAACACAAATTTGTCAAAAAACCCATGTACATATAGCCTGAATATTAAACTAATATCATCTTCAGTATTTCAGTATTTCTCAGTATCCCCGCT
Organism: Cherax quadricarinatus; assembly: GCF_026875155.1. NCBI lineage: Eukaryota > Metazoa > Arthropoda > Malacostraca > Decapoda > Parastacidae > Cherax > Cherax quadricarinatus. The sequence continues at coordinate 28,357,283 of NC_069431.1, forward strand.
CTCTCTTACCTTTGGCCTCCCTCACCTGCTTGAGCGCTACCAATGGGGCATGGATAGCGAGATCTGGTGTTGGCACAGATGGAGGTTGCTGGTAATGGAGTGGTGTAGGAGTTGAGGGTCCAGGCTCTCGTGCCAATGTCCACCGCTGCCAGACAAGACAGTTCTCAACCCTACTTAGTGGTAGTTCACACGTCGCTGAACACCTCCTCCAATTTATATTATTATTATTAACAAATAGTACATTGTTTTTTTACAACACCAGTTTATACCCAGTCTCCACTGAGGCAGCGTGGACTGAAAAAGAAGAAAACCTAATAAAGCATTACTTATTTTACATCTTTAGTAATTTATATCAGAAGAGGTTGCTACAACTTCCTCTCAAAAATATTAAAAACAAAGAAGGCCTCTAGCATGCCTAGGTATTCAGGCAGACTAATCCTAATTCTTAACTCTAATTGACCAAGATATAGAGCAGTATATTTTTAATATTCATTATTGCATACTGTTATAAAAGTAGTTAAACTGAGGTGATTAATTAGAATTATAATAATGTGGTAGTACAAAACAACGACAAATGTTTACATTCAGTAAATTCAGTAATGATTAAGTGAACCTTCAGTTTTCCGTGATTAATCCTTTTCCTGAAGTCTACGAAAACCAAATCGAACAATAAACTAAAGCAATATTTCCCATAAGAAAATAATGTAAATCCAATTTAATCTTTTCAGACAACTCCTAAAAATATCAACAAAAAATACATTTTAAAAGAGAAGAGAACTATAGTTTCACCACACAGAAAACAATACAAATTAAATTAAAAGACTAAGAAATGATAAATGAACATTTAACATCACTTTTAGCTTTATTGAAGACTCTTGTTGACATATTGAAGAAGCAAGGAGGGGAAGGGAGAGAGTTATGTTTAAAGGGGAATCCTTCTCCATCATGACTTCCAGGTATCAAAGCCCTGATCAAAACCGATCGTTGATTGATGGCTTCCCTGTACATTTCTGCAAGCTCAGCCACACGTAAGACACTTTCATACATTGCTACAATTTTTATCTTATGTGTTTCCTCGTTTTTCTTAGCCTTCCTTATCAAAAGCTGCACAGAATTTACTTTGGCCCCATGGTGGTGCTTATTTAGCAGTCGCACTACAATAAACAAGCACAAAAAACAATGGAATATTAGAAATGTATCTGATGAACGCTCCGTAGTAATGCTCACATTATGATAGCAAAGCATACTGAGGACCACGAACGTACGAGTGGCCACATCCAGCGGGCAGGGCAGATTGCATCTGGCACAGAGAAAAACCAAGTGGATAATGAACACTAAACAAAAATTTTGCCAAAAAGATGTCATCGTAAATCAATTTCACAAAAACTGGGGCAAAAAACGAAAACAAGTTTCACTGTAATTAGACTTATAATAACGAGTAGTACAAAACATATGACAATGTTACAATCAGTAAATTTAGTAATGTGAATGTTAAGTCCCTTGGCAAGATGCCCCTGTTCTATTAAAGCTCACTAAACTGGATAGTATCTTAGGCAAACTTAGGAGAACTTAATCATAATTAGCCAATAGCATATGTCTTAGGAATTTTATGTTTTACAGTCAATTAGGCAAGTTAAAGTGTAAAATTAGGAGAATTACAGATAATGAGAAAAAATCTACGAGTGTCCCCATAAGTCTGGACCCATGCCATCCACAAATTGTGGAGCAACTCAGGAAAATTTCTGTGACCGTGATTCAGAGAGTGCTGTTGCAGTGGAATCTTTCAATTATGTGTGCGACACAATGGTGACACTTTGTAGTGATACTGGTCCTCTGTGGGGAGCAGCAGGGATAATACTGCAACCACCTCAGGGGCCTTAACCAACCAACAACAGTTTGGTGTTGTGTCATGGGCACCAAACACCTGGTGTGTGATTCCTTCCTACTTTTCCATTTATCATCGATGCAGATACCATGGTGAGTTTAAATATGTGCCTGTAGTTATAACTTTTTCTCTGACATATGCAAGACATCACCATCGCTGTAAAGCTATTATTTAGATGTAAGCTAGTCATTATATTTTGTTGTTGCAGAAGTACTATTAATATTCTATGTTCAATAAGCCTAGCGATGGGAGATAAGGCCTGTGTTTCTATCACAAACAATTTATGAACATAGAATCCTGTCAAACCTGGTGGTGATCCTGCGCTAGACTACATCCACAACATGGAGCGATTACTGAAAACCTGAGAGCTAGACGTGACCCCAGCTTATCATCGGCTGCTCAGGAATGGAAGCACTGGTTTAAGACTTTCGAAACTTCTTGGGAGCCCTTCCTAAAAAAGATCTAATAAACTAAGTCTGCTTATCAATTTTTGTCACCTAAGATATATGAGATGAAGCATTTCTGGTGTAATACCTATGAAGATGCTATCATACCCTCAAGTTCCCTCAGTATATTAAACCTACAAATGAAATCTTTGCATCGCTATCGCCTTGCAACTCGCCGCCAACAGATGGAATGAATCCTTAGATGTATACTTTCAAGCACTGAAATTTTAGGTAAGACGTTCCACTTCCAAGCAGTGACAGCTTCTCATATTTGTGAAGATCCATCATGGGAATGCTTTTATCAGTGCCTGCAATCACGCATTAATAAGGGCAGCGTTTATTGGAGAATAAAAACTCTCGACTTAGAGCCCGCCTTGACAGGCAAGAGCTCTAGATTCACCAGAAGAATTCTGAAGTATACAGTACCAATCAGCCTTCTCGAGTGGTAAGTGCTGCAAATTCCTGACCAAGACTCTGCAATGAAGTACTGCGGAACCTGCCCAGTGACAGCAGCACAGTACGGTGTGTTTCTTTTTGGTTTTTCAAGCATCCACGTCAAAGTGTCCTTCTCAGAAGCAATGTGCCATAAATTGCCACAAAAAGGTCACTTTGCTAAAGGTATTCGTTGCTAAAGCATCAACAAGAGCTAGTGCCTCCACACATTCCCATGATCATGCGACTCTAGCAACACGACCTTCTGCGGCTACTCAAATTCACTGTCAAAGGCATTTGTGAAAGTATTCATCAAAGGAACAGAATAGAATGTCAATAATTATTGATAGTGGCAGCTCAGAGAGTTTCAACAACCTTGACTTAGTTTAAACGGCTCCTCCTTGCTCAACATTTTCTCGGACTCATCAGGTACAGGTTTCCAGCATCAACATCTCTCTCAATTTCAGACCTTAGGGTTTTGTAAGGTAAATCTCAGAGTTAATGGAAAGGATTATCAAGATGACATTTAGCTATTCTGCCACAACGTGCTCTGATGTTATCCGTTTGGTCAGACTTTTCAGAACTGCATGTATTGTCACCTTACATCTGAGGTGAACTGCCTCCTCGTGTTGTCTGTGGACTTAGCTCTTTAGGTTAGACCCCACCAAAGCTGGTTTGCAAATCTTATTACCGCGTATTGCCTCTCCTATATCTGCTAAGTCACGCCGCTATTCTTATGAGGAACGGATGTTCATTGAGAAATAAACTCAGAGAGCTGCGAAGAGGGTATTATAGAACCGAGTGAATTCCCCTTGCGTGCACAGGTTGTTGTGTTAAAAAGATGTTATAGGAAAACGGGAGACTGGCTAATACGATTACTCTCCTGCGACCAATCAACATATTTACAACTTTCTTGATGGGTACCCTCTTACCTCGAATTGACGATACAGTGAACAAAATGCTCAGTACTACGTGTTTAGCCAATTGATCTGCAAGTGCCTATCATCAAGTCCCTATAAGGAATGCAATAAACCATAACACGCGTTTCAGGGCTATGATGGCCTGTATCATTTTACAGAGTCCCTTTTGGGAGTCACCAATGGGGTAGCCTGCTTCCAACGAAATGGATCACTCATTCAGGAAGAAGCAACTCATGGAACCTACGCGTATGTAAGATAATGTTAACCATTTGTGGCAAGACCAGAGGAACATGATGCATAACTTGATAAGTTTTGGAAGCCGTCCAATAAAAAAAATCAGGTACAATGAGGAATAAGTGCACATTTTAAACTTAAAAAGGCTTAGCATCCTTGGTATGTAGTGGAGGAGGTTCAATATTCCCAGACCCTTGAACGACTACGACCTCTACGGAACTTCCAAAGCCTCAAGCACAAAAAGTCACTCCGAAGAACTTGGTCTCTTTGCTTATTACTCACAATGGATCTACCAACAATTCAATAAAGTCCGCCCATTGAGTGCTACCCACATTTCCTGTGACAAAAGGAAGCAGAAGCCGCTTCCATACTCTCAACAGGACATTGAAAACTCAGTAGTTCCAATGCCATGATGAGTCCCTAAAACCATTCGAAAGTGGAAACGGATGCATCTGACATGCCATTGCTGCAGTCTTATCTCAGCAGGGACGACCAGTAGCCATCTTTTCGAGAACTTTTTCCAAGGATCAGAGAAATGTTATGCTGCTGTAGAAAAGGAACCCAGCCAACATAGAAGCATTTCGCCATCTGAGGCATTATTTATCTGTAGACATTTCACCATAAGGACTGAACCAACGTTCCGTGATGTTATGTTTGAACAAAGGCTCAAAAGTAAGATAAAGAATGACAAGATAAGACTCTGAGGATTGACCTATCGTGTTATGACCTTTGAATATTCTGTACCGACCCCGGGCAAGAGAACCTCTCACCTGATGCATTCTCTAGGTCCCCACTGTGGAGCAGCATGTCAATTTTGCAATCACTCTCAGCTCTCCACAAGGCTTGTTTCAACCAGGAGTTACACGCCTGTAAACCATTTTGTTCAAATCAAAGGAACATGCCCTACTCAGTGGAAGATGTGCGACAAGTGATTCAGAGCATGCAGAGTAGGTGCAGAGTGCAAGCCCAAACTTTCATCACAGCCAGATAAGACTCATGCCTCATAAAATCCACCCACCTTTCGAAAGTGAATAATAGATTTCAAAGGACCTCTACCAAGCACAAAATCGAATATGAGGTATTTCCTTAACATAGTAGATAATATTTCAGGTTTCCCTTTGTATTCCCCTGTGCAAATATGGCTGCGTCAAACTGTTATTAGTTGATCATTCAACAGTTGTTCTCTATTTTTTTGTATGCCAGCTTATATCCATTCAGAAGGAATCCTCAGTTCATGAAGTAACGAACTTCAGGATTTTTGGCTAGCAAAGGTATTGCCTGCAGCAGAACAACAAGCTACAACCCCTCAAGGCAATTGGTCAAGTGAGCGGTTTCATTGGACTATAAGGAAGGCAGTATAACAATGACATTAAAGTCGTGCAATCTACCTGTTTCACACTGGCAAACTGTCCTACCTGATGCTCTTTCACTCTCTAGATCACTGGCTGTCTCAGCTACTAATGCAACCCCCCTCATTAAAGACCCTCAACTATTCCGCGATCACTAAATACGGAGCCTCCGGCCCACCGTTGGTTAATGTCATCCTGGACCCGTTTCCTGAAGAGGTCCCGTATGAGATGAACAAGACGGATCCTTTAGTGGAAGAGGTAAGCTCACTGCAAGCTAATCCACATTACCCCACATTCGCTACCAAATGTGAAGAGACTACATTACTACAAGACATTTAGCCCAGTTGAAATCCTATTAGTGTGGATCTCAAGGATACACCCAATAGATGTGAAAGAAGCTTTCGTTTTCTCCTGGAAATCCCCTTGAGACTACCCCTATGGAAATAGAGTATTCTGCTCCAGCAGTTAATAAACCCCCCGCTGGAAAATAATCGAACCAGGTGAAGAGGCCCAAGGGCTTACGAAGGTCGGTCGTTAACGTCGCCCCAACTAAACTGTTGGGAGATTACTGCTCTGAAATTTTAGGAAGGGGGAGATTGTAGTGATACGGACCTGTGGGGAGCAGCAGCAGGATAATACTGCACCACCTCTAGGGGCCCTTAACAACAACAACAGTTTGGTGTGTGTCATGGGCACCAACACATGGTGTGTGATTCTCTCCTACTTTATCCATTTATCAGCGATGCAGATTACATGGTGAGTTTAAATATGTGGCCTGTAGTTATAACTTTTCTCTTGACATATGCAAGACATCACCATCCCTGTAGAAGCTATTATTAGATGTACTAGTCATTATATTTTGTTGTTGCAGAAGTACTATGAAGATTCTATGTTCAATAAAGCCTAGAGATAAGGCCTGTGTTTCTATCACAACAACTTTGAACACATTATGTGCTAAATTTTCAAAATATTTTGTAATTTTATTGTTTTTCCCCTATGGAACACCCTGTATTTTGTTTTGGATGTGTCCCTACAAAAAGAGAATAGGTGGTTTTCCTATAGTTAGCTGATGATGGGGTGTGTTAGGGAGACAAGATATTTTTTAACAGTAGTTTTGTAAATGGTGGTTGAATCTGCAGTTCTAGAGTTTTCAGGCAGGGAGTTCCAGATTTTAGGCTCTTTTATGTACATCATATTTTTGTAGAGATTTAGCCAGACACGGGGAATGTCGTAGAGATTTTTGTTTCTGGTATTGTGTCTATGAGTCTGGTTGGTTCTGTAAATGTAGGTTGCACAGTAGTAGGTGTGAATATTTTGCACAGTAAGTTTAGGTCTTTGAAGAGTAGGGGGGTGTTGCCTAGCATTGAATTGTGTGATTATTCTTACTGCAGCTTTTTGTTGGGTTATTATTGGTGGGTTGTTGCTGTTGATCCCCAGGCACAAAGAGCATAGGTGAGGTAGGGATAGATGAGTGAATAGTATAGTGCGAGTAGGGCTGATTGTGGCATGAAGTAACGTATCTTGGAGAGGGTCCCAACCATTTTGGATACTTTTTTTTTGTTATGTGTTGGATGTGGGTGTTGAATTTCAGGTTGCTGTCAAGGTGCAGGCCCGGTGGCCTGGTGGCTAAAGCTCCCACTTCACACACGGAGGGTCCGGGTTCGATTCCCGGCGGGTGGAAACATTCGACACGTTTCCTTACACCTGTTGTCCTGTTCACCTAGCAGCAAATAGGTACCTGGGTGTTAGTCGACTGGTGTGGGTCGCATCCTGGGGGACAAGATTAAGGACCCCAATGGAAATAAGTTAGACAGTCCTCGATGATGCACTGACTTTCTTGGGTTATCTTTGGTGGCTAACCCTCCGGGGTTAAAAATCCGAACAAAATCTTATCTTATCTTATTTGCCCTCATCATGTTTAGCAGTAAGAGTGTTGTCAATCATAATGTTCAGCTGGGCTACACCTGCTCAGCTAAAATGACATGGCGATTTAAAAGCAGTCCATATCATGTATTATACAAGATAAGGACATATTAATGAGTACCAATTATTTAGTGAATTGAAATGTTTTGTGGCTTGTAATTTTCCATATTTTTCAGGTCAGATATCAGAACAGACAAACCTTCGGAAGGCACCCACGCCTAATCAATAAAACCAAAAAAAAATTACAGTGGAACCCCGTGTTTTGGCCGCCCCCAATTAGCCGGCCCAGCTTTTTTCCGGCTAAATTTTGTCCAGAGATTACAGCCTGAGCCCCGTGTTTCGGCCATCGTACCAGACCTGTCCGCCGGCCCTGCGCAGAGTGAGCCAGTCTAGCTTTTAAAATCCTAGGGTAACATTACCCTGTGTGCTCATTCATCCCGAAAACATTTCACAATAAATCCTTGTGTCTGGTGCTTGTTTATTGATTGTGACTGTGAAACAAGCCACCATGGCCCAAAGAAACTTCATAGTGGCAGCCATTTGGTAAAGAAAGTGAGAAACACAATAGAACTGAAGAAAGAAATTGTAGCAAAGTAACAAAGTGGAGGAGGAAGATTATTATTATAATCAAAAAGAAGCGCTAAGCCACAAGGACTATACAGCTAGAGGAGGAAGAGAGAGGCAAGAATGTGCCTTCTTCAGTGATTTTACGATATGTACGATACTAAAGCAGCACTTTATCGCCAGTCAGCGAGAAAATGTAGCACTAACAGTGCAGCAAGTAAATTAAGCGATTAATCGATAGAAAAAGGACAGGCCCGGTGGCCTGGTGGCTAAAGCTCCCGCTTCACACACGGAGGGCCCCCGGGTTCGATTCCCGGCGGGTGGAAAACATTTCGACACGTTTTCCTCACCTGTGTCCTGAACACTGGCAGCAAATAAGGTACCAGGGTGTAGTCGACTGGTGGGTCCATCCTGGGGACAAGATTAAGGCCCCAATGGAAATAAGGTTAGACAGGTCCTCGGAGATGACGCACTGACTTCTTGGTTTCCTGGTGCCTAACCCTCCGGGGTAAAAATCCGCACGAAAACTTATCTTATCTTATCTATCTTAGCACGAAACTGACTCCTCCCATGTTGTTGGAGTTATATAAGGGCGACTGACAACACTACCGTCTCTCTGCCGCCAACACCACCACCCTCCACTCATAATTTGTAATAATGTACATTAAGAATACAACTAAGATGCCCGAAATGCCTAGCCATTGCTAAGCGAACTAGTGGTACACTCGTGTAATCACAATTACTACATGTAAACCAAACAATAACCAAATTTCTGTAAACTCAGCATTGTAATCCTACCCGAACACACTGTTCCTAGCTCCGACTAACCCATACGAAGTCTCCCTTATTATCAACGCACTAAACAAACAAGGCAGAGATTTAAATACCTTAAAACCCACCCCTTAATATACAAAAAAAGTGTCACAAGTGGCTATCACCAATCATTGCAACACGCTTTAACAAATCCATTGAATCCTCCACCTTACCTACAGTACTCAAAATAGCAAGGGTCACCCCGATCCACAAAGGAGGAGACCAAACAGAGTTAATAACTATAGGCCCAAATCCTACTTACACCCTCTCTCAAAAATCTTCGAAAAAATAAATTCCCATAAACGAATCTACTCCTAACCTTATCTCCCAAAAACATACTCAAACCCCTGCCAATTTGGATTCAGCCTAATAAAAATACTAATGATGCTATTATAACACATGCTAGAACATATATACACTGCAATAGAGAAAAAAGAATCCCACTGTGGATCTATCATGACGTACGAAAAAGCTTTTGATACAGTTGACCATAGACTTGCTCCACGTAAAATTGTCACACTATGTATAAAGGGCACTCCCTCCACTACCTCAAGTCTTCCTCAGCAACATAAGCCAGATTAAGTGTACGCAAATGGGGCCAAACTCTCTGCACAACCAATTACAGTTGGTGTCCCACAGGAATTGTCCTTGGCCCTCTGCACTTTCCCTCCTATACATAAATGACCTACCAAAGCTTCGCAATAACTCAAACCCACACTATTTGAAGATGACACTACATAATGTCTTCCTCTCACCCAGCCCATTCCACGTCTAGCCAATACCTGTAATACCGAATTACGAAAATATCTACCTGGATGGGACTAACAAACTTACACTAAAACATTGACAAAACCTACTTCATTCAGTTTGTACAGAGCTACAGATGTCCCTCTTAACATAATGCTAAATGTATCACCTATCACAAAACTAACAGAGGGAAAAATTCTTAGGAATCCACCTTGTATAAAAGACTCAAATCTTCATACACATATACATATCAAATTTCTGGAGAAAAATCCAAGACAGTATCATACTATACGAAGATACTGTTCTATGTTCCACAGTCACCTCCTGGCACTAAATCACTCTCCTAATTTACCCCACTCTCACCTAAGGAATTTTGGTGCATGGGGCTCAACAACAATTAACCAACTCAGAACCACTTAATTACCCAACAAAAGGGCTGCAGTTTATAAGATAACAAAATTCTCACTACAGGCACACACTCCACCAATATTCCATACACTAAACCCACCTCCACCATACAAAACATCCATACTTATTACTGCACCTAATACATACATAGACACTTAACCTGATATTAAAACCCAGCCCCTCAAACATCTCCTTGCCATCCTCAACAGAACACATGACCATAACAGCACAAGGGCCCCGATCACTCTTGATGTTCCTCGAGTCCATCTCACACTAGCAAAAACTCAAGCACATAAAATGCCCCTAAAATCTGGAATTCATTAACCTGTAAATATAAAAGAAACACAACCTGTTTATCAAATTCAAGTCACTTCTCAAAGATTACTTACTCACTCCAAACCAAATAAATACTAATAACTGAACATTATAAAATTGTATAATCCTAAAATGTTTCGCACAATTATATCACATAAAAGTAAACCGAAAACCCAATCTAACATTATTATTTTTTAAATACACTACCTACATAATCACTACCTAACCTGAATGCAACCATATGACCTTTCTTTGTAATACTCACTTTGCTTTATAGTTATCTGTTTACCATTAATGTTTTTATCACTGATTTTTCATCATTGCTTAGTAGCAGCGCTTTTATAGTCTTGTGGCTTTAGCGCTTCTTTTTGATTATAATAATAATAATAATCATTGCTTAGTTAATCTTAAAGTTTAATTTTAAGCCAGCCCGTAATGCTATGCATAGTATAATTGGCTTTGGCATACTGCTCCTTATCAGTATTTTTTTGGGTTGTACCTCTGATGTAGCCACAAATTTGGATATAAATAAATTAAATAAAAAAAATAAAAAATAAACCTTGAATATGAATTTGAACTATGTTTTCACCTTATCTTTCCAGTGACCCTATTCACTCAACAACAAACACAGCAATACTTGTCGATTAGGAGACATATGGTATAACTATTTTATTCATTAAGATATTAATCATGAATTTCCATCTTATTAATATGTTTATTATCTCATATTAGATAATTGTGTTAGATAAAAAGCCGTAGAGTTCATATATGGTCATTTGAAGGACTATCTTGTCTCTGCTTCCAAGCTCCCCTGCCTCTATCCATATGCCCAACAAGAGTCAACATAAAGGTACAACTTATTTGAAATTTCATAACTCCATTAAAATTAGTCTTAATATTTATTTCTCATTGTTTTTCTGTATGTAAAACTATAGTACAAATTCTTTAAGAAATATGATTTTTTTTGTTGAAATATTTGGTTGGCCCGGTGGCCAGGTGCTAAAGCTTCCCGCTTCACACAGCGGAGGGCCCGGGTTCGATTCCCGTCGGGTGGAACCATTTCGACAACGTTTCCTTACACCCAGTTGTCCTGTCCACCTCGCAAGCAAATAGGTACCTGGTGTTAGTCGACTGGTGTGGGTCGCTCCTGGTGACAAGAATTAGGACCCCCCCCAATGGAAATAAGTTAGACAGTCCTTGATGACGCACTGACTTTCCTTGGGTTATCCCAGGTTGCTAACCCTCCGTGGTTTCAAAATTCGAACGAAATCTTATCTTATCTTAACAGATTAATGATACAACATTATTTTCTTAGGGAAATACGCTTCGACTTTTAGGCCATTTTGAAATTTAGGCATAGCTCCTGGAAAGGGATTATGGGCCGAAGCTCGGGGTTTCCACTGTATCTTAATTAAAATTCTGAACTAATTTATTTTAAATAACGAAATTAAAACATAATACAGTTCTCAATGAGTCCCTTCTCTTAAACCTTTCATCCGCACATTCACTACCATCCCATTCCCTCATTCCCCATTCACTCCCACCTTTACTCTCGACAATGTATCTGACGCAACACTATATATACTCACCATTCCCCTCATTATTGTGGCCTTAGTGTGCATTGTGGAATGAATGGGTGCGAATAATGATATAGGCACAGACAACATCAGAGGCAGCTACTCAGGAAGAATTTAAAATGCCATAACGGAAAACGAAAAAATAAAAATCCAAATACCTTCTCTCTATGCCAAAACTAAGTGTCCAGTACTGGACCCCTGCGTAGGCAAGATTCAAATTCAAATTCAAATTCCAAACTTTATATATCTCTATAAGTATTAACAATGCTGAGTTTACAGAAATTGGTTATTGTGTGTTTACAAGTAGTAAAAAAAAAATTACAGAGTGTACCACTAGAACGCCTAGCAAGTCTAGGCAATTCGGGCAGTGACAGTGTGACAGTGTCAGAGTCTGCCTCGTTGTGTGCTCCCGGGTTTTCTGGTGTATTCAACACGTTCGCTCAAACATGCTAGAACTTTAATTTGTGTCATCAATCCTATACGATACATCCCCTCTACGCCTTGAACCAATCGTTGGGCGAAAACCTTATATACTGAGTCAAAAAAAGGAGATTAGTGTGCAACTATACCTACAGAGTACTGCAGAAGGGGAAGTCATAGGCCTGTGTCCCTGTTAAAAAAATAAATAATAATTGAACTTTTTTTCGTGTCAGGAATAAAAGTCTGCCCAGATTACAATGACTAATCCATAGTTCAAGTGTAAACTACATTGGCTCCCAGTAATATTGATGATAAATGCTAAAGTGTCCATTTGAAAACAGGTGAATTTGTAAATGAAGTGTTTTTAAGCCTATAGAGGCAGGTGGCCAGAAGTCCGCCAGAAACTCCTTACCACAGTCAGCTGTTTTTAATAATCTTCCTGGCCTGCTAGTGTATCTCGCATAAATCTCTAGAGATACCAGTGACATACAAAATACAGACTTGTAGTAGCAACTAACCAGAATATAAGGTACTTTAGTGGAGTGGAGTGGCTTTTCATTAGTATCTTTTTTTCTTGAAATAACGGAGATAAAACAACCTCAATTACAGGTAGCGCTTGAGTTCCTAACTCCTGTATTCCCTGGAACGCAGGCGGAGAGATACATGATTAAATATACACCTGGAAAATCCTAAGAGGGACTAGTACCGAACTTCACACGAAATCACTCACTCCAACAGCAAAAAGACTTGGCAGAAACGATGCCACCCATCCCCCAAAGAAAAGCAGGGGTGTCACTAGCACTTTAGAGTACCAAACAATAAGTGTCATGCCCGAACTGTTCAACAGCCTGCCCAGCACACATAAGTGGGATTACCAACCGACCCCAGTCAGTCATCAAGCATGCACAGGACCAGCACCTAAATTCAGTTCCTGATCAGCCAGGCTGGGCACGTACGTTGTTATGCGTGCAGCCCGCACAACAGCCTGGATGATCATGTGCTGCAGATCCACCAGGAGGCCTGGTCACAGACCGGGCCACGGGGCGTTGACCCCGAAACTCCTCTCCAGGGTAAACTCCACGGTAACCTGTAGTTACCAGCGGCAGCGGGTCGCAATAAACCTAACGAGAAGCAATTATTACTAACAGAACCAGCGTCCTTTCCTCCAAAATTTGCACCATCAACTAAATTGAAATATAGCAATTATTGTGGAGGAAGACGGAAAAAAAATAGAAAAGCTAGAATACATCGATTGATAAACAAGGTTGGAGGTCGACTGATTCGCCATTGTAGGAGTTGCCACAGTCACCGCTCTTCAACAGACCAAGTAATGCTTTGTATCAAACAGATCACAGATTACACGGGTAGATAATTTCCATTAATCCTTCATGTGTTTCGCTCCAAAACCCGACCATATGGTTTCAAATAATGACCACTGATCAGATCATATTGACCTGGTCCGAACCCATGACTGGTCCGAACCCTGGACTTGTCCGAACCTTGACTGGTCCGAACCTTGACTGGTTTCCAACGGTTTCGTTGACAATAAAGCAACCTGTAAATGGATGGGGTTGTAGGCGCCCTTATAAACACGAACATTTAATATATACCAGGAACGTGCACGGTAAGCAAGCCAAATACAAAAACAGTATAGAAACAAAATACAAATAGCTAGAGCTTCATAAAGGATGTATTAAATAGAAATTCAAGAGGTGCAGTAGAATTGCAGTATAACAACCATTCAAATCATTATGAAGTTTGTTGTGTAATCAGTGGTCATCAAACACCCAGGCTTCCCACAGCATAAATTGTCATTTTAGTGAAATTGGTGTCACGCCCCTTGTGGCAATATCAAGAACTAGCTACAAGCAGTATTAAAACAGGGAAGAGTTTTTGGGTATGCCCAAATGAGATAAATCTGTGGACTGAAAATCACACAGGGTATATAAAAGAGGTCAACATCAAACTGCTTATCATAGAAAACCTGAAAGCTTTCAACAACAGAAGGTGAAACAAAAAAAGTCTGGCTGAATGGTAGCTGCCCTGATACTGGCCATGAAGTCAGAAACTGTAAGGCTTGGAGATGATGTCCTGGACAGTCAGTAAATGTGGTGCAGATAGTGCTGACCTTGTAGACAGTAAAGTTGAAGCTGGAGGTGCTTCCCTGGGAGACAGTAATGGTGAAGCTGGAGGGTGCTGTCCTGGAGACAGTAATGGTGAAGCTGGAGGAGGCTGTCCATTGAGACAGTAATGGTGAAGCGGAATGCTGTCCTGGGAGACAGTAATTGGAGAAGCTGGAGAATTTTGTTCCAGGTAAGTCTTGAGTTATAACGCAGAATGGAACATACAAAAAAATGACCTCAAAGGGGACAGAGCATAGTAGGGGAAACAAGTGTAGTCGCAAAGATGATAAAACCAATATTCCAACTAGAAAAAACCGCAGAAAATATCAAGACAAGTGGACTCCACTAACAAGAGTGAGGATATATTACCAAAAACAACTGGTGGGAGCTCCATTGTTTGTGCTAGGGAGGATAGAAAGTAAGACAGGGAAACCTGCAGCCAACAGGGAAAACAGTCACAGACACCCAATGCAAACGGAAACCAAGCCTGTGCACTACTAATGCACTTGGTATCTGGCTGGATGGGAACTCATGTGAAAACAAGATGGGACGGTGCAACAATAGACCCACCCTAATAAAATGCGCCATTCCCCATAGAACAACATTAAAAATGCAAACCCCCTCCTGTCACAGCTTTTTCAACCCAGAACTGTGTTCCTCTTCAGTACAGGAACGATTGTGAATAACTTAAATTGGCCAGGCATACAATACCATCTAAAGGGGAAAAAAAGGATACAAAAATCCAGGCCATGGGAAAACCAGGTAGCCACAAGCCACACCAGAGGGAGAGGTTTTTTAGCGCCAGGAAGGAAAAAAAACTGGCAGGAAATGGCAGAAATCGTACACCAAAAATCCAGTCATTATCCTGGAGAGTGAACCACAGTCGATGGCCTCCACCCAAACCAACAGATACAGAATACAAATGCCGGAAAAAAAAATCCCCCCCCCCAGTACCAACAATACCACCAGTCCGATAACAATCTTCAATGCAAATAAAACAGGTCATAAAGCCAGCAACAAACAACAAAATACCCTTTCATCCTGGGACTTCTGCGAGGCAAAGGCCAGTGTTCGCGGCTTACACTGAGACCCACATAAAGGAATCACTTGGACAACGACATTATGGGATCCCAGGTTACAACCTATACAGATGTACAGAGTGAACGCATGCACAAAGGGGGGGGGGGGTTGGCCTGTACATTCAGAGTCACTTTGTTATGCACATAACTGCTAAATGCCTCCAAATGATTTAGTTGGAAGTTTAGCAGTAAAGGTCGAGAACCCAAAACCTAGTCATTTGTGGTATCTACAAGCCTCCGGATGCAACATCCCAAGCAATTCCAGGAACATCTGAAAAAAAATGGACCACTGTCTGGAAAATCTTCCAGCAGCCGCACCCAACATCTTGCTCCTTGGTGATTTCACCTTAAGGCACCTAAATGGAGGAATATACAAAAAAATATTGTTTGTCAGCAGTAATAACACCAGGAGGCAGCTCTGATGAAACTCACACTCACGCGATCAATTAAAATCTCTGCACAAAATTCAATTTAAAATCAGCAAATAATAGAGCCTACTAACTGGAGAATACACTAGACCTCATCTATCCACAACCATGAATACTGAATAATGAAATGTCACCATATCAAAAACAATAAACTCAATCACAACATAATTGAGGATTCAGTCATGATGCGCGGACCCCAGACCGACATATTTGAGATTAGTCACGAGGGAGCATTCACCCAAATTCCAACTTCAATAACAAAAACATAAAGATGGGACCAAGTAAACCAAGTCCTAACCGATATAAGCTTGGAAGATAAACTCAGCAACAAAGACCCCAACTTATGCCTAGAACAGATTAACTCGGTGGCACTCGATGTATGGCACAACTTATTCCTCTAAGAAAAAGGAGAGTAGAATGTAAAAAAGAAAAGAGAACAGGCCTCCCTTTACAGGAACTGAAAAGAATAACATAGGCGGCTAAAAGAGGTCAATAAATCTGAAAGCGTAGGGAGAACAACTGGTCAGAGAAATTATAAAGCACCGACCTTAAGCTAAAAGAATCCTTTAGGAGTCAGTAATCGCGGGAAGAACTCAAAGCCATAAATGAAATCGAAATAAACCCAAAGTATTTCTTCCTTCTAAGCCAAATCAAAATCGAGAACAACGTCCAGTAAATGGGCCCTACTTAAACAAGATGGTCCTACACATAATACAGCACGGAAAATGAGTGCTGCAATACCAAGTCCCAATATGACACCTTTTAGCAAGACCGCTAACCAACGGAGAGTCGAAGATCAAAATGAAATTTTTAATGAGAGAGCCCCACAAATTGATTAATACAAGCTAACCGATGTTATCCCTGACGCCAAATGACATTCGAACGGCAAAACATGACTGCCCATGCACTCTGCCCCAGGGCCAGACCCTCATGGAAACTCTGTGGATCAACAAGAACTGGCAAGAAGCCCCTATCACGAGCCTTTTTCCATCCTAAGGAGAGGGAGCCATGGACACGTTGGTCGTCCCACAGTAACTAAAAACAACAGACCCATAGCCCCACTCCACAAAGGGGGCAGTAAAGCCACATACAAAGAACTACAGACCCATAGCACTAACATCCCAAATCATGAAAAATCTTTGAAAGGGTCCTAAGAAGCAAGATCCACCACCCATCTAGAACCCCATCAGTTAACATCCCAGGGCAACATGGGTTTAGGAACAGGTCGCCTCCTGTCTGTCCTCAACTATTGGATCACTACGACAAGGTCCAAAATGCACAGAAGACAAAAAGAATGCAGAAGTAATATACAGACTTCAAAAGCCTTCGGACAAGTGTGGACCATTGCGTAACTAGCGCACAAATGCGTGCTAGGAGTAATAACAAGGAAAAGTCGGTCGATGGAACAATAATTCCTCAACTAACAGAAACACAGAGAGTATCCGTAACAGAGTAAGACCGAGGCACTACGGGAAAAGCTCTGTTCCACAAGGCAGCAGAACTCGCTCCCCATCTTGGTTCCTCCATCCCTCATAATCCGACATAGACAATGATTGTCAGCCACACACCGTGTCTTCCTTGCAATGACACCCGAATCGTATAGACAGTGTCTTCCATTGCAGACACTGCACAGACTCCAGGCGGAAACATCAACCAAATCTTTTCAGTGGGCATGCATAGAAAACAAACATATTGAAGATCAACGAAGAGAAATATCAATTACTCATATATGGTAAACATGATGACATTAAATCTTCATCAGAGTACAAAAAAAATTCTGGCCACAAAAATAGAGCGAAACACCAATCGTCAAAGACCTCTGGGAGTGATCATGTCGGAGGATCACCACCTTCAAGGACCATAAAAATTGATCAATCGCATCTGCTAGAAGAAAAATGACCGGATGGTAATGAGAACCATCAAACTAGGGAGGGCCATGCCCATGATGACACTCAACAGGTCACTTGTCATGATCTAGGCTGGAATACGCTGCACACAAACAACACCTTTCAAGGCCAGGGTGAAATTGCCGTACCTAGAAAATGTACAGAGAACATTCACGTCGCGCATAACGAAGATAACACACCCAATTAGTGGGAAGCCTTGAGGTCTAAACCTGTAATCCCCTGGAACGCAAGGAGGTATAAATACAAGATAAAATACACCTGGGAAAATCCTAGAGGGACTAGTACCGAACTTGCACACGAAATCACTCACACGAAAGCAAAAGACTTGGCAAGACTATGCAACCATCCCCCCAATGAAAAGCAGGGTTGTCAACTAGCACGTAAGAGACATACAAAAATGCAGGCCCGAGAGTTTCAACTACTGCTCTCCCAGCACACATAAGGGGGGATTAACCACAGACCCCTGGCAGTCTTTCAAGCAGGCACTGGACAAACACTCTAAAGACAGTCCTGATAGCTGGGCTATGGCTCGTACGCTGGTTTAGCGTGCAGCCACAGCACCAGCCTGGTTTTGATCAGGCTCTGATCCCCCAGGAGCCTTGTCACAAGACCGGCCGCTGGGGCGTTGACCCCCGTAACTCTCTCAGGTAAACTCCAGGTAAAATGATACAAAATATATGAGATAAGATGGTATATGGCTAAGTGACTAAAAACTAGTTGTGAGTTTTAAGCTATGTGGGTAAAAAATGCTTTTTGTTTTGGCACTATACCATAGTTTCAGTATTGGAGTATCACAGCCAACTTATGGACTAGTTAATAATTCATTATTTTGAGACTGAGATTGAATATTCTGTTTATGGTCAAATGGTAGTGAGTGGTATTCGTATTATTATGTTGACAGGTGTGTATCAGGGAGATAAGATGTTTTCTGATGCTAGTTTTGACGGTGATGAATGTGTCATGCAGTTTTGGAATTTTTCATGTATGGTGTTCCAGCTTTTCGGGCCTTTGACATACATTGAATTTTTGAAAAGGTTTTAGGTCCGACACGGGGGAAGTTCATATAGATGTTTGTGTCTGGTGTTGTCCTGTGGTTCTCAACAACTATCAATAAGTCGTTTTAGGTCAAGGTTCAATATTGTAATTTAAGGTCCTGTAGAGATGTAGATTGCAACAGGTAGTAAGTGTGGATGTACTGAACGGAGTAAAGAGTTAGATCTATGAAGAGTGGGGGGGGGTGTGTTGTCCAGGGATGGAATTTATGATTTATTCTTACTGCGGCTTTTTGTTGGTTTTAATATTGGATTAAGGTGTGTTTGCAGCAGTTGAACCCCAAGCACAGATAGCATAGGTGAGGTATATATAAATAAGAGAATGGGTATAGTGTGGAGAAGGGCAGTATTGCTGCACTTGTAGTACTCGTATCTTGGAGAGGAATCCCACCGATTTGGATACTTTTTTGGTTATGTGTTGGATATGGGTGCTGAAGTTTCAGGGTTGTTGTCGTGGAATATGCCCTAGGATTATGCCCACATTATGCCTGGTAATAGAGTGGTTGCTCGATCTTAATGTTATTTGCGCCTCTCCAGCTCTGCTTACGAGACCATTATGTAGTAGGATTTGTCAACGTTAAAGCGTAAGTTTATAGCTTCCATCCAGTCGAATTTTGATCAGCTCCTCATAAAAATGGTGTTGAGGTATTCACGATTTAGGGTGAGAGAAGACAGTAAGGTCCTGATTCTCAGCAAAGAGAATGGGTATTCAGGTGTATGGGATAAGGCGTTAGGAAGATCCATTGAATTTATATGAGAAAGAGCTGGGGACCAAGGACACTCCCTGCGGAACGTCCATATCAATGCTGAGATGTTGATGGCTGTGTCTTTAATGGTGACATACAGATACTATAGTAATGTTAAGATTTGAAATATGCAAAGCGCATGGCCTCTTATACCATAAGGTCAAGTTTGTGAGCAGGATGCCGTGGTCTACTGTGTCAAAACTTTTCTTATAGGTCAATAAAAAAGCCTAGAGATATTTCCTATTTTCCCAATGCAGTGATAAAGCAGAATCTAGCATTTTTATAATTGCATCGTTAGTGCTTTTATTTTTCCTGTATCCAAATTGGCAGGGGTTGAGTATGTTTTGTGACGTTATAAATGAATATAGTCTCCTGTGCACGAGTTTCTCAAAGATTTTGGATAGCAGTGGTAAGTTTGATATTGGCCTATAGTTGTTTAAATCTGTAGGGTCACCACCTTTATGTATTGGTGTAACCCTTGCCGTCTTGAGTAATTTCGGGAAGGTGCTAGCTTCTAGTGACTTGTTAAAAAGCAATGAGATAGTATGCGAGACATGGTGGGACATGAGACAGATTCCCTGAGTTATTTTTAAGTGACTTTATAATCTCGGTGACTTCCGTGGGGCATATACAAATGATAGCAAAGAAATGAGCGAGATACTAAAGTCTCAGTACAACTCAGTGTTCAGCGACCCATTATCGAGACTAAGTGTCAACAATCTAAATGAATTCTTTATGGCCTGGACCCAAAATCTGGTCATCTCAAAAATCTCTGATATTATCCTAACACCACAAGACTTTGAAAAGGTAATAAATGACATGCCCATGCACTCTGCCCCAGGCCCAGACTCATGGAACTCGGTGTTCACCAAGAACTGCAAGAAGACCATCGTCGTGCCTACAGCATTCCCCCCCCCCCCCCCCCCCCCCCCCCCCACCCCCCCCCCCCCCCAATGGAGAGGGAGCATGAACACAAGGATTTCAATCCATATCCACACTTAACTAAAAATAACAGACATAGACCCCCACGTCTACATATGTGGCATAAAGCCAATAGCAAAAAAGTACAGACCGACAGCACAAAACATCCCATATCGAAGAACAAGATCGCCAACAACCTAGATACCACTCAACAACGACAACCGCAGGCTAACATGGTTAGAGCAGGTCGCTCCTGCCTGTCCCAGCTACTGGACCACTATGACAAGGTCCTAGATGCCATAGATGATAAACAAAATGTAGATGTAGTATACACAGACTTTCCGAAAGCCTTCGACAAGTGTAATAGCACACAAAATGCATGATAAAGAAATAACGGGAAAAGTGGTAGATTTATCTACAAATTCCTAACAACAAGAACACACGAGAAATAGTAAACAGAATAAAGTCTGAAGCAGCTACGGTGAAGAGCTCTGTTCCAAAAGGGACAGAACTCGCTTCCATCCTGATACAAACAGATCACAATTTCTAATACCAATACTCTCAGATCTCAGATTTATTTTGTGACTTCTTGTAAATCAACACTTACAATGCAGCAGATAAGAATATAACAACCTATCAAAATATAATAATGGAGGAGTCCATGAGGACGAGCACAAAAATGGAGACAATATGAAACCGGGCAACCACATTCAGGTGTGTAGAACAGTAATGATGATGGAAGGTACCACGTCATGTCATCTAAGAATGACACAAAAGGTCTTGTATACTAGCAAGACATCACCTTCTTTAATATATTTTTGAGGGACATCACTGTTGTCACCGAGATATACAACTCTCTTAATTATATTTAGTTGACAAGCAACTTCTCCCTTAAGTTTTTTGGCACTCCAACTTTCTTTACTATCTTGTTTGATAAACATAACTGATTTTTATTACCTTTGAGTGGACATAACCCTCTTTACTGTGTGTATGGGTCATTACCAACTTAACTATCCTTATCTAATAAATTGCATTGTTTGTATAATGTATCACTATGCGTCTCGCTTATCAAGACTAAATAACATTGTGTTATCCTCTAAAGATTTGTACATGTCATGAGATGAGCGTGAGTCCTGACTCTTCCATCATCAAACTAACAAGATGGATCGTGGGAGTTCTGACTCTTCCATCATCAAACTAACAAGATGGATCGTAGGAGTCCTGACTCTTCCATCATCAAACTAACAATATGGATCGTGGGAGCCTACTCTTTCCATCAACACACTATCAAGATTGATCTGGGAGTATTGCCTCATCCACATCAAACTAACAGATGGATCTGGGAGGTCCTGGCTCTTCCATCATCAAACTAACAAGATGGATCGATGGGGTCCATACTCATCATCATCACATCTAACAAAAGGATCGTGGGAGTTCCTGACTCTTCCGATCATCAAATTACATGATGGATCTGGAGACCTGACTCTTCCATCATCACACTAACAAGATGATCGTGGGAGTCCTGACTCTTCGCATCATCCAACTAACAAGAGGATCTGGTAGTTCCTGACTCTTCCATCTCAAACTAACAGATGGGAATCGTGGGAGTCCTGACTCTTCCATAAGCAAAACTACCAAGATGGATCGTGGGGTTCTGACTCTTCCATCAATCAAACTAACAGAGGATCGTGGGAGTCCAGACCTTCCATCATCAAACTAACAGAGATGAATACGTGGATCCCTGACTCATCCACATCAACAAAACGAACACTATGGATCGTGGGAGTTCTGACTCATCCACATCACACTAACATGATGGATCGTGGAGCCATGAACTCTTCCATCATCAAACCTAACTAGATGGATCGTGGCGTCCTTACTTTTCCATCATCCAAACTAACAAGATGGATCGTGGAGTCCTGACTCTTCCATCATCAAACTAACAAGATGGATCGTGGAGTTCTGACTCTTCCATCATCAAACTAACAAGATGGATCGTGGAGTCCTGACTCTTCCATCATCAAACTAACAAGATGGATCGTGGGAGTCCTGACTCTTCCATCATCAAAGCTAACAAACGGAATCGAAGGAGTCCTGACACTTCCATCATCAAACTAACAAGATTGGCTCGTGAGTCCTGACTCCTTTCCATCATCAAACTAACAAGATGGATCGTGGAGTCCTGACTCTTCCATCATCAAACTAACAAGATGGATCGTGGGAGTCCTGACTCTTCCATCATCAAACTAACAAGATGGATCGTGGGAGTTCTGACTCTTCCATCATCAAACTAACAAGATGGATCGTGGGAGTCCTGACTCTTCCATCATCAAACTAACAAGAGGATCGTAAGGAGTCATGACTCTTCCATCAACAAAACTAACAAGATGGTTCGTGGAGTCCTGACTCTTCCATCATCAAACTAACAAGATGGATCGTGGAGTCCTGACTCTTCCATCATCAAACTAACAAGATGGATCGTGGGAGTTCTGACTCTTCCATCATCAAACTAACAAGATGGATCGTGGAGTCCTGACTCTTCCATCATCAAACTAACAAGATGGATCGTGGAGTCCTGACTCTCCATCCAATCAAACATAACAAGATGGATCGTGGATCCTGACTCTTTCCATCATCAAACTAACAAGAATGGATCGATGGCGTTCTGACGCTTCATCATCAAATAACAAAGAATGGATCTGGGAGTCCTGCTGACTCTTCCTCATCAATACTAACAAGATGGATCGTGGAGTCCTGACTCTTCCATCATCAAACTGAGGTAGGGATAGATGAGTGGAATAGTAAAGTGCGAGTAGGGCTGATGTGGCATGAAGTAACGTATCTAGGAGATGGATCCCAACCATTTTTGATACTTATTTTTTTTGTTATGTTGTTGGATGTGGGGGTGTTGGAAATTTCAGTTGGCTGTCATGGTGCAGCCCGGTGCGCCTGGTGGCTAAAAGCTCCCAACTTCACACATGATCGTAGGGCCGGGTTCGATCCCTGCGGGTGGAAACATTCGACACGTTTCCTAACACCTGTTGTCCAGTTCCACCCTCGCAGCAAATAGGTACCTGGGTGTTAGTCGACTGTGTGGGTCCGCATCCTGGGTGACAAATTAAGGACCCCCAATGGAAATAAGTTAGACAGCTCTCGATGATGCACTGACTATTCTTGGGTAATCTTTGTGGCAAACCCTCCGGGGTTAAAAATCCGAACAAAATCTAATCTTATCTTATTTGCCCTCATCATGTTTAGCAGTAAGATGTTGTCAATCATAAAGATCACTGTGCAAACACTTGCTCAGCTAAAATGACATGGCGATTTAAAAGCAGTCCATATCATGTATTATACAAGATAAGGACATATTAATGAGTACCAATTATTTAGTGAATTGAAATGTTTTGTGGCTTGTAATTTTCCATATTTTTCAGGTCAGATATCAGAACAGACAAACCTTCGGAAGGCACCCACGCCTAATCAATAAAACCAAAAAAAAATTACAGTGGAACCCCGTGTTTTGGCCGCCCCCAATTAGCCGGCCCAGCTTTTTTCCGGCTAAATTTTGTCCAGAGATTACAGCCTGAGCCCCGTGTTTCGGCCATCGTACCAGACCTGTCCGCCGGCCCTGCGCAGAGTGAGCCAGTCTAGCTTTTAAAATCCTAGGGTAACATTACCCTGTGTGCTCATTCATCCCGAAAACATTTCACAATAAATCCTTGTTACTGGTGCTTGTTTTATTGATTTTGACTGAGACACAAGCCCACCATGTCCAAAGAAACTTCATAGTGGCAGCCATTTGGTAAAGAAAGTGAGAAACACAATAGAACTGAAGAAAGAAATGTAGCAAGAGTAACAAAGTGTAGAGGAAGATTATTATTAATAATCAAAAAGAAGCGCTAAAGCCACAAGGACTATACAGCTAGAGGAGGAAGAGAGATGCAAGAATGTGCCTTCTTCAGAGTTTTTTACGATATGTACGATACTAACGGCAGCACTTTATCGCCCAGTCAGCGTAGGAAAATGTAGCACTAACAGTGCAGCAAGTAAATTAACGATTAATCGATAGAAAAGGACAGGCCCGGTGCCTGGAGGCAAAGCACCCCTTCACACACGGAGGGCCCCCGGGTTCGATTCCCGGCGGGTGGAAAACATTTCGACACGTTTTCCTCACCTGTGTCCTGAACACTGGCAGCAAATAAGGTACCAGGGTGTAGTCGACTGGTGGGTCCATCCTGGGGACAAGATTAAGGCCCCAATGGAAATAAGGTTAGACAGGTCCTCGGAGATGACGCACTGACTTCTTGGTTTCCTGGTGCCTAACCCTCCGGGGTAAAAATCCGCACGAAAACTTATCTTATCTTATCTTATCTTAGCACGAAACTGACTCCTCCCATGTTGTTGGAGTTATATAGGGCGACTGACAACACTACCGTCTCTGCTGCCGCCATCACCACCACCACCACTCATAATTTGTAATATTTTACAATTAAGAATAAAACTAAGATGCCCGAAATGCCTAGCCATTGCTAAGCGTTCTAGTGGTACACTCTGTAATCACAATTTTACTACATGTAAACCAAACAATAACCAAATTTCTGTAAACTCAGCATTGTAATCCTACCCGAACACACTGTTCCTAGCTCCGACTAACCCATACGAAGTCTCCCTTATTATCAACGCACTAAAAAACAAGGCAGGAGATTTAAATACCTTAAAACCCACCCCTTATATACAAAAAAGTGTCACAAGTGGCTATCACCAATCATTGCAACACTCTTTAACAAATCCATTGAATCCTCCACCTTCCCTACAGTACTCAAAATAGCAAGGGTCACCCCGATCCACAAAGGAGGAGACCAAACAGAGTTAATAACTATAGGCCCAAATCCTACTTACACCCTCTCTCAAAAATCTTCGAAAAAATAAATTCCCATAAACGAATCTACTCCTAACCTTATCTCCCAAAAACATACTCAAACCCCTGCCAATTTGGATTCAGCCTAATAAAAATACTAATGATGCTATTATAACACATGCTAGAACATATATACACTGCAATAGAGAAAAAAGAATCCCACTGTGGATCTATCATGACGTACGAAAAAGCTTTTGATACAGTTGACCATAGACTTGCTCCACGTAAAATTGTCACACTATGTATAAAGGGCACTCCCTCCACTACCTCAAGTCTTCCTCAGCAACATAAGCCAGATTAAGTGTACGCAAATGGGGCCAAACTCTCTGCACAACCAATTACAGTTGGTGTCCCACAGGAATTGTCCTTGGCCCTCTGCACTTTCCCTCCTATACATAAATGACCTACCAAAGCTTCGCAATAACTCAAACCCACACTATTTGAAGATGACACTACATAATGTCTTCCTCTCACCCAGCCCATTCCACGTCTAGCCAATACCTGTAATACCGAATTACGAAAATATCTACCTGGATGGGACTAACAAACTTACACTAAAACATTGACAAAACCTACTTCATTCAGTTTGTACAGAGCTACAGATGTCCCTCTTAACATAATGCTAAATGTATCACCTATCACAAAACTAACAGAGGGAAAAATTCTTAGGAATCCACCTTGTATAAAAGACTCAAATCTTCATACACATATACATATCAAATTTCTGGAGAAAAATCCAAGACAGTATCATACTATACGAAGATACTGTTCTATGTTCCACAGTCACCTCCTGGCACTAAATCACTCTCCTAATTTACCCCACTCTCACCTAAGGAATTTTGGTGCATGGGGCTCAACAACAATTAACCAACTCAGAACCACTTAATTACCCAACAAAAGGGCTGCAGTTTATAAGATAACAAAATTCTCACTACAGGCACACACTCCACCAATATTCCATACACTAAACCCACCTCCACCATACAAAACATCCATACTTATTACTGCACCTAATACATACATAGACACTTAACCTGATATTAAAACCCAGCCCCTCAAACATCTCCTTGCCATCCTCAACAGAACACATGACCATAACAGCACAAGGGCCCCGATCACTCTTGATGTTCCTCGAGTCCATCTCACACTAGCAAAAACTCAAGCACATAAAATGCCCCTAAAATCTGGAATTCATTAACCTGTAAATATAAAAGAAACACAACCTGTTTATCAAATTCAAGTCACTTCTCAAAGATTACTTACTCACTCCAAACCAAATAAATACTAATAACTGAACATTATAAAATTGTATAATCCTAAAATGTTTCGCACAATTATATCACATAAAAGTAAACCGAAAACCCAATCTAACATTATTATTTTTTAAATACACTACCTACATAATCACTACCTAACCTGAATGCAACCATATGACCTTTCTTTGTAATACTCACTTTGCTTTATAGTTATCTGTTTACCATTAATGTTTTTATCACTGATTTTTCATCATTGCTTAGTAGCAGCGCTTTTATAGTCTTGTGGCTTTAGCGCTTCTTTTTGATTATAATAATAATAATAATCATTGCTTAGTTAATCTTAAAGTTTAATTTTAAGCCAGCCCGTAATGCTATGCATAGTATAATTGGCTTTGGCATACTGCTCCTTATCAGTATTTTTTTGGGTTGTACCTCTGATGTAGCCACAAATTTGGATATAAATAAATTAAATAAAAAAAATAAAAAATAAACCTTGAATATGAATTTGAACTATGTTTTCACCTTATCTTTCCAGTGACCCTATTCACTCAACAACAAACACAGCAATACTTGTCGATTAGGAGACATATGGTATAACTATTTTATTCATTAAGATATTAATCATGAATTTCCATCTTATTAATATGTTTATTATCTCATATTAGATAATTGTGTTAGATAAAAAGCCGTAGAGTTCATATATGGTCATTTGAAGGACTATCTTGTCTCTGCTTCCAAGCTCCCCTGCCTCTATCCATATGCCCAACAAGAGTCAACATAAAGGTACAACTTATTTGAAATTTCATAACTCCATTAAAATTAGTCTTAATATTTATTTCTCATTGTTTTTCTGTATGTAAAACTATAGTACAAATTCTTTAAGAAATATGATTTTTTTTGTTGAAATATTTGGTTGGCCCGGTGGCCAGGTGCTAAAGCTTCCCGCTTCACACAGCGGAGGGCCCGGGTTCGATTCCCGTCGGGTGGAACCATTTCGACAACGTTTCCTTACACCCAGTTGTCCTGTCCACCTCGCAAGCAAATAGGTACCTGGTGTTAGTCGACTGGTGTGGGTCGCTCCTGGTGACAAGAATTAGGACCCCCCCCAATGGAAATAAGTTAGACAGTCCTTGATGACGCACTGACTTTCCTTGGGTTATCCCAGGTTGCTAACCCTCCGTGGTTTCAAAATTCGAACGAAATCTTATCTTATCTTAACAGATTAATGATACAACATTATTTTCTTAGGGAAATACGCTTCGACTTTTAGGCCATTTTGAAATTTAGGCATAGCTCCTGGAAAGGGATTATGGGCCGAAGCTCGGGGTTTCCACTGTATCTTAATTAAAATTCTGAACTAATTTATTTTAAATAACGAAATTAAAACATAATACAGTTCTCAATGAGTCCCTTCTCTTAAACCTTTCATCCGCACATTCACTACCATCCCATTCCCTCATTCCCCATTCACTCCCACCTTTACTCTCGACAATGTATCTGACGCAACACTATATATACTCACCATTCCCCTCATTATTGTGGCCTTAGTGTGCATTGTGGAATGAATGGGTGCGAATAATGATATAGGCACAGACAACATCAGAGGCAGCTACTCAGGAAGAATTTAAAATGCCATAACGGAAAACGAAAAAATAAAAATCCAAATACCTTCTCTCTATGCCAAAACTAAGTGTCCAGTACTGGACCCCTGCGTAGGCAAGATTCAAATTCAAATTCAAATTCCAAACTTTATATATCTCTATAAGTATTAACAATGCTGAGTTTACAGAAATTGGTTATTGTGTGTTTACAAGTAGTAAAAAAAAAATTACAGAGTGTACCACTAGAACGCCTAGCAAGTCTAGGCAATTCGGGCAGTGACAGTGTGACAGTGTCAGAGTCTGCCTCGTTGTGTGCTCCCGGGTTTTCTGGTGTATTCAACACGTTCGCTCAAACATGCTAGAACTTTAATTTGTGTATCCAAAAGGCGGTCCAACCGGGCCAGGGGGGTTTTTTTGCCCCCAAAAATTTCCCAGGTAAAACTCAAAAACCTGTATTTACCAGCGGTCGAAATTAAAAAACGAAAAGCAATTATTATACAGAACAAGCGTTCCTTTCCTCCAAAATTTGCACCAGTCAACATAGGATAATATAGCATTTATTGTGGTGGGAGGGAAAAAAAAAAAAAATAGAAAGCTGATACACGTTTGATAAAAAAAGGGTGGAGGTCGACTGTTCGTCATTGTAGGAGTTGCCAGCAGTCACCGGCTCTTCAACACGCAAGTTATGCTTTTGTATAAATCAAATCACAGATTACTCGGGTAGATAATTTCCAGTAGTCCTTCATGTGTTAGCTCAAATCACCGACCAGTATGGTTTAAATAAGTGACCACTGATCAGATCAGATTGACTGGCCCGAACCCTTGACTGGTCCGAACCCGGGACTGGTCCGAACCCTTGACTGGTCCGAACCCTTGACTGGTTTCAAACGGTTTCGTTGGAAAATTTAAAGCAGACTGTAAATGGATGGGGTTGTAGGCCCCCTTTATAAAACACAAACATTAAAATATACCAGGAACGTGCACGGTAAGCTGTCCAATATACAAAAACAGTTAGAAACAGAAATACAAATAGCAAAAAAAGAGCTTCTTTTTAAGGGGGTTATTAATAGAATATTCAAGAGGTTGCTAGTAGAATTGCAGTAAATCAACATTCAAATCATTATGAAGCTGTGTGTATCTGTGGTCAGTCAAACAAACAGGTTTTCCACATGCTTTAAATTGTCATTTTTGTGGAAATTGGTGTCACGCCCCTTGTGCAGATATCCAAGAATAGCTACAAGCAGTATTAAAACGGGGAAGTGTTTTGGGTTATGCCCAAATGAGATAAATCTGTGGACTAAAATCACAAGGGTATTAAAAGAGGTCAACATCAAAGCTGCTTTCATAGAAAACCTGGAAAACTTTCTACAACAGATGGGAACATAAAAAGTTGGGCTGAATGGTACTGCCCTTGATATGGCCATTTAGTCAAAAAAACTGTAAAGGGTGGAGATGATGTCCTGGGAGTCAGTTTAAAAGGGGGCTGATAGTGCTGTCCTGGGAGACAGTAAAGGTGAAGCTGGAGGTGCTGTCCTGGGAGACAGTAATGGGGAAGCTGGAGGTGCTGTCCTGGAGACAGTAATGGTTGAAGCTGGAGATGCTGTCCTGGGAGACAGTAATGGTGAAGCTGGAGATGCTGTCCTGGGAGACAGTAATGGTGAAGCTGGGATTTTGTCCAGGTTTGTCGGGAATTATACGCAGGAAGGGAAAACATATAAATGACTCATAGGGGACAGGAGCCATAGTAGGGAAACAAGTGTTTGTCAAAGATAAGGATAAAAACCAATATTGCAAACTAGAAATACCGCAGGGAAAAAAGCAAACAAGTGGAAATCCACTAGCAATAGTGAGGATATATTACCAAAAACAACTGGTGGGAGCTCCATTGTTGGTGCTAGGGAGGATGAATAAACGGGGGAAACATGCCCCCAACGGGGAATACATCCAGAAACCCCAAAGGCAAAGGGAAAAACCAAGCCTTGCACATACTAGCATTTGGTTTTGCGGCAGGGGAAATCTGGAAAAACAGAGGGGACTGCAACATGCCACCCTAAAAATTTTCCATCCATTGAAACAAAAAAAGCAAACTCCCTTCCTGTAAGTTTTTCACCCTGAACTGTGTACCTCTTCAGTACGGGAAAAGATTGTGCTATAATTTAAATTCCCAGGCAACCATCAAAGGGGAAAAAAAAGATACAAAACACCCGGGCCATAAAACCGGGGTAGCCACAGCCCCCAAAAGGGGGGAAGGGGTTTTTTTAGTCCCAAAGGGAAAAAAAAATGGGGGAAAATGGCAGAAATCGTACCCAAATCCAGTCTTCCCTGGGTGGAACCACAGTCGATGGCCTCCCCTCCAAAACCAACAATACAGTACTAAGCCGGAAAAAAAAATCCCCCCCCCCGTACCAACAATACCACCATCGATAACATTTTTTCCTTTTCAAATATACGGGTCTAAAAACCCCAAAAAACAACAAAAAACCCTTTCATCCCGTGGGGCGCTTGCAGAGGCAAGGATGTTTGCGGCTTTCCTGAGACCCACAAAAAGGGTCACTTGGACAACGAAATATGGATCCCAGGTTACAACCTATACGATTGACGAGTGAACAGGGGAAAAGGGGGGGGGGGGGGGGGGCCCGAATTTCAGAGTCACTTTTTTGCACAGAATGCTAAAGCCTCAAATGATTAGTGGAAGTTTTAGCAGTAAAGGTCGGAAAAAAAAACCCTATCATTGTTGTAGTCTACAAGCCCCCGGGAAGCAACACCCCCAGAAATTTCCCGGGAAACCCAGCTGTTAAAATTGACCACTGTCGGGAAAAAATCTTCCAGCTCCTGCCCCCAAACATCTTGCCCCGGGGGGTTTTTCAATTTAAAAGGCACCTAAAAGGGAGGAATAAAGCAAATAATATTTTTTGCGGGAAAAACCCACCAGGAGGCAGTTGAGAAAACTCACACCACGCATTTTAAAAAAATCTTTTCAAAAAATTTTCAATTTCCCCCACAAATAATAAAGCCTACAAGACGGGGAGAAAAACACTAGCCCTCTCCCCACTAAAATGATGATCTGATAAAAAAATGTCCCATATAAAAAAAAAATAATTTCAGATCAAAACATAATTGGGTTTTCAGTCATGATCCCGGGGGCCCCCCAGCCCGACAAAATTGAGATTATCAGGGAGGGGCATTCCCCAAAATTTCAACTTCAATAACAAAAACAAAAAAGGGGGGCCCGGGGGGAAAAACCAAGCCCCCAACCGAAATAAGCTGGGAAGTAAACAAAAGCAACAAAGACCCCAATTTTATGCCTAGAACAGATTAACTGGGTTTGGCACTCGATGTAGGGCACAAGGCTTTTTCCCCTTAAGAAAAAGGGGGAGTAGATGTAAAATAAAAAAGAGAAAAAGGCCTCCCTTTACAGGCACGGAAAAAAATAACAGAGCGGCTAAAAGAGGTCAATATTTTCCTGAAATGCTTGGGGGAGACACGGGTAAAGAGAAATAAAAAATAAGCAGGGAATTTAACTTAAAGAACCCTTTAGGAGTCAGGAATCGCGGGAAGAAAAAAAAAACCCATAAAAAATTTCGAAAAAAACCCCAAAGTATTTTTCTTCTAGGGCCAAAAATCAAAATGGGGAAAACAACGTCCAGAAATTGGGGCCCCTATTTAAACAAGAAGGGGTTCCTAAAACAGATACAGAAAGGGAAAAATGGGGTGAGTTTTTAAAGTCCCAATATGACTAAATTTTTTAGCAACCGCAAACCAACTGAAGCGAAGATAAAAAAAATTTTTTAAGAGAGGGCCACAAAATTTGATTAAAAACAAGCCAAACCGATGTTACCCTTTAGGGCCAAATGACTTCGAACAGGCAATAAATGACATCCCTTTCACTCGCCCCCCCCAGACTATGGAACTCTGTTTTTAAACAAGAACTGCAAAAGCCCCTATAAACACCCTTTTTTCCCCCTTATGGAAGGGGGGGGCATGGACACGGGGGGGGCCCCATTACTAAAAAAAAACGGGACATACCCCCAAACTCCACAAAGGGGGCGAAAAGCAACCAAAAAAATACAGCCCAAAATAGCACTAACACCCCCCTTTTCTAAAAATCTTTGAAAGGGTCCAAAGGAACAAGATCCCCACCCAATCTAGAAACCCATCATTTTACAAAACCCCAGGGAACATGGGTTTAAAACATCGCCCTGTTTTCCCCTCAACTTTTGGGATCACTACGACAAGGCCCAAAATGCCTAAAACAAAAAAAGGGCAGTTTTAAATATTACGGGATTTTTGAAAACCCTTTCGCCCAGTGTGACCTTTGGCGTAATAGCGCACAAAATGCTTTCAAAAGGGAATAACGGGAAAATGGGTTTCGTGGATCAATAATTCCCCACAAAAAAACACAGAAGTAGTCGTCAACAGAGTAAATTTCCGAGGCAGCTACGGTGAAAATTTTCTGTTCCAAAAGGGCAAAGTACCCCTTTCCCCATCTTTTTCCCCTTCCCAATCCGACATAGCCCCAAAGGAGTCAGCCACAGCACCGGTTTTCCCTTTTTCAGTTTACCCCCGAACTGTATGACAGTGTTTTCCCAATTGCAGAAAACCAAAAAGCTCCAGGGGGGAATCAACCAAATTTTTCAGGGGGCTGCAGAAAACAAATGAAGTTAAAACGATGAGAAATTTAAAATTACTCAGTTTTTAATTGGTAAACATGAGGACATTAAATCTTCATCAAGTAAAAAAAAAAAATTTTTGGCCAAAAAATAGAGCAAACCCCAACGTCAAAGACCGGGAGTGTTCATGTCGGAGGATTCCCCCTTTCAAGGACCAAAAATTTTTTCAATCCCCTCTGCTAAAAAAAAATGCAGGATGGATAATGAAACCTTCAAAATTTGGGAGGCCAACCCATGATGACACCCTTCGGGTTCACTTGTTCTATCTGGGTTGGAATACCTGAAACACTAACAGCCCCTTTTAAAGGGCAGGGGGAAATTGCCGACCTAAAAAAATTTTCCCGAGAACTTTAAACCGGCCCCCAAAAAGAAGAAAAAACCCCTTTCAATTTTGGGAGCGTTTGGGGGTTTCCCAAAAACCCTGTTTTTCCCGGGTAAGCAGGGGGGAAAGAGATACATATTATAAAACCCCGGGAAAATCCTAGGGGATTTAGTACCGAACTTGCACACAAAAATCACCCAAACGAAAGAAAAAGGGGAATTGGGGCAGACGTTTGCACCCCCCCCCAATTTAAAAGCGGGGGGTTCACTAGCATTTTAAAGATAACCATACAATAAGTGTCGGGGGCCCGGGGATGTTCAACTCCCTCCCAGACACAAAAGGGGGGATTCCCAACAGCCCCGGCCCAGTCTTAAAGCGGGCACGGGACAAACACCTAAAGACATTCCGATCCTGGGTGTGGTGAGGGTTGGTTTGCGTGCACCAGCAGCAACAGCCGGGTTTGATCGGGGCCCTGATCCACCCGGGGGAGGGCCCGGGTTCCAAAACCGGGCCGTGGGGCGTTGCCCCCGGGGGGGGAAACTCTCCCCGGGTAAACTCCCGGAAAAAATGTTAAAAAATTTAAAATAATTTGGGTTATTATTAAGTGACTAAATACTAGTTTTGATTTTTAAGGCAATGTAAAAATTTTTTGTTTTGGCACTATACATATTTTTTGAAATTGGAGTATCACGGGCCAATTTTATGACAAATTTAAAGTTTCCCAAATTTTTTTGAGACTGAAAATTGATTTTTTCTTTTTTAGGGTAAAATGGGTCATGAGTGGTATTCGTATTTTTATTACAGGGTGTACGGGGAGAAAAAGATGTTTTCTGATGTTTATTTTTTAAAGGGTAAGGGAATGTGCCCGAAATTTTGGAAATTTTCAGGTAGGGTGTTCCAGTTTTGGGGCCCTTTGACTTTACATTGAATTTTTGAAAGGTTTGTGGGACAGGGGGGAATGTCATAGAGATGTTTGTGTTGGTGTTTTTGCCTGTGGGTTCTGTCACAACTATCAAGAAAGCGTTTTGGGTAAAGGGTTTTAATTTTTGGAATTTAAGGTCCTTTAGATGTAGATTGCCCCAGTATAATGTGGGTACTAAACCCGGGAGTAAGTTTAGATCTATGAAGAGGGGGGGGGTGTTTTGGGCCGGGGATGGGTTTTTGTGTTTTTTCTTACTGCGGCTTTTGTTGGGTTTTAAAATTGGTTTTTAGGTGTTTGCTGCATTTTGAAACCCCAAGCACAATGAAATGGGTTTGGGTATAGATATAAAAAAGTGAAGGGTTATAGTTTTGAAAGGGCATTTGGGGCACTTTAAAATCGATTTTGGGGAGAGGGACCCCAAAACCGTTTTGGTTTTTTTTTTGGGGTTATGTTTTGGATAGGGGTGCGGAATTTCGGTTGTTGCCCGAGGTATAGGCCTAGGAATTTGCCCTCTTTAAATCCTGGTAATTAGAGTGTTGTCGATTTTAATTTTAAATTTTGGCACTCCTGCTCTGTCCCAAACATCTGTAGTGGGTTTTGTAAAACGTTAAGCGTAAGTTTTTTTGGGCCTTTTCACCAAGCCCAAATATTTTGATCACCCCTCATTAAAAATTGGGGGAGGGTTGCAAGATTAGGGTGAGGGGTTTTGACATAAGTCGTGTCTTTCAGCAAAAAAGAAGGGGTTTCAGGTTTTTGGGAAACTTTTGGGAAGATAAATTAAATTAAAAGGAAAGACAAGGGCCCAAGGACATTCCCTGGGGGAAAACCCCAGTATCATTGGCTGTTTTTTTTGTTTCTGTTTTTTAAATTTGGTGACATACTGAACCTATTAGTAAGGTAAATTTGAAAATCAAGCGCAGGGCCTTTTAAACCATAAGGGTTTCAAGTTTGGGGTAGGATGCCGGGGTCTACTGGTAAAAAAAGTTTTTTTTAGGTCAATAAAAATTCCTGGGATATTCCTTATTTTCCAATGTTTGGGGTAAACAGATTTAGCTTTTTTAAAATTTTGCATCGTTAGTGCTTTTTTTTTTCCTTAAAAAAATTGGCGGGGGTTTAAAAGTTTTTTGTGACTTTTTTAAAATGAAAATATAGTCTCCTGTGCACGAGTTCTCAAAGATTTTGGGAAAAAAGCAGTGGAAATTTTAAATTTTGGGGCCAAATAGTTTTTAAAAATCTTAGGGTCCCCACCTTTATGTATTGGTGTAACCCTTGCCGTCTTGAAAATTTTTGGGGAAAGGGTGCTAGTTTTTCTAGTGACTTTTAAAAAGCAAGAGATAGTATGCGAGACATGGTGGGAAAAGAAACAGTTTCCCCTGATTTATTTTTAAGTGACTTTATAATCTCGGTGCCCTTCCGTGGGGCATATACAATGATACAAAGAAATGAGCGAGATACTAAAGTCTCAGCCCAACCAGTGTTCGGGCGCCCCTTATCGAGACTAAGTTTTAAACAATCTAAATGAATTCTTTATGGCCTGGACCCAAAATCTGGTCACCCTAAAAAATCTTGATTTAAAAAAACCCAACCCCCAAGACTTTGAAAAAGGTAATAAAGGGAACCCCCCCAAAGCATTTCTGCCCCGGGCCCCGGGACTCAGGGAAAAACTGGGTTTTCACCAAAAACTGCAAAAGGGGGGCCATCTCGTGCCTTCGGGAAATTTTATGGAGGGGGAACCCGAACACAGGGGGCATTCCAACTAACTAAAAATAACAACATAGACCCACTTTTACATAGGTGGCAGAAAAAGCAATTGAAAAAAAGAACAGACCGAAGCACTAACACCCCCATATCGAAAAAAGGGCAAGATCGCCAACCACCTAGATACCTATCAACTACAAACCCAGGGCAACAGGGGTTTTGGGCCGGTCGCCCCGCCTGTCCCACAACGGGAAACCACTATAAAAATTTCCTGATGCCATAGATGATAAAAAAAATTAGTTTTTATTATCCCTTACCTTTCCGAAAGCCTTCGAAAAGGGTTGTAATAGCACAAAAAATTCAGGTTTAAAGAAAAAGGGGAAAAGTTGGTAGTTTTATCTAAAAATTTCCCTTTAACAACTAGAACACAAAGAGTAATATTAAACAGAATAAAGTCTGAAGCAGCTACGGGGGAAGAGCTCTGTTCCAAAAGGGACAAAAACCGTTTCCCATCCTGATAAAAACAAAAAAATCCCCAATTTCTAATCCCAATACCCCTCAGATCTCAGTTTATTTGTGACTTCTTGTAAAATCAAACTCTTACAAAAAAAGCCCGTATGATATAACAACCTATCAAAAATAATTTAAGGGGGGAGTCCAGTGAGGGCAGGGAACAATAATGGAGACAATATGAAAAAATGCAAAAAATTTCAGGTTTTGTAGACCCGTAATGATGAAGGAA
The DNA here is from genome assembly GCF_026875155.1 of Cherax quadricarinatus. Taxonomy (NCBI): domain Eukaryota; kingdom Metazoa; phylum Arthropoda; class Malacostraca; order Decapoda; family Parastacidae; genus Cherax; species Cherax quadricarinatus. The sequence goes on from NC_069431.1 coordinate 28,393,701, forward strand.
AAGGGACCAAAGCATTTCATCTAAGAAAGAAACAAAAGGTCTTGTATACTAGCAAGACATCACCTTTTTTAATAATATTTGTGGGAATCACTGTTGGGCACTGAGATTTTCACTCTCTTTAAATTTTTATTTGTTGGACAAAAAACTTTTTCCCTTTAAGGGTTTTTTTTACTCCCCTTTCTTTACTATCCCTTTTTTGATAAAAATTTTAAAGATTTTTAAATTTCCTTTGAGTGGGGCATAAACCCCCCTTTACTGTTTTGTAAAGGGTCATTTCCAACTTAACCCATCCTTAACTAATAAATTTCAAAATTTTTTGTATAAAGTACACTATGCGGGTCGCTTTCAGACTAATAACATTGGTTTCCTCTAAGGATTTGTACATGGGCATGAGATGGATGGGGGAGTCCTACTCTTCCTTTACAAACAACAAGGGGGATCGTGGGATCCCCGACTCTTCCAATCATCAAACTAACAAGATGGATCGTAGGGGTCCTACTCTTCCAAACATCAAACTAAAAAGATGGATGTGGGAGTCCTTTTTTCTTCCAAACACACACTAAAAGATGGATCGGGGAGTTTTTGACTCTTCCATCATCAAACAAAAAAGATGGAACGGGGAATTTCCCGGGTCTTCCATCATCAAACTTTAACAAGTTGGGTCGGGGGGGTTTCCCGAACCCTTCCCCTCATCACACTAAAAAGATGGGTCGGGGGGAGTCCCGACCTTCCATCACAAATTTTCATTAAGGATCGTGGGAGTCCTGACTCTTCCCCTCAAACTAACAAGATGGATCGTGGGAAAAACCGGGACCATTTCCCTCATCAAAAATAACAAGATGGGAAACGGGGGGGTCCTTTTTTCTTTTCACATCAAAATAACCAAAAATGGAAGTGGGGGGGCCTGACTCTTCCATTTAATTTAAACTAACAAGATGGACCCTTTGGGGGCTGACTCTTCCATCATCAAAAATAACAAAAATTGGGTCGTGGGAGTCCTGACTCTTCCATTTATCAAACAACAAATGGACGTGGGGTCCTGCCTTCCACCCTCAAAAAATAACAAATTTGGGTGTGGGGGGTTTGACTCTTCCCTCTCAAACTAACAAGGGATCTGGGTCCTGACTCTTCCCTCCAAAAAAAAAAAGATGGATCGTGGAGTCCTGAAATCTTCCATCATCAAACTAAAAAAGAAGGATCGTGGAAATTGACCTTCATCAACAAAAATAAAAAGTGGTCGTGGGAAAATTTTTTTACTCTTCCATCATCAAAACCAAAAAATTTGGGCGTGGGTCCTGACCTTCCATCATCAAACTAAAAAAGATGGGTTTGTGGGGGTCCTGACTCTTCCATCATCAAATAACAAGAAGGAACGTAGTAAATCCTGACCCCCTTCCATCATCAAACCAAAAAGATGGATCGTGGGAGTCCCGACTCTTTCCCCATCAAACTAACAAGGGTGGGTCGGGGATCCCGACCCCTTCCAAAATCAAATAACAAGATGGATCGTTGGGGGTCCTTACTCTTTTCCCTCACAAACTAACAAGTGGATCGGGGGGTTCTGACTTTTCCCCTCAAACAAAAATAAAAAAGATGGATCGTGGGAGTCCTGGGGCTCTTCCCTTTATCAAACTAACAAGATTGGTCGTAGGGTTCCCCGACTTTCCATTTATCAAACTAAAAAAAGAGGATCGTGGAGTCCTGACCTTCCATCATCAAACTAAAAAGATGGCGTTTGGAAATCCCGACTCTTCCATCATCAAACTAACAAAAGGATCGTGGGGGTTTTTGAAATCTTCCATCATCAAACTAACAAGATGGGTCGTGGGGGTTTCCCGACTCTTCCATCAACAAATAACAAGATGGGGTCGTGGATCCTGACTCTTTCCCTCATCAAACTAACAAGATGGATCGGGAGGGCCTGGGTCTTCCCTCATTTTTAAAACCCAACAAGATGGTTTGTGGGGGTTCTGCTCTCCATCATCAACCCAACAAGAAGGATCGTGGGTGGGGCCAGACTCTTCCATCATCAAACTAACAAGATGGATCCTGGGAGTTCCTGACTTTTCCCCATCAAAACTAACAAAAAGGGGTCGAAAGGGGTCCTGACTCTTCCATCATCCAAAAATAAAAAGTGGATCGTGGGTCCCGATCTTCCCTCATCAAACTAACAAGGGTGGATCGTGGAGTCCTGACTCTTCCATCAACAAACTAAAAAAGATGGATGTGGGAAATTTTGAAATCTTTCCCCATTTAAATAACCCGATGGATCGTTGGGGGTCCCCGACTCTTCCATCATCAAACTAACAAGATGGACGTGGGGGGTCCCGAACTTCCATCATCAAAACTAAAAAGATGGAAACGTAGGAGTCCTGACCTTCCAACCTCAAACTACAAATGGATCGTGGATCCTGGGCTCTTCCATATCAAACTAACAAGATGGATCGTGGGGAGTTCTGAAATCTTTCCCTCAACAAAAATAACAAGTTGGATCGTGGAGTTTCCCACTCTTCCATCATCAAAATAAAAAAATGGGGTCGTGGGAGTCCTGACTCTTCCATAAACCCAAAATAAAAAAGATGGATCGTAGGGTCCTGACTTTTTCCCTCATCAAACAAAAAAGATGGATCGTTTGGGGTCCCCGCCTTCCATCATCAAAAAAACAAGATGGGTCGGGAGTCCGACTCTTCCATCATCAAAAAAACAAGATGGATCGTGGGGGTTTTTGACTCTTTCCAACATCAAACTAACAAGATGGATCGTCCAGTTTTTGACTCTTCCATCATCAAAAATAACAAAATGGATCGTGGAGGGCCCCACTCTTCCCTCATTTAAACTAAAAGATGGAACGTGGGGGTTCCCGCCTTCCATCATCAAATAAAAAGATGGATCGTGGAGTTCTGACTCTTCCATCCTCAAACTAACAAAGGAAACGTGGGAGTCCTGACTCTTTTCCCTCATAAACTAACAAGATGGATCGTGGGAGATATGAAAACTTCCATCACAAACAACAAGAAGGATCGTGGGAGACGACTTTCCCCTCATCAAAAAACAAAATGGATCGTGGGGTCCCGACTTTTCCATCATCAAACTAACCCAAAATGGAAACGTGGGAAATATGGGCTCTTTCCTCATCAAACAAAAAGATGGATCGTAGGGGTCCGACTCTTCCATCAACAAACTAACCCAAGGGTGGTTTTATTTTTTTGGGGGTCCTGGGCTCCCTTTCCCTCATCAAACTAACAAGAAGGAAACGTGGGAGTCCTACTCTTCCATCATCAAAATAAAAAGATGGGTTGTGGGGGGGCCCCGACTCTTCCATCATCAAACTAACAAGATGGATCGTGGGATTTCCCGACTCTTCCTTTATCAAAATAAAAAGATGGTCGGGGGGATCCTGACTCTTCCATCATCAAACTAAAAAAGATGGATCGTGGGGAAATCCCGACTCTTCCCTCATCAAACTAAAAAGATGGATTTGGGGAGTCCCGACTCTTCCAACATCAAAATAACAAATGGTCGGGGGGTCCAAATCTTTTTTCCCTCATCAAACCCAACAAGGTGGATGTGGGAGTCCTGATCTTTTCCCTCATCAAATAACAAAGATGGATCGTGGGAGTCCTGACTCTTCCATAAACCAAAAAAAAAAAGGGCGTGGGAGTCCTGCTCTTCCAACACCCAAAAATTTCAAATACATCCTCTTTTTTTATCCTCAAGTGGGGATTATTTTTACTTTCCCTTATTTTAAATTTTAAACAAGGGTTTGGGGCCCCTTGGGTTTCCTTTATTTCCAATTCCAAACCCCCTTAAAAAAAATTTTAAAACCTTTTTTGGGTTTGCCTTCAAGGGTAATTTTTATTTTCTATTTTTCCCCTGAAAATTTTACCCACACCTTTATTTTTTGCCTAAATTTGAAAAAAACAGGGGTTTAAATTTATAGGGTTTAAAAATGGTTTAAATTTATTAAAATTTTTATTTTATGGTTTTCCTTGGGAGTTTAATTACCATTTTGGAAATTTGTATTTTGTTAACCTAAAATAGAATGTTTTAAACACCAACCAAATTATATTTCTGACAAGGAAAAAAAAGGGGAAAAGGGCCCCTGTGAAGAAAATAATTTTTTGGAGGAAAAAGATTTAAATTTTGTAAAAGGGGCCTTGAAAATTTTTTCCCCCCAAACCCGGGCCAAGGGGTTAAAGGTTTTGGAAATTTGTAAAATTTTTTTTATAAATATCTGTTTGGAAATGGACTTTAAAATTTAAAAACGGTAAAATTTGTTAAAACCCGAAAAAAAAAAAAAAAAAACCTTTAAAAAAGGAAACTAATTTTTAGGGCCCAAAAACCGCATTTCTTTTGCCCAAAAATCTAAAAATTTAACCCCAAAAACCAGACCTAGGTTGTTGTTAGGCCAAATAAACCAGAAAAGGGGTTTCCCAATAAAAAAGACAGGGTTTATCTAAAAATTTAAAAGCAAGGGGGGAGTAAGAACCGGTAAAAACTGGTGTTGGGGAAAAAATTTTATGGAAAAATAAAAAAATTTAAAAAAAGGTAAAAGCTGGTGTTAGGAAGACCAAGGGAAAACCCGACGATGGGGTCAGTAGCCAAGGTAAACCCGACGATGGTGTTAGGTAACCAAAGGGGAAACCCGACGAAGGTGTTAGGTAGACCCAAAATAAAAACCCGATGAAGGTGTCAGGTAGACCAAGGTAAACCCCAAGGGTGGTGTTGGAAGACCCAAAAATAAACCAGACGATGGTGTCCTAGACCAAAATAAACCAAGATGGTTTTCAGGAGACCAAGGGAAAACCCAAAATGGTTTTTTGGAAGGGCCCCGGTAAACCAAATTGGGTCAGGGGAGAAAATAAACCAGAGATGGTGGGCAGGTAGACCAAAAATAAAAAAAAACGATGGGTTAGGTTTGACCCAAAATAAAACCCGATGATGGTGTCAGGTTTGAAAAATAAACCAAGATGGGTCAGGTTAACCAAGGTAAACCCCGACGATGGTTTTCAGGTTTTGGGGGAAAAATAAACCAAAAGGGTGGTGTCAGGGAACCAAGGTAAAACCCCGACGTGGGGTCAGGTAGACCAAAAAAAACCAGATGGGTGGGGGTCAGGGAGATTAAAATAAACCAGAGATGGTGTCAGGTAAGTAAGATAAAAACCCGGGGATTGGGGTCGGTAGGGCCAAGGTAAACCAGGGATGGGTTTAAAGGGAGATTTAAAAAAAACGAAGGGTCAGGATAGGGCTAAGATAAACCCCAAGATTGGGTAGGTTTGGGTAAGATAACCAGCCCATGGGGTTTAGGTGACTAAAAATAAACCAATGATGGTTTTCAGGTAGAAAAAAGGGTAACCAATATGGGGTCAGGTAAATAAAAAAAACCAGAAGATGGTGTCAGGTAGATTAAGATAAACCAGATGGTGTCAGGTAGACTAAGATAAACCAGACGATGGTGTCAGGTAGACTAAGATAAACCAGACGATGGTGTCAGGTAGACTAAGATAAACCAGACGATGGTGTCAGGTAGACTAAGATAAACCAGATGATAGTGTCAGGTAGACTAAGATAAACCAGACGATGGTGTCAGGTAAAGTAAGATAAACCAGATGATGGTGTCAGGTAGACTAAGATAAACCAGACGATGGAGTCAGGTAGACTAAGATAAACCAGACGATGGAGTCAGGTAGACTAAGATAAACCAGACGATGGTGTCAGGTAGACTAAGATAAACCAGACGATGGAGTCAGGTAGACTAAGATAAACCAGACGATGGAGTCAGGTAGACTAAGATAAACCAGACGATGGAGTCAGGTAGACTAAGATAAACCAGACGATGGGTCAGGTTAGACTAAGATAAACCAGACGATGGAGTCAGGTAGACTAAGATAAACCAGACGATGGAGTCAGGTAGACTAAGATAAACCAGACGATGGAGTCAGGTAGACTAAGATAAACCAGATGATGGTGTCAGGTAGACTAAGATAAACCAGACGATGGAGTCAGATAGACTACGGGGAGTATCCTAAGTGAGTTTATTTAGGTACAGCGACACATAAATTATCATACAAAATAATATATATGTATATTGGTGTCTGATGGTTAATTCACTGTTAACATCAACAACAGGTATATAGTCCTTGATGGGTTAATTCACCTGTATATCAACAATCAGGCAGTATTGGTGTCCTTGATGGGTTAATTCACAAGTTTAACATCAACAACCAGGTAATAATGGTGCCCTTGATGGGCTGATTCACCTGTTTAACATCAACAACCAGTAATATTGGTGTCTTTGATGGGTTAATTCACCTGTTTAACATCAACAACCAAGTAATATTGGTGTCCTTGTTGGGTTGATTAACCTGTTTAACATCAACAACCATTTAATATTGGTGTCCTTGATGGGTTGATTCACCTGGTTAACACCAACAATCAGGTAATATTGGTGTCTTTGATGGGTTAATTCACATATTTAACATCAACCACTAGGTAATATTGGTGACCTTGATAGGTTAATTCACATGATTAACATAAAGCAAAAGGTAATATTGGTGTCCTTGATGGGTTAATTCACCTGCTTGACATCAACCACCAGGTAATATTTTTGTCCTTGATGGGCTAATTTACCTGTTTAACATCAACTACCAGCTAATATTGGTGTCCTTGATGGGTGAATTCACCTGCTTAACATCAACAACCAGACTATACCACGGACGGGGATAGAACCCGCGATCAGAGAGTCTAAAAACTCCAGACCGTCGCGTTAGCCACTGGACCAGCTAGCCACAGGAAGATTCGTCCAACTAGGTATATTTCTAGAGTTCGTCACGGCCACGCTAGCTGGCGATTAGTCAGTAAAAACTTGCATTTGTGGTCACAGTGGTGCCTATGCTAACCTTCCTATGGTGTAGAAATATACTTAGTTGGACGAATCTTATTGTAGCTAGCTGGTCCAGTGGCTAACGCGACGGTCTGGAGTTTTGAGATTCTCTGACCGCGGGTTCTACCCCACCCGTGGTATGGTTTGCTTGCAATCGTGTCATTACGATTTCGTGAGTCATCAACAACCTGGTAATACTGGCGTCCTTGATGGGTTAATTCACCTGTTTAGCATCAACAACCCGGTAATATTGGTGTTTACCTGGAGTTACCTGGAGAGAGTTCCGGGGGTCAACGCCCCCGCGGCCCGGTCTGTGACCAGGCCTCCTGGTGGATCAGAGCGTGATCAACCAGGCTGTTGCTGCTGGCTGCACGCAAACCAACGTACGAGCCACAGCCCGGCTGGTCAGGAACCGACTTTAGGTGCTTGTCCAGTGCCAGCTTGATGACTGCCAGGGGTCTGTTGGTAATCCCCCTTATGTATGCTGGGAGGCAGTTGAACAGTCTCGGGCCCCTGACACTTATTGTATGGTCTCTTAACGTGCTAGTGACACCCCTGCTTTTCATTGGGGGGATGTTGCATCGTCTGCCAAGTCTTTTGCTTTCGTAGTGAGTGATTTTCGTGTGCAAGTTCGGTACTAGTCCCTCTAGGATTTTCCAGGTGTATATAATCATGTATCTCTCCCGCCTGCGTTCCAGGGGAAATACAGTTTTAGGAACCTCAAGCGCTCCCAGTAATTGAGGTGTTTTATCTCCGTTATGCGCGCCGTGAAGGTTCTCTGTACATTTTCTAGGTCAGCAATTTCACCTGCTTTGAAAGGTGCTGTTAGTGTGCAGCAATATTCCAGCCTAGATAGAACAAGTGACCTGAAGAGTGTCATCATGGGCTTGGCCTCCCTAGTTTTGAAGGTTCTCATTATCCATCCTGTCATTTTTCTTGCAGATGCGATTGGATACAATGTTATGGTCCTTGAAGGTGAGATCCTCCGACATGATCACTCCCAGGTCTTTGACGTTGGTGTTTCGCTCTATTTTGTGGCCAGAATTTGTTTTGTACTCTGATGAAGATTTAATTTCCTCGTGTTTACCATATCTGAGTAATTGAAATTTCTCATCGTTGAACTTCATATTGTTTTCTGCAGCCCACTGAAAGATTTGGTTGATGTCCGCCTGGAGCCTTGCAGTGTCTGCAATGGAAGACACTGTCATGCAGATTCGGGTGTCATCTGCAAAGGAAGACACGGTGCTGTGGCTGACATCCTTGTCTATGTCGGATATGAGGATGAGGAACAAGATGGGAGCGAGTACTGTGCCTTGTGGAACAGAGCTTTTCACCGTAGCTGCCTCGGACTTTACTCTGTTGACGACTACTCTCTGTGTTCTGTTAGTGAGGAAATTATAGATCCATCGACCGACTTTTCCTGTTATTCCTTTAGCACGCATTTTGTGCGCTATTACGCCATGGTCACACTTGTCGAAGGCTTTTGCAAAGTCTGTATATATTACATCTGCATTCTTTTTGTCTTCTAGTGCATTTAGGACCTTGTCGTAGTGATCCAATAGTTGAGACAGACAGGAGCGACCTGTTCTAAACCCATGTTGCCCTGGGTTGTGTAACTGATGGGTTTCTAGATGGGTGGTGATCTTGCTTCTTAGGACCCTTTCAAAGATTTTTATGATATGGGATGTTTGAGACACTTATGCAGCATATGGGAATCTTTATTCAGGAAACGTTTCGCCACACAGTGGACTGATGAAGCCACTGTGTGGCGAAACGTTTCCTGAATAAAGATTCCCATATGCTGCATAAGTGTCTCAATCTTCAACTTGTCGGTTTTTCAAACCATTCATCACATGATATGGGATGTTAGTGCTATCGGTCTGTAGTTCTTTGCTGTTGCTTGACAGGTTAATTCACCTGTTTAGCATCAACAACCTGGTAATATTGGTGTCATTGATTGGTTAATTCACCTGTTTAGCATCAACAACCCGGTAATATTGGTGTCCTTGATTGGCTAATTCACCTGTTTAGCATCAACAACCCGGTAATATTGGTGTCCTTGACAGGTTAATTCACCGTTTAATATCAACAACCTGGTAATATTGGTGTCCGTGATGGGTTAATTCAAATCTTCAACATCAACAACCAGGTAATATTGGTGCCTTTAATGGGTTAATTCACCTGCTTAATATCAACAACCTGGTAATATTGGTGTCCTTGATGGATTAATTTACCTGTTTAACATCAACAACCAGGTAATATTGGTGTCCTTGATGGGTTAATTCACCTGTTAAACAACAAGAACCAGGTAATATTGGTGTCCTTGTTGGGTTAATTCACCTGTTTAACATCAACAACCAGGTAATATTAGTGTCCTTGATGGGTTAACTCACCTGTTTAACATCAACAACCAGGTAGTATTAGTGTCCTTGATGGGTTAACTCACCTGTTTAACATCAACAACCAGGTAATATTAGTGTCCTTGATAGGTTAACTCACCTGTTTAATATCAACAACCAGGTAATATTAGTGTCCTTGATGGGTTAACTCATCTGTTTAACATCAACAACCAGGTAATATTAGTGTCCTTGATGGGTTAACTCACCTGTTTAACATCAACAACCAGTAATATTGGTGTCCTTGATAGGTTAACTCACCTGTTTAACATCAACAACCAGGTAATATTAGTGTCCTTGATAGGTTAACTCACCTGTTTAACATCAACAACCAGGTAATATTAGTGTCCTTGATAGGTTAACTCACCTGTTTAACATCAACAACCAGGTAATATTAGTGTCCCTTGATAGGTTAACTCACCTGTTTAACATCAAACAACCAGGTAATATTAGTGTCCTTGATAGGTTAACTCACCTGTTTAACATCAACAACCAGGTAATATTAGTGTCCTTGATAGGTTAACTCACCTGTTTAACATCAACAACCAGGTAATATTTTTACTCTCCTCAAACTAATATTTTCAGATATGAAAACCAAAAACAAAATTATGGTATGTCAAAAGTGGTTCAAATAATGACATACCAGTATACATACCAGTATATATACCAGTATATATACCAGTAAACATACCAGTAAACATACCAGTATACAAGTATACATACCAGTATACATACCAGTATACATACCAGTATACATACCATTATATATACCAGTATATATACCAGTATACATACCAGTATACTTACCAGTATACAAGTATACATACCAGTACCGAACTTGCACACGAAAATCACTCACTACGAAAGCAAAAGACTTGGCAGACGATGCAACATCCCCCCAATGAAAAGCAGGGGTGTCACTAGCACGTTAAGAGACCATACAATAAGTGTCAGGGGCCCGAGACTGTTCAACTGCCTCCCAGCATACATAAAGGGGATTACCAACAGACCCCTGGCAGTCTTCAAGCTGGCACTGGACAAGCACCTAAAGTCGGTTCCTGACCAGCCGGGCTGTGGCTCGTACGTTGGTTTGCGTGCAGCCAGCAGCAACAGCCTGGTTGATCAGGCTCTGATCCACCAGGAGGCCTGGTCACAGACCGGGCCGCGGGGGCGTTGACCCCAGGAACTCTCTCCAGGTAAACTCCAGGTAAACCAGTATATATACTAGTATACATACCAGTATACATACCAGTATACATACCAGTATACATACCAGAATACATATCAGAATACATATCTGTATATATACCAGTATACATACCAGTATACATACCAGTATATATTCCAGTGTACATACCATTATATATACCAGTATATATACCTGTATACATACCAGTATACTTACTAGTAAATATACCAGTGTACATATCAGTATACATACCAGTGTACATACCAGCGGACATACCAGTATATATACCAGTATACATCCCAGTGTACATACCAGCATACACACATACCGGTGTACATACTAGTATACATACCAGTATACATGCCAGTATACATACCAGTGGGCATACCAGTATACATACCAGTATACAAGCCAGTATACATACCAATATACATAATATGCATACCAGTATACATCTAAGTGTACATACCAGTATACTTACCAGTATACATACCAGTGTACATACCAGTATACAAGTCAGTATACATGCCAATATACATACCAATGTACATACAGTGTACATACCACTATACATACAAGTATATCATACCAGTATACGTACCAGTATACATACAGTATATATACCAGAGTACATACCAGTGTACATATTAGTATACATACCAGTATACGGTAGTAATAGCGATGCACACCAGTATACATACCAGTATTCGGTAGTAATAGCGATTAATTCCAGTATACATACCAGTTTACGGTAGTTATAACGATACATACCAGTATACGGTAGTAAAAACGATAAAATTCAGTGTGCTATAGTAATACATAGCAGTATATGGTAGTAATACATAGCAGTATACGGTAGTACTGACCATACATTGCAGCATACAGTAGTAATAACAATACATAGCCATATACAGTAGTAACACATACCAGTATACGGTAGTAATACATGGCAGTATACGGTAGTAATTATTAGCAGTATACGGTAGTAATACATAGCAGTATATGGTAGTAATACATAGCAATATACAAAAGTAATACATACCAGTATACGGTAGTAATACATAGCAGTATACGGTAGTAATTGTTAACAATACACGGTAGTAATACATAGCAGTATACGATAGTAATACATAGCAGTATATGGCAGTAATACATAGCAGAATATAGTAGTAATACATAGCAGTATACGGTAGTAATACATAGCAGTATACGGTAGTAATACATAGCAGTATACGGTAGTAATACATAGCAGTATACGGTAGTAATACATAGCAGTATACGGTAGTAATACATAGCAGTATATAGTAGTAATACATAGCAGTATACGGTAGTAATACATAGCAGTATACGGTAGTAATACATAGCAGTATATAGTAGTAATACATAGCAGTATACGGTAGTAATACATAGCAGTATACGGTAGTAATACATAGCAGTAAAATAGTAGTAATACATAGCAGTATACGGTAGTAATACATAGCAGTATACGGTAGTAATACATAGCAGTATATAGTAGTAATACATAGCAGTATACGGTAGTAATACATAGCAGTATACGGTAGTAATACATAGCAGTATACGGTAGAAATACATAGCAGTATATAGTAGTAATACATAGCAGTATACGGTAGTAATACATAGCAGTATATAGTAGTAATACATAGCAGTATACGGCAGTAATACATAGCAGTATACGGTAGTAATACATAGCAGTATATAGTAGTAATACATAGCAATATACAGTAGTAATACATAGCAGAATACGGTAGTAATATAAAAGCAGTATACGGTAGTAATACATAGCAGTATACGGTAGTAATACATAGCAGTATACGGTAGTAATACATAGCAGTATACGGTAGTAATACATAGCAGTATACGGTAGTAATACATAGCAGTACATAGTAGTAATACATAGTAGTATACGGTAGTAATACATAGGAGTATACGGTAGTAATACATAGCAGTATACGGTAGTAATACATAGCAGTATATAGTAGTAATACATAGTAGTATACGGTAGTAATACATAGCAGTATACGGTAGTAATACATAGCAGTATACGGTAGTAATACATAGCAGTATACGGTAGTAATACATAGCAGTATACGGTAGTAATACATAGCAGTATATAGTTCAATTCAATTCAATTCAATTCAAAGTTTATTCTCTATAAGGATTACAATGCTGAGTTTACAGAAATTTGGTTATTGTTTGGTTTACTTGTAGTAAAATTGTGATTACAGAGTGTACCACTAGAACGCTTAGCATGGCTAGGCATTTCGGGCATACTTAGTTTTATTCTTAATTGTAAAATATTACAAATTATGAGGTAAGTTGGTATTATGGCTAAGTGACTAAATACTAGTTTATGAGTTTAGCAATGTGAATGCTTTTGTTTTGGCACAGTATATAGTTTCAGTATTGGAGTATCACAGGATTCATTATTTTAAGACTGCGATTAATATTTCTGTTTATGGTCAAATGAGTGAGCGAGTGTAAGTGTGAACCACCAGGTGGTATTCGTGTAGTCAGTTGACGGAGTGTATCAGGGAGATAAGATGTTTTCTAATGGTAGTTTTGAAGGTGATGAATGTGTCTGCAGTTCTAGAGTTCTCAGGTAGGGTATTCCAGATTTTAGGGCCTTTGACATACATTGAATTTTTGTAAAGGTTTAGCCGGACACGGGGAATGTCATAGAGATGTTTGTGTCTGGTGTTATGCCTGTGGGTTCTGTCACAACTATCAAGAAAGCGTTTTAGGTCAAGGTTGATATTAGAGTTTAAGGCCCTGTAGATATAGATTGCACAGTAGTAAGTGTGGATGTACTGAACTGGGAGTAAGTTTAGATCTTTGAAGAGTGGGGGGGGGGTGTGCTGCCAGGATTGGGATTTAGTGATTATTCTTACTGCAGCTTTTTGTTGGGTTATTATTGGCTTTAGGTGTGTTGCTGCAGTTGATCCCCAAGCACAAATAGCATAGGTGAGGTATGGATAAATAAGTGAGTGGTATAGTGTGAGAAGGGCATTTTGCGGCACGTAGTATCGTATCTTGGAGAGGATCCCAACCGTTTTGGATACTTTTTTGGCTATATGCTGGATATGGGTGCTGAAATTCAGGTTGTTGTCAAGGTATAAGCCTAGGAATTTTCCCCCATTATTTCTGGTAATTAGAGTGTTGTCAATCTTAATGTTAATTTGTGCATCTCCTGCTCTGCTACCAAACATAATATAGTAAGTTTTGTCAGTGTTAAGCGTAAGTTTATTGGCTGTCATCCAAGTCGATATTTTAATCAGCTCCTCATTCACAATGGTGTTGAGGGTGGCAAGATTAGGGTGAGAGATGACATAAGTCGTGTCATCAGCAAAGAGAATGGGTTTCAGGTGTTGGGATACGTTTGGAAGGTCATTGATGTATATGAGGAAGAGCAGGGGACCAAGGACACTTCCCTGCGGAACTCCAGTATCAAGTGGCCGTGTTGCTGATGCTGTGTCTTTAATGGTGACATACTGATACCTATTAGTAATGTAAGATTTGAAATAAGCAAGCGCATGGCCTCTTATACCGTAGTGGTCAAGTTTGTGGAGTAGGATTTCGTGGTTTACTGTGTCAAAAGCTTTTCTTAGGTCAATAAAAATTCCTAGTGGATATTCCTTATTTTCCAATGCTGTGTAAAGCAGATCTAGCATTTTTATGATTGCATCATTAGTGCTTTTATTTTTCCTGAATTCAAACTGGCAGGGGTTGAGTATGTTTTGAGCCGTTATAAATGAATACAGTCTCTTGTACACGAGTTTCTCAAAGATTTTGGATAGCAATGGTAAGTTAGATATTGGCCTATAGTTGTTTAAGTCTGTAGGGTCACCACCTTTATGTATTGGTGTAACCCTTGCCATCTTGAGTAGTTTCGGGAAGGTGCTAGTCTCTATTGACTTGTTAAAAAGTAATGAAATAGCATGCGAAAGGACATGGGCCGCTCGTTTGTACAGTAATGGTGGGACATGAGACAGATTCCCCGAGTTATTTTTAAGTGACTTTATGATCCCAATGACTTCCGTGGGCTCAGTTGGTGCAAGATAGAAGGAATTAGGGAAATTTCCATCTAGGTAGTCCCCGGCATGGGCATTGGTATGTGGGATTTTACTGGCGAGATTAGATCCTATGTTTGAGAAGAAGTCGTTTATCTTGTTAGCTGTGTCAGTTGGATGTAGTGGTGTTTCATTAGGTTTAGTTAGGACAATATTCTTGGTTTTTCTCAGTTTGTGGGTCCCTAGAATCTGAGAGAGTGTTTTCCAGGTCTTTTTTATATCTCCTCTAGTGTCTGTGAATCTACTGGAGTAGTATAGTTGTTTGGCTTTTTTTATTACTTTGGTGAGAGCTGATGAATAGTGTTTAAGAGTATCTTTGTGTATTAAGCCCTGTCTATATTGCTTTTCATATTGGTGTTTCTTGTCTATGGATTTCAGAATGGTGCTGGTTAGCCATGGGCAACCAAGCCGTTTGTTTGTGATCTGTTTTGTTTTTATAGGACAATGTTTGTTGTATAGTCTAAGTAATTTGTTAAGAAAGATGTCTGTCCAGTCATCAATACCATTGGCCTTGGAGAATTCTGTAGGCCAATCAACAGTCTCTAGTTCAGCTGTGAACTTCCTTACTGAGGCCTCGTCATGGAGTCTAAATGAGACTTTGTTGTATTCAAGTGGTGGTTTACTAATGTTTGTCAGGAGGAAGGTAGGGTAGTGGTCTGTAGTGCTATCTGTGATTATCCCTGATTTAAGGGGGGCTAGTATATTGGTCCATATGTGGTCTATTATGGTTGCACTTGTCTCACTGAGCCTTGTTGGTTTAGTTATTGTTGGTATGAGAAGTGTGTTGTTCATATTGTTGATGAAATCAGTTACAGGCTGATCATCTAGTAAGCCAAGGTTGATGTTGAAGTCTCCAGCTAAGAGAAGGTGGTGCTTATTCATTTGTCTGTTTGTTATTAGTGACTTTAATTTCTCACTGAAATTTGGGATGTTTGTGTGAGGTATCCGGTAAATGGCACCGATTGTTATAGGCGTCTTAAGATTTTTTACAGTAAAATTAGCAAAAATGTATTCCCCATATTCATCACTAAAGCAAGTGGTGCTAAGACAAGATAATTGGTTAGAGTAATAGATTGCAATACCACCCCCAACTTGGTTTGTTCTGCAGTTGTGAATTGCTGTGTATCCTGGTAGAGGGTAGATATCTATTGTGTCCTGCTTAAGCCAGGTCTCAGTAAGAATAATGCAGGAGAAGGGTGTCTTTAGTGATTCAAGGAGTGCTAGGAGGTCATCATAGTGTTTGCTTAAGGACCTGATGTTGTAGTTAAGTACTGATAGACTTTTAGTAGTAATACATAGCAGTGTACGGTAGTAATACATAGCAGTATACGGTAGTAATACATAGCAGTATATAGTAGTAATACATAGCAGTATACGGCAGTAATACATAGCAGTATACGGCAGTAATACATAGCAGTATACGGCAGTAATACATAGCAGTATACGGCAGTAACACACAAAAGCCGTCATTAACACACTGTAGGCTTGTTTTGTTGCACTACAAATGTTCTCTTATTAAATAGTAAAATCAATAAACTTCAAAACATAAACCTATAAATATTTTGAAAACGCATAAAAAAAATCACAAATAAATATGGAATTATTACCGTAGCCACAGCCACTTGCACGCATCCAGACACGAGTTATTGCCACGTTCTCTCTATAACTCATTATGCATTTTCTCTCTCTTTTTATCTCTCTTTCTTTCATTTATTTAGCCTTTCTTTCCCTGCCCCCCCCCCCTTCCTTACATTTCTTTATCCAATCCCGTTATCTCTCTCTCTCTCTCTCTCTCTCTCTCTCTCTCTCTCTCTCTCTCTCTCTCTCTCTCTCTCTCTCTCTCTCTCTCTCTCTCTCTCTCTCTCTCTCTCGCTCCTATCATTTCTCACTTTCCTTCCCGCACCATTTCTCTCCCCTTCTCCCCATCACCAGCGCTTCCAGTCTCCTGTCCCTTCACAAATGAACTCGCTGAGGGAGAGTGTGAGGGAGACAGAGTGAGGGAAAGAGGAAGTGTGAGGGGAGAGTGGAAGGGGAGTGAGACTGTGTGTGCAAGGGAGTAAGGAAGTGTAGGAGAAAGTATGTGAAGGTGTGAGATAGTATGTGAGGGAGTGGGTAAGAAATTATGTGAGGAATGGCAAGTGTGTGAGAAAGTGTGTGTGAGAGAGTGTGTGAAAAAAGCGACGGGAAGTGCTAGAAAATAAGGGAAATGGAGAATTGCCTACTCTAATATGGTGTATAACTCCTCTCATTGCCTACTCATTAATATGGTGTATAATTCCACTCATTGCCTACTCCATAGCGTTTAATTCTTCTCATTGCCTACTCTAATATGGTGTATAATTCCTCTCATTGCCTACTCTAATATGGTGTATAATTCCTCTCATTGTCTACTCTAATATGGTGTATAATTTTCCTCATTGTCTACTCTAATATGGTGTATAATTCCTCTCATTGCTTACTATAATATGGTGTATAATTCCTCTCATTGCCTATTCTAATATGGTGTATAATTCTTCTCATTGCCTACTATTATATATGTATAATTCCTCTCGTTGTCTACTCTAATATGGTGTATAGTTCCTCTCATCTTCCTCATCACTGAGCGGAATTACTATGATCAGCATCACTGATTTGTGGCCTCTTAGACCTTATCATACCTTCTTCTCGTGTTTTTTTGGAAAAAATATTAATTAATTATTAATTTGCGACCCTGCCATGTGGAGACAAGTGGTACGTTTTTAAGGTCCCCCCCTCCCACTTTCTACCATTTTGGGGCTTCCTTTTTCCACATTCCCTCTTTCTCTTTGCTTATCTTCTGGTTCATGTTTCGAGGTCTCCATCCATGGGCCCCCGGATGTCAACCCTTCCACACTCCCCACTTCCAGGATCTACATTTTGTAGCGGTTTTTGGCCCTATCTGTAGATCCTGCTGATTGCAAACTTGGTCTTTTTGTAGCTGGTTTAGTTAGGTGTGGTAGCAGCTAGTCAGGCGTGGTTATAGATGTGGTCATATTCAGGTGAGGACATAGTGAGGTATGGTCATTGTCAGGTGTGGTTATAGGTAAGGTCATAGCCTGGTGTTTCCCCTAGCTCCGTGTCTCCAGAAGTCCATCTGTGTCCCCTCAGATGAACTCCCTTTCTCACTTAGTTAGGTGGGTCATAGTTAGGTGTGGTCATAGTTAGGTGGGGTCATAGTTAGATGTGGTCATAGTCAGGTGTGGTCATAGTTAGGTGTGGTCATAGTTAGGTGTAGTCTTAGTCAGGTGTGGTTTATGTTTCCAGGTCTCCATCCGTGGGCCCCCGGATGTCAACCCTTCCACACTTCCGGTTATTTTGGTGCTTTCCCTAGTTCCGTGTGTCCAGAAGTCCATCTGTGTCCC
Organism: Cherax quadricarinatus; assembly: GCF_026875155.1. Taxonomy (NCBI): domain Eukaryota; kingdom Metazoa; phylum Arthropoda; class Malacostraca; order Decapoda; family Parastacidae; genus Cherax; species Cherax quadricarinatus. The sequence goes on from NC_069431.1 coordinate 28,411,637, forward strand.
CTCAGATGAACTCCCTCACTTTCCCAGGTGGGCGGGTAGTTGGGTGGGTGGTTGTATGGGTTGGTGGTCGGGTGTGGTCATAGTTAGGTGTGGTCTAGTTAGGTGAGGTCACAGTTAGGTGAGGTCATAGTTAGGTGTAGTCATAGTTAGGTGTGGTCATAGTTAGGTGTGGTCATAGTTAGGTGAGGTCATAGTTAGGTGAGGTCATAGTTAGGTGAGGTCATAATCAGGTGTGGTCATAGTCAGGTGTGGTCATAGTCAGGTGTGGTCATAGTCAGGTGTGGTCATAGTCAGGTGTGGTCATAGTCAGGTAAGGGTGTGTGTTTGGTGCTTTACCTAGTTCCGTGTCTCCAGAAGTCCATCTGTGTCCCCTCAGATGAACTCCCTTTCTCACTTCCCCAGGTGTGGTCATAGTTAGGTGTGGTGATAGTTAGGTGTGGTCATAGTTAGGTGTAGTCTTAGTCAGGTGTGGTTTATGTTTCCAGGTCTCCATCCGTGGGCCCCCGGATGTCAACCCTTCCACACTTCCGGTTATTTTGGTGCATTCCCTAGTTCCGTGTGTCCAGAAGTCCATCTGTGTCCCCTCAGATGAACTCCCTCACTTTCCCAGGTGGGCGGGTGGTTGGGCTGGTGGTTGGGTGGGGGGTTGTATGGGTTGGTGGTTGGGTGTGTGTGTGTGTATGTTGTGTGTGTGTGTGTATGTTGTGTGTGTGTTGTGTGTGTTTGCTTCCCCTAGTTCCATGTCTCCAGAAGCTCATTTGCGGGCCCTCAGATGACCTCCCTTCCTCACTTCCCCAGGTTCAGCGGCTGTGGCCCCTCCCCAATGACCTTGCTGGGTGGAAACTTGGTCTTGTCTAGCTGGTCTACTGCTAAGACTGTCCAGGTGGGTGGAATTACAGGAGGGGACACACAGAAAACTGCGTCCTGTGATTACACCCACCAAGACAGCCTGGAACAGTAGACCAGCTGGACCAGACTAAGCTGCCACACAACTCGGCCACCAAGCTGAGGTTACTGTGTAAAAATCTGGAACTTCTATTTATATTTCATAACATGTTTATGTTAATTTCTTCTGTTTTTACTTACGTAGCTGTATAATTGTTTGCGGACGTTTTATTGTGTTTTATCCTTATTGCAATTACAAATTGAGAGTCTGTTCCATTATTATATATTAGATTAATCACAAGTTTTACTTCTACTCATTCTAGCTAAATACATAATCAATACCAAATTCACTATAATACTAGACCATATGCATTTACTAGAGAGAGACTGGTGCTATTTGTAATTTGTATTTTTATATTATTAGACCTAAACCTAGTTGTACTATAGCACTTTCTGAGCTCAATACATAGTCCAATACCAAATATCATTATATTAGACCATAGCAATTACTAGATAGAGACTGGGCTACTTTAATTTGTAATTTTTATATTACATAATTAAATTCAGTGTACCAAGCTCATTCTACTCAAGACATAGTCAATACCAATTTCACTATATTAGGACCATAAGAGCAATTACTAGTGAAGCAGACAGTGCAAATTTTTTAATTTGTACCTTATTAAATTATAAGATTAAACCTATTGTACTTCAGCACACTCTACTCAAACAAGACTCCACAAAAGTCCATTATTAGACCCTTAGTGGCAATTACAATGAGTCGTCTTGTTTCTATATTTTACTTTGTATATTATATTACTAGTTGTTTATACCTAGTTGTATCTTTAGTTCATTCCAGCACAACACACATACACCTCAACCTTCATTATGTGTAGTAAGTGACTATACCCTACACTTGACCAACTACTCGACTATATACTTGTCAAGACTTCCAACCACCTACAAAATCAGTAGTAGATACTCAACACACACCTCCGCTATAAATAACCATAATCTAAACCTAGAAGATGATTGACACGTTTCCCCTGGATCTAAACCTCCATAATCTGACAAATACCAATCAAAACCTATTTGGAAAGTAACCTGCCTTTATTACACAAGCATCAACAAGCCACTCACTATCCTAAACAATGCAACAAGTCTAAATCAGAACTTAACTACAACATCAGGATCCTTAAACAAACACTATGATGACCCTCACTACACTCCTTGAATCAATAAAGAACACCTTCTCCTGCATTATGTCTTACAGAGACCTGCTTCAGGACACAATAGATATCTTACCTCTCTACTAGGATACACAGCAATTCACAACTGCTAGAACAAAACCAAGTTGGGGGTGGTCTATCTGCAATCTATTACTCTAAGCCAATCTAGCTTTCTTACAACCACTGCTTTAGTGATGAATCATGGGAATACATTTCTTGCTAATTTTACTGTAAAAAAACCTAAGAACGCCTATAACAATCGGTGCATTACACCGGATAACTCACACAACCATCCCCAAATTTCCGTGAGATATTAAAGTCACTAATAACAAACAGACAAAGAATAAGCCCACCTTCTCATATGCTGGAGACATCAACATCAACCATTGGCTTACTAGAATGATACAGCCTGTAACGATGTTCATCACAATATAACAACACACTTTCTCATTACCAACTAAAACTAAACGCAACCAGGTCTCACTGAGACAATGCAAACCCTAATACGACCAAATATGTGACCAATATACTAGCCCCCCTGTAAATCAAGGGATAACAACAGATAGCACTAACAACCACTACCCAACCCCTCCTGACAAACATTAGTAAACCACCACTTGAATACAACAAAGTCCATTTAGACTCCATGACGAGGCATCAGTAAGGAAGTTCACAGCATACCTAGAGACTGTTTTCGATCTGGCCCTACAGAATTCTCCAAGGCCAATGGTATGATGACTGGACATCATACCTCTTTCTTAACAAATTACTTAGACTAACACAAAAACCTTGTCCATAAACAAACAAAAACAGAGTCACAAACAATGGCTTGGTTGCCCAAGGCTAATCCACCACATTCTGAAATCCATAGCAAAAACACCAATATAAAGCAATAAAGACAGGGCTTAAGTACACAAATATACCTTAAACACTATTCATTCAGCTCACACCAAAGTAATAAAAAAAGCCAAACAACACTATACTTACTCCAGTAGAGTCACAACCACTAGAGGAAAGATATAAACAAAGACTGGAAACACCACCTCTCAGAATCTAGGACCCAAAACTGAGAAAAACCAAGATAATTCCTAACTAAACCTAATGAAACAACACCACTACATCCCACTGACACAGCTACAAGATAAACGACTTCTTCTCAAACCATAGGATCTAATCTCGCCAGTTAAATCACACATACCAATGCCCATGCCGGGACTACCCTAGATGGTAATTTCCCTAATTTCCTTCGATCTTCACCGAACTGTAGCCCACAGGAAGTCATTGGGGACATACAAGTCCACTTAAAAATAACCTTCGGGAAAATCTGTCCATAGTCCCCACATTACTGTACAAGCGAGCGGGCCCAGGTCCTTTCGTATGCAATTACATTACCTTATTTTAACAAGTCAATAGAGACTACACCTTCCCGAAACTACTCAAGATGGCAAGGGTTACACTTAACAAATACATAAAGGTGTTGACCCACATGACTAAACAACTATAGGAGCCATTAACTCACATACCATTTGCTATCCAAAATCTTTGATAAACTCGTGTACAAGAGACTGTCATTCATATATAACCGCTCAAACATACTCAAACCCATGCCAAGTTTGGGATTCAGGAAAAATAAAAGCACTAATGATGCCAGTCATAAAAATGCTAGATCTGCTTACACAGCATTGGAAAATAAGGAATATCCACTAGACATTTTTATTACCTACAGCTTTTGACACAGAGTAAACCACGAAATCCTACCCACAAATTACACACTACGCGCGTATCATAAGGCCATGCGCTTGCTTATTCAAATCTTACATTACTCTAATAGGTATCAGTATGTCACCATTAAAGACACAGCATCAGCAACACGGCCACTTTAGAACTGGAGTTCCGCAGGAAGTGTCCTTGGTCCCCTGCTCTTTCCTCATAAACATCAATGACCTTTCCAAACTATCCATCCCAACCCACCTGAAACCCATTCGTCTTTGGCAGATGACACTACTTCTGTCATCTCTCACACCTAATCTTGGCCACCCACAACACCATTGTGAAGAGAGCTGATTAAAATATCGACTTGGATGACAGCCAATAAACTTAACGCTTAACACTGACAAAACTTACTATATATGTTGGGTTAGCAGAGAAGGAGATGCAAATTTAACATTAAGACATTGACAACACTCTAATTACCAGAAATAATGGTGAATAATCCTAGGCTTTAAACCTTGACAACAACCTGAATTTCAGCACCCCAACATCCAGCATAAAGCCAAAAAATTGTATCCCATAACGTTGGGATCCTCTCCATGATACGATACTACGTGCCGGCAAAATACCCTTCTCACACTATACCACTCACGTTATTTATGCGCATACTCACTTATGCAAATTTGCTGGGGATCACTGCAGCAACACACCTAAAGCCAAAAATAACCCAACAAAAAAGCTGCAGTAAGAATAATCACTAAAACCATCCCTGCAGCACAAACACCGCTCCACCTCTTCAAAGATCTTAACTTTACTCCCATTTAGTACAACACACTACTACTGTGCAATCTATATCTACATGGCCTTAAACTCTAATATCAACCCTTGAACTAAACGCTTTCTTTGATAGTTGTGACAGAACACACAGGCATAACTCCAACACAAACATCTTCTACGACATTCCCCGTGTCCGACTATACCTTACAAAAATTCCAATTGTATGTCATAGGCCCTAAAATATGGAATACCCCATACCTGAAACTCTAAGAACTGCAGACAGAATTCATCACCTTCAAAACTACCTTTAAGAAAACACGTTAACTCCCTGATAACCCCGTCTAACTAACTACACAAGACCACCTTGTGTTCACACTTACACACTCGCTTCACTTCATTGACCAGAATCAGAAATATTAATCTCAGTCTTAAAATAATGAATCCTGTGAGACTCCAATACTGAAATATATACATGCTGCAAAACAAAAGCATTCCACATTGCTAAAACCACTCAAACTAGTACTTTAGTCACTTAGCCATAATACCAACTTAACTCATAATTTCTGTAATATTTCTACAATAAGACTAAAACTAAGTATATGCCCGAATGCCTAGCCATGCTAAGCGTTCTAGTGGTACACTCTGTAATGCACAATTTTACTACAGTAAACCAAAACAATAACAATTTCTGTAAACATCAGCATTGTAAACTTATCTAGAGAATAAAACTTTGAATTGAATTGAATGAATTGAAGTAGATAATCTATTTTCTTCCCACCAAGAAATCTGCAAACAAAAAAATTACCCAGGTTTCTGTTTTGTTGTATTTCGTCCATTTTTTTTAATGCACAGAAACTGAAACGAGTCCACACAAATAAGCATATATGTATCAATCACCAGATATTTTGTGTACCGCCACACATGACACACACACACACACACCACACCACACACACATCCACACACACTCACACACACACACACACACACACACTACACACACACACGACACACACGACACACAGAATAATACAATATATAACAGGCCTAGTGTCTAATCAACATGTGCCTAGGACAAAATGGTAACTAACACACACAATGCATTCCTTCCACTCTAGCATGTATGCAAACTCAAATTCTCATATACATGTACAGTATTTCATATTGATATTGGTGACAGATGTACTTGGTGGTATGTCCGATGTACAAGCTGTCCACTCTTATGCAGCAAAATGTAGTCATGCTTTATCTTTTTCCAGAATTTGTATATAATATTTGTGTTGCTGCACAAATGTTTTTCAGAAAATTAACAACATTACATAATAAAAACATGTGTCGTTCTTGAATGAAACCTGGCCAGGACGCCCCTTTGTTAATGTCTCCCATATTGGTTCCAATGAGTTAGTGTTATGTGTGAAAACCTAGTGTATGTAACACATAAATGTTGAGGAGTCTATTGTCTGTCCTGGACAACTGAAACACAACGCCCCAGAATTTCAATCAACAGGTGACCTACCCCCGGTTCAGTGAATTATTATTTATCTTAATAAATGCCATGAACGGCGTCGCACCCACGTGTGTTGTGAATTAATTGTAACCTCAGAAAAACATTTAACAATGTAAACTAATAATGGTTTAAGTAGATTGAGGCCTACCTAATCATGATGCAGTCTATATTAATTAAATATATCAACATTCCATTTATGAATATCCTCTCACTTCTAATATTTTTCAGGTGGTAAATCTTCATGTAAGATTATAATGATCAATCATATAACAAACTATAATCATTCTGAGACACCAGTCTGTTGCTGGTGAGGAAGCGAGTAGATAACAATGCCGAAGGAGTATTCTTTTATTACCGAGTATCAAGGAGTGCAGTAATCTCCAGCACCCATGAAGTTAACCACAATCAGCATACATCCATAAATTTCCATAATTTGAGGACAAGCTTTAAACATGTAAATTAATTGTAAAATATTATAAATAAAACGATAATAAATTTATTTTGGTAAAGAACACTGCTCCTGCCTGTTCAACAACTCAGGTCACACAGCTCGTGAACATGACAGTTGTTCAAAAAATTTGGTCCCCGTTACCATTAACAGGTATTGAAAATTTGAAAGTGATTAGACAACGCATTTTCAAGTTATGAGCGAAATAAAATACAGTCGTTGGAAATAAAAAGAAACATTCAGGCAGCCTAAAACACTTCTGAAAAAAAATCAATTCCAGAAAAATGTAAGAACAAGTATAAAAGTGTGACCTCTACCTGGGAAGCATCACAAGTCTGACTGTTGATCTCATGGTGTGGCTGTTCCCAGCTTGTTTTCATCTATTTTTCACTATCTTCGTTGGGTTCCCGCCTTATAACCTTCTTGTTGAAGTATATCAGCTCTTATAGACAAGAACTAGCGGATAACCTTAAATCTGAGATCACTGGTATCACACAGTGTCGTCTGTTTATGTCAGAAAACTGTCTATGACCAACACAAAACTTCTGTTAGATTATACGAAGTAGCAATTGCCGGAATCAAGCTGTTATATTCCACATGTATGTTCTGTACTTTTCTTCTGTTCTTACGCAATCATTAAACTGTGTATTCTCATGCTGTGTCCACATAGCTGCTCTTCCTGTAATATCTTTTCTTGAGTTTCCCATACTGTTATTGTACAGTTTTATAAGTCAATGGCTGTTCTTCCGTGTTACTGTACCGTTTCCTGATCTGTTTGACATGCCTGTTTTCTTTTATGTTCAATAATGTTACAAAGATATGTTTTATACTCACTTCCACAGATCATTGTCTCCCACATTGACCCTTCATTACTTCCCACATCTGACCTTCAATGTCATCCCACATTGACCTTCATTGCTCTCCACATTGACCTGTCATACTCCCCATTGACTCGTTCATGTCTCCCACATTTGACCTTCATACCCACATTGACCTTCATGTCTCCACATTGACATTCATGTCTTACCACAATTGACCTCAGTCGTCCCAAAAACAAATATTCATGCAAAATATCACCACAGACGCATCAAAAAACATTAAATCGAGAAAAATAATTTTAGCAGTTGATCCTGCAACCTGGCAAGTCTACCACATTGTTGATCCTGCAACCTGGCAAGTCTACCACATTGTTGATCCTGCAACCTAGCAAGTCTACCACATTGTTGATCCGCAACCTGGCAAGTCTACCACATTTTTGATCCTCGCAAACATGGGCAAGTCTACCACATTGTTGATCCTGCAACCTAGCAAGTCTACCACATTGTTGATCCTGCAACCTGGCAAGTCTACCACATTGTTTCGATCCTGCAACCTGCAGAGTCTACCACATAGTTTTCCTGCAACCTGGCAAGTTCTACCACATTGTTGACTCCTGCATCCTGGCAATCTACCACATTGTTTTACCCTGCAACCTGTGCAAGTCTACCACATAGTGATCCTGTCAACCTGGCAAGTCTACCACAATGTTGATCCCTGCAACCTGGCAATCTACCCACATTGTTGATCCTGCAACCTGCGAGTCTACCACATTGTTGATGAACCCGCAACCTTGGCCAATCCCTACCAATTGTTGATCCTGCAATTCAGGCAAATCTACCACATTATGTTGTATCCTCGCACCCTAGCAAGTCTACCACATTTGTTTGATCCTGCAACCTGCAAGTCTAACCATATAGTGTTGATATGCCTGGCATCACTGGCTATACTACAATGTGTGTAACATTGTTTTATCCTGCAACCGGCAAGTCCTCCCTAACCACATTGTTGATCCTGCGACCTGCAATCTACCCCACATTGTTTGCCCTGGCCAACCTGGCAAGTCCTAACACATTGTCTTGATCCTGCAACCTGGCAAGTCCTACCACATTGTTGATCCTGCAACTGGCAAAGTCTATACCACCAATTGTGATCCTGCAACCTGAGGCAAGTCACCACATTGTTGATCCTGCAACCTGACAATTCTAACCACATTGTTGATCCATGCATACCTGCATGTCTACACATTGTGATCCTGCAACCTGGCAAGTCTACTCGACATGTATGTTGATCCTGCAACCTGGCAAGTCTACCACATGTATGGATCCTGCAGTACCTGGCAAGTCTATTCTACCACATTGTTTGATCCTACAAAACTGGCAATCTACCACATTGTTGATCACTCAACCTGGCAGTCTATCCACATTGCGTCCTGATCCGCAACCTGGCAAGTCACACATTGATGATCCAGCAACCTGGCAAGTCTACGCACATTTGTAGCTCCTGACAACCTGGCAAGTCTACCACATTGTTGATCTGCAACCTGGCCAGTCTACCACATTGTTGATGCCCTGCAACCAGGCAAGTGCTACCACATTGTTGATCCCTGCAACCTGGCAAGTCACCACATTGTTTGTACCTGCAACCTGGCAAGTCCTACCACATTGTTGATCCTGGCAACCTGGCAAGTCTACACATTGTTATCCTGCAACCAGGCAAGTCTACCACATTGTTTCGACTCCTACAACCTGTCAATCTACCACACTGTTGAAGCGCTGTCAACCCTGCAAGTTACCACATTGTGATCCTGCACAACCTGGCAAGTCTACCAACAATAGTGATCCGGCAACCTTGCAAGTCAACCGGACATTGAGTTGATCCTGCAACCTGGCAAGTCTACACATTGTTGAACCTGCAACTGGCAAGTCTACCCACATTGTTGGATCCTGGCAACCTAGCAAGTCTACCACATTGTTGATTCCTGCAGACCTGGCAAGTCTTACCACATTGTGATCCTAGCCACCTGGCAAATTCTACCACATTCGTTGATCCGGCAACCTGCAAGTCACCACATTGTTTTGATCCTGCAACCTGGCAAGTCTACCACAATGTAGAGCCTGCAACCCTGGCAAGTCTGCCAACATTGTTGATCCCTGCAACCTGGCAAGTCAAACCACATTGTTGATCCTGCAACCTGGCCAATCCTATTCCACAGTTGTTAACGCCCTCAACCCTTTGGCAAGATCCACCACATAGTTGATCCGCAACCTGGCAATCTACCACAATTTTGATCTCCCGCATCCTGGCCAAGTCTAAACACATTGGTTGATCCTGCAACCTGGCAAGTTCTGCACATTGATTGATCCTGCAACCTGGCAAGTCACCACATTGTTGATCCGCAACCTGGCAAGTATCTACTCTTGTTGATTCCTGCAACCTGCAAGTCTACCACATTGTTGATCCTGCAACCTGGCAAGTCTACCACATTGTTTGATCCTGCAACCTGCAAGTCTAACACATTGTTACCTGCAACTGTGCAATTCTGCACATTGTTGATACCTGCACCTGGCAAGTCCTAATACCACATTTTGATCCTGCACCTGGCAAGTATAAACCCACATCAGTTGACTCCCTGCAACCTGGCAAGTCAGGCCAAATTGTTGCTCCTGCAACCTGGCAAGTCTACCACATGTTATATATCCGATACAGCTGTTTTAATATACAATTATTTATTATTATATACTGTTAAATTATGTTGTTTTATGGGAACATACTTTTCCATACACAGTCAGTCACATTCTGACGTAATACTATTTCAGAGGCAACAGTGGCCCCACCAATCTTAACTGTTTCTAATAGTTACATATAAATTTGCTAAGTGCTGGAATTACTTTAGTTACAGTAGCTGTTATTATCATCAGTAAAGTACGGAATTACATTAGTTACAGTACTGTGACCATCACAGTAAAGTGCTGGAGTTATTTAGTTACAGTAACGTGAGCCATCAACAGTAAAGTGCTGAGTTACTTAGTACAGTAGCTGAGACCATCATCAGTTAAAGTGCTGGTCGTTACTTTCAGTCACAGTAGCTTGTGACCATCAGGAACATAACATAACTCAACAGTGGGTTTATATGTCTGTATAACATCGTCCTCTTCCTTTGTGTCAGCACCTTCACTCTGTTCTCGTATCTCGCTCACACTGCTGTCATCATCTCACACGCTTGCTGTCATCTCTCCTCACCTTGCGTCATCTCTCTCACCCTGCTGTCATCTCTCTCACTTTGCTGTCATCTCTCTCACCATGCTGTCATCGCTCTCACCCTGCTGTCATCTCTCTCACTTTGCGCTGTCATCTCTACTCGCCACTCCTGTCAGCTCTCTCCACCTTGTGTCATCTGTCTCACTTGCATGTCAACTCTCTCACCTGGCTGTCATCTCTCTCACCCTGCTGTCATCTCTCTCACCTTGCGTCACTCTTTCAACCTGCTGTCATCTCGTCTCACCCAGCTGTCATCTGTCTCCACTCGCTGCCATCACTCTCACCTTTGCTTGTCATCTCCTCTTACCTTGCTATCATCTCTCTCACCTTGCTGTCATCTGTCTCTCACACCTGTTGTCATCTCTCTCACCTTGCTGTCTTCTCTCTCTCCTGCTAGATATCTCTCTCACCGTGCTGTCAGCTCTCTTACTTACATGAGTCATCTCTCTTACCTTAACTGTCATCTCTCTCACTACTGCTGTCATCCTCTCTCACCTTGCTGTCATCATCTCTCACCCCCTGTTGTCATCTCACCATCCTACAAAACACTCTAACACGTAAACTAAGTAGTAGTAATGATAGTAGTATAGTCGTAATGACAGCAGTAGAGTAATGAAAAATGGTAGTAATATTATTGATAGAAGCAGTAATGATGTAGTAGCAGTAAAAAAAACTAACAACAATGGTGTCCAATTATAGCAAGTAGCCATCTTGCCTATAAAATATTTATAATGTTTTCAGCATAAATGAGAAAAAATCTTTCCACCGTCCCCGGGGGGAGGGTATGGTACCCAGCGACCAACGTTTGGGATCACTGGTCTAGCCATTACAAAGGTAGTCTAAATGTAGGAACCCTTCCAGCAGAATAGCCCCTATACCCCTGACTAATGCTCGAACATTAAATGGATGGATGGAAAGAACGTCTCTGTTTTAAAGCACACAACACACAAAGCTCAAGATATTTAATGTTATTTTCCTTATAAATTTATCCACAGAACTTGGAAGGTGTTTAGGTGAAGTGATAGACATATCAGGAAGATGGCTGCAGCCAGACTGGATCGAACTGGTGGGTGTTCTTCTAATCTTGACATGGTCCCACGCCAGTTTTAAGGTAAATATTCCTTTTACAAAGATTATTTAATGGTATCAGTGTCCTCAGTTTATGGAAATGTCCGTGTGAATGAGGTCATCCAAGTATGTGAAGGGAAAAACAATTAAATCAGGGGGATTTATAGTTGATCAGACACCCAGGAACCATTTTTTTATTTTTTAATTAGATATCATGATGACACACTTCAGGTCACTTGTTCTATCAAGGCTGGAATATTTGCTGCACAAATAACAGCACCTTTCAAGGCAGGTGGAAATTGCTCACCTATAAAGTACAGAGAAACCTCTCACGGCGCGCATAACGAGATAAAACCCCTCAATATTTGGGAGCGCTTGAGGTCCCGTGAACCTGTTTCCCTGGAACGCAAGGCGGAGAGATACAGCTATATACACCTGGAAAATCCTAGATGGGACGTAGTACCGAACAAACTTGCACACGAAAATCACTCACCAACAAAGTAAATGATAACAAAAGACTTGGCAGACGATGCAACATTCCCCCCAATGAAAAGCAGGTGTCACTACACGTTAAGAGACCATACAATTAGTTTCCATGGGCCCAGAGACTGTTCAACTGCCTCCTCAGCAACAAAGGGGGATTACCAACAGACCCCTGGCAGTCTTCAAGTCTGGCACTGGGACAAGCACCTAAACTCGGTTCCTGAACCAGCCGGTGCAGTGCACGTACGATGTTTTGCTTGCAGCCAGCAGTACGCCTGGTTTGATCAAGCCTCTGATCCACCAGGAGGCCTGGTCACAACCGGCCGTCTGGGGCATTGACCCCATGGAACTCTCTCTCAGGAAAACTCCAAGGTAATAAAAGGATGTATAAGATTATAATAAAATAAAAACTATACTGGATATTAACATAACCACCATTACACAAACCAGTAGCAGACAATAACCACTATAGATAATGGCCAATTAACAACCAGATACACAACCCACAACATAATACTACTCCCCCCTTCTTTTACACTCACTCATTGCCAGTGTTCGCCACAGCTGGCACATTCTTCACCCCCCCCCACTCCTTAAAATTAACATTCACAGATTTAAGAAACATACCATTAATTATCATAATTTAGGGTCATACTCTGACCTCATCAAAAACTTAATGAGCATTTAGCAACAGTTGGTGGAGCATGAACAAAAAAACACAAAAACAAAATTACAGACTAAAACAGATATAAACATTACATGCCTATACACCCATACACCTTTATAAGTATAAGAATATACACCCACTATATATAATATCAATATTAATGTAACATCCATGAAATTCAAGCTTTTATAACAACATTGCATAACGTGAAGTTCACGCTTCAAAAAGTAAGAAAATATACCACATGCAACATTATCAGTAAAATACTAGGATATGTAAATATTATAAAAGAATCCAAGACTAGGACATGAATAAGATTATCCAAATGTTTCACCTTGATTTTAGTAAGATAACACCATAATAAACTCCTTTTAACATCTAACACACCACATACATAGCCTGGTGGCTAAAGCTCCCGCTTCACACACGGAGGGCCCGGGTTCGATTCCCGGCGGGTGGAAACATTTCGACACGTTTCCTTACACCTGTTGTCCTGTTCACCTAGCAGCAAATAGGTACCTGGGTGGTAGTCGACTGTGTGGGTCGCATCCTGGGGGACAAGATTAAGGACCCCAATGGAAATAAGTTAGACAGTCCTCGATGACGCACTGACTTTCTTGGGTTATCCTGGGTGGCTAACCCCCCGGGGTTAAAAATCCGAACGAAATCTTATCTTATCTCATTCCACCAGACTAGACTTTCTCTGAGCCTTCTAGCACGTGCCTAACTAGTATTACATACAAATAAATATACAATGAATATTAATTTAGGTTACTACTCCTTATTTACACATGATTACATAATAGGTAATTACTTCAAAAAAAAAAAAAAGATACAGGAACACGTTACAAAAATTTCAAAACCCCAATGTTTCAAGGAACATAGTGAAAGGAAAACCCTCTCAAGTTAAAATTCACTTGAAGAACAGAACAAGCGGGACATAATTCGCTACCAAAGAAAAATTCATGCTACATATTTTATGTTATATATTTATAAATGTTATATATGTGGAAAGTACTGTATATTTTCCAGAAATACAGTAGTTATTAAATGTAAATAGATGGCCATACTGTATTTAAAATTTATGTAATCGAAAACGGGAAGCTGCGCCTGCGCAGAAGGGGACTCGCCATCTTGGGTTTTGAATTTGTATTAGAAACGTTGTAATGGGAAGAATTTTTCGTGCTCTAGAGGTTAAAATTGGATTGACACCTCTCAAATAGGAGGCGAAATTGTTGGATGTGCATTCCTGCATAACTTGAGATATCAGACGACTGGACAAGACAGCTCCAGGAACCTCAGATAAGCTCTCTAGATTTGTGTGTAATTCTGGCCAGCATTATTTTCATAGATTTAGTTAGATTGAGGTTTTCTGAGTATGATACACATTAATCTCCAGTCAAATTGGTGAGTGATATTAAGATATATTTTCCTTCTGTTATGTAATTGTGTATATATATAACCATTTATTATTTTTAATATACAGTCCACAAATTTATATATTTACCAGCATTCCTGGTGTATGTATATTTCATTTAATTAATAGGTCCAGAGCAACTTGTGGATAAGACAGTGGTAGGTATCGAAGGGGGACATTTTTTGCGACCTAAGTGTCCCAAATTCCTACTTGTCTAACTGATAAATAATAGTTATCATTGTTCATTTACTGTTGTGTATATAATTATACATCCAAGTAAATGAAACTTTCCACAATATATTTAAACTTTCATTCATACCTTCCCCGACAAGGGAACTAAACAAAATAGATCTTTCACACCATCACATCCAGTTCCACACGTGTACCTCCAGTCACACCCATCCACCCATCACTTCATACCCGAGGAGGTCAGCCCGTTGAATACCCCTGACTTTCCCCCCCCTTTTACCAACATACACACCCCGGCTGTTAAAAACCCGTTATAACGCCCTTAAATTCCCTATTGTTAGTCCTCTATAACCCTCGGAAAAAACCTCACCCCACCTTTTTCCATATATGTCTCTATTGCGACACAAAGTTCGATAATACGTCGCCGCCAAAATCCTTCAGCACTTCCTCACCCTCCTTCCCCCTCATACCCCACAAAACATATATGTAGTCCACGATTATGTAAGCTAAACCCCTTGCCACACCCTCATCCACCCCACTCATATCAAGACTCAACGCTCGCAATACTGACACACCTTGACCCCCCACCCTTGCCACTACCCTACTCATCCATACCCTGATGCACTCCAAACCTTCACAAAAATAGACAACATGATACACAGTCTCTTCCCCACTGCATCTGCCACACTCCCACCCTCGATGACTCTCCTATCTCGGAGCATCGCTCCCGTTGGCAATATACCATGTAGGAAACGATACATAACCTCACGGGTCCTAGGTCGTATACTTAATTTACTAAATCTTTGCCATATTACATCCCATACATGCATGGGGTAGATCCCTTCAACCGGCGCCACTACTTGTCCCTCTAACAATTTACACAAAGTTCCCACCTTTACTTTTCCCGGTTCCCTGGCTAACACTAAGGCACGTAACACTTTTTCACATTCCTTCATTTCCGCACCCCCACACCATTTCCGTAGGTGA
Organism: Cherax quadricarinatus; assembly: GCF_026875155.1. Taxonomy (NCBI): domain Eukaryota; kingdom Metazoa; phylum Arthropoda; class Malacostraca; order Decapoda; family Parastacidae; genus Cherax; species Cherax quadricarinatus. Next base: position 28,427,078 of record NC_069431.1, read on the forward strand.
TCATGTACCTATCTAGCTGCCCACCCCTCCATCCACCTACACACATCACTTTCCTCTTAATGAGCACACATTTCACGCACTTTCTCAAGTCCAACAAATCCATCCCTCCCTTACATACCGGCAATGTCACTACCTCCCTTCGCAACCAGTTGCACCCTGAACCCCACAAGAATTTGAACATCATTCTAAGAATACTCGTGATCGCCGTTCCTGTTAACGGCAACACTGCCGATACAAACCAGACTTCACTATATAGTAATACATTGATAACAATCGCTCGTTGCCTAAGGGTTAAATGGTGAGGTTGCAGCATTCCCAAACGTTGCTGCACCTGTTCCACCATCCTATTCGAATTATTGACCCTTGCAGCACTCAGGTCAGCCTCATATATGACACCACAGATTTTTAGACTCCCAGTCCGACGCTGCACGACATCACATCCCCATTCTAATCTCCCTGCCCACTCTCCCAGCCCCATTATCATTGACTTCTCCAGATTTACCCTCATCCCAGTAGCTCTTCCAAACATATGTACAACTTCCCCTAAAACTTCTAACCATGTCTCCTCACACACTAAAATAGTTGTATCGCCAACATAGCCCACCAAGCCAGACCAAGGCTTCTGCACACCGTCTCTCCCCTTCCTCCATTCCTTAGACGATCCTCCACCATCCTATAAAAAGGATCCTGAACACATGCAAACAAAAGTTGCGATACTGGACAACCCTGCCGAAGCCCCCGCTCCATGTTGACTCCCTCCCCCACACACCCATTGATTTTCACCCTTACCTTCGCTCCTGAGTACAATGTATCCACCCACCCCACTATTTCTTCGCCAAACCCCTGTCTGAGGAGAATATCCCGCAAAGCCCCTCTTTCCACCCTGTCATAAGCCCCTTGCCAATCCAATGCCAACAACGCCCCTCTGCCCCCTTCCATGTCCTCCAGGAACCCCTTTATGATCCCGTGGCCCTCAACCATTGACCTACCTGGCAACCCAAACTTAGACTCAACCACCACCCTCCCCACAACACATTTAAGCCTATTCCCAAGAATTTTCGTGAACAGCTTATAATCAGCACAAAGCAACGAAATGGCTCGGTAATCCTGAAGGGTACTCTGCTTTTTACCCTTCAGGACCAACACCACCACCGCCGTTGCCTGCGATTCTCCCATCTTACCTCCGTCTTTCATGGCATTCATTAACCTCACTAGGAAACCCCTTAGCAGACCCCAATGTTGTATATAAAATTCGCTTGGTAAACATCTATCCAGTGCCTTTCCTTCCTCATGTCCATAAGGGCTTTCCATATTTCCTCCTCCTCAATGACCCACCCAGTGCCTCCCGATCACTCCTCCCCATTTGCAACGGAATAAAACTACATACCTGCCCAAGAACCTCGCCACCCCCCACTCATTTCCCGTCTCCTCAAACCATCTATCTGCATACACACTCATCCCCATTGTTTCCCGTAATACCTGACCCTCTCGAAAACCCCCCACTGAAGAAATGACTTGCAATCCCGGTACTGTAGTTGTTTGCTGTCGTACCTTCTGTCCTCGCAGCACACAAGCCAATGGCTTGTCGCCCCAGAGTACTGCGTCCAGCCCCACTTGTGCTTGTACTCATACCGCTGCAAAACGCCCTTCTTGCAAATCTTTTATCCTGTCCTTCAACATCTATATTTCCTCCACGGGGTACACTCCCGCCACCGCCCCCCTACCCCGCTAACAATCCCGTAATCTAGATTCTAAATAATTTGACAAACCATACCGCAATTGATTAATGCGTTTTCCCTCCCTCACATAAAATTGATGTATTCTTACCTTAGCCACACTATCCCACCATCCAACCACATCCTCCTCAGTCCTCTCTGCACAGAGCTGTTCCCAAAATACTGCAAAACCTTCCAGTCCCTCCCCATCCCCCAAAACCATCGTATTCAGTTTCCAATAACTTCCCTGCCTACGAGCCAAAGCATCCACCACCTCCACATTACTGCCCTATGAATCGGAGACACATCTCAATAGTTTTAAAAGACTCTACCAAAACCTTCTGAGATAAATATATCCTGTCCAAATGAGCCGCGTATCCCTGCCTTATAAAGTATGTTCCACCTCCCAGAGACCTTCCCCCAAAAGCATCACGAAATGAAGATCTCTAAACAGGCCCCCTAAGACTGAGAAATAATACTCCTTGGTTCCACGTCTATCCTCTAACTACACAATTCCAATCTCCCCTTTCCACAATCGCCCACAGACGGTAACGTGCGTAGGAAGTACACAAGTTCCTCCCACACAAAATCCGTCTTTAATTTCACTTCACTTTCTGCTGGGGCATACACACACAAACGCCACTCTCTCTCCCATCCACCATCCTTCCACACATAATACTCTCTCCCCCCTCCCCCCCTCTTTCCTGTGCAATACAAACGGGCTCCCCTCCCTGATCAACACACCCACTCCTCCTTTTAAACGCTGAGATGGCAACACATAAGCAACCCAGGCACCACTAATTCACGACCAAGTTTAAAATTGTGTTCCTGCACAAAAGCATCCAGAAGCACTCACATTTAACACCATCACACAGACCATTAATATTTATTGTTACACACTTGAGGCCGGTTGAAGGTTTCCCTCCCCGCCTCATTTCAAGACTCTTCCCTTTCTGACCATTCCCCTGGGCATTGCCTTTGCCACGTACTCCACCCTCCTTCCCAACCATCCCCCCCCTTTCTGTTGTGGCCCTCTCTTAGAGTCACTCTGGGTACCATAACCCCATGCCTTTTTCCCTGGCCTTTGCGCCGGCGTCAGAACATCGTCCGAATCTGACGCTGCTGCCCTATCTATGAAATGGGAAGGGTAGCCAAGATGGGAGAATGTACATTCACTACTTTTCCTATCATGCTTCCCCTGTCAAGAAAAGTGTTCTTATCTCCCTCTTTCTCCATGCCCTCCGCATCTGTGATCCTCAGTTCCTTCCAGCAGAAATTTCCACTCTTCATAATTCGTTCTTCCGTCTTGGCTACCCTTCCCATTTCATAGACTCTGCCCTCTCACGTGCTAAACGCAATTTCTTCTCTCCCAAACTCTCTACTCATGGGAACTCTTCTATCCTCTGCCTTCCCTACATTTCCGGTCTTTCTAATCTCAACAATTCTCTCCGTCCCTTAGACATCAAGCTTACCTTCCGCCAGACTAACACTCTTCGCACTAATCTCGTTCATACCTCTCCTCCCTCTACAGATGTTCCTGGTGTCTACTCTATTTCTTGCTCCTCCTGTCCTCTTCAATACTTCGGAGAAACTGGTCGATCTCTTTCTGACAGACTTAGGGAGCACAAAAATAGTGTTAGGCTTGCCGACACTAACAATGCTCTTTTCTGTCACGTCAGAGATCATAGCCATCCTATTGACTGGTCTTCTGCTAAAACTGTCTTCCCTACTTCCAACTCGAACAGTCGCCGTTTAGTTGAATCCTCTCTTATACACAACTTTCCTTGTATGAACCTTAGCCCTGGCTTCGTCTCTGTAGATGCCTTCCTCTCCCACTACATTGTAAAATGCTCCAAACTTCAGAACACCCGTGACTTAACCTGAATCCTCATTTTTTTTTTTTTCTTCTTCTTCTTCTTCTTCTTCTTCTTCTTCTTCTTCTTCTTCTTCTTCTTCTTCTTCTTCTTCTTCTTCTTCTTCCTCTTCCCCTTTCCTCTCTCCTTTTCTCCTCTGGGTTGTCTTTCTCTCTCCTGTCTCGTGTTTCTGTTCCTTCTTCATTTATTTTATTTCACCACTTCCCCTTTCACGCACCTCGGTGCGCTTGCTCTCCCTCTGTGGGCATCTAGCTCTCTTGCAGTGCTCCCCTTCCTTTGTATTTGACTGGCTCGTCTTCCTTATTTTCCACTTCTACCACTACCACTACTACTACCTCTTCTTCTTCTACTACAACTACTGATGAAATTAAGACACATGTGAGGCGTCTGGTTGTCTTTGTTGTGGACGTTTCGCCATCCAGTGGCTGGCTGGATGGCGAAACGTCTACGGTGGGGATGCCCGGGTGTTGTGCATGCGTCATTTCATCCTGTCGGTATTATATACAATTCTTGTACTACTACTACCACTACTACTACTACCTCCACCTCTTCCTGCCTATATATAGCCGTCCTGCTCCACCTCTGTTAGTGTGACTTTGTCAATGGTCCAAGTCGGACCGAAACGTCGTCGTAAGCTTCTCTCTTTTATGTGCGGTTTATTTGTATATCGTTCCAGTCACGGTATTGTGCCTTTTTGTTATTAATGCTGACATCTTGGTAACGATCCACCAACGCCTCGTACACTTGAGCAGTTAGCACTTTCACGAATATTCTATAAACACCATTTAGTGCCAGTCCATACAAATCCTCGTCTCTGATGCCGTATGTCTCTCTTATAATTTTAGGCAATAACACATTAACTGACGTAGGCGTTAAAGCCCCACTAATGAGTTCAGTGCCCACAGTATTCACTCTCCGGCGCACACCTAGCGCCATATTGTTGTCTGAGTAGCTCGTCTGGGTAAACAGTAGAGGGGTGCAAAGCACGACCGCACTCTGTCTCATCCAGGCAGCGAATATTAAGAACCATTAGCGTGTTACCACCCGCACTACCATCTAGCGGGCTGAGGCTAAACTTCACTTTCTCGCGTCTGATTTGCTTTAATTTCTACTCCTGGTAGTATTAACCTTACCTGGTGTGGGTTGAAGTCTGGAGAATCACTTTACCTCCACTCTTCTCCTGATCAGCTAGGGTGGTCTACCAGGAGAATTTCTGTTCATTGTTACTGAATTACCTGGTTAAAAGTAATGACAATGAAGTAGAATACCACCCTCTGTCTTTCTTCAGTGTTATACATTTTAACCCTTATGTAACCAGTGTTATTTTCTTTATTGTCAGCTCTGCTACTTGCCTGGTTATCCAGGATAGACGCTAATTAATTGGAGCAAGATCCCTGTCTACTGGACGGTTTGACATTAGAACTCCTCACCTTTAAAATTTGAATTGTGGTGCTACAACCAACTAGTGACAGAAATTTCAGAACATCGGACGAACACCGCCACCCAGGATTTTGAAGATACCAAAGCCATTCAAAGAAGCCAGGAACTTTGACAATAGGGAACCTGCACATGCCAATTATTTACAAAAATTTGTCCTGGTTACCGTCCACGAGCGTTGAAATTGAAATCAATTGAAATCCGAAAAGTTGCAAATAGAAAAAGGACCAGGGATCCTCTCAAAGATCCCGAAGGTTCCAGGTAAGGAAATTAGAAATCAATATATTTACTTAAAAAGAGAAATAAGAAAACGGAATAAGAAAAGCCAAAAGAGATTATAAATTTAAAGTCGTTATGAAGTTAAAGGATTAACTAAAAGATTCTTTCATGTAAATAAAAGTAAGATTAGGGACAAGACAGACCCACTTGAATGCTGCTTAGGTTAGCTGACTGAGAGTGAGATATGTACTCAGTCTTCAACAATAACACAGAAGATCAGTACAGCACAGTAACACAGAACTTTACAGCACAGTAACACAGAAGAGTACAGTACACCACCGTGACAGAGAGGGTTGAGAGGGAATAACATCACAGTGGCCTCTGTCAGGGAGGCTTGAGTGGGAATAACATTACCGTAATAATAACAATAATAAAAATAATAATAGTAATATTATTATTATAATAAAAAAGAAGCGCTAAGCTACAAGGGCTATACAGCGCTGTGCAATAATAGTAATAATAATAATTAGTAATAATAATAAAATTAATAAAATTAATAAAATAATAGAATTATTATTTGCGACCACTGTCAGCCTCAGAGTTATCTCTGAGTTACCAGACCTTGCCACGTGGAGGCCAGTGGTTCGTCTTTAAGGTCCCCCCCCCTCGCCATCCCCAGGTTCATGTGTCCAGGAATCCATCCGTGGGCCCCCGGATGTCTCCCCTTCCTCACTTCCCTAAGGTCAGCCTCGCGTCTCTCTCTCTCTGCCTTCCAGCCTCAGCCTTCCCCAGGTTCATGTATCCAGGAATCCATCCGTCCGCCTCCGGATGTCTCCCCTTCCTCACTTCAACAAGGTCAGCCTCACCAACCTGTATTCTTGCCTTCCCCAGGTTCATGTATCCAGGAATCCATCCGTTCGCTCCCGGGTGTCTCCCCTTCCCCAATTACCCAAGGTCAGCCTCAACTACAACCTTCCTCAAGTTCATGTATCCAGGAATCCATCCGTTCGCTCCCAGATGTCTCCCCTTCCCCACTTACCTAAGGTCGGCGGTGCCTTCCCCGGATCAGTGTCTCCAGGAGTCCACTTGTGTCACCTCAGGTGGACTCCCTTCCCCACTTCCCCAGAGTCAGCGGTATTCATGCTTTCCTCAGGGTCATGTATCCAGGAATCCATCCGTCTACCGCCAGATGTCTCCCCTTCCCCACTTACCCAAGGTCAGCCTCAACTGCTAGTATTCTTGCCTTCCCCAGGTTCATGTATCCAGGAATTCATCCGTTCGCTCCCGGATGTCTCCCCTTCCCCACTTGCCTAAGGTCAGCCTCAACAACAACCTTCCCCAAGTTCATGTATCCAGGAATCCATCCGTTCGCTCTCGGATGTCTTCCCTTCCCCACTTACCTAAGGTCGGCGGTGCCTTCCCCGGATCATTGTCTCCAGTTCACTTGTGTCACTTGAGTGGACTCCCTTCCTCACTTCCCCAGAGTCAGCGGTGCCTTCCCCGGATCAGTGTCTCCAGGAGTCCACTAGTGTCACCTCAGGTGGACTCCCTTCCCCACTTCCCCAGAGTCAGCGGTATTCATGCTTTCCTCAGGTCATGTATCCAGGAATCCATCCGTCTACCGCCAGATGTCTCCCCTTCCCCACTTACCCAAGGTCAGCCTCAACTGCTAGTATTCTTGCCTTCCCCAGGTTCATGTATCCAGGAATTCATCCGTTCGCTCCCGGATGTCTCCCCTTCCCCACTTGCCTAAGGTCAGCCTCAACAACAACCTTCCCCAAGTTCATGTATCCAGGAATCCATCCGTTCGCTCTCGGATGTCTTCCCTTCCCCACTTACCTAAGGTCGGCGGTGCCTTCCCCGGATCATTGTCTCCAGGAGTTCACTTGTGTCACTTGAGTGGACTCCCTTCCCCACTTCCCCAGAGTCAGCGGTGCCTTCCCGGATCAGTGTCTCCAGGAGTCCACTAGTGTCACCTCAGGTGGACTCCCTTCCCCACTTCCTCAGAGTCAGCGGTATTCATGCTTTCCCCAGGTTCATGTATCCAGGAATCCATCCGTCTACCGCCAGATGTCTCCCCTTCCCCACTTACCCAAGGTCAGCCTCAACTGCTAGTATTCTTGCCTTTCCCAGGTTCATGTATCCAGGAATTCATCCGTTCGCTCCCGGATGTCTTCCCTTCCCCACTTACCTAAGGTCAGCCTCAACAACAACCTTCCCCAAGTTCATGTATCCAGGAATCCATCCGCTCGCTCCCGGATGTCTTATTCCACACTTACCTAAGGTCGGCGGTGCCTTCCCCGGATCAGTGTCTCCAGGAGTCCACTTGTGTCACCTGAGTGGACTCCCTTCCTCACTTCCCCAGAGTCAGCGGTTGCCACCTTCAGTGACCTCGCTGCATGGAAACTTGGTCTTGTCTAGCTGGTCTACGGTAGAGACTGTCCAGGTAGGTGGAATTACTGGAGGGGACACACAGAGCACTGCGTTCAGTAATTACACCAACCAAGACAGCCTCGACCGTACACCAGCTAGACGCCACCAAGCTGCCTCACAGTTCCGCCACCTCGGAGAGGCTAATTAATATAAATTTTGGAAATCCTTTTATGTTACACTATGAATTTATACTTAGTACTAGCTTTTCTTGCATATTTAGCAGTTTAAAAGTATTTATGAGTGTTTTATTTTATATGGATGACATGCACACAAACATACACATATATAAGTATTTTCACATACATATATACGCTAGTTTACGGTATTTTGACGACATTCTTTGTGAAGCATGTAAATATATAAAGACGGGACACATTTGTGACACTAGTGGAGGACTCTCATGTGTACATATTCATATGTATGGATGACTGTAATGCTTACGTGTTATTGTGTATGGGTGTCATGTGTACGTGTTACTGTGTTTATGAATGTCATGTGTGCATGTTGTTTTGTAAGAATGAGTGTAATGTTTACGTAATGTGTATGAGTGTCACACATTGTGTATACACATTGTGTATGAGTGTACATTGTGTATTGTGCGTTGATGAGTATCAAATGAGAATCTCTAAATCTCCTCCATGAAAATTGTAAAAAAAATTATAATAATCTCTCTTTCTCCTGTTTCGTAAATGAATTTGAAGGTTGAAGATGGAATCAATGGCAAATGCATATATATATATATATACATATGAACGCACATTAAGTATGAATATGTGTGTGTGTGTGTGTGTGTGTGTGTGTGTGTGTGTGTGTGTGTGTGTGTGTGTGGTGTGTGTGTGTGTGTGTACAGAGTTTTAACACAGTATGTTAATAAAGCTGTGTTTACAGTGACATTTAGTCTACATGATGGCTTTCTTTGTATATGTTGTTTTCTGATCAAAGTTCAGTGACATCACACGTCTTTAAGACCACAGTTGACATCACACAACATTATCTAAGACTCAGTTTTTTGGGAAAATCTTTACCGTCTTTCTTGCATATTATAAATTAATTCAATACAATAGCTACCACAACATTACCTAAGATTAAATTTATTTGTAACTCCACTAACATCTCTCATATATATACCCAAGTGCAGCTTTCCTTTATGTAAGTGTTGTTAACTTATGTATTTCAGTGTTTACACATGATCCATATTATTATTATTATTATTATTATCAAAGGGGAAGCGCTAAACCCACATGATCTACAAATTACCTTCACTTTCTGAATTGACTTTCTACTTTGTTTCTTATATTTTGTCTTCCTTCACTTCAACAATCATAATTCTGGCAAACTTTTTACCTGGTATTGTCAACAATCTTATTTCATTATAATTATTACATTCTTTTAAGTTTTTTACCCTTTTCTTCTTTTATAAACATTATGAACAAAATCATTAACTATTCCAGTTCATAATTACAAATGCGTCACTCCCTTCAATCTAAAAAAGGAAGGGGGGGGGGGGCTGTGCGCTACCACATGACCTCCATTATTTATCGTTCGATTTGTTTCATTTTTTTTGAACGTTAAGAAGCATCTTTCCATCATGTACTGATCAAGTTTCAATAAGATTGCCCAACAAGCAACTGAGAAAAAAAAATATTTCCCATATTTACTAATAATCATATATAAAGCAAGTTATTGTGGTAGTGAGACCTGGAGAAGCTGTTTTGGCAATACCTACGCTTAAAACAATGCTAATTTGTACACAGTGTGACTTTGTCAATGGTCCAAGTCGGACCGAAACGTCGTCGTAAGCTTCTCTCTTTTATGTGAGGGTTATTTGCGTATCGTTCCAGTCACGGTATTGTGCCTTCTTTTGTTATTAATGCTAATTTGTATTTATCACTCTTAGCTTTACTGCAATTTGTCCTATCTTCATTCTTAAAAAAATAAAGTTTGTATGATTTTTGCATTTAGCCAAATATCTGCCTTTAATCCTCACACAAATAAAAAACAAATTATAATATCTCAAAAAAATAATCACCAGTTTATAAAACAATCTTTTATGTTGTCTGTGAATTTCATTGCATTCCTATCATTATTAATGACAGTAAGTTAATATATACTTGAATAACTTAACTCAGAGATAATCCGCGAAGTCAGCCAAGCTGACAGCAGAGTCAGTCAGGCTGACAGCAGAGTTAGTCAGGCTGACAGCAGAGTTAGTCAGGCTGACAGCTGTACCAGAGAACTGTGCTCTTCTTTATTGTGATTTAGTATGTAGACCATACGAGTTTTTTCTGATGTTTACTTTCACTTTCATCTACACATAAACATCACTACAAACACTATGCTACCAACACACATGTAAACATATATGTGTACACGTAATAATAGGCTTATGTGCACTCTACCACACCATTGTTTAAATTAAACAATACTGTAGAAAATTCCTGAATGAGGGTTGAAATACTTTGATGAAATATTTTGGGAAAATATGTAAATTTGTAAAGAAGTGACTAACCTGAAAGATTTGTGGTTAAGATGAAGAGGACATTCCTATAATTTATTTTAATAAACACTTTAAGTAGAATTATTATTAAATTAGTCATTTTTCACATATACACTTCTCTCACCTCTTAATTAGTAACATAAAAAACATTCACCGCCACAGATACAAAACAAAAACTTTCGGTGATGAAAAAAAAAACTGTCAACTTGGATGATTCGATTTCTTGACAATAGGAATTTTGGTGGTGGCTGCCACGACCTGGCCAGTACGACTGTGTTGCCACAACCTGGCCAGTACGACTGTGTGTTGCTACAACCTGGCCAGTACGACTGTGTGTTGCCACAACCTGGCCAGTACGACTGTGTGTGTTGCCACAACCTGGCCAGTACGACTGTTGTGTTGCCACAACCTGGCCAGTACGACTGTTGTGTTGCCAAAACCTGGCCAGTACGACTGTTGTGTTGCCACAACCTGGCCAGTACAACTGTTGTGTTGCCACAACCTGGCCAGTACGACTGTGTGTTGCCACAACCTGGCCAGTACGACTGTGTGTTGCCACAACCTGGCCAGTACGACTGTGTGTTGCCACAACCTGGCCAGTACGACTGTGTGTTGCCACAACCTGGCCAGTACGACTGTGTGTTGCTACAACCTGGCCAGTACGACTGTGTGTTGCCACAACCTGTCCAGTACGACTGTGTGTTGCCACAACCTGGCCAGTACGACTGTGGTTGCCACAACCTGGCCAGTACGACTGTGTGTTGCTACAACCTGGCCAGTACGACTGTGTGTTGCCACAACCTGGCCAGTACGACTGTGTGTTGCCACAACCTGGCCAGAACGTGTGTTGCCAAACCTGCCATCGACTGTTGTGTTGCCACAACCTGGCCAGTACGACTGTTGTGTTGCCACAACCTGGCCAGTACGACTGTTGTGTTGCCACAACCTGGCCAGTACAACTGTTGTGTTGCCACAACCTGGCCAGTACGACTGTGTGTTGCCACAACCTGGCCAGTACGACTGTGTGTTGCCACAACCTGGCCAGTACGACTGTGTGTTGCCACAACCTGGCCAGTACGACTGTGTGTTGCCACAACCTGGCCAGTACGACTGTGTGTTGCCACAACCTGGCCAGTACGACTGTGTGTTGCCACAACCTGTCCAGTACGACTGTGTGTTGCCACAACCTGGCCAGTACGACTGTTGTGTTGCCACAACCTGGCCAGTACGACTGTTGTGTTGCCACAACCTGGCCAGTACAACTGTTGTGTTGCCACAACCTGGCCAGTACGACTGTGTGTTGCCACAACCTGGCCAGTACGACTGTGTGTTGCCACAACCTGGCCAGTACGACTGTGTGTTGCCACAACCTGGCCAGTACGACTGTGTGTTGCCACAACCTGGCCAGTACGACTGTGTGTTGCCACAACCTGGCCAGTACGACTGTGTGTTGCCACAACCTGGCCAGTACGACTGTGTGTTGCCACAACCTGGCCAGTACGACTGTGTGTTGCCACAACCTGGCCAGTACGACTGTGTGTTGCCACAACCTGGCCAGTACGACTGTGTGTTGCCACAACCTGGCCAGTACGACTGTGTGTTGCCACAACCTGGCCAATACGACTGTGTGTTGCCACAACCTGGCCAGTACGACTGTGTGTTGCCACAACCTGGCCAGTACGACGTGTGTTGCCACAACCTGGCCAGTACGACTGTGTGTTGCCACAACCTGGCCAGTACGACTGTGTGTTGCCACAACCTGGCCAGTACGACTGTGTGTTGCCACAACCTGGCCAGTACGACTGTGTGTTGCCACAACCTGGCCAGTACGACTGTGTGTTGCCACAACCTGGCCTGTACAACTGTGTGTTGCCACAACCTGGCCAGTACGACTGTGTGTTGCCACAACCTGGCCAGTACGACTGTGTTTGCCACAACCTGGCCAGTACAACTGTGTGTTGCCACAACCTGGCCAGTACGACTGTGTGTTGTCACAACCTGGCCAGTACAACTGTGTGTTAATGTCTCCCATACTGTGTGTCTGATACATCAGAGTTAATAACACTGTACGTAACCTGTCTGGTAAATACCTGATAGAAGACTTGTTAGCAGGATTCTTTCCTTATGATTCTGTTGGTAGGATTCAAGTGTATAAGTCTGGACGCTATTAGAAGAATTTTACTGGAAGGATTGTTACCAAAAGACTATTGTTAGAAAGACCTCTGGTAGGTTTCTGTTGCAAATTGTGCTGGCAGGACTCTGCTGGTAATAGACTTAAGGCAGCGGTTCGTTTGTTACGTATAAGATGAATCAAGTCAGGTGGTATTTTACGTCTGCGTGATGGTGGTGTCTCCACGAAGATTCCTTTCAGCCACTTTTTATTTCAGTTCCTTCCTGGTGGGAAAGACTCTTTGTCACATCGCAGATATATTCGATGCAGATGTTTCCCCTACTAAGTTAAGGATGGACGATTTATATGAGCGAACATGACTCACGAAATCGTAATGACACGATTGCAAACAAACCATACCACGGGTGGGGTTTGAACCCGCGGTCAGAGAGTCTCAAAACTCCAGCCGTCGCGTTACCCACGGTCTGGAGTTCTGAGACTTTCTGACCGCGGATTCGAACCCCACCCGTGGTATGGTTTATGAGCGAACACAGTAGAGGGTGGCCATTATCATTCCTTGGTTGTGTCCTCATTCATTCGCAGAAAAACAGTCCTAGATAAATAGAAACCTAACAAACCTCAAGCCCAGGAGCTTGACACCAACTGCTAATGAAATGGTGACCAACTGAAAATTCTCTGTGCTGGACAAACTAGACTTGGAAGGTCGTGACATTGTTCCACAGAGGAAACCTGAATTAAATAACGCAGAATGATAGGAGTTCCTGGAATGACTGATGCTATTTGATGTTGGGATATGTGGGGACACGTTTAACAACAAATAATAGTGATGATTTTGAAAAATCAAGTGAAACATTTTTATAGCCGAGTGTGTGATGGAATGTACAGCATTATACAGAAACTTTTCAAAAATGATAAAAAAAAATTATATACATACATTTATTTATTTATTTACATACACAAATAACCCGCACATAAAAGATGTCCCTCTTGATGATGTTCTTGATTTCCTTAGAGAGAAGGCCCATGAAGGGTTTCTTCATCTCCCTATACCTACTGATGTCTTTCTTGATCTGATCCGCCGCTGTGTGGACTCTAACTCCTTTTCCTTCCAAGGGAAATATTATTCTCAAACCTTCGGTGTCGCTATGGGCTCTCCTCTCTCTCCTGTCCTTGCTAATCTTTACATGGAATACTTCGAGACTGTTCTTCTTCCTACCATCGATTTGCAACCTTCACTCTGGCTCCGCTATGTGGATGACATCTTTGCTCTTTGGCCTCATGACTCCAGTCTCTTCCAACCTTTTCTTGAAGCTCTTAATAATCTTGCCCCTTCCATTAAGTTTAAAGCTGAATGGGAATCTAATTCCTTGCTTCCTTTCCTTGATGTCCATGTCCACCGCTCAGATACAGGTTTTTCCTTTCCGTTTACCGAAAACCTATGCACAGTGGCATGTACATTCACTACTTTTCCTATCATGCCTCCCCTGTCAGGAAAAGTTTTCTTATCTCCCTCTTTCTCCGTGCCCTCCGCATCTGTGATCCTCAGTTCCTTCCAGCAGAAATTTCCACTCTTCATAATTCGTTTTCCAGTCTTGGCTACCCTTCCCATTTCATAGACTCTGCCCTCTCACGTGCTAAACGCAATTTCTTCTCTCCCAAACTCTCTACTCCTGGGAACTCTTCTATCCTCTGCCTTCCCTGCATTTCCGGTCTTTCTAATCTCAACAATTCTCTCCGTCCCTTACACATCAAGCTTACCTTCCGCCAGACTAACACTTCGCACTAATCTCGTTCATACCTCTCCTCCCTCTACAGATGTTCCTGGTGTCTACTCTATTTCTTGCTCCTCCTGTCCTCTTCAATACTTCGGAGAAACTGGTCGATCTCTTTCTGACAGACTTAGGGAGCACAAAAATAGTGTTAGGCTTGCCGACACTAACAATGCTCTTTTCTGTCACGTCAGAGATCACAGCCATCCTATTGACTGGTCTTCTGCTAAAACTGTCTTCCCTACTTCCAACTCGAACAGTCGCCGTCTAGTTGAATCCTCTCTAATACACAACTTTCCTTGTATGAATCTTAGCCCTGGCTTCGTCTCTGTAGATGCCTTCCTCTCCCCCTACATTGTAAAATGCTCCAAACTTCAGAACACCCGTGACTTAACCTGACTACTCATTTTTTTTTCTTTTTCTTCTTCTCCCTCTTCCCCTTTCCTCTTTCCTTTTCTCCTCTGGGTTGTCTTTCTCTCTTCTGTCTCGTGTTTCTGTTCCTTCTTCATTTATTTCACCACTTCCCCCTTCACGAACCTCTGCGCTTGCTCTCCCTCAGTGGGCATCTAGCTCTCTTGCAGTGCTCCCCTTCCTTTGTATTTGACTGGCTCGTCATCCTTATTTCCCACTTCTACCACCACCACTACTACTACCTCTTCTTCTTCTACTACTACTACAACTTCTGATGAAATTAAGACACATGTGCGGCGTCTGGTTGTCTTTGTTGTGGACGTTTCGCCATTCAGTGGCTGGCTGGATGGCGAAACGTCTACGATAGGGATGCCCGGGTGTTGCGCATGTGTCTTAATTTCATCTTGCCGGTATTATATACCATTCTTGTACTACTACTACCACCACCTCTTCCTGCCTATATATATCCGTCCTGCTCCACTTCCGGTTAGTGTGACTTTGTCAATGGTCCAAGTCGGACCGAAACGTCGTCGTAAGCTTCTCTCTTTTACGTGTTGGTTATTTGTGTATCGTTCCAGTCACGGTATTGTGACTTTTTTGGTATTTATTTACATATTGTAACATCAATTATTGAGGACTAGTTTGAGAGTTTATCATCAGACACTGTACAAAATCATTGAAGATCAGTTATAAAAAACCTGATCTTAACATATGCTAAATATTATGTTATTATAAGTGTTAAGAAAACGTAAAAAATAAAAAGCTGGAATAGTTTTATTTTTGAGATACTGGAACAAAGCAGAGTTCACCTGTCCGTATTTCATAGTTGTCTTGTGTTCCAGCATCCTACGTGGAAACTGACGCCAGGTCTTGTGTTCCAGCATCCTATGTGGAAACTGACGCCAGGTCTTGTGTTCCAGCATCCTGCGTGGAAACTGACGCCAGGTCTTGTGTTTCAGCATCCTACGTGGAAACTGACGCCAGGTCTTGTGTTCCAGCATCCTGCGTGGAAACTGACGCCAGGTCTTGTGTTCCAGCATCCTACGTGGAAACTGATGCCAGGTCTTGTGTTCCAGCATCCTGCGTGGAAACTGACGCCAGGTCTTGTGTTCCAGCATCCTACGTGGAAACTGACGCCAGGTCTTGTGTTCCAGCATCCTATGTGGAAACTGACGCCAGGTCAGTTTCCACGCATCCTGCGTGGAAACTGATGCCAGGTCTTGTGTTCCAGCATCCTGCGTGGAAACTGATGCCAGGTCTTGTGTTCCAGCATCCTATGTGGAAACTGACGCCAGGTCTTGTGTTCCAGCATCCTATGTGGAAACTGACGCCAGGTCTTGTGTTCCAGCATCCTATGTGGAAACTGATGCCAGGTCTTGTGTTCCAGCATCCTATGTGGAAACTGACGCCAGGTCTTGTGTTCCAGCATCCTATGTGGAAACTGACGCCAGGTCTTGTGTTCCAGCATCCTACGTGGAAACTGACGCCAGGTCTTGTGTTCCAGCATCCTACGTGGAAGCTGACGCCAGGTCTTGTGTTCCAGCATCCTGCGTGGAAACTGATGCCAGGTCTTGTGTTCCAGCATCCTATGTGGAAACTGACGCCAGGTCTTGTGTTCCAGCATCCTACGTGGAAACTGATGCCAGGTCTTGTGTTCCAGCATCCTATGTGGAAACTGACGCCAGGTCTTGTGTTCCAGCATCCTACGTGGAAACTGACGCCAGGTCTTGTGTTCCAGCATCCTACGTGGAAACTGACGCCAGGTCTTGTGTTCCAGCATCCTACGTGGAAACTGATGCCAGGTCTTGTGTTCCAGCATCCTATGTGGAAACTGATGCCAGGTCTTGTGTTCCAGCATCCTATGTGGAAACTGACGCCAGGTCTTGTGTTCCAGCATCCTACGTGGAAGCTGACGCCAGGTCTTGTGTTCCAGCATCCTACGTGGAAACTGACGTCAGATCTTCAATGTGCAAAGAAGGTCACTGTCTTGACGAAGACTTTTTACATTCCTGTTTGTCTTTTTTTGAGAAACAATTGTCTATTTTATTAGGACAGGAGATTATGATAGCTAAATATTCGCGATTCTCCTGAATGATATTATGGAAAACAATGTTTTCTCAACTTGTCGGTTTTTCAAACCATTCATCACAACTGTCAGACACTGCAGCATCATGGGATCTTGTTACAAAGAATTCTTCAACACTTGTTCAACCTTTGGACGAAGACCTACTTCGACTAGTGGATGATACCACTATGACCCCGCCTCCGCCTGCTTCACGTCACCTCACTACAGTATATAAGCCACGTCTACGGCCCTATGCTGTACATTCTAGAAGATTGATGGACTGAACACATCGACTCCAGGCTGAGGGACTGATTACCTCATACTCCTCCTCTCCTTACGCCTTCCTCTTTGTATTGGACTGATGAAGCCACTGTGTGGCGAAACGTTTCCTGAATAAAGATTCCTATATGCTGCATAAGTGTCTCAATCTTCAACTTGTCGGTTTTTCAAACCATTCATCACAATGTTTTCTCTGTTAGTCGCTGGAGTTGTTTTATGATAGTTTTCTGCCTGACTTTGTGTTCACCTTCTTGGATGTAGTAGTCAGGATGCACAGTTTTTCTGACGTATTGGTTTATACTGGAAACTTCTTGTTCTAAACGGCTTGGCCAGCAAATCCCTGAATCTCTTAGCAGTAGACTAGACACAGTTCTTTTCTTAACTTAGAGTGATTGTTGAAATAATTGACACAAGTTGATGTGTTAGAAGCTTTCTGTAAACACTGAGCTGGTTCTTATTTTCTTGCTAGAGTTCCTTGTCTTTCCCACTGGTATTCATTGTCCTTTTGGTTAATGTTCTTCCTCAAGAATGTGTGTCCTGTGGTTCTTTGCTTGTTCTTTCTTTGTTACCATTTTCCGAAGTATGTTTTTATCCATAAGTTGGGTTTTTTTCAGTTTCCTCCTTTATTCCCTTGTCCAAAGTGCTTATTTTCTTCTTGTTTGCTGCCTTCTCCAGTGTATATTCCCTTGCTTGTACTTTCTTTCCTTGTTGTTTTTTTTTTGGTTTATGTTCCATTTCGGTGCTTCATCCCTCTATTAGTGTTTCTTCTCTACGAATTATAAGTCATTATGTGATTATTAATTTCCATGGAGACAGTAAACATATTTGTGAAAAATATCGTTATTATTCAGATACATATTACTCTTTCTGTTTTATCAAATCCATAAACTAATGAACAGAAGTGTTTTTTTTTTGTCTATAACTCTCAGGTGTTTGTCTACAACAAACACAGCTTGTTGTTGGCAAACACCTGAAACAAGCAGGTCACACATATATAACATTGTAAGTGTTTTGATCTCGCGTTTCATTTCATTTGTTTTGTAATTAACTTGAGCAATAATATTAAACCGAGAAAATAGATATCAATATATTCATATTTATCTGAAATGCATGAATATATTTCATAATATATTAAACATAAAATATATTCACCTAGTATTATACTTGATATTTGTATTAATTTTGTATCATAATTATTTTTAATAATGTATTTCCCTAATAGGGTGAACTTGATTTCCTATTATTATTATTATTATTTATATTTCGCATAAGTTTTATAAGGGTTAATTAACATTTCGTAATTATCTATGTTGTATTATATATTTTTGTTGTGTTTCATAATTAGTGTTAAAGTTGACAGTAGTTACTGCACTTACAACTTTCTACTGTTGTTGACAGTAGTTACTGCACTTACAACTTTCTACTGTTGTTGACAGTAGTTACTGCACTTACAACTTTCTACTGGAGTTGACAGTAGTTACTGCACTTACAACTTTCTACTGTTGTTGACAGTAGTTACTGCACTTACAACTTTCTACTGGAGTTGACAGTAGTTTACTGCACTTACAACTTTCTACTGTTGTTGACAGTAGTTACTGCACTTACAACTTTCTACTGGAGTTGACAGTAGTTACTGCACTTACAACTTTCTACTGTTGTTGACAGTAGTTACTGCACTTACAACTTTCTACTGTTGTTGACAGTAGTTACTGCACTTACAACTTTCAACTGGAGTTGACAGTAGTTACTGCACTTACAACTTTCTACTGTTGTTGACAGTAGTTACTGCACTTACAACTTTCTAATGTTGTTGACAGTAGTTACTGCACTTACAACTTTCTACTGTTGTTGACAGTAGTTACTGCACTTACAACTTTCTACTGTTGTTGACAGTAGTTACTGCACTTACAACTTTCTACTGTTGTTGACAGTAGTTATTGCACTTACAACTTTCTACTGGAGTTGACAGTAGTTATTGCACTTACAACTTTCTACTGTTGTTGACAGTAGTTACTGCACTTACAACTTTCTACTGTTGTTGACAGTAGTTACTGCACTTACAACTTTCTACTGTTGTTGACAGTAGTTACTGCACTTACAACTTTCTACTGTTGTTGACAGTAGTTACTGCACTTACAACTTTCTACTGGATTTGACAGTAGTTATTGCACTTACAACTTTCTACTGGAGTTGACAGTAGTTACTGCACTTACAACTTTCTACTGGAGTTGACAGTAGTTACTGCACTTACAACTTTCTACTGTTGTTGACAGTAGTTACTGCACTTACAACTTTCTACTGGAGTTGACAGTAGTTACTGCACTTACAACTTTCTACTGTTGTTGACAGTAGTTACTGCACTTACAAACTTTCTACTGGAGTTGACAGTAGTTACTGCACTTACAACTTTCTACTGTTGTTGACAGTAGTTACTGCACTTACAACTTTCTACTGGAGTTGACAGTAGTTACTGCACTTACAACTTTCTACTGTTGTTGACAGTAGTTACTGCACTTACAACTTTCTACTGTTGTTGACAGTAGTTACTGCGCTTACAACTTTCTACTGGAGTTGACAGTAGTTACTGCACTTACAACTTTCTATGTGTTTGACAGTAGTTACTGCACTTACAATTTCTACTGTTGTTGACAGTAGTTACTGCACTTACAACTTTCTACTGGAGTTGACAGTAGTTATTGCACTTACAACTTTCTACTGGAGTTGACAGTAGTTACTGCACTTACAACTTTCTACTGGAGTTGACAGTAGTTATTGCACTTACAACTTTCTACTGTTGTTTGACAGTAGTTTCTGCACTTACAACTTTCTACTGGAGTTGACAGTAGTTACTGCACTTACAACTTTCTACTGTTGTTGACAGTAGTTACTGCACTTACAACTTTCTACTGGAGTTGACAGTAGTTACTGCACTTACAACTTTCTACTGTTGTTGACAGTAGTTACTGCACTTACAACTTTCTACTGGAGTTGACAGTAGTTACTGCACTTACAACTTTCTACTGTTGTTGACAGTAGTTACTGCACTTACAACTTTCTACTGTTGTTGACAGTAGTTACTGCGCTTACAACTTTCTACTGGAGTTGACAGTAGTTACTGCACTTACAACTTTCTACTGTTGTTGACAGTAGTTACTGCACTTACAACTTTCTACTGGAGTTGACAGTAGTTACTGCACTTACAACTTTCTACTGTTGTTGACAGTAGTTACTGCACTTACAACTTTCTACTGGAGTTGACAGTAGTTACTGCACTTACAACTTTCTACTGTTGTTGACAGTAGTTACTGCACTTACAACTTTCTACTGGAGTTGACAGTAGTTACTGCACTTACAACTTTCTACTGGAGTTGACACAACTCCTCAAGTGATCTATTTACAAAGAAATATTTCTGCATTCATTTTTTCATTGAATAATTTTCAACTTAATCATTTAAGTTGGTATGATTTTCGATGTTGCTTTATAAATCAGTATAAAATGACATCAGTATAAAATGACATCAGATGATATTCGTTAATTGAAGTTCATCTGATACATTAACAAGGAGACGTGTCGGCCAGGAGACGTGTTGGCCAGGAGACGTGTTGGCCAGGCTGTAAGATGCTCTGACAAAATTGCTTTTGTCACTAAATCAGATCTCCAAAACTGGTATTTTTTTTTTGTTTTTTTTGGGGGGGGGGGGAGTTTTTGTTTTATGTTTGTGATGGTCAGTGATTCTTCTGTCATTAAGGACTTATCTCATTATGACGGTCTTTTAAATACTGTAACATGTATTTATTGAAAGGTTACAATTATGCTTTTGAATCTGTTGAAGATATTGTAACCACAGTGACTAACACAGTAGAGAAGCAGTGCTTAATACTAAACTATTTATTGAACGTATAACGTATAATGACTTCCACTGTTGGAAGAATACCTCTGAAACTACCGTAATTGGAAGGGAACATATGAACCTGCCATAACTACTGAAGTATTGTACAAAAGTTACGTCTGCATAATAGGTTGTAGCGTTCCACTGCACTTTTTTTGCTGGTAAACAGACAAGAATAATTTTAATAACAAGAGTCTCATATCTTTACACGAGTCTAACTTTGTTACCAACTTGTGCTAGTGAAACACATCAGAGTCGTGCACAGTGATAGACAGAACTCTAAAATATATTTATGAAGAACATTATTTAACAATAGTTAATAAAGAAAAGAAATACTTTATGCAAAGAAGAAGGCTTATGGTACTAGGGTTTCAAACGTATATTAGAGCAAGAAATCATTGGGAAAAAAAATACTGCAGCAGTCAAAACAGCAGCAATGAGAGGAACTAGCCAGTTTACAAAAATGGCTGTCGAAATCTTTTTGGTGGGCAGATCGAGACCATCGTATTGTGGATAGGTATATTTGGATATATATTTTAAATATGAGAAAAATACAGATACGAAAAAGGAATTCTGGAAGACATTAAGTGAAAGTGCTGGGAATGCAGAGTGATGCAAGATGCTTGCTGGGAATGCAGAGTGATGCAAGATGCTTGCTGGGAATGCAGAGTGATGCAAGATGCTTGCTGGGAATGCAGAGTGATGCAAGATGCTTGCTGGGAATGCAGAGTGATGCTTGGAGACACATAAATGCCAGTGTAGGAGACACTGTTGAGTAAGACGCAGTGTGCAGATTTGAAGTATTTGGTGTATATAGCAGAGTAGAACCTTCAGCTTACGTCAGAGATACAGCAAGAATGTACACATACAAGAATTGTAAAGGCATACACAAAACTGGTACAGCAAAACGCAAAAGTGTACATTAGAGAACACTTAACTACAATTCAAGTTAAAAGTGACCTTTACGACAGTATTTCTGCATCACCAAAACATTTACAACCAAGAACACTACACTGACTTACAGTAAGAACACTACACTGACTTACAGTAAGAACACTACACTGACTTACAGTAAGAACACTACACTGACTTACAGTAAGAACACTACACTGACTTACAGTAAGAAACACTACACTGACTTACAGTAAGAACACTACACTGACTTACAGTAAGAACACTACACTGACTTACAGTAAGAACACTACACTGACTTACAGTAAGAACACTACACTGACTTACAGTAAGAACACTACACTGACTTACAGTAAGAACACTACACTGACTTACAGTAAGAACACTACACTGACTTACAGTAAGAACACTACACTGACTTACAGTAAGAACACTACACTGACTTACAGTAAGAACACTACACTGACTTACAGTAAGAACACTACACTGACTTACAGTAAGAACACTACACTGACTTACAGTAAGAACACTACACTGACTTACAGTAAGAACACTACACTGACTTACAGTAAGAACACTACACTGACTTACAGTAAGAACACTACACTGACTTACAGTAAGAACACTACACTGACTTACAGTAAGAACACTACACTGACTTACAGTAAGAACACTACACTGACTTACAGTAAGAACACTACACTGACTTACAGTAAGAACACTACACTGACTTACAGTAAGAACACTACACTGACTTACAGTAAGAACACTACACTGACTTACAGTAAGAACACTACACTGACTTACAGTTAGAACACTACACTGACTTACAGTAAGAACACTACACTGACTTACAGTAAGAACACTACACTGACTTACAGAAGATACACTACACTGACTTACAGTAAGAACACTACACTGACTTACAGTAAGAACACTACACTGACTTACAGTAAGTACACTACACTGACTTACAGTAAGTACACTATACTGACTTACAGTAAGTACACTACACTGACTTACAGTAAGTACACTACACTGACTTACAGTAAGTACACTACACTGACTTACAGTAAGAACACTACACTGACTTACAGTAAGAACACTACACTGACTTACAGTAAGAACACTACACTGACTTACAGTAAGAAACACTTACAGTGACTTACATAAGACTACACTACACTGACTTACAGTAAGAACACTACACTGACTTACAGTAAGAACACTACAGTGACTTACAGTAAGAACACTACACTGACTTACAGTAAGAACACTACACTGACTTACAGTAAGAACACTACACTGACTTACAGTAAGAACACTACACTGACTTACAGTAACAACACTACACTGACTTACAGTAAGAACACTACACTGACTTACAGTAAGAACACTATACTGACTTACAGTAAGAACACTACACTGACTTACAGTAAGAACACTACACTGACTTACAGTAAGAACACTACACTGACTTACAGTAAGTACACTACACTGACTTACAGTAAGAACACTACACTGACTTACAGTAAGAACACTACACTGACTTACAGTAAGAACACTACAGTGACTTACAGTAAGAACACTACACTGACTTACAGTAAGAACACTACACTGACTTACAGTAAGAACACTACAGTGACTTAGTACAGATAAGACACTACACTGACTTACAGTAAGAACACTACACTGACTTACAGTAAGAACACTACTGATCTTACAGTAACAACACTACACTGACTTACAGTAACAACACTACACTGACTTACAGTAAGAACACTACACTGACTTACAGTAACAACACTACACTGACTTACAATAAGTACACTAAACTGACTTACAGTAAGTACAATAACAAAGACAAGTGCAGTAACATGTAAGAATAGCACAGTAACATAAAACAGTACATTTATACATTAAACAGTATAAAGACACATGAAATTGTACAGTAACATATACAACAGTATAGTAATATATAAAACAGCACACTAATACATTAAAGTGTATACTAACACATTAAACAACAATGTAACACATAAAACAGTATAATAACACACACACAAAAGTAAAAAAGTAAAGTTAGACATAAAACAGCAGAGTGGCACAAAAGAGCATAATAACACATAAAACATAATTAACGTAAAGTAGCACAACAACACAGAAGAACAGTATAACATAAGAGAAGTAAATCAAAATAACAATATTGCAATATACAAGATCAGTACAGTAACACTGAAGACCAGTACAGTACAGTAACACTGAAGACCAGTACAGTACAGTAACACTGAAGACCAGTACAGTACAATAACACTGAAGACCAGTACAGTACAATAACACTGAAGACCAGTACAGTACAGTAACACTGAAGTCCAGTACAGTACAATAACACAGAAGACCAGTACAGTACAATAACAGAGAAGACCAGTACAGTACAATAACACAGAAGACCAGTACAGTACAGTAACACTGAAGACCAGTACAGTACAATAACACAGAAGACCAGTACAGTACAGTAACACTGAAGACCAGTACAGTACAATAACACAGAAGACCAGTACAGTACAGTAACACTGAAGACCAATACAGTACAGTAACACAGAAGACCAGTACAGTACAGTAACACAGAAGACCAGTACAGTACAATAACAGAGAAGACCAGTACAGTACAATAACACAGAAGACCAGTACAGTACAGTAACACTGAAGACCAGTACAGTACAGTAACACAGAAGACCAGTACAGTACAGTAACACAGAAGACCAGTACAGTACAATAACACACAAATCCAGTAGAGTACAATAAAACACAAGACCGGTACAGTACAATAACACAGAAGACCATTACAGTACAATAACACAGAAGACCAGTACAGTACAATAACACAGAAGACCAGAACAGTACAATAACACAGAAGACCAAAACAGTACAGTAACACAGAAGACCAGTACAGTACAATAACACAGAAGACCAGAACAGTACAATAACACAGAAGACCAGTACAGTACAATAACACAGTAGACCAGTACAGTACAATAACACAGAAGACCAGTACAGTACAATAACACAGAAGACCAGTACAGTACAATAACGCACAAGACCAGTACAGTACAATAACACAGAAGACCAGTACAGTACAATAACACAGAAGACCAGAACAGTACAATAACACAGAAGACCAGTACAGTACAATAACACAAAAACCAGTACAGTACAATAACACAGAAGACCAGTACAGTTCAATAACACAGAAGACCAGTACAGTACAATAACACACAAGACCAGTACAGTACAATAACACAGAAGACCAGTACAGTACAATAACACACAAGACAGTACAGTACAATAACACAGAAGACCAGTACAGTACAATAACACAGAAGACCAGTACAGTACAATAACACAGAAGACCAGCACAGTACAATAACACAAAAGACCAGTACAGTACAATAACACACAAGAGGAGTACAGTACAATAACACAGAAGACCAGTACAGTACAATAACACACAAGACCAGTACAGTACAATAACACAGAAGACCAGTACAGTACAATAACACAGAAGACCAGTACAGTACAATAACACAGAAGACCAGTACAGTACAATAACACAGAAGACCAGTACAGTACAACACCACAGAAGACCAGTACAGTACAATAACACAGAAGACCAGTACAGTACAATAACACAGAAGACTAGTACAGTACAATAACACAGAAGACCAGTACAGTACAATAACACAAACCCATTAAAATACAACAACACACAAGACTAGTACAGAACAATAACACACAAACCCATTACAGTACAGTAACAAAGAAGACCAGTACAGTATATAACACAGAATACCAATACAGTACAATAACATAGAAGACTAGTACTGTACAATTACACAGAAGACCAATACAGTAAAATAACACAGAATACCACTGCAGTACAGTAAGACAGAAGACCAGTACAGTACAGTAACACAGACGACTAATACAGTACAACAACACAGAAGATCAGTACAGTACTATAACGCAAGAGACCAGTACAGTATAGTAACACAAAAGACTAGTTCAGTACAATAACACAGAAGACCAGTACAGTATAATAACACAGAAGATAAGCACAGTATAATAACACATAAGACAAGTACAATACAATAGCACAGAAGACCAGTACAGTAACACAGATGAGCAGTACAGTACAGTAACAAAGAAGACCAATACAGTACAATAACACAGAAGATAAGTACACTAAAATAACACATAAGATAAGTAAAGTATAATAACACAGAAGACCCGTACAGCACAATAACACTGGAGAGCTATACAGTACAATGACACACAAGACTAATAGAGTACAATAACACAAAGGCCTAATACAGTAGAATAGCGCAGAACAAAACAATAACACAGAAGACCTGTACACTACAATAACATAGAAGAACAGTCAAGTAAAATAACACAGAAGACAAGTACAGTACAATAACACAGAAGACCAGTACAGTCCAAGAACGCACAAGACAAGTACATTACAATAACACGGAAGACCAGTACAGTACAATAACACGGAAGACCAGTACAGTACAATAACACAGAAGACCAGTACAGTACAATAACACAAAAGACCAGTACAGAGCAATAGCACAGAAGATCAATACAGTACAATAACACAGAAGACCAGTACAGTACAATAACACAGAAGACCAGTACAGTACAATAACACAAAAGACCAGTACAGAGCAATAGCACAGAAGATCAATACATTACAATAACAGAGAAGACCAATACAGTACAATAACACAGAAGACCAGTACAGTACAATAACACAGAAGACCAGTACAGTACAATAACAGAGAAGACCAATACAGTACAATAACACAGAAGACCAGTACAATACAATAGCACAGAAGACTAGTATAGCACAATAATACAGAAGATCAGTACAGTACAATAACACAGAAGATCAGTACAGTACAATAACACAGAAGACCAGTACAGTACAATAACACACAAGACCAGTACGGTACAATAACACACAATACCAGTGTAGTACAATAACACTCAAGACCAATACAGTACAATAACACAAAAAAACAGTACATTACAATAACACAGAAGACCAGTACAGAACAATAATACGGAAGACCAGTACATTACAATAACACAGAAGACCAGTACAGTACAATAACACACAAAACCAGTACAGTATAATAACTTACTAGACCAATTCATTACAATAACACAGAAGACTAATAAAATGCAATAAACCAGAAAACCACTACAGTAAAATATCAGAGATGAGCAGCACAGTAAAATAACACAGAAGATAAGTACAGTACAACAACACACAAGACCAGTACAGTAACACAGAAGACCAGTACATTACAATAACACAGAAGACCAGTACAGTACAATAACACAGAAGACCAGTACAGTACAATAACACACAAGACCAGTACAGTACAATAACACAGAAGACCAGTACAGTACAATAACACAGAAGACCAGTACAGTACAATAACACAGAAGACCAGTACATTACAATAACACAGAAGACCAGTACAGTACAATAACACAGAAGACCAGTACAGTACAATAACACAGAAGACCAGTACAGTACAATAACACAGAAGACCAGTACATTACAATAACACAGAAGACCAGTACAGTACAATAACACAGAAGACCAGTACATTACAATAACACAGAAGACCAGTACATTACAATAACACAGAAGACCAGTACAGTACAATAACACAGAAGACCAGTACAGTACAATAACACAAAAGACCAGTACAATACATTAACACAGAAGACCAGTATAGTACAGTAACACAGAAGACCACTAAAGTACAATAACACACAAGACCAGTACAGTACAGTTACACACAAGACCAGTTCAGTAAAATAACACCGAAGACCAGTACAGTACAATAACATAGAAGATCCTTACAGTACAATAACACCTAAGAACAGTACAGTACAGTAACACAGAAGACCAGTACAGTACACTAACGAGAGTAAGACACATGTGCAACATCTGGGTATCTTTATTGTAGACGTTTCGCCATCCAGTGGCTTTATCAATACAAATTCTAGGACATAACTTGAAGACAGTAGAACTATGTACAGAAGATGAGGTAATCAGTCCCTCAAACTAGGAGTAGGTGCGAACAGCACCATAGTCGTGGAGATTCTCAGTAGGTGCGAACAGCACCATAGTCGACTATGGTGCTGTTCGCACCTACTCCTAGTTTGAGGGACTGATTACCTCATCTTCTGTACATAGTTCTACTGTCTTCAAGTTATGTCCTAGAATTTGTATTGATAAAGCCACTGGATGGCGAAACGTCTACAATAAAGATACCCAGATGTTGCACATGTGTCTTACTCTCATCTTGTCGGTATTATATACCATTTCGTACACAACAGTACACTAACACAAAAGACTAGTATAGTACAGTAACACAGAAGACCAGGACATTACAATAACACAGAAGACCAGTTCAGTACAATAATACACAATACCAGTAGTACAATAACACACAACACCAATACAGTACAATAACAGAGAAGACCAATACATTACAATAACACAGAAGACCAGTACAGTACAATAACACACAAGACCAGTACAGTACAATAACACAGAAGACCAGTACAGTACAATAACACACAAGACCAATGCAGTACAATAACACAGAAGACCAGTACAGTACACTAACAAAGAAGACCGGTACAGTAAATAACACAAAAGACCAGTACTGTCTAATAACACAGAAGACCAGAACAATACAATAACTCAGAGGAACTGTACACTACAATAACGCCGAAGACCAGTACAGTGCAATAAGATAGAAGACCAGTACAGTACAATAACACAGAAGACCAGTACATTACAATAACACAGAAGACGAGTACAGTACAGTAACACAGAAGACCAGTACAGTACAATAACACAGAAGACCAGTACAGTACAATAACACAGAAGACCAGTACAGTAGAATAATACAGAAGACCAGTACCGTACAATAACACGGAAGACCAGTACAGTACAATAACACAGAAGACCAGTACAGTACAATAACACAGAAGACCAGTACAGTATAATAATACAGAAGACCAGTACAGTACAATAACACAGAAGACCAGTACAGTACAATAACACAGAAGACCAGTACAGTACAATAACACAGAAGACAAGTACAGCACACAAATAACCCGCACATAAAAGAGAGAAGCTTACGACGACGTTTCGGTCCGACTTGGTATATGTATATGTGTGACTTTTATATGGTCCAAGTCGGACCGAAACGTCGTCGTAAGCTTCTCTCTTTTATGTGCGGGTTATTTGTGTATCGTTCCAATCACGGTATTGTGCCTTTTTTTGTTATTTGTTAACCAGTACAGAACAATAGCACACAAGACCAGTACAGTAGAACAACACACAAGACCAGAACAGTACAATAACAGAGAAGACCAGTACATTACAATAGCACAGAATACCAGTACATTACAATAGCACAGAATACCAGTACAGTACAATTATACAGAAGACCTGTATACTTCAGTAATTTATGCAGGAGAAGGGGTCACCAGCCCCTTGCTCCTGGCACTTTAGTCGCCTCTTACAACACGCATGGATTATGGAGGAAGAATTGTGTTCCACATCCCCATGGAGATAAGAGGAAATAAACAAGAACAAGAACTAGAAAGAAAATAGCAGAAAACCCAGAGGGGTGTGTGTGTATATATATATGCTTGTACATGTATGTGTAGTGTGACCTAAGTGTAAGAAGAAGTAGCAAGACGTACCTGAAATCTTGCATGTTTATGAGACAGAAAAAAGGACACCAGCAATCCTACCATCATGTAAAACAATTACAGGCTTTTGTCTTACAGTCACTTGGCAGGACGGTAGTACCTCCCTGGGCGGTTGATGTCTACCAACCTAATTCCTATAATATATATTATACATATATATATATAATATATAATATATATATATATATATATATATATATATATATATATAATATATATATATATATATATATATATATATATATATATATATATATATTTATGTCGTGCCGAATATGAAAAACTGGTCAATTAACAAGAACTCATTTAAAATTAAGTCCTTTCTAAAATTTTCTCTTATACGTTTAAAGATATATTTTTTTCATTAATGTTAATGTAAGAATTTATAATTTTGCACCAAAAGAATCTTAGAAAACTTACCTAACCTTATTATAACAAGAGCAATTTATTTTAGCCTAACCCAACTAAATAGATTTTAGATTTGTTTACAATAATTTAATACTAAACGAACATAGTGAAATATATTTTTTTCGTTAGGTTCAGAATGATTTTGGCGAAATTATTGCATACACAAATTTTCGCTTGTCCTATATGGCAAGATGAGCGTTGCTATTTAAGCCAAGATCGCAAGTTCTGCCTATTCGGCACGACATATATATATATGTCGTGCCGAATAGGCAGAACTTGCGATCTTGGCTTAAATAGCAACGCTCATCTTGCCATATAAGACAAGCGAAAATTTGTGTATGCAATAATTTCCCAAAAATCATTCTGAACCTAACGAAAAAAATATATTTCATTGTATTTGTTTAGTATTAAATTACTGTAAACGTATTTAAAATATATTTAGTTCGGTTAGGCTAAAATAAATTGCACTTGTTATGATAAGGTTAGGTAAGTTTTCTAAGATTCTTTTGGCGCAAAATTTTAAATTTTTACGTTAACATTAATGAAAAAAATATATCTTTAAACGTATAAGAGAAAATTTTAGGAAGGACTTAATTTTAAATGAGTTCTTGCTAATTAACCAGTTTTACATATTCGGCACGACATATATATATATATATTATATATATATATATATATATATATATATATATATATATATATATATATATATATATATATATATATATATATATATATATATATATATATATATATATATATATATTTCAGTAGTTGGTTGGTAGACAGCAACCACCCAGGGAGGTACTACCGTTCTCCCAAGTGAGTGTAAAACGAAAGTCTGTAATTGTTTTACATGATGGTAGGATTGCTGGTGTCTTTTGTCTGTCTCATAAATATGCAAGATTACAGGTATGTCTTGCTACTTCTACTTACACTTAGGTCACACTACAAATACATGTACACGTTTATTTATACACACTCATCTGAGTTTTCTTTGATTTTATCTTAATAGTTCTTGGTCTTATTACTTTTCCTTTTATATCCATGGGGAAGTGGAATAAGAATCTTTCCTCCGTAAGCCATGCGTGTCGTAAAAGTCAACTAAAATGCCGGTAACAATGGGCTAGTAACTCCTTTTCCTGTAATAATTACTAAAAAGAATAAGAAGAAGAAAATTGTCGAAGTGGGAAGTCAGAATGTGCGTGGATGTTGTGCGAATGATAAGAAAGAGATGATTGTGGATGTTATGAATGAGAAGCTGGATGTCCTGGCTTTAAGTGAAACAAAGCTGAAGGTGGTGGGTGAGTTTCAGTGGAGAGGAATAAATGGGATTAGGTCAGAGGTATCTAATAGAGTTAAAGCTAAAGAAGGAGTAGCAATAATGTTAAAGGATGAGCTATGGCAGGAAAAGAGGGACTAAAAATGCATTAATTCAAGGATTATGTGGAGTAAAATAAAGGTTGGATGTGAAAAGTGGGTTATAGTAAGCGTATATGCACCCGGAGAAGAGAGAAGTGTAGAGGAGAGAAAGAGATTTTGGGAAATATTGAGTGAATGCGTGGGGAGTTTTGAACTGAGTGTGAGAGCACTTCTGGTTGGGGATTTTAATGGTAAAGTGGGCAAAAATCTTGTGGAGGGAGTAGTAGATAAATTTGGGGTGCCAGCGGGTAAATGAAAATGGTGAGCTTTTAATTGAGCTATGTGTAGAAAGAGGTTTGGTAATAAGTAATACATATTTTATGAAAAAGAGGATAAATAAATATACAAGGTATGATGTAGCACGTAATGAAAGTAGTTTGTTAGATTATGTATTGGTGGATAAAAGGTTGATGGGTAGGCTCCAGGATGTACACGTTTATAGAGTTGCAACTGATATATCGGATCATTATCTAGTTGTAGCTACAGTTAGAGTAAGAGGTAGATGGGATAACAGGAAAATGGCAACAAGTAAGAGGGAGGTGAAAGTGTATAAACTAAGGGAGGAGGAAGTTCGAGTGAAATATAAGCAACTATTGGCAGAAAGGTGGGCTGGTGCAGGTATGAGTAGTGGAGGAGTTGAAGAGGGTTGGAATAGTTTTAAAAATGCAAAATTAGAATGTGGGACAGAAGTTTGTGGTTATAGGAGGGTGGGTGCAGGGGGGAAAGAGGAGTGATTGGTGGAATGATGAAGTAAAGGGTGTGATAAAAGAGAAAAATGTAGCTTATGAGAGGTATTTACAAAGCAGAAGTGTTCTAAGAAGAGCAGAGTATATGGAGAGTGAAAGAAAGGTGAAGAGAGTAGCGAGAGAGTGCAAAAGGAAAGCGGATAATAGAGTGGGAGAGGTACTGTCAAGAAATTTTAATGAAAATCAGAAAATTTTTTGGAGTTAAACAAGTTAAGAAAGCCTAGGGAAAAATGGATTTGTCAGTTAAAAACAGAGTAGGGGAGTTAGTAGATAGGGAGATGGAGGTTTTGGGTAGATGGCGAGAATATTTTGAGGAACTTTTAAATGTCGATGAAGAAAGGGAGGTTGTAATTTCATGCACTGGCCAGGGAGGTATACCATCTTTTAGGAGTGAAGAAGAGCAGGATGTGAGTGTGGGGGAGGGGCGTGAGGCATTACATAGAATGAAAGGGAGTAAAGCAGCAGGAACTGATGGGATCATGACAGAAATGTTAAAAGCAGGGGCAAACACAGTGTTGGAGTGGTTGGTATTTTTTTTTAATAATTGTATGACAGAGGGGAAGGTACCTAGGGATTGGCGGAGAGCATGTATAGTCCCTTTATATAAAGGGAATTGGGACAAAAGAGATTGTAAAAATTATAGAGGAATAAGTATACTGAGTGTACCAGGAAAAGTGAAAGAATTAGAGGTAAGACAGAATGTAGAATTGCGGGTGAGGAAGGACATTTTAGAGTGGGTAGGGGATGTGTAGATCAAGTGTTTACATTAAAGGATATATGTGAGCAGTATTTAGATAAAGGTAGGGAAGTTTTTATTGCATTTATGGATTTAGAAAAGGCATATGATAGAGTGGATAGGGAAGCAATGTGGCAGATGTTGCAAGTATATGGAATAGGTAGTAAGCTACTAAATGCTGTAAAGAGCTTTTATGAGGATAGTGAGGCTCAGGTTAGGGTGTGTAGAAGAGAGGGAGACTACTTCCCAGTAAAAGTAGGTCTTACACAGGGATGTGTAATGTCACCATGGTTGTTTAATATATTTATAGATGGGATTGTAAAAGAAGTAAATGTTAGGGTGTTCGGGAGAGGGGTGGGATTAAATTATGGGGAATTAAATACAAAATGGGAAGTGACACAGTTACTTTTTGCTGATGATACTGTGCTTATGGGAGATTCTAAAGAAAAATTGCAAAGGTTAGTGGACGAATTTGGGAGTGTGTGTAAAGGTAGAAAGTTGAAAGTGAACATAGAAAAGAATATGGTGATGAGAGTATCAAATGATTTAGATAAAGAAAAATTGGATATCAAATTGGGGAGGAGTATGGAAGAAGTGAATGTTTTCAGATATTTGGGAGTTGACGTGTCAGCGGATGGATTTATGAAGGATGAAGTTAATCATAGAATTGATGAAGGAAAAAAGGTGAGTGGTGCGTTGAGGTATATGTGGAGACAAAAAATGTTATCTATGAAGGCAAAGAAGGGAATGTATGAAAGTATAGTAGTACCAACACTCTTATATGGGTGTGAAGCTTGGATTGTAAATGCTGCAGCGAGGAGACGGTTGGAGGCAGTGGAGATGTCCTGTCTAAGGGAATGTGTGGTGTAAATATTATGCAGAAAATTCGGAGTTTGGAAATTAGGAGAAAGTGTGGAGTTAATAAAAGTATTAGTCAGAGGGCTGAAGAGGAGTTGTTGAGGTGGTTTGGTTATTTAGAGAGAATGGATCAAAGTAGAATAACATGGAGAGCGTATAAATCTGTAGGGGAAGGAAGGCGGGGTAGGGGTCGTCCTCGAAAGGGTTGGAGGGAGGGGGTAAAGGAGGTGTTGTGGGCGAGGGGTTTGGACTTCCAGCAAGCGCGCGTGAGCGTGTTAGATAGGAGTGGAGACAAATCAAATGGTATTTGGGACCTGACGAGCTGTTGGAGTGTGAGCAGGGTAATATTTAGTGAAGGGATTCAGGGAAACCGGTTATTTTATATAACCGGACTTGAGTCCTGGAAATGAAAAGTATAATGCCTGCACTCTAAAGGAGGGGTTTGGGATATTGGCAGTTTGGAGGGATATATTGTGCATTTTTATACGTATGTACTTCTAAACTATTGTTTTCTGGGCACCTCTGCAAAAACAGTGATTATGTGTGAGTGAGTTGAAAGTGTTGAATGATGCTGAAAGTATTTTCTTTTTAGGGATTTTCTTTCTTTTTGGGTCACCCTGCCTCGGTGGGAGACGGCCGACTTATTATATAATATATATATATATATATATATATATATAATTATATATATATATATATATATATATATATATATATATATATATAATTATTCATAAAGTAAGCACTTTCATTATGGTAGTTGATATGCTTACAACCTCCTGGAGCTCATGCCACTCACAGCCTCCTGAGGGTGTTTTTGTGTGTATGTTTGTGCCTGTTTGTGTGTGTGTCTGCTTCTGTTTGTATGTGTCTGCTTGTGTATATATATGTCTGCTTGTGTGAATGTTTACTTGTGTGTCTGTTACAGTGTTACACATGTGTTACAAGTGTAACACGTATGTCTGTTATAAGTGTAACACACACCGTTTCTTTTAATAAATTCCCGTAACTTTAAGCAAGTTTTCTTATCCACATATTAATAATAATAATAATACGAGTTCTAATTGTTTGGTTGCCAAGTTAGGTCTGTTTTGTAAGTAATGAGATAGAAATTTGTGGCAGCAGAGGTACGGATTGTAACTAGTTGGATAGAATGTTGAAATTTTACTGTAATTGTTTGGTTGTAAATTTAGGATCTGAAAATATTTACTTGCAAAGGTATGAGTTGAAAGAAATTCTTTGGTTGTTAAATTAGGAGGCTATTACTAACACAGTAAAGAATGGCCTGTAACCTGGTCGTAATGGGTTTTCGGAGCAAAACAAACTCAGCAGTAATATTTAAGTTGTAATTCCTTCACTAGATATATACAATTATGTACACTATGTACAGGAGTTGAATACAAGTGTACCACACGATGACAAAGAGTGGAAAAACATAAACCAGAGAGAGAGAGAGAGAGAGAGAGAGAGCACCGTACTCAACCAGCTAGTAGGCAAGTCTGGCAAATGCTGACCGCAAGTGAACCACGTCGCCTCAGCATTTGGCAGGCTCGCCTGTGATTGGACAATGAACGAAGGTACTGATTTATCGACGGGTACCATAAAAAATCGTTAAACTCTTTTCACCCGCAGGGCCGGATTTATAAAAGGGCAAATGAAGCAACTGCCCCGGGCTTCCCTGCCAGAGGGGCCCCCCAGACGAAGGGCTTCTTGATATGAAGCCAAGGAATCTGTTCACTGTATTGCGAACACTTATGCACTGTTGTCTTGATTTTACATTACTGCTAACCAGAACTCCCAAATCCTTTTCGCAATCAGTATTATTAAGATCTACATTATTTAGTTTATATGTAGCATGGTTATTTTCCTGTCCAGTGTTTAGAACTTTGCATTTGTCTGTACGTATTAAACTGCGTCTGCCACTTCTCCGACCACTGCATCAATCTATTCGAATTTTCCTGGAGTACTCTAATGTCCTCTGTCTTTTATGTATACTGTGAACAACAAAGGGCACAACACTGACCCCTGTGGAACACCGCTCGTGACTTCCCCACTCTGCTTTCTCCCCATTTATGCAAACTCTCTGCTGCCTATCTGTCAACTACACCTCTATCCAGGAAAAATTTCTCCTATTCCGCGTGCCTTAACTTTCCTCAATAGTCTCTGATGTAGGACTCTATCAAAAGTCTTACTGAAGTCCATATTCACTATCATATTTATTACCATGATCTACCTCCTCAAATACCTTAGTGAAAAAAAATAATAAATTCGTAAGGCTACGAATTGC
The DNA here is from genome assembly GCF_026875155.1 of Cherax quadricarinatus. Classification (NCBI taxonomy): domain Eukaryota; kingdom Metazoa; phylum Arthropoda; class Malacostraca; order Decapoda; family Parastacidae; genus Cherax; species Cherax quadricarinatus. The sequence continues at coordinate 28,462,982 of NC_069431.1, forward strand.
CTCGGCAATTATTGATTTCATAAATTTTCCCACTTTGGAGGTAAGGCTTATTGGTGTATAGGTCTAAGCTAAGGACCTGTCACTTGCTTGGAAAATAGATATTACATTTGTAAGAAACCTATCAAGGGATGCAATATGACTGGGAAATACGTCCAGGCCGATGAAATATGACAAGGAAACCCGTCCAGGGATATGGAAAATGACAGGAAAATCCGTCCAGTACGATGGAAAATGATAGTTAAACTCTTCAGTTGCGACGGAATATGACGGGAAAATCCCCTCAGAGCGTTGGATTATTAGAAGGAAAGCCGTCCAGGGCGATGGAAAATGTCAGGGTCACCTTCGACGGCGATGGAAAATAACAGGGAAACCAGTCCAAGTTAATGAAAAATGACAGCGAAACCCGTCCAAAGCGACGGAAAATGACCAGGAAACCCGTCCAAGGCGGAGAAAAATGACATTGAAACCGGTCCAAGACTATAGAAAATAAAAAGGAAACCAGTCCAAAGCGATGAACAATGACAGAGAAACCCATTATTTGCAATAGATTATGAAAAGGAAACCCTTCCATGGAGATGGAAAAATATAGGGAAACCCGTCAATTGTGAGGGAATATGACAGGGACAGCCGTCCAGGGCGACTGAATGTGACAGTGACAAATGCCCAGGGGGATAGAAAGTGGCAAAGAAACCCGTCTAGGCAATGGAAATGACACAAAGCCGTCAAGGACCATGGATAATGACAGGAAAAAACACGGAATATACATACATTGCAATTGCATATGTGTCTTATGTACTTGTCGGTATTATATACCATTATAATATTCATACTAAAGTATTATCCAGGGGTTTAATTGTATACTACGACAGTGTTTATCTTCCGTCCAGCTGATGAAGAGTTAATTCAACGTTCTCTCTCTTAGTACACAAATAACCCTCACATAAAGAGAGAAGCTTAGACGGAACTTTCAGGTCCGACTTGATCCATTGACAAGTCATGTGACTTTGTCATGGTCCAAGTCGGACCGAACCGTGTCGTAAGCTTCTCTCTTTTATGTGCGGGTTATTTGTGTATCGTTCCAGTCACGGTATTGTGCCTTTTAGTTATTTATCTCTCTTACTACATTTATTATAGTGCTGCTTTAGAGGAATTTTTCTCCCTTTAACCTGTCTCCTGCTCTTGTTAATAATTGTTTCAATCATTATATTTGTCACAGTTCCTGCAGTGTCTGGCATTACTGTCTTTCCAGCCCTGACAATGTTTTCCAGCTGTTAATCATTATACGTACTTCTCCTTTATGCATCACCTAGTATAATTTGAAGAATTTGGGAGTTCACAATAGTGTAAGTTCAATAGTGTAAGTCCAGCAGTGTAAGTAAAATGGTGTGAGTCGAACAGTGTGAGTCGAATAGTGTGAGTTCAATAATGTTGTGGAATATAATGAACTGATGCTGACATTGAAATTTTCTGTACCTGAATAATAATAATAATAATAATAATAATAATAATAATAATAATAATAATAATAATAATAATAATAATAATAATATAATAATAAATATTAATATATATTATATCATATATATATTATAATATTAATAATATTATTATTATTATTTATTATTATTATATAGTAGTAGTAGTAGTATTAGTAGTAGTATTACTATTATTATAAAGATGATGATGATGATGAAAAAATTACTTTCTACTATCTCTTTTGCTGGTTTTGACAGAATGTTTTTACAGTTTATTTCATTGTCAACACTGCCATTGACTTATATAGTAAAACTTAATATCTAAAGATTACGACTCTGTGGAGCAGTGATCACCACAGTTGTGTGGTGCAGTGGTCACCATGGTTGTGTGGTGCAGTGGTCACCACGGCTGTGTGGTGCAGTGGTCACCACGGTTGTGTGGTGCAGTGGTCACCAGTTGTGTGGTGCAGTGGTCACCACGGCTGTGTGGTGCAGTGGTCACCACGGCTTGTGTGGTGCAGTGGTCACCACGGCTGTGTGGTGCAGTGGTCACCACGCTGTGTGGTGCAGTGGTCACACGGCTGTGTGGTGCAGTGGTCACCACGGCTGTGTGGTGCAGTGGTCACCACGGTTGTGTGGTGCAGTGGTCACCACGGCTGTGTGGTGCAGTGGTCACCACGGCTGTGTGGTGCAGTGGTCACCACGGCTGTGTGGTGCAGTGGTCACCACGGCTGTGTGGTGCAGTGGTCACCACGGCTGTGTGGTGCAGTGGTCACCACGGCTGTGTGGTGCAGTGGTCACCACGGCTTGTGTGGTGCAGTGGTCACCACGGCTGTGTGGTGCAGTGGTCACCACGGCTGTGTGGTGCAGTGGTCACCACGGCTGTGTGGTGCAGTGGTCACCATCGCTGTGTGGTGCAGTGGTCACCACGGCTGTGTGGTGCAGTGGTCACCACGGCTGTGTGGTGCAGTGGTCACCACGGCTGTGTGGTGCAGTGGTCACCACGGCTGTGTGGTGCAGTGGTCACCACGGCTGTGTGGTGCAGTGGTCACCACGGCTGTGTGGTGCAGTGGTCACCACGGCTGCCTCTAAATCACCAGACTCGGATTCAACTCCTGGTGAGAGTCTTTTCATTTACTAGGTACATTTATCTATCTTTATGCATTAATTTTATATTTGGCTGTTATAGCATTTGTCACAATATCCTATACGTTATTCTAATTTTATATGGAATTTTAATTATTTTACAGCGGATGTGTCTTAATTTTAATGAAGGTTCACAGTCGCCGGTGGAAAATCGCTGTCCATTTAATCCGTTCACCATGCTGTTGAAGGTAGTTCATGTAAGAAAAATGTCACACATAAGGAATCCTGTATATGTCGCCTAGCTTTATGGGTAATGTTTATAGTCGGTTTACTGTTAGACTCAGTTGATCGACAGACGATTGACTCATGGATTATATGGTTTAGTATTGCATTGTCCACATCTATGCTCATGTCACAGTCTATGTGAGCTGGTACATGGTATTGTGATTGTACACTACAGCTGTGTTGTGCGAGGACCGCTTTGATTGTAAGGCTTCCGGCATTACACACATACGCTGTGTGACACTGGTACATAGTTGTACAATGGTACTTGTGCTAGTTGGTTGTACACCATGGTATGTGTGCAGTGAGTTGACACCACGGCATTGTGTAGTGAGTGTACACCATGGCTAGTGTAGTGAATGTCACCATGGTACTTGTGCAGTGAGTTGTACACCATGGTCTGTGCTAGTGAGTTGTACACCATGGTACTTGTGTAGTGAGTTGTACACCATGGTACTTGTGCTGTGAGTTGTACACCATGGTACTTGTGCTAGTGAGTTGTTCACCATGTAGTACTCAGCCCGGGTCCAGGTGTTGTCTATGACTCAGAGATAGAGCACCATGCCTGGGTTCAGTTTTGTCTGTGGTGAGGACTCAGGGGTGTGGAAGCAATCCAGCTGGGTCATCAGTTTTGTCAGTGCACCAGGACGTTGGACAGTCTCAGCCACGCGGTTCCCCAGTGTTGTCGTGGTACTCAGGTGTGTAGCAATGTACTCAGCCCGGGTCAGTGTTGTCTAGTGACACAGAGATGGATGCACTCAGCCCGGTCATCCACGTGTTGGTCTGTACTCCGGAGATGGTGAAGCACCAGCCCGGTGTCTCAGCTTCACTAAGGTAGTGTGTCAGTGGTCACCATGGCTGTGTGGTGACAGTGGTCACCCAAACGTTGTGGTGCAGGGTCACCACCGGGGCTTTAGTGGTTATGTAGGTACACCACGGCTGTGTGTGCAGTGTCACCACGGCTGTGTGGTAGCAGTGGTTCACCACGCTTGTCGTGCAGTGGTCACACACGGCTGTTGGTGCAAATGGTCACCACGGCTGTGTGGTGCAGTGGTCACCACGGCTGTGTGGTGCAGTGGTCACCACGGCTGTGTGGTGCAGTGGTCACCACGGCTGTGTGGTGCAGTGGTCACCACGGCTGCCTCTAAATCACCAGACTCGGATTCAACTCCTGGAGGAGTCTTTTCATTTACTAAGGTACATTTATTTATTTTCTATTGACTTAATTTTATAATTTGATGTTAAACATTTGACAATATCCACATACATTATTCTAATTTTTATGGAATTTTAATTATTTTACAGGGATGTGCTAATTAAACTGGTAAGGTTCACAGATCGCCGGGAAAATCGCAGTCATTTAATCCTTCACCAACATGAAGGTAGTTCATTAAAAGAAAAATTATACAACAATAAAGAATCCTGTAATATTCGTCTGTACTTTATTGGTGTTTTATGTCTGTTTACTGTTAGAACTCAGTCTGACGAAGACGATTACTTCTGGATTATAATTGTTTAATATAATTAGCATTTGCCAAACTATGCTAATTCAAGTCTATGCTAGAGCTGTATGGTATTTGTAATTGTAACTACAGAGTGTTGTGCAGACCGCCTTTGATTAAAGGTTACCGACATACACACATACACTGTGTGAACTGTGTATAGTTGTACATCATGGTACTTGTGCTAGTGAGTTGTATACCATGGTACTTGTGCTAGTGAATTGTACACCATGGTACTTGTGCTAGTGAGTTGTACACCATGGTACTTGTGCTAGTGAGTTGTACACCATGGTACTTGTGCTAGTGAGTTGTACACCATGGTACTTGTGCTAGTGAGTTGTACACCATGGTACTTGTGCTAGTGAGTTGTTCACCATGAAGTACTCAGCCCGGGTCCAGTGTTGTCTATGACTCAGAGATAGAAGCACTCAGCCTGGGTTCAGTTTTGTCTGTGACTCAGAGATGGAAGCAATCAGCCTGGGTCCAGTTTTGTCTGTGACCCAGAGTTGGAAGTACTCAGCCCGGGTCCAGTGTTGTCTGTGACTCAGAGTTGGAAGTACTCAGCCCGGGTCCAGTGTTGTCTGTGACTCAGAGATGGAAGCACTCAGCCCGGGTCCAGTGTTGTCTGTAACTCGGAGATGGAAGCACTCAGCCCGTGTCTCAGCTTCACTAAAGGAATAAATACTAATACCTTCTGAATGTGGTGATTAAAAACCTGTCACCCAAAACGTTTTGCGCGGTACATCCAGGAAGGTGGTCATCATGCTAACCATCACAGCTACTGTACATCCACGCTATACTTATTATAGTAGTCATCAGGTCATTGTGATATTTCAAGCGATTTCGTGATTTCTCACATTATCAAGAAACTGTAAAAATAAATGTTCAACAGAAAGGCATATAAGAATGGATCTGCTTTCAAGTACCTGGAGTGAAAGTTTCCTTGTATAAGTAAAAGCAAGATAAAGGCAGGAATCTTTGTTGGCCCTCAGATTCAGGAATTGATGAAGGACAAGCATTTTGATGAAGCATTAGTAAGTGTCGAGGTGAATGTCTGGTTTTCATTCAAGCAGATTGTCCACAACTTCCTGGGAAACAGGCGCTCCTCCGAATGTGAAAAAATGATCCAAGACCTGATTTCAAGTTTCCAGCAACTTGGGTCTAGAATGAGTGTGAAGATGCACTTTTTTGCAATCACATCTTGACTATTTTCCCAACAATTGTAGGGACTACAGTGAGGAACAAGGAGTGTAGTTCCATCAGGATATTTGCACCATGGAAACTCGATACCAGGGCAAATGGAATGTCAGCAGGATGGTGGATTACAGCTGGTGATTGAAACGTAATGGTCTCGATGCACAGCACAAGACAAAATCAAAAAGGTCCTCCTTCCTTTGATTCAGTATGTAGGCTAACCACTAGGAGCATATTTTTTTAATGAAATCATTTGATTTGATTCATGTTGACCTGGAATTCATATATTCTTAAAACTAACAGAATGTGCTTTTCCATGATTACTTGCCTAATTTTAATGAATTAACAATTTATTAAAAATTCACATTTTTCATTATCATTAATTTGTATTTTATTCAAAATCCTTAAGTGATAGAGCAAAATGGGTTGATATTTACAATCAGCAGCCCAAGAATATGTAAGATCGCAAGCATGAATAAAAATAAAAATTAAAAACATAAATGAATCCAGTTTGTAAGCAATATTCATGTTAATTTCAATTTTTTTATGAAACTTGATTCTATTATATTTCTCTCGTCCATGGACCCGCTTCATATAACTTCCTCTGCCTTTTGAAAATCAATTGGATGGTTAAAATCTCTCACATGAATAAACAGAGCACTAGAATCTTGTCCAGTTGTAATGCTACATTTATGTTGTAATCTTAGTTCAAGACTTTTCCCAGTTTGACCGTAATAAACTTCATCATATATTTTACAAGGAATCTTGATATGCAAAACACATTCGTAACAGTTAGGTATTTTTTTTCTGAAGCGTTCCGCCTACACAGTAGGATTGTTCAGTCAAGTACAGAAGAGTTAGAAGAACCAGTAGAGATGTGAAGACGATGTAATCAGTCTATCACCCGTGAAGACGTAGTTTTGAGGTAGTCAGTCCCTCAGCCAGGAGAAGAGTTATGCTTCACAGTCTGGAACAAACTGTGGAGCAAAACTGAGAAACTGAGAAAAGTCTGTTTTCCAAGAAAGTTGGGGATGCGTGGAACAGTGTTACGAGTAGGATAATCGAGGCTAGGACCTTGGGTGGCTTTAAGAAGAGACTGGACAAATATTTGCGTGAGAGGGGCTGGGTGTGATTGGTCTCGTGGGTACGGGAGTAAACTCTTGCGTAGCTTGCGTAGCTTGCGTAGGGATGGTTTTGTAAAGGATCTGCCTTGTATGGGGCCAGTAGACCTTCTGCAGTGTTCCTCCATTCTTATGTTCTTATGAGATATTTTAGCCATTCATCATCGAGAGAAATAGAATCAAGTTTCTTGAAATTAGTTTCTTGAAACTAATATGAATATTGCTTTAGGATTATACAAATTTGGTTCATTTATAATTAATAAAATTTCGGAAGTATTTAAGATATATTAAACAAGTTAAAATCTTAAAGTTTGGATAGAATATAAGCTGTGTTTGACAATTCCTTGACCACCTACTTACATCATTATAATATCAGATGCTGTAACTTGACCGCGAGGTGTAATCTCGTTCTTATATGCCTTTCTGTAGATCGTTAATTTTTACAGTTCCTTAATAATGTGAGAAATCACGAAAGCACTTGGAATTTGATTATTTTTTCACGGTGTTTATTCTGCATATTGTAATATCACGTGTAAGGAGAGAGGGAGATTATTTTCCAGTAAAAGTAGGCCTTAGACAGGGATGTGTGATGTCACCATGGTTGTTCAATGTATTTATAGACGGGGTTGTCAGGCGAAAGGTTTCGGAATAAAGTTGCCTAATCGTTGCCTATATGTCTTACCTACCAACCTGTCGATATTGTATACCATTTTGATATTCGCTCTGTCAGACACTGCAACACAATGGCATCTTGGTACAGAAAACACCTTGGACAAATTTTTCAAGTGAGAATTGTTTGATCTGAGAGGGACATGACCTCTCAGTGGCTACATTCTCACTACTACTACTCTGCACCTCTCCTTCCAGGTAGTTCCAGCCTTCGGAACAGAACTTCTCCAGGCTGAGGGACTGACAACCTCAATTCTACGACTTCAAGGGTGATGGACTGATTACATCGTCTTCGCATCTCTACTGCTCCTGCCTACTTTCTGTACTCGACTGAAGAAGCCTACTGTGTAGGCGAAACGTTTCGGAATAAAGTTGCCTAAATGCTGCCTATGTGTCTTACCTTCCAATGTTGTTCATGTACAACACTGATTGTTATTGTCAAGGGAAACACCAGTATTGTTCAGGTCAATGTTCTTCTTGTCAGTGTTGTTCATGCCAGTGTTGTTCATGCTAGTGTTGTTCATGTTAGGGTTGTTCATGTACATCACTGATTATTATTGTCAAGGGAAACACCAGCATTGTTCATGTCAGTGTTGTTCATTCCAGTGTTGTTCATGCCAGTGTTGTTCATGTCAGTGTTGTTCATGCCAGTATTGTTCATGCTAGTGTTGTTCACGTAAGTGTTGTTCATGCCAGTGTTGTTCATGTCAGTGTTGTTCATGCCAATGTTGTTCATGCCAGTGTTGTTCATGTAAGTGTTGTTCATGCCAGTGTTGTTCATGCCAGTGTTGTTCATGCCAGTGTTGTTCATGTCAGTGTTGTTCATGTCAGTGTTGTTCATGGCAGTGTTGTTCATGCCAGTGTTGTTCATGTCAGTGTTGTTCATGCCAGTGTTGTTCATGCCAGTGTTGTTCATGCCAGTGTTGTTCATGTCAGTGTTGTTCATGTCAGTGTTGTTCATGCCAGTGTTGTTCATGTCAGTGTTGTTCATGCCAGTGTTGTTCATGTAAGTGTTGTTCATGTTAGAGTTGTTCATGCCAGTGTTGTTCATGGCAGTGTTGTTCATGTCAGTGTTGTTCATGGCAGTGCTGCTCATGCCAGTGTTGTTCATGTCAGTGTTGTCACATCATGGGCAGTGTTGTCATGCCAGTGTTGTTCTATGGCTCAGTAGTTGCTCATGCCAGTGTTGTTCATGGCAGTGTTGCTCATGCCAGTGTTGTTCATGTAAGTGTTGTTCATGTTAGAGTTGTTCATGCCAGTGTTGTTCATGTAAGTGTTGTTCATGTTAGAGTTGTTCATGCCAGTGTTGTTCATGCCAGTGTTGTTCATGTCAGGTTGTTCATGCAGTGTTTGTTCATGGCAGTGTTGTTTCAATGCCAGTGTTGTCATAGCAGTGTTGTTCATGCCAGTGTTGTTCATGGCAGTGTTGTTCATGCCAGTGTTGTTCATGTTAGAGTTGTTCATGCCAGTGTTGTTCATGTAAGTGTTGTTCATGTAAGTGTTGTTCATGTAAGTGTTGTTCATGCCAGTGTTGTTCATGTAAGTGTTGTTCATGTAAGTGTTGTTCATGGCAGTGTTGTTCATGCCAGTGTTGTTCATGTAAGTGTTGTTCATGTAAGTGTTGTTCAGTGTTGCATGCAGTGTTGTTCATGTTAGGGTGTGTTCATGTAGGTTCATGTACATGATTATTATGTCAAGGGAAACACGCAGTGTTGTTCATGTCAGTGTTGTTCATGCCAGTGTTGTTCATGTAAGTGTTGTTCATGTTAGAGTTGTTCATGCCAGTGTTGTTCATGCCAGTGTTGTTCATGTTAGGGTTGTTCATGTACATCATTGATTATTATTGTCAAGGGAAACACCAGCATTGTTCATGTCAGTGTTGTTCATGCCAGTGTTGTTCATGTAAGTGTTGTTCATGTAAGTGTTGTTCATGTAAGTGTTGTTCATGCCAGTGTTGTTCATGTTAGAGTTGTTCATGCCAGTGTTGTTCATGCCAGTGTTGTTCATGTTAGGGTTGTTCATGTACATCACTGATTATTATTGTCAAGGGAAACACCAGCATTGTTCATGGCAGTGTTTTTCATGCCAGTGTTGTTCATGCCAGTGTTGTTCATGTAAGTGTTGTTCATGCCAGTATTGTTCATGCCAGTGTTGTTCATGTAAGTGTTGTTCATGCCAGTAGTTGTTCATGCCAGTGTTGTTCATGTAAGTGTTGTTCATGCCAGTGTTGTTCATGCCAGTGTTGTTCATGTAAGTGTTGTTCATGCCAGTGTTGTTCATGCTAGTGTTGTTCATGCCAGTGTTGTTCATGCCAGTTTGTTCATGCCAGTGTTGTTCATGCAGTGTTGTTCATGCCAGTGTTGTTCATGCCAGTGTTGTTCATGTCAGTGTTGTTCATATGTCATGTGTTGTTCATGCCAGTGTTGTTCATGCCAGTGTTGTTCATGCCAGTGTTGTTCATGCCAGTGTTGTTCATGTCAGTGTTCTTCATGCCAGTGTTGTTCATGCCAGTGTTGTTCATGCCAGTGTTGTTCATGCCAGTGTTGTTCATGTCAGTGTTGTTCATGCCAGTGTTGTTCATGCCAGTGTTGTTCATGCCAGTGTTTTCATGCAGTGTTGTTCATGCCAGTGTTGTTCATGCTAGTGTTGTTCATGCCAGTGTTGTTCATGCCAGTGTTGTTCATGCCAGTGTTGTTCATGTTGGTTGTTCACGTGCACATGTATTATGATTGTTCATAGTGTGACATGCCAGTGTTGTTGTGTTATATACAATCGCATGTTGTATTAATGTTAAGATGAACCCAGTGTTGTTTGCCAGTTTCATTCATGCACAGTGTAAGCATTAAATTTGTATCTTGTTATAAGAGTTAATTCTTCATATGAACATTAATGTTATTCTTGCACGTGTTTATTATTCTTATATAATGTATACAAATTTACTTTTTTACCGTTGTTCATTCATCATAATGAACTACTGATGTTATATTTGTAATGACATGTTTCATTCATCAAAGTGAACGTTAATGTTGTTCTTGTATGTGTTCTTCATAGTAAACATTAATCTTGTTCTTAGTAGTGATAACCACTTATGCATATATCTGCATATTCATATATACAGATGCTCAAATATTCATAAATACATGTATACATTTAAAAATCATACATATATAAATAACTCGCATATGGGAGACTGAAACTTATGAGAACTTTTCAGTGGAACTTGCATCATTAACTAGTAACATGGAGACGTTTGATAATAACAATGATAATATAATCACCAGGAACTAAGTGCTGACACCAGTCTTTTCCAGATGGTGACTCGTCACTGCCTTCTGAAGGTGTGTCGGTGTTTGTACATGTGATGTACATATTTATGTGTGCATGTGCGTGTGTGTGTTTGTGTGTGTGTGTACTCACCTAATTCACCTAATTGTGGTTGCAGGGGTCGAGACTCAGCTCCTGGCCCCGCCTCTTCACTGATCGCTACTGGATCCTGTGTGTGTGTGTGTGTGTGTGTGTGTGTGTGTGTGTGTGTGTGTTGTGTGTGTGTGTGTGTGTGTGTGTGTGTGTGTGTGTGTGTGTGTGTGTGTGTGTGTGTGTGTGAGTGTGAGGTGTGGGTGCTTGTGTATTTGTGTTTACATATTAGTCATATTAAAAGGAAAGTATAATATGCATTTTTTGAAAAAAAAAATGAGTATTAGATACAGAGGATTGTGTGTGTTGCTTTATTCATGTGTCTGTATGCGTGATGTGTGTAGGATGTGTATTTGGAAATACAGAATTGAGTATAAAGAAGACTGCTCGCTCATGAGTCTTTGTGTACCATGCAAATAAAGAAGATCAATAACAAGGAAAAAAGATAACTAATAACAAATAATTACAGTTACCATGCAATGAGCACAAAGAGTGACACACTCACACTAATCTACGCGCATAAAAACGTTCACAAATACAATTACACAGCTAAATAATTGAACAAACTAATAAATGACATAGGTACAATATTAAATATAAATACATGTTCCAAATTTTCACTAGTGGCCAGTTCTTGGTGGACGAACTGTGATAGAGATCTCTCTTGTCTCAGGTAGTCGACGTTCGAGTCTGTCCAGGAGGATGTTATTACAGAGCGCAGATTATCTGCGTGTCCTCCTCTGTAATAACATCTTCCTCTGTATACTGACATTAATACACTTGTGTAGTAATATCATATATGGACAGTACTTCAAGGCTGGTTAAAACTGCTGACCTCAGGGAAGTGGTGAAGGGTGAATACCTGGAACCACGGACCTGGGGTGGGACTTGCTGACCTCAGGGAAGTGGTAAAGGGTGAATACCTGGAACCACGGACCTAGGGTGGGACTTGCTGACCTCAGGGAAGTGGTAAAGGGTGAATACCTGGAACCACGGACCTAGGGTGGGACTTGCTGACCTCAGGGAAGTGGTAAAGGGTGAATACCTGGAACCACGGACCTGGGGTGGGACTTGCTGACCTCAGGGAGGTGGTGAAGGGTGAATACCTGGTACCACGGACCTGGGGTGGGACTTGTTGACCTCAGGGAAGTGGTAAAGGGTGAATACATGGAATCACGGACCTGGGGTGGGACTTGTTGACCTCAGGGAAGTGGTAAAGGGTGAATATCTGGAACCACGGACCTGGGGTGGGACTGCTGACCTCAGGGAAGTGGTGAAGGGTGAATACCTGGAACCACTGACCTGGGGTGGGACTTGCTGACCTCAGGGAAGTAGTGACGGGTGTATACCTGGAACCACGGACCTGGGGTGGGACTTGCTGACCTCAGGGAAGTGGTAAAGGGTGAATACCTGGAACCACGGACCTGGGGTGGGACTTGCTGACCTCAGGGAAGTGGTGAAGGGTGAATACATGGAACCACGGACCTGGGGTGGGACTTGCTGACCTCAGGGAAGTGGTAAAGGGTGAATACCTGAAACCACGGACCTGGGGTGGGACTTGCTGACCTCAGGGAGGTGGTGAAGGGTGAATACCTGGAACCACGGACCTGGGGTGGGACTTGTTGACCTCAGGGAAGTGGTAAAGGGTGAATACATGGAACCACGAACCTGGGGTGGGACTTGCTGACCTCAGGGAAGTGGTGAAGGGTGAATACCTGGAACCACGGACCTGGGGTGGGACTTGCTGACCTCAGGGAAGTGGTGAAGGGTGAATACCTGGAACCACGGACCTGGGGTGGGACTTGCTGACCTCAGGGAAGTGGTGAAGGGTGAATATCTGGACCCACGGACCTGGGGTGGGACTGCTGACCTCAGGGAAGTGGTGAAGGGTGAATACCTGGAACCACGGACCTGGGGTGGGACTGCTGACTTCAGGGAAGTGGTGAAGGGTGAATACCTGGAACCACGGACCTGGAGTCGGACTTGCTGACCTCAGGAAAGCGGTGAAAGGTGAATACCTGGAACCACGGACCTGGGGTGGGACTGCTGACCTCAGGGAAGTGGTGAAGGGTGAATACCTGGAACCACGGACCTGGGGTGGGACTTGCTGACCTCAGGGAAGTAGTGACGGGTGTATACCTGGAGCCACGGACCTGGGGTGGGACTTGCTGACCTCAGGGAAGTGGTAAAGGGTGAATACCTGGAACCACGGACCTGGGGTGGGACTGCTGACTTCAGGGAAGTGGTGAAGGGTGGATACCTGGAACCACGGACCTGGAGTGGGACTTGCTGACCTCAGGGAAGTGGTGAAGGGTGAATACATGGAACCACGGACCTGGGGTGGGACTTGCTGACCTCAGGGAAGTGGTAAAGGGTGAATACCTGAAACCACGGACCTGGGGTGGGACTTGCTGACCTCAGGGAAGTGGTGAAGGGTGAATACCTGGAACCACGGACCTGGGGTGGGACTTGCTGACCTCAGGGAAGTGGTAAAGGGTGAATACCTGGAACCACGGACCTGGGGTGGGACTGCTGACTTCAGGGAAATGGTGAAGGGTGGATACCTGGAACCACGGACCTGGAGTGGGACTTGCTGACCTCAGGAAAGTGGTGAAGGGTGAATACCTGGAACCACGGACCTGGGGGGGAACTGATGACCTGGGGTGGGAACTTCAAGGGAAGGGACGACATCCGGGGGCCCACGGAAGAATTCTCGGAGAAGGATTATTGAGTGGAGGATAGGACTTAGATGCAAGATTACTGAGTGTAGGATAGGAAGTGGGGAAGGGAGAACATCTGAGGGGACACAAATGGACTCCTGGACACATGAACCTGGGAAACACTTAGATGCAAGATTACTGGGTGTAGGATAGGAAGTGTAGGATAGGAAGTGTGGAAGGGAGAATATCTGAGGGGACACAGATGGACTCCTGGACACTTGAGTGTAGGATAGGAAGTGGGGAAGGGAGAATATCTGAGGGGACACAGATGGACTCCTGGACACATGAGTGTAGGATAGGAAGTGGGGAAGGGAGAGTATCTGAGGGGACACATGAACCTGGGGAACACTTAGATGCAAGATTACTGGGTGTAGGATAGGAAGTGTAGGATAGGAAGTGGGGAAGGGAGAATATATGAGGGGACACAGATAGACTCCTGGACACATGAACCTGGGGAACACTTAGATGCAAGATTACTGAGTGTAGGATAGGAAGTGTAGGATAGGAAGTGTAGGTTATGAAGTGAGGAAGGGAGAATATCTGAAGGGACACAGATGGACTCCTGGACACATGAACCTGAGTGTAGAATAGGAAGTGGGGAAGGGAGAATATCTGAGGGGACACAGATGGACTCCTGGACACATGAACCTGAGTGTAGGATAGAAAGCGTAGGATAGTAAGTGGGGGACGGAGATGGACTCCTGGACAGAGGAACCTGGGAAAAGCATCAAAAACACAGTAAGTGGATGGGTGGACCTTCAAGACGAACCACTGGCCTCCACGTGGCAAGGTCTGGTAACTCAGAGGTAACTCTGAGGCTGACAGTGGTCGCAAACTTTTGTCCTATAGTACGTATAGTACGTATTAGTAGTATAATAATAATTATATAATTATTATTAGTTTCACATGAATCGATCCCGGCACATAATGACATCAATGATGTCAGCTATGAATCCTATGATGAAGCCACTTTTAGTTTTGGTGTGGTGGTGCGAGTAGCCGTGGAGAAGATAGTGTTGATTGGTAGGTATGTGGTAGACTTTGAATCATAGAGGTACATCATAGGTCTCTCATAACTTCCTATATGGGTACTCATAGGTCCTTCACATTTCAAATGCACCATCGAATTGGTTAGTTTTGTTTATATGTTGCCCAAGCAGAGTAGCTGAAAATGTCTTCGATGATCATAGTGTTATCTTAGATCCACTGCTTCTTGTCAACCTGTGGTCATCTTGTAGTTGTCTTCTAAGACATACTTGACTTACAGAGTAAGAATTTTAACCCACTTCGAATTTTCTATCCATCAAAACTGGGCGAGACACTTCCCTCAAAGATTGTGGGGAAGATCGATGGTGTTCTCACTCTCACCAGGTCCGCACTGTTACGAAAAACGCGATATCTAATAAGCATAGAGATCTCCAGTGAATACTAGAAAGGTCTGCCCCTCTAGCATCCAGCCCGTTACTGGGTTTTTGTAACAAGTAGTCAGTATCCTGGTCCAATTATCCATTAGAATTTAATAGTAAGATTCAATAGTGCTTCAGGATTACAACTGGTAGGCTACTAACTATAAATATTAAAATTTAAGAAGTTTATTAATAAAGATAAAGTTGTCTAGGTGGACATATCAAAGTAAATCAAAGTAATCTATTTAATATAATATAAGACACAAGTTCCTACACTTCTCTAATGTACAGTAGTATTGTGCTGAAGGCACATATCATCTTTTTGGCTTTTAAGTACCGTCTGGTGCATTGTCAGCATTGAAGAACATTATACTAATACATGTATGAGTATGTGTGTAAGTGCTCTAAGTAGTTCGCCGTGTCTCAAGACTCGAATAGTCTTAACCAGTGACTGACTAAAAGTCCTCACGTAAACTAACCTCTTGACCAACCTGGCAATCAGAACAGCTTGCTTGAACAGTAAAATGAAGGATTCGCCGAGCAGCAACACAGAATCAGGAACAGGGAGATAACATGACGACCTTAAGTAGGGACCATCTGCAGATCCTCCACATAAGTCACAAAACTCCCATACTACTGAATCTAAGTTCAGCATAAGAAAATCCCCGACTGTGACGGTGCACAGATACCAGTACAAATTAGGTCAGAAGCTACAGCTCAGGACCTGAGTTACTCAGAGTGTCAGTGCGACACACAACCTCAGTAAAACGTCGAAAATCACTAAGTCAGAGCAGAGTTACACAGAACTAACAGCAAGAGAGAGCGACAGAGATGATGTTCCAACAAGGGCCAGCAAGGGAGAGCTGGAGAGGGAGGTGTTGTTGGAATCATCGTCAACCAGAGAGAGAGAGCTAGCTAGAGGCAAGCCAGTCTCCTCATCCAGGTGAGGTGTGATCTCCCCACTCTGATCACGTGACTCTCCGTAGACTGCTGCTGCCCAGCAACTACAGAGAAGCCAGCAGTGAAACAAGCGAGGAGGTAGTTACAGTCGCTAGACAATGCCGTCAGCTACTTAACACTCAAGCAATGAGCACTGAATAAGGTGTAAAAATGAAAAAGCAGTATATTTACCATTTAGCTAATATCGCAAATATCAGCAATATAAAATTATATGAACAGGTAATAAACATTATATACATTGTGACCCATTCAGGGGTCGCAATACACACTACACTCTGTTCATTCCTTTTTTAATGTTTTTTTAACCAATCATTCCTACTTCCTGCTGATTAAAGTCTGGTGACTATTTACAATTAGATATTCCTGGAAGGAATATCTCAATTTGCAACCGAGATTGAAGCAGCTGAAATTAAATCATACATGAGCTTTTTACTTTAAGAACATTCTCAAACATCAGAGTTGATGCAGACTCAGTAAAAAACCCACAAGTATAAGTTTTTTAATAATTTATGAGGTATCATGTGTGAACGGGATCATCCAACACATTATCTGGAATAAAAAAAAATTAAGTGTAGCGAGCTTGAAATTGTCATAATTATTATTTAATTATGTGCGACCACTGTCAGCCTCAGAATTATCTCTGAGTTACCAGACCTTGCCACTTGGAGGCCAGTGGTTCGTCTTTAAGGTCCACCCACCCCCCACTTACTGTGTTTTTTGATGCTTTCCCCAGTCCATGTGTCCAGGAGTCCATCTGTGTCCCCTCAGATATTCTTCCTTCCCCACTTCCCCAAGGTTTCCATGCCTTCCACAGGTCCATGTTTCCAGGAATCCATCCGTGGGCCCCCGGATGTCTCCCCTTCCTCACTTTCCTTAGGATATCTTCCAGTCTCAGCTTTCCCTAGGTTACCTATCCCGGAATCAGCTCAGCCATCCCCAGTGATCTAGCTAGATGAGAACGAGGTCTTGTCTAGCTGGTCTACGGTAGAGAATGTCCAGGTGGATGGAATTACAGGAGGTGACACACACAAAACTGCGTCCAGTAATTACACCCACCAAGACAGCCTGGACAGTAGGTCAACTAGACGCAGTCAAGCTACCGTCCAGTTCCCCCACCAAGGTCAGGTCATTCAATGAAATTCTGGGAGTTCTATTTATGTTATGTAAATCAACTACATTAAATGTATTTTTTTGTACTTATATAGCAGTTTAAGTGTGTTTGTGAATGTTTTATTGTGTGTTTATGAGTGTTGGTGTGTTAATGTGTTTGTCCACCTCCACCAGAACTGTAATAAGTGTTCACCTTGATATTTGTATTTGGTTATTTGACTGTTGTATTTGCAAGACGAGTGTATAATGGAAATAAGTTATTTTGTCTGATTTTTTGGGGGGTTATCCTGGGTAATTTACACATGTTACTATGTATGATACTTTGTGTAAGTAAATAAACTTCACACACTTATTTTCACTCATTTGTGCAGTTCCACAAAGTAAACCCGCGGCTTCTGCGGCTTCATCGTCAGTCATACACGCACAACACAACGCTCGCGCGCACACGTACATTTTTTTTTTTTTTTTTTTTTTTTTTTTTTTTTTTTTTTAACAAGTCGGTCGTCTCCCACCGAGGCAGGGTGACCCAAAAAAGAAAGAAAATCCCCAAAAAGAAAATACTTTCATCATCATTCAACACTTTCACCACACTCACACATTATCACTGCTTTTGCAGAGGTGCTCAGAATACAACAGTTTAGAAGCATATACGTATAAAGATACACAACATATCCCTCGAAACTGCCAATATCCCAAACACGTACATATGTATGAAATACACGTATCACCTCATACACTAATATGAATGCAATCACACACACACACACACACACACACACACACACACACACACACACACACACATATACATACACACACTACTATTATTATATAATATTATGATATAAAAATAAAAACTAGAAGTGGTTGATATTCGATCAATTGATAAAAATAAATAAGGTTGTGTTTCCTGCACACTGGTCAGTACGTCCCTGTTATACTAAGATATTATGTTACATTATTATGTTGTGTGATGTGTTAATGTTACATTGTTATGTTGTGTGATGTGTTAATGTTACATTGTTATGTTGTGTGATGTGTTAATGTTACATTGTTATGTTGTGTGATGTGTTAATGTTACATTGTTATGTTGTGTGATGTGTTAATGTTACATTATTATGTTGTGTTATGTGTTAATGTTACATTGTTATGTTGTGTGATGTGTTAATGTTACATTGTTATGTTGTGTGATGTGTTAATGTTACATTGTTATGTTGTGTGATGTGTTAATGTTACATTGTTATGTTGTGTGATGTGTTTAATGTTACATTGTTATGTTGTGTGATGTGTTAACGTTACATTGTTATGTTGTGTGATGTGTTAATGTTACATTGTTATGTTGTGTGATGTGTTTAATGTTACATTGTTATGTTGTGTGATGTGTTAATGTTACATTGTTTATGTTGTGTGATGTGTTAATGTTACATTGTTATGTTGTGTGATGTGTTAATGTTACATTGTATGTTGTGTGATGTGTTAATGTTACATTGTTATGTTGTGTGAAGTGTTAATGTTACATTGTTATGTTTGTGATGTGTTAATGTTACATTGTTTATGTTGTATGATGTGTTTAATGTTACATTGTTATGTTGTGTGATGTGTTAATGTTTACATTGTTATGTTGTGTGATGTGTTAATTGTTACATTGTTATGTTGTGTGATGTGTTAATGTTACATTGTTATGTTGTGTGATGTGTTAATGTTACATTGTTATGTTGTGTGATGTGTTAATGTTACATTGTTATGTTGTGTGATGTGTTAATGTTGCATTGTTATGTTGTGTGATGTGTTAATGTTAACCAATATTATCAAAGTAATGTTGTGTTGTAATCTACTTCAGTATTTAAATATTAACATGTATTATACCTTGAATAGTGTGACACACAGTTTTATTTAATTTTTCTTAATGTTTATAATATAAATAATAGTTAACGTTAATGTTTAAGTGATGTTTACGTAATAATTGAACATTGTGTTGTTCATAACAATTAAAAATACTAAATTTTCATTTATGAATAACTGCTAACATAATTATTTTTCAGTTGGTAAAACTTTATTAAAAGTTGTGACTGATTATTTAACTAAATTATATAGAGACTTGAGTCTTACTTAGCGGAAGACGCCGAGTTAAACGTGACGTAGGTAGAGGATGACCTGGTATGTGATATTAGGATGACCTGGTATGTGATATTAGGATGACCTGGTATGTGATATTAGGATGACCTGGTATGAGATATTAGGATGACCTGGTATGTGATATTAGGATGACCTGGTATGTGATATTAGGATTGACCTGGTATGTGTATATTAGGATGACCAGGTATGTGATATTAGGATGACCTGGTATGTGATATTAGGATGACCTGGTATGTGATATTAGGATGACCTGGTATGTGATATTAGGATGACCTGGTATGTGATATTAGGATGACCTGGTATGTGATATTAGGATGACCTGGTATGTGATATTAGGATGACCTGGTATGTGATATTAGGATGACCTGGTATGTGATATTAGGATGACCTGGTATGTGTATTAGGATGACCTGGTATGTGATATTAGGATGACCTGGTATGTGATATAGGATGACCTGGTATGTGATATTAGGATGACCTGGTATGTGATATTAGGATGACCTGGTATGTGATATTAGGATGACCTGGTATGTGATATTAGGATGACCTGGTATGTGATATTAGGATGACCTGGTATGTGATATTAGGATGACCTGGTATGTGATATTAGGATGACCTGGTATGTGATATTAGGATGACCTGGTATGTGATATAAGGATGTTCTAGTATGTGATATAAGGATGTTCTGGTATGTGATATAAGGATGTTCTAGTATGTGATATAAGGATGTTCTGGTATGTGATATAAGGATGTTCTAGTATGTGATATAAGGATGTTCTGGTATGTGATATAAGAATGACCTGGTATGTGATATAAGGATGACCTGGTATGTGATATAAGAATGTTCTGGTATGTGATATAAGAATGTTCTGGTATGTGATATAAGAATGACCTGGTATGCGATATAAGGATGACCTGGCATGTGATATAAGAATGTTCTGGTATGTGATATAAGAATGTTCTGGTATGTGATATAAGGATGACCTGGTATGTGATATAAGGATGACCTGGTATGTGATATAAGAATGTTCTGGTATGTGATATAAGGATGACCTGGTATGTGATATAAGAATGTTCTGGTATGTGATATAAGGATGTTCTGGTATGTGATATTAGGATGACCTGGTATGTGATATAAGGATGTTCTGGTATGTGATATAAGGATGTTCTGGTATGTGATATAAGGATGTTCTGGTATGTGATATAAGGATGTTTTGGTATGTGATATAAGGATGACCTGGTATGTGATATAAGAATGTTCTGGTATATGATATAAGAATGTTCTGGTATGTGATATAAGAATGTTCTGGTATGTGACATAAGAATGTTCTGGTATGTGATATAAGTATGACCTGGTATGTGATATAAGAATGTTCTGGTACGTGATATAAGAATGTTCTGGTATGTGATATAAGAATGACCTGGTATGTGATATAAGAATGTTCTGGTATTTGATATAAGAATGACCTAGTATGTGATATAAGAATGACCTGGTATGTGATATAAGAATGTTCTGGTATGTGATATAAGGATGACCTGGTATGTGATATAAGAATGTTCTGGTATGTGATATAAGGATGTTCTGGTATGTGATATTAGGATGACCTGGTATGTGATATAACGATGTTCTGGTATGTGATATAAGGATGTTCTGGTATGTGATATAAGGATGTTCTGGTATGTGATATAAGGATGTTTTGGTATGTGATATAAGGATGACCTGGTATGTGATATAAGAATGTTCTGGTATATGATATAAGAATGTTCTGGTATGTGATATAAGAATGTTCTGGTATGTGACATAAGAATGTTCTGGTATGTGATATAAGTATGACCTGGTATGTGATATAAGAATGTTCTGGTACGTGATATAAGAATGTTCTGGTATGTGATATAAGAATGACCTGGTATGTGATATAAGAATGTTCTGGTATTTGATATAAGAATGACCTAGTATGTGATATAAGAATGACCTGGTATGTGATATAAGGATGTTCTGGTATATGATATAAGGATGACCTGGTATGTGATATAAGAATGTTCTGGTATGTGATATAAGAATGTTCTGGTATGTGATATAAGAATGTTCTGGAATGTGATATTAGTATGACCTGGTATGTGATATAAGAATGTTCTGGTATGTGATATAAGAATGACCTTGTATGTGATATAAGAATGACCTGGTATTGGATATAAGAATGTTCTGTTATGTGATATAAGAATGTTCTGGTATGTGATATAAGAATGACCTGGTATGTGATATAATAATGTTCTGGTTCGTGATATAAGAATGTTCTGGTATGTGATATAAGAATGACCTGGTATGTGATATAAGAATGTTCTGGTATGTGATATAAGAATGTTCTGGTATGTGATATAAGAATAACCTGGTATGTGATATAAGAATGTTCTGGTATGTGATATAAGAATGTTCTGGTATGTGATATAAGAATGACCTGGTATGTAATATAAGAATGTTCTGGTATGTGATATAAGAATGTTCTGGTATGTGATATAAGAATGACCTGGTATGTGATATTAGTATGACCTGGTATGTAATATAAGAATGTTCTGGTATGTGATATAAGAATGTTCTGGTATGTGATATAAGAATGACCTGGTATGTGATATAAGAATGTTCTGGTATGTGATATAAGAATGATCTGGTATGTGATATAAGAATGACCTAGTATGTGATATTAGGATGACCTGATATGTAATATAAGAATGTTCTGGTATGTGATATAAGGATGACCTGGTATGTAATATAAGGATGTTCTGGTATGTGATATAAGGATGACCTGGTATGTGATATAAGAATGTTCTGGTATGTGATATTAGGATGACCTGGTATGTAATATAAGGATGTTCTGGTATGTGATATAAGGATGACCTGGTATGTGATATAAGAATGTTCTGGTATGTGATATTAGGATGACCTGGTATGTAATATAAGGATGTTCTGGTATGTGATATAAGGATGACCTGGTATGTGATATAAGAATGTTCTGGTATGTGATATAAGAATGTTCTGGTATGTGATGTAAGAATGACCTGGTATGTGATATTAGGATGACCTGGTATGCAATATAAGGATGTTCTGGAATGTGATATAAGGATGACCTGGTATGTGATATAAGGATGTTCAGGTATGTGATATAAGAATGACCTGGAATGTGTTATAAGAATGACCTGGTATGTGATGTAAGAATGACCTGGTATGTGATATAAGAATGACCTGGTATATGATATAAGAATGAGCTGGTATGTGATATAAGGATACCTGGTATGTGATATAAGAATGACCTGGTATATGATATAAGAATGACCTGGTATGTGATATAAGAATGAGCTAGTATGTGATATAAGGATGACCTGGTATGTGAAATAAGGATGTTCTGGTATGTGATATAAGAATGAGCTGGTATTTCGATGAGGTACATAACAGGTGAGGGTGAGAGACTAAATGCCACTCAAGGTGAATCAAATCACAGAACTGGTGGAAGATGAAGCCATGGCAGGTGAGGCCCAGCACAGTGTTCTCTCAGGTTTACGACTCACCAGCCGTGGGTTTAGTCCCCATCAATTCTTGATTTGTTTGCAATCTTTTCATTGCAGCTTCGAGAGTCACTGAAAGTGGACTGTAAGTGTGAATTTCAGCTTATG
Organism: Cherax quadricarinatus; assembly: GCF_026875155.1. Classification (NCBI taxonomy): domain Eukaryota; kingdom Metazoa; phylum Arthropoda; class Malacostraca; order Decapoda; family Parastacidae; genus Cherax; species Cherax quadricarinatus. The sequence continues at coordinate 28,485,723 of NC_069431.1, forward strand.
GAGTGAGGTAAACTACGGGTAAAAATATCAAGTAAAATATAAGTTTAGCTGTTGTCTTACAAAACAGTGAATACGGTGATGTCCTACCAAATCAGTGAATACGGTGATTTCCTACAAAAACAGTGAATACGGTGATGTCCTACCAAATCAGTGAATACGGTGATGTCCTACCAAATCAGTGAATACGGTGATGTCCTTCAAAAACAGTGAATACGGTGATGTCCTACAAAAACAGTGAATACGTTTATGTCCTAAAAAATCAGTGAATACGATGATGTGACTCACGGTGATTATGATTCTCTGATCGCGGGTTCTATCCCCACCCGTGTATTTTTTTTTTATTACGGTGATGTCCTACAAATATAATGAACTGGGTTATATACTGCTAGAGTGTAAAACCATTAACAGGCCTCTGTTTCTCACTTATGTGACGGGACGTTTTACTGTGGATGTTTACTATCTATATCTGTGCTGGAAACATTAATCACATTCCTATTTTCATATATATAAAGTAGGCAAACTGAGATTTATACAAAAATTCAAAATATTCCACTAAATAAGGCACTCGAAAACAAAAATTAAAGCCGATCAAAAGAGCCATCCTCCAGTTATTGCAAGGAATAAATATCAGAATTAATTTAATATAAATTCCAAATTGGGACTGACTAATAACAGTGTGAAATTTTCAACTTAACGTTTGGTGAAACGAAAACTCACCTACACAACAGAAACTTTGATGATATAGACTATAAATTAGTGATTTTAAAAGAAATAGTCTTGATGAGAAGCAGTCATCATCCCAAAGGTACAAGTAAAGTTGACTGCAGAAGCTGGCAAAGTCTGATAAAATTAAACATAGAAATATAACATAGAAAACTTTGTAGAAGAGTAAAAAAGAATTTAAATGGGGAAAAAAGTAAAAAAATCCGAAGAACAGTAAGAAAATTTACGGTGAGAAGATATCAGTTTAGAGTTTAAACCAAATCACTTAAACCCCCACAGAAAAAAAAAATCAGAATATTGGGAATCATACTAAAAACCGAATGAATTATGGCAAAGCATTATAAGCATGAGCAGTCACACAGCTTAGGAGGAGACACATGCATGGATTCAGAGATCATACTAGGTGCATACCTGAAGATCATATAGATTTAGCAAAGGCATCTGACAAATGTGAAAACGGAGTCGAAACCCATAAAATGTGATCAAAATAGGTATAACGGAAAAACAAGGAAATGGAAATGGGGAATTCTAACAGACAGAACACAAAGAGATATTAATTAAAATTGTCATTTTTTCTGCAAAGTAAAAACTTCTGCACCCAAAGCAAGATTCAAGCTGTTTTTCTTTATCATAATAAACTTAGATACAATTCTATCCAAACAGTTTCGCTTTATTCTTTGCTGACGACGACGTAATAAGTAAGAAATTCGCCTCAGAAGATAATATATGACTGTGAGTGGTGGCAAATGCAGAGGCAGAAAAGTTCGTATGACGAAGAAAACACGTGAAAGACTAAATAAAAATATGTCAAATGCGCTAAAGGTAAGGAAAATGACAGGGTAGATTATGAGAACTTTCAAAACAAAATCAGCATCGTCGAAGATGATACTTTTCAAGTTAATGGTCCTTTCACGGCTTGAATACTGTTAGTTGTTCAATGTACTTTTCAAGACGGGAGAAATACCAGAGCTGACAAATGCATAGAGATTTACTGGTCATATGGAATTATCAAAACATAAACTGTTGAGGATACCTCCAAGTACTTAGACTATTCTCTCTGGAACAGAGAAGAGAGAAATGGCTAATAATATGAGTATACGTACTTGGAAAATACGCGAGTGTTTGTTCCACAATCTACACACCTCCATAATAACTTTCTGGAGTGAACGATATTGCCAGAGAGGAGAATCAACTAAGCGAAAAGCTGATGTGCAATAAGATCAACATTCGAGGGGCAAGATTCTTCATTCCGTTTCCTGAAGATATCGGAAATATTCCTGGAACGAAGGTAGAACTTATTTGTGAACGAATGGGACCGCTATTTCTTGGAAATCCCTAAACAGATGAGTTGTGATAACAATGCAGACATTGAGGCAGCTAAGACGAACAACTTAGTTGATCAGGGGATCAAACAGGAAGTCTAGCCTATTGCCGAGTAGCAAGGGAAGGAGAAATCTCGAAAAAGATCACAGGAACGTCACAGATGTGAAAAATAAATATTTTGAATTTATGATGGACAGGTTACGTCGGCACTGGCACAATTTATGGGGTGTGATATGAGGGCTGTGATGTTGGGATTGTGATGTGGGAGCTTAGCGTTACGTTGTTCAGTGAGTGCTGTAAGGTACGGATCATGATGTAGTTGTGAAGTGGTGGTTGTGATGTGATGTGGTGGTTGTGATGTGATGTGATGTTGTGATTGTCATGTGGTGATTGTGACGTAGTGGTTGTTATATGGTTGGTGGGTGTAATGTGGTGACGTGAGATTCCACCGGATGTAAACACTTCCAGACAATTTTTGAGGAAGAGTAGGCATTGTGGCGCATCTTTTAAGCCATAATAGAAAATATGATAATGACTTTCTCGACTCATTAACGAACGTGACGCTGAAACACCCTTTAAGACAGTATAAACATGTTTTTAATTTTACCAGCCGGGAGTTGGTGGCTCTCAGGTGATGGAGACCACGCCAGACTGTACCAGCACACCACGCCAGACTGTGCCAGCACACCACGCCAGACTGTGCCAGCACACCACGCCAGACTGTGCCAGCACACCACGCCAGACTGTACCAGCACACCACGCCAGACTGTGCCAGCACACCACGCCAGACTGTGCCAGCACACCACGCCAGACTGTGCCAGCACACCACGCCAGACTGTGCCAGCACACCACGCCAGACTGTGCCAGCACACCACGCCAGACTGTGCCAGCACACCACGCCAGACTGTGCCAGCACACCACGCCAGACTGTACCAGCACACCACGCCAGACTGTGCCAGCACACCACGCCAGACTGTGCCAGCACACCACGCCAGACTGTGCCAGCACACCACGCCAGACTGTGCCAGCACACCACGCCAGACTGTGCCAGCACACCAGCCAGACTGTGCCAGCACACCACGCCAGACTGTGCCAGCACACCACGCCAGACTGTACCAGCACACCACGCCAGACTGTGCCGGCACACCACGCCAGACTGTGCCAGCACACCACGCCAGACTGTGCCAGCACACCACGCCAGACTGTGCCAGCACACCACACCAGACTGTACCAGCACACCACGCCAGACTGTGCCAGCACACCACGCCAGACTGTGCCAGCACACCACGCCAGACTGTGCCAGCACACCACGCCAGACTGTACCAGCACACCACGCCAGACTGTGCCAGCACACCACGCCAGACTGTACCAGCACACCACGCCAGACTGTGCCAGCACACCACGCCAGACTGTGCCAGCACACCACGCCAGACTGTGCCAGCACACCACGCCAGACTGTACCAGCACACCACGCCAGACGTGCCAGCACACCACGCCAGACTGTACCAGCACACCACGCCAGACTGTACCAGGACACCGCACCAGACTGTAACAGCATACCACACGAGACTGTATCAACCAGCACATCACGCCAGACTGTACCAGCACACCACACCAGACTGTACCAGGACACCACACCAGACAGTACCAGCACACCACACCAGACTGTACAAGCCAGCACACCACGCCAGACTGTACCAGCCAGCACACCACGCCAACATGTACCAGCACACCACGCCAGACTGTACCAAACAGCACACCACACCAGACTGTACAAGCACACCACACCAGACTGTACCAGCCAGCACACCAGGCCAGACTGTACCAGCCAGCACACCACGCCAGACTGTACCAACCAGCACACCACGCCAGACTGTACCAACCAGCACACCACGCCAGACTGTACCAACCAGCACACCACACCAGACTGTACCAGCACACCACACCAGACTGTACAAGCCAGCACACCAGGCCAGACTGTACCAGCTAGCACACCACGCCAGACTGTACCAACCAGCACACCACGCCAGACTGCACCAGCACACCACACCAGACTGTACCAACCAGCACACCACGCCAGACTGTAATAGCCAGCACACCACGCCAGACTGTAACAACACACTACGCCAGACTGTACCAACCAGCACACCACGCCAGACTGCACCAGCATACCACGCCAGACTGTACCAACCAGCACACTGCGCCAGACTGTACCAGTACACCACGCTAGACTGTACCAACCAGTACACCACGCCAGACTGTACCAGCCAGCACACCACGCCAGAATGTACCAACCAGCACACTACGCCAACCTGTACCAGCACACCACACCAGACTGTACCAGCACACCACACCAGACTGTACCAGCCAGCACACCACGCCAGACAGTACAAACCAGCACACCACGCCATACTGCACCAGCACACCACACCAGACTGTACCAACCAGTACACCACGCTAGACTGTACCAGCCAGCACACCACGCCAGACTGTACCAACCAGCACACCACGCCAGACTGTACCAGCACACCACGCCAGACTGTACCAACCAGCACACTGCGCCAGACTCTACCAGTACACCACGCCAGACTGTACCAGCTCACCACGCTAGACTGTACCAACCAGCACACCACGCCAGACTGTACCAGCACACCACGCGAGACTGTACCAGCCAGCACACCACGCCAGACTGTACCAACCAGCACACCACGCCAGACCGTATCAGCACACCACGCCAGACAGTACCAACCAGCACACCACGCCAGACTGTACCGACCAGCACACTACACCAGACTGTACCAGCACACCACGCCAGACTGTACTAACCTGCATCACAAGACAAAACACAACACTGTCCCACACAACACTGTAGGACACAGCAATGTCCCACACGACATTGCACCACACAACACTGGCCCACACATCACTGTACCACACAACAATGTCCCACACAACACTGTCCCACATAGCTGTGTCCCACACAACACTGTACCACATAACAGTATCCCACACAATACTGCATCACACAACACTGCCCCACATAACATTACACCACACAACACTCCACAACACAACACTACACCACACAGCAATAACACCACACAACACCACACCAAACACTACACCACACAACGACTCACACACCACACACTACACCACACAACCCTACAACCACCACAACACTCACCTACACAACACTATACCAAACTACACCACACAAACCACTCCACTACCACAATGCTCCACGACACTACACTCACTACCACAACATTACACCACACAACACTACACCACACAACATTCCACTACACAACACTACACCACACAACACTCCACTACACAAACACTCCCACTACACAACACTACACCACACAACACTACACCACACAACACTACACCACACAACACACCCACTTCGCAACACTACACCACACAACACAACAGAACACCACACAACACTGCACACAACACTACACCACACAACACTACACCACACAACACTACACACACCACACAACACTCACACAACACAACAACATCCACTACACAACCTACACCACACAACACTCCACTCGACAACACTACACCACACAACAACAACAGTACACACCACACAACACATGCACAACACACACAGACCACACAACACTACACCACACAAACCACTACACCACACCACACAACACTCCACTACACAAAACACATACACCACACAACATACACCACACAACACTACACCACACAACACTCCACTTCGCAACACTACACCACACAACACTACACCACACAACACTACACCACACAACACTACACCACACAACCACCTCCACTTCGCAACACTACACCACACAACACTACACAACACAACACTACACCACACAACACAACAGTACACCACACAACACTGCACAACACTACACCACACAACACTACACCACACAACACTACACCACACAACACTACACCACACAACACTACCAAACTCAACACAACACTACACCACAAAAACACTCCACTTCGCAAAAAACACACTACAACCACACAACACAACACAAGTACACCACACAACACTCACCAACAACACTACACCACGCAACACTACACCACACAACACTACACCACACAACACTACACCACACAACACAACATGCACCACACAACACTGCACAACAACTACACCACACAACACTACACCACACAACACTACACACACACAACACAACAGTACACCACACAACACAGGCACAACACTACACCACACAACACTAACAACCACACAACACTACACCACACAACACTACACACACAACACTACACCACACAACACTACACCACACAACAACTCCACCACACAACCACTTCCGCAAACATCACACTCCGCTACACAACACTACACCACACAACACTACACAACCACCACAACACTACACAACACTGCACCACACAACAGTACACACAACCACACACACTACACCACACAACACTACACCACACAACAGTACATCACACAATACTGCACCACACAACAGTACAACACACAACACTCCACTACACAGCACTACTCCACACAACACTACACAACACTCTACGACACAGTGCTCCACCACACCCACCACACAATGCTCCACCACACAACACTCCATCACACAACATTCCGCTAAACACACTCCATACACAACTCTACACACACAACACTACACCCCACAACTCTCCACTACACAACACTAACTACACAACCCTACACCATGCAACACTCCACTACATAACACTATACCACACTACAACAAACAACACTGCACTCACACAACACTACACCACACAACACTACACACACAACAGTACATCACACAACAGTACATCACACAATACTACACCGCACAACAGTACACCACACAACACTCCACTACACAACACTATACCACACACCCTACACCATGCAACACTACCACTACACAATACTCCACGACACTACACTCCACAACGCTGCACCACACAACACTACACAACACTACACCACACAACATTCACTACACAACACTACACCACACACAACACTCCACTACACAACACTACACCACACAACATCCACTACACAACACTACACCACACAACACTCCACTACACAACACTTCACTACACTACAGAACACTACACCACACACTACACCACACAACACTGCACCGCACAACACTACACCACATAACACTACACCACACAACAGTACATCCACACAACACTGCACCACACTACACCACACAACACTACACCACACAACACTGCACCACACAACACTACACCACACATTACACCACACACAGTACATCACACTACACTACACCACACAACACTACACCACACAACACTCACCACACAACACTACACCACCACATTACACCACACAACACTGCACCACACAACACTACACCACACAACAGTTCACCACACAACACTCCACTACACAACACTTCCTACACTACACCACAGAACACTACACCACACAACACTACACCACACAACACTGCAAACCCCACAACCCCTACACCACATAACACTACACACCACTACACCACACAACACTCCACTACACAACACTTCACTACACTACAAACCCCAGAACACTACACCCCACATTACACCACACAACACTGCACCACACAACAGTACATCACACAACACTACACCACACAACACTACACCACACAACACTGCACCACACAACACTACACCACACATTAAAAACCACACAACACTACACCACACAACAGTACACCACACAACAGTACACCACACAACAGTACACCCCACAACAGTACACCACACAAAAACTCCACTACACAACACTACACCACACAACACTACACCACAAGCTACACCCCACAACACTACACCACACAACACTGCACCACACAACACTGCACCACACAACACTACACCACACAACACTACACCACACAACACTACACCACACAACACTCCACTACACTACACCACAGAACACTACACCACACACTACACCACACAACACTGCACCACACAACAGTACACCACACAACAGTACACCACACAACAGTACACCACACAACAGTACACAACACTGCACCACACAACACTACACCACACATACACACTACACCACACAACACTCCACTACACAACACTGCACAACACTCTACTACACAACGCTCCACCACACAACGCTCCACCACACAACATTCCACTGAACAACACTCAACTACAAAACGCTCCACCACACAATGCTTCACCACCCAATGCTCCACCACCCAACCCTCCACCACACAACGCTCCACCACACAACCCTCCACCACACAACCCTCCACCACACAACGCTCCACCACGCAACACATCACAACACAACTAAAAGAATAAGGGTATCGTGAAAGACACTACATTCCATTTTGCGTATACCAAACTACACCACACTACACCAAACTACTGCACACTACACCAAGCTACACCACACTACACCAAACTACTCCACACTACACCAAACTATTGCGCACAACACCAAACTACTGCACACTGCACCAAGCTACAGCACACTACACCAAACTACTCCACACTACACCAACCTACTGCACACTACACAAAACTACTGCACACTGCACCAAGCTACACCACACTACACCAAACTACTCCACACTACACCAAACTACTGCACACTGCACCAAGCTACTCCATACTACACCAAACTACTCCACACTACACCAAACTACTGCACACTGCACCAAGCTACACCACACTACACCAAACTACTCCACACTACTCCAAACTACACCACACTACACCAAACTACTGCACACTGCACCAAGCTACACCACACTACACCAAACTACACCACACAACACCAAACTGCTCCACACTGCACAAAACTACACCACACTACACAAAACTACTCCACAGTACACCAACTACTCCACAGTACACCAAACTACATCACACTACACACAACTACACCACACTGCACCAAACTACTCCACACTGCACCAAACTACACCAAACTACACCACACTGCACCAAACTACACCACACTGCACCTAAGTACACTACACTGCACCTAACTACACACCACACTGCACCAAACTACACCACACTGCACCAAACTACACCACACTGCACCAAACTACACTGGACCACAACAACATTTAACTGCAATAAACCACAGTGTACTACACAATACCACACAATAAATCACACTACACTGCACCACCACATCACATAGTTCCACACCACACTGTACAATATCACACTGCGCCACAGCACAAAATATTGCACCACATCAGAACACTACATTATAACGAACCACATTGTAAGACACTGTTCCTGTAATGCATAATGCCTATAAAGTCTGTATTTATGATTCAAATAACGCAAATCAATATATTAATTTAATTAAATGGAAAGTTTAATTTAAGTCTCTTTAAAAATATTCATAAGAAAATTTTATGGCAGTTCTGTTTTAAAGTAATGACAACAGACTCCCTGGCAACGTTAATTATTTTTATAATATTCATATACCCAAGTGTGGGACAAATATCAAAGGAATGAGTCTTGTTGATGAGTACAGATCAACCAACAGAACAAACACAGATATACACACCTCAAAGCGTATTTTTTGCAATGTCTATCAGCAGAGAGTTTATTCTTTAGGAATTTAATTATTTTCTACTAGTGGAGAAGTAACCACATGCTGTCATAATGACCCTCAGTTAACCAACACAAGAGGTGTAGACATTTTGGACAACTACTGACTGCAAGTTCACACTACATCAACTCCAACATTACACTGACACTGGAGAAAGTTCTCACTTTTTAGTGGTTCATGATTTTTTTTTCTCCTACTCTTCAAGAACCTTCATCCTATCGGATTCAAATTTTCACCACTTGTGTACAGTAACGATCAGATTTCAGAAATAACTGAAATGTTCACATGGCAACTAAAAATATTGACTGCCATTCCCAGCATCCTGGATGGCTCGATTAACTTTCAAGATCTTCAGCGGCCTCGCATCAGACATTCATGAAAGAGCTTCCCAGTCTGAGCACAGCGGAGATGGAAATTCAGATGGTAGTAGATGACCTGTCCATTTTGTGTACCTTATTGTCTGAAATTTTGATTCCCGTTTAATTATCGTGATTAAAATATATATGACTGCCTCTAGTAAATAGCTTTAATATTGTATGGTTGATGCATCTTACTGCCAGGATAATACACATTTAATTTCGATGGTGTGGCCAAATTTGTCAATGTAATAAAAATTTGCTTATATACTTGGAATATTTGGAAATTTCATCAAACCGGACGGTCGTAAAAAAATCCAATTTTTTTTTTCTTCAAATGATGTATATAATTTGAAAACTAATACAACTGCCAAATAAAAAAAATATTTCATAGGAGCCCTATAAAATTGCAGTGAGTGATGTCAGAGCCATCCATCTGTTAGCAACAGTTTTCTCATAACATGTAAGGATCTTCATAATATTTTCCGAATGCTTCATCTCATCACCTTTAAATTTCAATTCCTTCTGAATTACTGATGAAAGTTCATAGATAAATTAAAACGTGGATACGTTTTCTGCTCAATTTTTATAGGTCATTCCCGAAGATGATATGTATAATTACTTCAGCTTTTGCAGAGTAATTAACTTATAATCTTACTGATTATAAATTACTAAATGTCATTTCCATTACATGACACTTGCTTAATTTATCCTAATCATGATACAGACATTTTAAACCATATTTCTTGTTTATTTTCATAATATTTTTCTTAACAGGCAAACAGTTAAAATAGTGTTTGCTCATTCTGACAAATAATTTATTTAAATCTAGGTCAATAATGGGACAAGTAGCTTGTAGCTTTCCGCTTTTTGTCACAGCCAATTTTCATTTTATTAAAATTTTCCCCACACCTTCCTTTAAAAACTGTTTATTTCTTAAAATTTCGTTTTCAAAAAAATTTGTTTTTTTTCCATTTTTTATTTTTACTAAAAACCTCAGTTATTTATACAGTCTTTAATACTTATTCCAATAAATTTCTCTAAAAAAATTTTTTTTTAAAGCATAAAGTCTTGTAGTAAAGGGGTTCAGGAACCGACACTTTTAAATTAGACACATTCAACTCTTGGGTTTTTTTATTGAGGAAAACTTTTCCCAACAGTGTTTTCATCAGTCCATAAAAGGAGAATCAAAGAACGGGAGAGAATGAGTAATCAGCCCTCAACCTTGAGTCGAACCATTCACTACAATCCTGTTAGACACGCAACTTTTTTGGGATATTAATACTTTGGAATTTTTTCCTTGCCAAACCCTTGGCACGACCTACTTCCACATTGAACAAATTGACACCACCCTACACTGCTGCACCTCTCCTCCTACGGTTTATAAGCTCCTTTTCCGCCCCAAAGCCGATTCTATTCAAGATTGTGACTCAACACGATTCAAGGGTTAGGGGCGATTCCTCATTCTCCTCCTGTTCTTCAAAATTCTCCTTTGTATGGACTGAGAAACCACCTGTGGCGAAACTTTCCTCAAAAAAGATAACCAAGAGTTGCACATGTGACTAATCATCATGTTTCCCCTTTCTTAAAAATCAGTCTTGTGATTATGTATTTTTTAAATTTTTTGCAAAATTTTTATTTTTTAAGTTTATGTTTTTCAGAAAAACTTTATCCTTTTTCCCAGATGCGTAAAACCTGGGCAAACAAAACCTTGTCTTTCCCTTTTCACTTTCTTGTCTCTTTTTTTAAAAAGCTATGTAAAAAAATTTAAGTAAATTTGGTTTGGGGCGCTCGCGGGGGGTCTGCGTGCTTTTATGTTTTTTTACATGTATTGGGGGGCAGGTGTTATGCAGAAAAAAATGGGTACTGGGGGGTTTTTGCCTTTTCAAAGGGGAAAGGGAAATTTTCACCCCATCTCAACATAAACAGGCCACCCAAGGCTATCCCACTAAATGAAAACGCTAAAACCCTAAGTTTACTTTAATGGGTTGGTTAACAGAGGGTTTTGGCAAAAATCCCAGTTAGGAAAATATATCATTTTTTCAAAATAACACATATACCACTCTAGAAACTCTTAAAACTAAACGCCCCAAAAGAGGGACACAGAAAAGCGCGGGGGTCCACCCCCATAACCACTAGGCCTAGTCACGCCAGGCCCTCACTACTCCACACAAACCCCATTCTTATTCCCACTCCTCCCAACATCCTGACCAGTCAGAGCCTGGGTGAACATACAGGTAAGCCAAGAAGAGCCAAGGTTTGGGTTAGCTAAACAAAAAAATACACAACTACAAACTTATTTTTAAATACACGGGACTCCGACGCCAGCCCCCACACCATGCTGACCCCCACGGGGACCCCCCCCAAGACCCGTTTACCCCGCGTCCCCAAACACCCTTGGAAAATAAAACCCCTAAAGATTTCTTTAAAAATTTACAGTTAGAGTATTTTACATTACCCCCAAAATTTCACATTAAAAAAAATTATAAAATTATTCTTTAAAATTTAAAAACTTTCCCTACTATTATGGCACACTTCCCCCAAACTATATTACTTTACGTTTCATGCAAAAACCCCTGCAAACAGCGGGGAAAAAAATTTTTGGAAAGGGTAAAATTTGGGGGGGTTTTCCCAGCATACCCTACCCTTCAGTCAAGGTGATGCCCCGCTCCACCCACCAACCCAATACCCTTCCTTTCTTTATTGTCCCCCCTACCCTGTATACCCCACACCCAATCATGTTTTCGAAGCTACACTGTATAGAAAGACGAGCTGGGATCACATACCAGAGTGCTTTGGGTTAAACACTCACTGTGAGGTGGGACAAATGAACACTTCTCATGACAAATTTCCTCCACGGGTTTCTTAGAAATAAATAGGTAAATCTGGGCGCTAGGCGAAGGGGGGGGGGGGAAGGAAGGGGAGGGAGCCCGAGTAAAATGTAAAATTACCCATTGGAAAAAATACCATAATTATAGGGTTTTTCTGGGTTGTTTCCCGTTACTAACCCACCAGGGGTTTAAAAATAGGATAGCCCCCCTTTTTTCTTCCTTTCTTTTTTCTTCTTTCCCTTCTTCTTTTTCTTTTTTCTTTCTTTTTTCTTCTTTTTCTTCTTTTTCTTCTTTTTTCTTCTTCTTCTTTTTCTTTTTCCCTTTTTCTCTCAAATTTCCCACCACTGTACCTCAAACCTACTTTCCCCAGCCTTTCCTGCCTCATTACTTTTTCCCCAAAAAAACCACCCCTACTTCCACGCTCCCCCCCTTTTCTTTTCATTTATCAAAGGGAAAAGATTTAAAACCCAAAATTTTAGTTTATTGTTTGTTTTCTTAACTGTGAAAAGGGGAAAGGCACATATCTCACACATACCCAAAGTTCGAGATGTTTTCCGTACCCTGGTGTGGGCCCTTGGGGGTTTTCAAAAATTTCGGAAAAGGGGTCATGGTTTTACCCCCTTTCCGGGCCCTTTAAAAATTTTTTTTTTAACACCGTGGCCCGTTCTCACCGAGGGAGGAAAACCTTTCCCCTGTCACTCAATTTAGTCCTGTCTAGCCAGAAGATGCTAACTCACAATTCAAGGGCCCCCTCCAAGCCGTAACATCCCCACCCCCAAGGGGAAGGGGTTTGGTAAGGTTCTTAGGAAACAGGAACAATGTTTCCGACGCGAACTTGGGGCAAAGACGACCGCCCGGGGTTTGGGGGGGGGATCTACCGAGGCCTTTCCCCGGCTTTCCGGTCCACCCTTTAAAAATTTTGGTCATACATTAATTAAATCACCCTTTCCCTTTAAAATTACTGGCCATCTCCAGGCTCAAGTTTGGGGGAAAATTCATATTTTTGTAATTTCCAAGGACCCGTAGGGGTCTGGGGAACGTTTTTTAGTTTTTTGTCAAATTTTTTTTTGACAGATTTTTTTAATTTAGTTTTTATTTAGCGTGTTATGGGTAGTATTTAATTATGGGAAATAATTTTTTTTAAATTTTAGCGTTAATTATTTGTTAAATTTTATCATTTTTTTTTTTGTCTGTGTTAAAATCTTTTTTTTGGAAAAAAAAGCCCAAAATTACCACACAGTTAAAGTTTTCTTTTCACACTACACTACTACGCTATACTACTACACAAATACCCTACTACTACAAATACTACTATACAAATAAATACTACAAATACAAAAAACTAAATTCCTACACTACTACAAATACTACTTACTACACACTCAACTACTACAACTAAACAATGTAATTTTTCCTCAAAACTGCAGCCCAAAGGGAAACCCTTTTTTCTTTGTGTTTTTTACACATCTGTCTGCCTGTCCCCTTTTGTGGTTTTTGGGTTCCAAACCTTTCTCTGGGAGGATAAAGGGGCGAATGTTCCCTGGGCAAATGGCTTTCCGACTCCCCGCTAATGTAAACCCAAAACACACTGTCCCTAAAGAATAAAATATTGCTGGGAAAACCGAAAATTTCCCCCTAATTGCTCTACAAGTGCACAAAACTTCCATTAAAAATAAAACCCAGTCAATAATTTAAAAGTGGTGAGAGAATTAGAGGGGTTTAGATATAGCCCAAAATGACAGTAACCAGGCAAGACAGGGGCACACAAATCTGTGATGACAGTGAAGTAACCATAGTTTTTGTAGTCGCCCGTAAATATTTTTTCTATTGGAGTTGCGCCCCGTGGCCCTCGGGGAAATTCCCTGCTTTTTTTTAAAAAAATGGGAAAATAAAATGACATGTGAGTAACACTACTAAAATTTTATCTTCTTTTTAAAAAACCCTTTATGGGGATCATTACAAAAGGAAATTTTATCTCAGTATGGTATTTTCCTTTACCAATACACTTTAATTTCGATGGTGTGGCCAAATTTGTCAATGTAATAAAAATTTGTTTATATACTTGGAATATTTGGAAATTTCATCAAACCGGACGGTCGTAAAAAAATCCAATTTTTTTTTTCTTCAAATGATGTATATAATTTGAAAACTAATACAACTGCCAAATAAAAAAAATGTTTCATAGGAGCCCTATAATATTGCAGTGAGTGATGTCAGAGCCATCCAGCTGTTAGCAACAGTTTTCTCATAACATGTAAGGATCTTCATAATATTTTCCGAATGCTTCATCTCATCACCTTTAAATTTCAATTCCTTCTGAATTACTGATGAAAGTTCATGGATAAATTAAAACGTGGATTCGTTTTCTGCTCAATTTTTATAGGTCATTCCCGAAGATGATATGGATGATTCCTTCAGATTTTGGAGAGTAATTAACTTATAATCTTACTGGTTATAGATTACTAAATGTCATTTCCATTACATGACACTTGCTTAATTTATCCTAATCATGATACAGACATTTTAAACCATATTTCTTGCTTATTTTCATAATATTTTTCTTAACAGGCAAACAGTTAAAATAGTGTTTGCTCATTCTGACAAATAATTTATTTAAATCTTGGTCAATAATGGGACAAGTACGAATCCTTGTAGCTTTCCGCTTTTTGTCACAGCCAATTTTCATTTTATTATATATCTTCCACACCTTCCATTAAACTGTTTATTTCTTCTAATTTCGTTTTCAAATAAATTGTTTTATTCCATTTTTTATGTTACTGAAAAACGACTGCATGTTATTTATACATGTCTCGTAATACGTTATTCCAATAAATTTCTCTAAAATACTTTTTTTAAAGCATCATGTCTTGTAGATGAATGGTTCAGAGAACCGACACTTTGGTAAATTAGACACATGTGCAACTCTTGGGTATCTTTATTGAGGAAACGTTTCGCCACACAGTGGCTTCATCAGTCCATAGAAAGGAGAATCTTGAAGAACAGGAGGAGAATGAGGTAATCAGTCCCTCAACCTTGAGTCGAACCATTGATCTACAATCCTGTCAGACACTGCAACTTCTTGGGATCTTAATACTTGGGAATTCTTCGCTTGCCTAACCCTTGGGCACGACCTACTTCCACATTGAACAAATGTGACACCACCTACGACTGCTGCACCTCTCCTGCCATACGGTTTATAAGCTCCTTCTCCGCACATATGCCGTATTCTATTCAAGATTGGTGGACTGACCACATCGACTCAAGGTTGAGGGTCTGATTACCTCATTCTCCTCCTGTTCTTCAAGATTCTCCTTTGTATGGACTGATGAAGCCACTGTGTGGCGAAACGTTTCCTCAATAAAGATACCCAAGAGTTGCATATGTGTCTAATTCATCATGTTTTCCTTTCTTAAAATTCAGTCGTTCGTGATTATGCATTTTTTCAATCTTTAAGCAATTATTTTTATTTCTTAAGTTGTATGTTTTTCAGAAGAACTTGATCCTTCTCTAGATGCGTAAATACCTCGGCAAACACAAACCTTGTCTTGCCTTCTCACTTTCTTGTCCCTTCATTTAGAAGCTGATGTCAATACTTTAAGTAAATTTGTGTTTGGGGCGCTCGCGCGTGGTCGTGCGTGCTTACATGTGTGTTTACATGTATTGGTGGGCAGGGTAAAAATATTGGAAGGTGAATTAGGGTTGGCTTACAGGCATACTCTACCCTTCAGTCAAGGTGATGCTCGCTCCACCCACCAACCAAATACCTCTTCCTTTCTTTATTGTCTCCCCTACCCTGTATATCCTCACACCCAATCAGTGTTACGAAGCTACACTGTATAGAAGAGAGCGAGCTGGGATCACATACCAGAGTGCTTAGGGTTAAACACTCACTGTGAGGTGGGACAAATGAACACTTCTCATGACACTTGCCTCCACTGTTACTTAGTAGTAAATAGGTAGATATCTGGGCGCTAGTCGACTTTTGTTAGTCGTTTTCAGGAAGGAAGGGAGGGAGCCTGAGTAAGAATGTAAAATTACCCCATTGGAAATATACCAAAATGATAGGTTATTCTGGGTTGTTCCTGTTACTAACCCACCAGGGGTTAACAATAGGAGTAGCTTTCTTCTTCTTCTTCTTCTTCTCTCAGAATACTCCACCTACTGTACCTCTAAGCCTACGTTCCGAGCCTTTCCTGCCTCATGTACTTTTACCAAAATACTCACACTACTTCCACGCTCTCCTCCGTTTTCTTTACATTTATCAAGGTAACGAGTTAATCAGATGTTGAGTCATTGTTGTTACTTAACTGTGGTAAGGATATGGCACATATCTCACACATACCCAACTGTTCGAGGATGTTCCTGTACCTCTGTGTGTGAGGCTTGGGGTTTGCAAATTACTGGAACAGTGTGTCATGGTATACGCCTTTCCGCCTTAATAATTTTTGTCAACACTGTAGCTGTATCTCACCGAGGTAGGATGACCCGCCTAAGAAGAAAACGCTTTCACTGTCACTCAGTCAGTCACTGTCTAGCCAGAAGAGTGCTAACATCACAATTCAGACCCTCCTCCAAGCCGTAACATCCCCACCCAAGGGTAGGTTAGGTAAGGTTCGTTAGGAAACAGGACAAGTGTTTCCTGACGAGAATCTTGGTCAGATGACGACCGCCGTTGAAGCTTTTGGTTATCTGACCGAGGCCTTCCGCTGGCTTTCCGGTCCATCCCTTTAAAAATTATGGTCATACATTAGATTATCATCACCCTTCCTTAAGATTACTGGCCATCTCCAGGACTCAAGTTGGGGTAAACTTCATATTTTTGTAATTACCAAGGTACCTGTAGGGATCTCGGGGAACGTTTAGGTTAGTGTTTTGTCAATATTATTTTGACAGATTTTGTAAGTGATGTTATTTATTTAGCTTGTTATGATAGTATTTTATTATGGTAAATAATTTTATTCATAATTTAGTGTTAATTATTTGTTAAATTTATCATTTTTATTTTGTCTGTGTTATATCATTTTTAGTGATAAGAGAGCAAAGCTATCCACACAGTTAAAGTGTTCTGTATCACAGCTACGACTACTACTACTACTACTACTACTACTACTACTACTACTACTACTACTAACTACTACTACTACTACTACAACTAAACAATGTTATATTTTCCTCAATAACTGCAGCAGAGGTAAACCCGTTATCTTTGTGTTCTTACACATCTGTCTGCCTGTCTTTCTGTGTGTCTGGCTTCCTATCTCTTTCTCTGGAGGATAGGAGCGAGATGTTGCCCTGGACACTGGCTACCTGACTCCACCGCTAACTGTACCAACACACACTGTCATATGAATAAAATATTGCTGGGAAATCCGAAAGTTTCCTCTAATTTGTTCTACAAGTGCACAAGAACTTCCAGTTAACAAGGTAACCGAGTCAATAATAATAGTGGTGAGAGAATTAGAGGGTTGAGATAGGCATAGCCAAACTGACAGTAACCAGAAGCAAGAGCAGTGGTTCACACAACTCTGTGAGTGACAGTGAAGTAACTGTAGTAGTTACGATAGTCGCAGTACTATTTTACTATTGGTAGTTGCTGCACGTGTCATCTGTGAAATTCCATGCTTTTTTAAAATAATGGGATGATATAAAATGACATGTGAGTAACACTACTACATGTTTATCTTCTTTTAAAACACTTGATGGGTATCAGTTACAAAGGATTATATCACAGTATGGTATTTTTCTCTGTTTTTGTGCCGACCGTGGCAAGAGGGAGTACCGTATAGTCAATCACACTATATACTCTCACTCACAAACACACACACCACCACACAACACCACACACACACACACACACCACACACACACACACACACACACACACACACACAACACACACACACACACACACACACACACACACACACACACCACATTGGGGAGGACAAAGAGACAGCAGACGGAGTACAGTCTAGGGGGGGCAGAGACTACAAACTACACTCAGGAAAAAGATCTTGGAGTGAGTATAACACCAGGCACAATCTGCTGAAGCGCAATCAACCAAATAACTGCTGCAAGCATATGGGCGCCTAGCAAACCTCAGAACAGCATTCCGATATCTTAATAAGGAATCGTTCAGGACCCTGTACACCGTGTACGTTAGGCCCATATTGGAGTATGCGGCACCAGTTTGGAACCCACACCTAGCCAAGCACGTAAAGAAACTAGAGAAAGTGCAAAGGTTTGCAACAAGACTAGTCCCAGAGCTAGAGGTATGTCCTACGAGGAGAGGTTAAGGGAAATCAACCTGACGACACTGGAGGACAGAGAGATAGGGGGGACATGACAACGACATACAAAATACTGAGAGAAATTGACAAGGTGGACAAAGACAGGATGTTCCAGAGATTTGACACAGTAACAAGGGGACACAGTTGGAAGCTGAAGACACAGATGAATAACAGGGATGTCAGGAAGTATTTCTTCAGCCACAGAGTAGTCAGTAAGTGGAATAGTTTGGGAAGCGATGTAGTGGAGGCAGGATCCATACATAGCTTTAAGCAGAGGTATGATAAAGCTCACGGCTCAGGGAGAGTGACCTAGTAGCGATCAGTGAAGAGGCGGGGCCAGGAGCTCGGACTCGACCCCCGCAACCTCAACTAGGTGAGTACACACACACACTCACACTCACACTCACTCACTCTTATACATAAAGGCTTTTACAACGTTAGGAACAATTAGTTTATTAACGCGTCCTTTGACAAAAATGACATTTGGCCCTCTGTACAGTACACAGGTGTTGGAAATTTGAACGCGATCATATTAGGCGTTCTCGAGTTATGAGTGAAATAAAATCGAAAAGTTGGAAGAAGAATTAGAAAAAAAAAAAATCAAACGTCTAGAAGGTACCCTTTCCAGGATACCTAACAAGCCTTCCAGGATACCTAACAAGCCTTCCAGGATACCTAACAAGCCTTCCAGGATAGCTAACAAGCCAAGTGCGTCACAGGTCTTTCAGCGTTCACGTTAGGGTGTAATGGAAGGATGGTGGAAAATATTAGGAAGCTTTCTCAGATGACTTCGTCCGATGTATCAGTGAAGTACTTCACTCCTCCTTCATCGTGTACAGGTGCTGAGAAACGCAGCTGCAAGCCAACGTGCAGATAGAAGAATAGATGTGCAGTGTTAACCTGCACTCATCACTACTCTTACCTGGGTGACATTGACTGCTGTAATCCACTGACAAACGAAGATGAAGAGGATTCCACTCAAATGGGCTGTCTTGATGCCGGTGGATCTATCCTAAATATTTCTCATTCCCCAAGAGCTATATGACCCCTATGGGTCTAGTGCCTTCCTTTGATTAAAAAAAAAAAAATACGATTAAGGGACAGTAGTGGAAAGAGAGGAGCGTGATGCGCAAGTCTTAGAATGGGGAATGAATAAATATCTCTCTCCTTTTCCTGTTAGTTATTGACAAAAGTGTTCCATTAGCTTAGACAAATGCTTTAGCATTGTTATACAGATCATGAGTCGTACTTACTGTTTTCCTGCTCGTGTTTTCAAGTACTTTATCATATATGTTATAAATGTTATATAGAAAAAGCTGTATAAATTTTGTTTCATGATGAGGGAACATGTTTTGAGTCACGTATTTCATGTTTTGTAGCTTGTATATTGCATTTTAGTTCTTTAGAATTAGAAATAAAGCATCACTTATCAAAGATTTTTTGTTTGGTAACGTGGTCAGTGCCTAAACAGTTTTATAATTCCTCCTAATGGAGTCTTCATACCTTAAAAGGTGGGCAGACAAAAACCATGTTTCTGTTATTGTTCGCTTGAACGTTACGACGCAATCTCTGAACCAGGCTGTGTTAATGGTCATGTTAGACTGACACTACTGCTAAGAAATGCTCAAGGATGGCAGAGTGCATCCCACAGATCTAGTACAGGGAATCGCTAGTCATAGTGTAATTGAAACACTCTTCACAATTTCTGAGTTTACTTCACATGTGCGCTCACTCCTCATTGTTCTGTCAGGCTCTAACAATAGATCATGAAGGGCTCCTGATCAAAGAAGTTTTCACTTTTCTGCCATTCTTTCCATTCTCAGAGTCTGTATGGCTCCTGTGGGTCTAGCACTTCATCCTGAATATAAGATTAATAGTAAAAAACGAATACTGTGAGGTACCTAATTACTGCAATATGAATAGGGGTATCAGGTGTGTGCAGACTTGCACATGTCTAGCGACTTCCTGTAGAGGCTAGATATATGGAAGTCTATTAATAACTGTCAGCCAAGAGTACTTTTACTCCCCGGGAAAGGATGGGGGGTTGAAAAAATAAAGCTGGGTGTACGAAACACTGATAATTTCTAAGTAATTTGTGAAAGACATTGAAAAAATATTACATTAGCATTTTTTTTATTTTACTATTGTTTCCTTACTTTTAAATTAGTGTTGTTTACCATTTTCTTAAAACGCTTCATACACCTCATACTTCACTTAATGAGGTAGCGGATACGGGGAAATAAATGACCATCATGAATGAAGGGGAAAAATAAAATCCTTTGCAGGAAGTGATTCAGCATTTCTGAGGTAACTATCACCACCGAGAGGTTAGGTTACTGATGGTTTGTTAAGAAACAGGACAAGTGTTTCCTGACGCGGGTCTTAGTCATACGACGACCCACATCTGAATCTTTTCGTCATCCGACGGAGACCTTCCACTAACTTACCCTTCCACCCTTTTAAAAATTGCATTTATGATTATAACCATTAGATATACCACGGATAGGTGTCTGTCTCTCAGTAAGGGACACGGAACACTTTTTTTCAGTCCGATTTCCATGGATAATAATGATATAAAAAGATTTTATTGAACTGAAAGCTAGTGAAGCAATCTAAATTGAATTTGAATCAACGACGGTAGAAAAGTTGTGGTGTGCACAACTCAGAACGTTGTGGTGTGCACAACTCAGAACGTTGTGGTGTGCACAACTCAGAACGTTGTGGTGTGCACAACTCAGAACGTTGTGGTGTGCACAACTCAGAACGTTGTGGTGTGCACAACTCAGAATGTTGTGGTGTGCACAACTCAGAACGTTGTGGTGTGCACAACGTTCCCTCCCTAGGTAAAAGGAGCTTCAGAGATCATGCCATTTATCAACACTATTAGTGTGAGACAGCTTTATCAACACTTCTTGACGAGAAAACAAAAGCATGACGCAGTGTGGTGTCAAGTGATGACACGAGTTTCTTAACGCAACCTTATTTATTTCCGTTTTAATATAATTCATTTTAATTATTTTTCACGACTATTATTTCATCTTTATTTTTATTTAAAAAATATATGTTTCCAGAAAAATATTAAACTTCCATTTGTTTTTGACAGGGTGCTCGAAAAAAATCAAGACAACTTAAGAGGAACAGGTACTTAAAAATGGTTAAGACCCACTGTAAATAGGTACCTGGGGGTTAAAAGGCTGTTGCGAGGCGCTTCCCGAGATGGGACTGGAATTTGCTTAAACGGCTAATTGAAATGAGATGGAGAAGGATATAATCCCACCTGCATTTTTTTTTTTTTTTTTTTTTTTTTTTTTTGCATGGCATTTTGAAAAGGTATAGCTAGAGTGTTGCTTTGATCTGGCCACCCCTCAAGGAAGGTTCCTTGATGTTGGTCAGGGGCTCTTGATTTAGGGAATTGGATCTGTGCTCCAGTTCCCCGAATTAAGCCTGAATGCCTTCCACATCCCACCCCCCAGGCGCTGTATAATCCTCCTGGTTTAGCGCTTCCCCTTGATTATAAAATAATATAATTTGATCTAA
>NC_069431.1:28508945-28603294 GCF_026875155.1 Cherax quadricarinatus
AAACCAAAAAACCTTACAGAGAATGTGATCACTTCTTCAGTGATAAAGTGAACAAAAAAGAAAAATCTGGGGAACATAAAGTCCCAGTGTGCATACCCTAAAAAGGAAGACGGGACATAAAGGGAACACTTCAGCTTCTACAGTCACCGTACCTGCGAAGGTGTAAGAACACCATAGCTCACCTACAAGAGCAAGGTGGGTTTACAATTTCCTTTAGACGGGGGACGCGCAGTTCTCGAGTCGAAAGGGATTTTTAAAAACCTTAGTCGCAGTGGGGTGCGGGTTTTTGAGTCCCACAAGTAGTAATTTTGTCAAAATCAGGAATGAAATATGCTGAAAACACCCCTAGGGAAATTTAAATCTTAAAAATTTATAACTCATTTCACCCCGTTGGGGAAATGACTTCGACACTTCCAAACCCCCGTCTGCGGGGGCCTGTGCGGGTGATGACTTCTTTCTAATTAATTTTTTCCCTATATTTAATGAAACTTAGCGGGAAATCCCTTTCTCAACAAATTTTTACATTAAAAAGTTTTGTTTTCGCATTACAGGGCCCACACTTATACATAGTATATAAAGTTGGGGTAAATATATCATAGTTTCTTCTCTTTATATACCAAAATAAGATCAGCATTTCATTAAAACCAACGGAAAACTAGAAAGTTTGATTATGATTAATCATTCAAGTTGGCCTTTTAACGATACTTTGATTTATAAGTGGATAAAAAAGTTAAATTTTGTTGGCTATGTTATCGCTTTAAATTTCCAACAATTCAATTAAATTTATACAAAAAAAACGCTACCTGCACATAAACCAAAGGGGAACTACCGGGCCTAAAATGCATCAGCCATTAAATATTAAGGCACCAAAAAGGAAGATCAAAAATTTTACTCTGAAGCAAAAAAAAATTCCACTAAAATTAAAAATTGACGGGCGGCGCCTATATACTTAATTTTTTACTTTCTCCGTCGTCGAATTTGGGGGCATCCCCCCCCCCCCCCCCTTCCCCATAAATCTACCCCCGCAAACTATTTTAAAATTTAAATTGGAGGAATTCCAGGGTTCTTTGGGATTCAAAAAATAAGGTAAAAGGGGGACGTGCACAGGGCCAATTGTTCCTTGAATTTGGCTAAAAGGATACAATACCCAACTTAAAAATTTGAAACCGCCGGATGAGGGAAAAAAAAGGCATTAATAAAAGGAAAAAAGGAATTTAAAGTAATTAGGTATCCCGACGGGAAAAACCCAAATTAAACTAATCCCTTAAATAAATGTTGGGAAATGGGTTATAAAGCATTCATGTTCCCCCGGAGAGGACCAAGTCGGAAATTTTTTTTAAAATCTTTTCCAAAGGTAAAAAAATATTTACTCCCTGAGGCTCAAGGAAAATTTCCCTTCCCTTTTTTAAAATGATAAAAAAAAGTCTTGATTTTTCCAGGGAAGGTTTCCCCCCTGCCTCTATTGCCTTTAAAAAAAAACAATATTTCCCTCACCTCGATGACTCGGGGTTAAAAGTTTTAATTTCCCGGATGATCCATTAAGAAGACTTATAATGCGATGATTTCCCAAACCCCCGTTGGCTTTTAAGGGCATTTATGACCACTTTAAAAAAAGGGGAAAAATTTTTTCTTTAGCCCGACGAACAAGTATTTAAAAAACCCCGGGTGAAAATAAATAGGAAAGTTTGTTTTTTCCCCGTAGCCAGAGCAAGAGTTTCGATAATAGTTGGATAAAAAAAAAAAAAACCCCAACATCCGTTTGGCCCCAGTAAAATTATAAAAAAGGGCCCGTTCATGTGTAAACGACTAACCACTATTTTTAGTGACCTGAATCATTGAAAAAAAGTTGTCATAATTTGACAACTTTTTTCCATAAAAGGGTTCAACGAGAAGGCTTTCCATGTTCCAGTAACTAAAAGGGAACTTTTTTTTCATCCCCCGGGAGGGACCGGGGCCAGAAGGCTTTCTTTCCCCGGGTGACAAAAAGCTGATTTTAAATGCCCCCAAAAACCAAAGCAGAAGCCCTTTCGTCGGGTTGTTTTAGGGAAGGCGATTTTCAAACCCCTGGGCACCACAGAAAATGGCTTTCTTTTCCCCCAGCCCCCAAAGGGGGCAAACCTTTCATGCTCAAAAACCCAAAGGGAAAAAAGGGCCTTTTTTTCCCACAGAGACCAAAAGGGAACTTTTTATCCCCAAAACTTGACCTTTAAAAGGTTTCCTCAACCCCCAAATTGACAGAGCAAAACGCCCTTACTAAAAACCCCCAGGAGCCTTTTCCCAGATGACTGGGGAAAGGGTTTGGCATGCAACTATAACAATGAGACAAGATTTTTTTGCAAAAAATTATCATGAAAAACTTCATTAACCGACATTGATTAATAGTGTAAATAAATAAAAATACTTAATGAGTAACAACACAGATGTTGAGATCTATGATTTACGTGACACTCAACCCGTTTACTTATTCAGGGATTTCAATTAATTGTCGGCTATCATAATTAGCTACTAATTTATTTTTTGCCAGTACTGTGATTAATTTATTGCCATTACATTAAAAATAATATAATTAAAGCAGGTTATTAGTTGCGGTCCAAACCATATACGTATTTCGTGGTAGTCAAATGCTATCAACCACAACAATTAAGCCACGACGATTAAGTGACCCAACGTTGGGAAGCAATACAGATTTAAGATCTCACCGGATACGAAAGCTGTGTTATCATATAAAACAATGAACAGACTTGCTGAGCAGAGGTTATACTGAGAAACAGATACGGAGAGAACTTCCTCGACCATGACACAGAACCACGAGCTGCACATATTGCCAACGCAGAGAACAATAAAGGTTATTCTGAAGGAAATGTCAGGCTAAGTGCATGGAATAATCTCTGCAATCAACACCATAATAACATTCTCTACGCTCACGCCTTGGTACTGTAATGTCAGTGACTCACAGGCCAGAGAAGAACACAGGAACAGACCAAGAGGTATGACGCCAAGACTACTTTGTCAGCGAGTATAGTAACTCGTTTCTCGGGACCCGCTCTGGTTATGTTATATACTACCGGGAGGTGAGACTTTACTATTCGTGAGGAAATCTGAGACAGCAGTCTCACAGATTAATCAATACTGAATGAGGGAAAACATAAAAATTAGAATTAGAATAAAAAGGTACAATACCGTGACTGAAACAATATACAAACACCTGCACAGTCCTCCTGTGTGCTGGTTATTTGTATATTGTAATTAGAAAGCTAGAAATCGCGGGTCTTTGAGAATGTTCACATACGAGAAAATGGTCATAAGTAATGTTGTGGAGATAATTGTATATTATCTAAAGTGTGAAAGTCGGAAGCATTATAAAATAATATAATCTAGCATTTCTCCACTTGGACAGACGTGAACCCGATATCTGTACCATATTTCACAAATAACCCAACACTGAAAGGTAAACTCAGAAGACGTATCGTGCGTCGCAAACAATGATCGCCAGTGTTCACTGTGGTTCGTAATGGATGAAAACGTTGTTTCAGATATCCTTTAAAAAAGCGTGGGATTTTTGTGGAATGTTCTGTTTACGGTACTGTGGATTATTCTGATCTAATTAGCGCTTAAATAATTATTTAACATCATAGCCATCATACCCAAGACCAAAAAATTACTCTATGTTCTGCTGATACCAGGAAATTCTTTCATGTCTCAATAGCAATTAGAAAAAGCTCCAATGGTGTTATTTGAGAGAATATCTTTACAAGCTTCGAAAACTTTCAACCGCAGCCCAGAATATTAAAAGAATAAATATTTAGTTACAAGAATATGACAACAAAAATGAGTCATTACACAATTTGCTTGAGCTTCTGAAATTGTCTACCTAGATTATAACATATTTTTTTTTATAAACAACCATAAAAAATACAAAAATACAAAATATTTATCACCGTAAGATCGGAATTATCGTTGCCCTTCAGCCAACAGTACACTCAAACATGATTGTTCAATTTATGTAATATTTCTGAAATGAACTGCTGAAATACAACCGTCACTGTATCACATGTGTAATGTTTTAATGATTCATTTTTGTACAAGGATGAGTCGCCCTCCATTACAATATTAAAAATTACCTTACAAATATATATACAAAAAGGAAACATTGTGCTGTTGATTTTATAGCAGGCACAGGCACAGGCACTGGCACTGGCACAGACACTGGTACAGACACTGGCACAGGCAGTGGTACAGACACTGGCACAGACACTGGCCTAGCACTGGCACAGGCACAGGCACTGGCACTGGCACTGGCACTGGCACTGGCACAGGCAGTGGTACAGACACTGGCACAGACACTGGCCTAGCACTGGCACAGGCACAGGCACTGGCACTGGCACTGGCACTGGCACAGGCAGTGGTACAGACACTGGCACAGACACTGGCCTAGCACTGGCACAGGCACAGGCACTGGCACTGGCACAGGCAGTGGTACAGACACTGGCACAGACACTGGCCTAGCACTGGCACAGGCACTGGCACAGGCACTGGCACTGGCACTGGCACTGGCACAGGCAGTGGTACAGACACTGGCACAGACACTGGCCTAGCACTGGCACAGGCACAGGCACTGGCACTGGCAATGGCACTGGCACTGGCACAGGCAGTGGTACAGACACTGGCACAGACACTGGCCTAGCACTGGCACAGGCACAGGCACTGGCACTGGCACAGGCAGTGGTACAGACACTGGCACAGACACGGCTAGCACTGGCACAGCACTGGCACAGGCACAGACACTGACACAGGCACAGGCACAGACACTGGCGACTGATACATTTAAGCAGAGTGGTGTGAGACTATAATAACTTCTTGTAACTATGATGAGCGTCTGCGGCTGCAGTTGTGAAGTTAGAATCTCTTGGACAGACTTTGTTGCCAGAATGAGAAAGGAAAAACAAATCCCTTAAAACTAGTCATAAAAAAACATTTTTTTTTGTTCTAGTTAAGTACAAATGATTTTTATTTTTTGGGAAATTTTTATTGTTGTGAGTTTTTCATTGTGCTTCATGGAAAATGCGAAAGGGAGATTTGTACACTTTGATCAACCCAAAAAAGTTTCTAAAATAAAAATATTTTTTTTAAAATTACTTTTGGCCTCCAAAATCAAAAGGGACTTTTTCATTACCCAAGTTTTAAGAAAAAACAAAGGGCCCAGTGGGGGAAAAAAAAAAAACATTGTTCTTGAGTAATGTAATGCCCATATCATAAACTTTGAGGGTCCCCATTGATAATTACATTAATAATTTTACATTGGGTACCAATGAAAAGGTGGAGGATTTAAATACGACACGGGATTGCATTTAATTTTTCCCATTCCCAAAAACCCCCCAAACGGAATAAATGTTATCCAGACGACAGGAAAGCCACAATCTTTTAAAACAACTGTTTCCCCCAATTACAGTACAAAATTTCTTTGCATCACAAAAAAAGATAAATTTCCTGTACCGTCATGTTGTCATGAACAATTTTACACAGTTTCCCCATAGAATAACAAAATGAAAGATCGTACTTTTCATTCAAACGATGTCTAACAGTAACTACTGTTAAAAAGTTAATGTGAGGATAGAGGGGTTAAAAAACCCGTCAGGTACATAAAAATTATTTTAAAAAAATCCACCCTAAGCCATCATACTTTGTAAACTCCACAAAACGTTAAACAATGGCAAAATTTTGGGGTTATCATTGAAAAGACTAAACTCACCTTAAAAAAAAATACACATATTTTACAAATTTAAACCTAAAAATCCTTTAAAACATTTCCAAATTTCAAAAAAACACACAGTACACGCTATAGTTAATTAAAGTTAAAAAAATTTGCCATACCCAGGGGAGGGTCACCAGACCCCATTTTGCCGGCTTCCCCGCCTGCAAGTAAAAACATTTTTTACCACACAACTCACCAACTTCACATAATATCGGGTTGGCCCCTGTTAGAAATCACTTTAAAAGTACAAGAAAACCCCGGGAAAAAAAACCTACATCTTAAGCTTACAACCCCAACTAAATAAAACCCCCACACTACTTAACATACTCCGAACTCGTCACAGCTACACAAATTTCTCCCCAAGATAAGTCACTTTGTTCTTCATTTAATACTGTGTAACTACTGTTTAATACGCGTCAACTAAGCGCAACATTTTTTTTAATTTTTTTTTTTTTTATAACCAATCGTTAACTAAAAAAAAAAAAAAAATATCTCAAACCAATTTGTTGCAAAAAAAAAAACACATAAAAAACAAAAAAAATTTGCACCATACTTCTTCTAAAACCAACAAAACTTACGGAATCATATCTCCCAAACTCTCTGCAAATCTAACCCCAACTTCCAAAAATTTACTTTTAACGACATATGAAAAAAACCCTATATTTTTAAAAAATTTTTAAAAAATTTCAACAAATTTTTAAAAATAAAAAAAACCCAAATTAATCCTCTAAAATTCCCCTTTTACCCAAAAATTGATTAAAACCCCCAAAAAAAACAAATAACTAAAAAAACTTAGACCAAAACCCCACCTACTTCACAAACCCGTAACAACCCCAAAACACAAAAAAATCCCCAAAAAAAAATTAAACTTTTTAAAAAAAACCTTTAACTAAAAATGCTTAAAGACTTAAAAAAAACAAAAAATACCAACATTTTAATAATTTCCAAACCCACATACACCCAGCTCCCCCGAAAACCCCGAGGACAAAAAAAATCCAACCTTTCCCCCCCCCTTTAAACCCACCCCAAAAAATCTTTTTAACCCTCCAAAATTCCAAAAATCTTAGGAAAACCAATTCATTTTTAATACCTTCTAAAAAAATTGGGAAAAATATTTTAAAAACTCCCCCCAAACCCCAAAAAACCCTTTTTTTTTTTAAAAAACAACCACAACCAACCCCCCTTTTTCCCCTTCCATCCAAAAACCCCCCGCCCCCCCCCTTTCACAAAATCTCAAACCTTAAAACCGAAAAAACCTTAAAATCGTCCCCCCTTTTTCCCCCAAAAAATCCCTTTCGAAATTTTAAAATTTCCCCCAACATTTTATTTTTCCTGACCCCCCCTCCCCTTTTAAGAAAAAAAAACTTGCCCACTCCAAGTTTCCCACCAAATATTAACAAACTTAAACCCCAAATTCCCTTCCCCCCCAACTAATTCCCATTCCCCCCCCCCTTTTAAAAAAAATAAAAAAGCCCGGGAAATTTTTCCACATCCCCGTTTCCCTCCCCCCCCCTTTTCTCCTTTAAAAACACAACCCCGAGGAAAGATCCCTGCCCCAAAAAACCCCCGCATTTTTTCACGTTTTTGGAATTTCCAAAAAACCCCCTTTCAACTAGGTGCCCCCTCAACTGCCCCCACCACGCCCCCCCCCACCCCCAAGAATCTTTAAGCTTGTTGTCCCTTTTTAAAAACGCAAAAAACCCCTTTCCCAAAAAATCCCTCCCTCCCCCAGTTTTCCTGGCTTTTTTTCAAGGGCCCCCCCCCCCCCCCAAAACCCCCTTTCGAAAACCCAACTCCTTCCAAGAATGAGGGCGGGGAAGGCCACCACCCCTTCTTACCTTTTCCCCCATCCCAAAAAACTAAAAACCCCTTTAACCCCATACAGCCCCAAACTAATTGCCCCCCCATAAGTAACAAAACATTTTAAAATTTTTTAAAATAATTGTTCCCCAACCCCTTTTTTAAAAATCCCCCCATTTCCCCTCAATTTTGCCCCCCCCCCTTACCGTTTGTGCATTCCCCCCAAAACACGTTAAAACCCCCACCCACCCTAAAAGCCACTTTTAAACGCATCCCTAATCCAAATCGGGTTTTACACAAATTTTACCCTTTTACCCCCCAAAAAGTCACCCCTTCCTCTTAGTAAAACCCTAAAACCCCCCAAAAATCTCACCCCCTAACCCCAAACCCCCCCCACTCTGCAAACCAACCCTCGTCTGCTATACCCACTAAGCCAAAAATTTCCGAGTCAAAAAAAACCACAGGGTTCCCGCGCCCCCTTTCCCATTGAAATAATGCCAAACCCACTAAAGCCCCCAGTAAAAGTTTTTCCAAGAAAAAAATTTCCCCCCAAAACCCCCTTTTAAAACTCATAAAAATTTTTCCCTTCCGATATAACCCCTTTAAACCGGGCCAAAACACCCCCCCCCCCCCCCCTTTAAAAAATTTAAAAAGCTATCCCTTCAAAATTTTTGTTCCCACCCATATTTTTTATAATTTTTTATAAAATTTTAAAATTTTTTTTTAATATTAAAATTATAAAAAAAAAAATTTTTAAAACCAACGGGCTTCCCCCCATGGCCAAAAAAAACCCCCTTTCTCCACCCTTCCCCCCAACCCCTTCCCTATTTTTAAACTGCCTAAAAACTCCCCCAAATTCCCTTTTTCTTCATAAAAAATTAGCCCCCCCCCCCCTTCCAAATTTACTTGCTTTCCCCCCCCAAAACCCCCTTAATTGCCCTTTCCAAAATCCCCCCTACCCCTAAAGCTGCTTGAATCCACCCTTTCCAAACAAACCAAACCCCCCCTTTTTCCCAAAACCACCAAAAAACCCCCCTTCACAACTAAACCTGTTTCCCCCCATCCCCAAATGAACCCTCACCCCCCCCCTCCTCCGAACCGTGGGTAAAACCCCTCCCCCCCCACACCCCAAAAAACCCCAAAAACCCCTTTCGGCTTTAAATCCTTTTTCCCCGGTAATCTCCACCCCCACCCAATAAAATTGGTAATTTTCCTTAAATCCCCTGGCCCAAAAAAGTTTCTTTTCCCCCCCAAATTTTAAATCCCAATACTTTTTTCCCCAAAACCCAATAACCAACCCCCAAAAGGGCCCCCCCAAAAACCCCCAAAAACCTAAAATTTCCTTTCCCTTTTTTTAACAATTTAAATTTTTTCCCAAAAACCAACCCCTTTATAAACCCTCCCCCCTTTCCCCCAAAAACCCTTTGCCCCAAAAAACCAAAAAAAAAATTTTTTCCATTCTCAAAACCCCAAAGGCCGTTCCCAAGGGCAAAAGAGCTCCCCACCCCCCCCCCCAACCCCTTTTAATCCACCCCTGCAAAACCCCCCCCCAAAAACCCATTTTTTTTACCAGGGGCCCATCACAATTAAACCCCCCAAAAAAATCTTCCCCAAATTAAAAAATTAAAACCCTTTTTCCAAATTTTTTAACCGCCCAAAAACTCCTACAAACACCAAAACCCCTTCCCCCTTCCCCAAACCTTTCCCACCTTTTTCCCCCCTCCCCCCCCCTTTCCAACAAAACTGTTCCCTTAAGGGCAACCCCCCTTCAACCGTCTTCTAGTCCGTTAAATTTTCTACCCCAATTCCTCCCCCCTTATATTTTTCCCTTAGACCCTAAATTTTTAAGACCAATAAACACAAAACCCCCAATTTGATTCCCAAACCTTTTTTTTAGGTTAGAAAAATAAATTTTTTCCTTTACCTTTTTTTCATAATTTTTTTTAATTTTCCCCCCCCCCAAAAAAACCCCCTTTTTTCACAACCCCCCCTCCCAATCCCCCAATTTTTTTCCCTGCTTGGGGCTCTTCACACTCAAAACGGGTTTTTCGGGCTTTTTTTAAAATTTCCTTTTTTTCCCCAAAAAACCCTTAATTTCCCCCCTCCCCCTTTTTCCCAAAACCCCAAAACGTCCCATAACTCCCCCCCCCCCATGTCCCAAGTAAGGGTCCTCCAACCTTTCCCTTAAAAATTGTTAACCAAAAAAAATTTCTCCCCATTCCCCCCTTTTTTCCCGGGGCCTTTCCAATCTTTTTCCCCCAAAACCCCCTTTCTGACACCCCCTTTTAAAAAACCCTCCAACCTCTTCCTCCAAACTTTTTAATTAAAGGGCCCAGCACTTTTCCCCTTTCCTCCCCCCTAACCCCTTGTTGAAACCCCCCTTTCCCCTTTTCAACCCCGCCCAAATGCTATCCCCCAAAAACCCCCAAATTTCCCCAAAGGTAAAAAACTTACCTAACCCCTTGGGGGTAAAAAAATTTTTCCTAATGCTTTTTTCCAAAAATTCCCCAGGTAGCCTTTAAGGGGCCATACCCCCCCTCTTACCTTTTATCCGAATTACTCACACCCTATAAATCCATACCCCAAACCCTTTTTTTTCCCCCAATAAATGGGGTTCTTTTACTTCCCCAAATTTTTAAACCCCAAATTTCCCTTTTTTTTAAAAATTTCAAACGGGGTAAAAAATTTTAAAATTTTTTCCCCTTCTCCACCCCCACAAATCCTTTTAAACCATTGGTTCCCTTAAAAAAATTCCCTTGGTCCAAGCCTCCCCCATTAATTAAACCTCATTGACCCTTTTCCCTGGGTTAAAAATTGAAACCCAAACCAACCTATAATCAATTAAAAATCCCCTTCCAATTTTTTCAATAAATCAAAAAAACCCCTTTTTCCCCCTTCTTAAAACAAATTTTTCAGAAATTTAAAATTACCCTTTCCTTTTTAAACTTACCCCCCTTAAAAAAGCCAAAAGGAATAATTTTTTTTAAATTTTCTTCCAATATTTTTTTTATTTTTAAAAAATTTTAAAATTAAAATTATTATAAAATTTTTTTTTTTTTAAAATAATTATAAAAAATTTAATTTAATATTAAAAAATTTTTTAAATTTTTATTTAACTTAATTTTTGGGGCCCCCTTTGTTCCTTTAGGCCTTCCACTGAGCGTGTATCCGGTTAAGGGGGGGGGCATTTCCCCCTAGGTGTTATTCCGGTTTACCTCCTCGCCCCAGACACCCCCCCCTTGATCCCCAAAACCCTTCCCCCCCAACCCCCCCCCCGGGCCCCCCTTTCCCCCCTCGCCCCCCCCCCCCCCCCCCCCCCGCCCCTTCGCGACCCCCCCCGCGCCCGCGGCCCCGAGCGCCCCGCGCCCCGCCCGAACCCCCCATTTTTTTGTTTTTTAAAAATTTTTTCCCTTTTGCCCCCCCCAAAAAATTTTTTTTTTCCCCCCCCCTCCTTTTTTTCCCCCCTAAAAATTTCTGGAAAAAAATCCCATTTTTGGGGTTTTTAATTTTCCCCATCCCCTCAATTTTTTTAAAATTTCCCCCCCCCCCCCCCAAAAAAATTTCTCAATTTACCAATTTTTTAAAAATCCCCCCATTTTTCCAAATTCCCCAATTCCCACAATTTTGGTTTCCCCCCTAGGGGTTTTATTTAAAGTCCCCCCGGAAAGGGTTTTAAATTTCCCATTTTTGATAAAATTTTTTTGGGGTTTTTTAACCCCAAATTTTTGACAATTTTTTCCCCCTTCCCCAATTTTTTGGACCACCCGGGGGTTTTAAAATTCTCCTTTCCCTTTAATTTTTTTGGATCCCCCTTGGGGTCATTTTTTCATTCTAAAAATTTTTAAAAATCTAAAAAGGGGTGTTTACCCCTTTGGGAAATAAAAGTTTTCACTTCCCTTTGGGGGACGTCACTATACCGCAACCGAAACTGCCCAATTTTTTGAAAATTTAATGGGGCCTTAAAAAAAGTAATTTTTTTTCTTTAATAACCCACAATTTTTTTTCCAAAAACAATTTTTTTTTTTAACTTTTTAAATTTTTCCTCCCCACAAGTACCCCCCCCCCCCCCAAAACCCCCCCCCAAACCCCCAAAAAACCCCCCCCAAATTTCACTCAAAACCCCCAAATTTTTCTCTTTTTAAAACCCCTTTAGTTCATTAAAGAAAAGGGGAAAATGCTCAAAAAGCACCCCGCTTACACCACTTTTTTAAATTCACTACTCAAAATTTTTTACATATTACAATTAAATTTTTATTTTGAACATTTTCAAAAACACTCTCATAAATCATTTAAATACCACAAAAACTTATACTTTCCAAACAACACTGAAAAATCCAAAAAAAATCATTGAACACCCCCAAATCACCCTGAATACTCCCAGAACACCTTCTAAGTACTCTTTTCACATCATTTGAAACCT
This sequence comes from Cherax quadricarinatus, assembly GCF_026875155.1. Classification (NCBI taxonomy): domain Eukaryota; kingdom Metazoa; phylum Arthropoda; class Malacostraca; order Decapoda; family Parastacidae; genus Cherax; species Cherax quadricarinatus. The sequence continues at coordinate 28,520,918 of NC_069431.1, forward strand.
TTTATAATATCTCATAATCATTTTTTAACCTTCAAAAAAAAACCTTTGAAATCACAAAACACCTTGAACACCTTCAAAACACCTTTGAACACCTTCAAGCACCTCAAAAACTTTAACACACTCAAAACACCTTGAATAAACCCAAAACCCTTTGAACACCTTCAAAACACCCTTTAACCCTTTTAAAAAACCCCTTTAACCCTTTAAAAAACCATTTGAAAAACCCTCAAAAAACCTTTGAACACCTTTGAACATTTTTTAAAAACTATTGAGTACTTTCCCCAAAAAAGAATTTTACATTTTTTATCTGACTTTCAAAAATTTCATTAAATTACAACCATCCCTCATCTCCAGACTAGGCTTTTCTGTTTTTACCCTTTTAGTTCATTAAAGTTATAAGGGAAACAATACATCAGAAAAAAAGTCACAAAAAAAAACTCAAACACTTTACTTTGAAAAAACCCCCCAAAACACTCCAAATATTTGAATACCACTAAACACCCTTTAACCCCCTTCAAACACCCTTTGAATATCGTTTTTTTTTAAAATAATTTCATCACAAACCACTTATACTCTTTTTCGGTAACTCAATTTGACTACACACCCTCATCAATTCCAACAAATTTTCTCGTTTTAACTAATGTCATCACTGTAACCAAAATTTTCCAAAAAAATTATGACACCTAACACACACACACACACACACACCCCCAAAACCCACAACCCACAATTTTTTCCCCAAATTTTAACAATTTCATCAGAAAGTCACAACAAAAAACAAACCCCCAACCCCCAACATCCACAACCCCCAATTTTTTCTCGTTTTAGCTAATTTCATCAAAAGCACAAAACAACACCCCAACCCCAACCCCAATTTATTTTTCGTTTAAAAATAAATTTTATCGAAAAAAACACAACACCCACAACCCATTTCACCCACAATTTTTTTTTTTTCTTTAGCTAATTTTTATCAAAAAAGGACAACACCCACACCCCCCTTCACCCACATTTTTTTTCGTTTTAGCTAATTTCATCAAAACACAAAACAACAACCCCAACCCACAATTTTTTTCTCGTTTAACTATTTTCATCGAAAAAGGGAAAACACCCCAACCCACTCACCCACAATTTTTTTTTCTTTTTTCAAATTTCATCAGAAAGTCACAAAAACAACAAACCCCCAACCCACAATTTTTTTCCTCGTTTTTAACTAATTTCATCAGAAAAAGGCCAACACCCACACCCACAACACCCCCCCAAATTTTTTCTCGTTTTAACTAATTTTACCAGAAAAAGGGACAAAACCCCAAACCCCCTTCACCCACAAATTTTTTTTTTGTTTTAAACTAATTTTACAAAAATCACAAAACCCCACACACCCACATCCCCACAATTTTTTTTTTTTCGTTTTAACCCTTTTTGTTCATTTAAAATTAAAAAGGGGTCACAGTACACAAAAAAGTCACAAAAACAACCCACTTATATTCCTTTTTTTCGGGACCTAATTTGCAATTAACCCCAACCTCATCAAATTTCCAAATTTTTTCACATTTTTTTCCCCCCCTTCTTTTTACTGAATCTTAAAAGTAATACACATTCCTCCCTACAGTACAAAATTTTAATAAAATCCTCTCCAAAACCCACTCCTTTTAACCCCATAAATTTTTTATTATACCGATCAACTACCCAACATTGCGACATGTTTTAACACCCCCCTTCTTTCCAATAAACAAACTTTTTATTTCTTTTAATTTTTTTTTTTAAAAAATTCAACATTACCTTTATATTTAGTAAAATCTCCCCCTACAATTACAACCCCCCCCAACACCTCGCCCCCCACCCCTTTCTTTTACACCCCACCCACTCCAAAAACACCCCTTCAGAACACACACAAAAAACCATTTTTACATCCCAAAGCATCTCAAAACCATATAATCAAGATATTCACAAAAATCTATGACCACCTAACACACCAACACACACCAACCAACCTAACCAACCTAACCTAACCTAACCTATCCAACCTACCCTAACCTAACTAACCTAAACCCAACCTAACTTAACCCCCAACCTACCAACCTAACCCAACTTACCTAAACCCAACCTAACCATCCTAACCTAACCCAACCCCCAACCTAACCTAACCAAACACACCAACCTAACCTTAACCCAACCTAATAAAATTTCCTAACCTAACCAACCTATCCAACCTAACCTAACCAACCCAACCAACCTAACCTAACCTTACCCAACCATTTCCCAACCTAACCAAACCCAACCTAACCTAAAATAATTGAACCTTCCAAAATAATTAAACTCCAAATACTTTGAACGACTCCCTTTTTGGATATTTCCAAATTTGTTTTTAAAAATTACGAAAATCGAAAAATTATTTTCTTTTGTAAACCACCCATGGGGAAAAATTTTCTCGAAAATTTCCCAAAGAAAAACTTTTCCCCGCTCTGAGAGACTCTTGACTTTATGGGCCCCCCCCCCCCCCAACGCCACTGTTAATGCGATTCACACCCAAGGTAAAAAACACCCCCCGGGAACACAGTCAGACAGAAAGGCATGTAATGCGTTTTTACACCCAAGGTAAAAAATCACCCTGAATCAACTCCCCCTAACCCAACCTAACCTAAACCATCCAGCCTAACCTAACCAAACCTAACCTAACTTAACCTAACCAACCAACCTAACCTAACCTAACCAACCCCCCTAACCTAACCAACCTAACCAACCTAACCTAACCTAACCTATCCCAACCTAACCTAACCAAAACCAACCTAACCCCCAACCTAAAAAACCCTTCACACCTTCAAAAAAACCCCTTTTAACACCTTTAAACACTCCATAATCATTTGAACACATCAAAACACCCTTTTAAAACCTCAAAACACCTTTAAAACCTTCAAAAAACCCTTTTAACACCTTCAAAAAAACCCTTGATCCCTTCAAAAAACAACATTTGAACCACTCAAAAAACCTTTGTACTTTCCAAAAAACTATTTTTTACTCCCCCCAAAAAAATTTGACATCCTAATTTTTCTGCACTTCACATTTCATTTAAAATTTCAATCACCCTCATCCCAGACTAGGCATTTTCTCTTTTTACCCCCTTTTTGTCATTTAAAATTATTAAGGGGACACAATACATCAGAAAAAAAAGTCACAAAAAAATAAATCAACACTTTACTTTGAACACCCCCCAAAAACTCTCAAATCATTTTAAACTCACATAACACCCTTGAACACCTTCAAAACACCTTTTTAATATCGTTTTTAAACTAATTCATCACAACCCCTTAAAAATCTTTTTTTTGTAACTCTAATTTGACAACTACCCTCTCAAATTTCCAAAAAATTTTACTCTTTTAACTAATGTCAACACTTAACCAAGATTTTCACAAAAAAAACTTTACACCTAACACCAACGCACACACACCCCCACAAAAACCCACAACCCCACAACCCACAATTTTTTTCTCGTTTTAAACTAATTTTTATCAGAAGTCACAAAAACAAAAACCTACAACCCACAACACCACAACCCACAATTTTTTTCCCCCGTTTTAGCAATTTCATCAGAAAGCACAACAACAACAACCCACAACCCAACAACACCCCACCCAAAACCCCCAATTTTTTTCTCGTTTTAAAAAATAATTTTATCAGAAAAAAGGCACAACACCCACAAACCCCCTTCACCCACCATTTTTTCTCGTTTCAACTAATTCACAAAAATCACAACACCCCACATCCACACATCCCACAATTTTTTCCTCGTTTTAACCCTTTTTTTCTTAAAGTTTAAAAAGGGACACGTACATCAAAAAAGTCACAAAAAAACCCATATATCATCTTTTTTCGGGATCTCTCTAATTCGACTACATTACCCACAAACCCCCCAATTTCCAATTTTTTTCACATTTTTTTTTTCCCAACTTATCCTAACCAACCTAACCCAACTTATCCAACCAACCCAACCAACTTTTCCAACCTAACCAACTTATCCTAAACCCAACCTAACCTAACCAACACCTTCAAAAACCTCCGAATACTCCCCCAAAAAATACTGATTACTACCCAAAACACCACTGAATACTACCAAATCACCGCAAAATCACCAGAAACAAGTTTATCACACCCCCCAAAATCCTTTTTAAGAATGAATTTCTTTCCGATTTTTTGCACCTTCAAACACCCCGATACTCCCAAAACACACTGATTCTACCAAAACACCGTCAAAATCACCAGAAACTAAAATTATCACACCAAACCAACTCCTTTTTTTAAAAAAAAATTCTTTTCCGCATTTTTGTTGCATAAACGCATTTCCTCTTCCACATCACCCTAAACACCTTCCTTATTTTTTTCCGTATATCTCCTAGATTTTTTTAACCCCCACAGGGCCCATCACACGCAGGAGTCAGAGTTAGTAGGTTTTTGGGAGTGGTGATGGTTGCTCTGCTCCTAATTTATGATGGTCCCGTCGGGGTTAAAAAACTCTAGGAGATAACGAAAATAAGGAAGGATTTTTGGGTGATGTGGGGAAAAGAAATGCTATATGCAACATAAAAGGTAAGAATATTCATTCTATAAAAAGGATTTGGATGGGGATGATAAACTTTGTTTTCTGTATTTGACGGTGATTTGGGAGTAATCAGTGTTTTTTGGGAGTATACGAGTTTTGAAGGGACATAAAAGCGGGAAGAAAATTTATTTTATAAAAAAAGGTTGGGGGTGATGAAAACTTTGTTTTTTGGGGATTTTGACGGGGATTGGTATATTCAGTGGGGATTTGGTAGTAATCAGTAGTGTTTTGGGGGGTATTCGGGGGGTGTTTTAAGGGTTAGGTTAGGTTAGTTAGGTTAGGATAAGTTAGGTTAGTTTTGGTAAGTTAGGTTTTGGGGTTTGGTTAGGGTAAGTTAGGGTTTGGGTTAGGGTTTGGGAAAAAGGAAAAAAATGTGAATAAATGTAATTGAGAGGTTTGGGTAATTATCAATTAAGAATACCAAAAAGAAGATTAAGGGGTTTTTTTTGTGACTTTTTCTGAGTACTGGCCCCTTTTTTAACTTTAATGAAAAAAAGGGTTTTAAAAAGAAAAAAAATTTGGATTGTGTGATGTGGGTGTTGTGACTTTTCTGAGAAATTATTGAAAGAAAAAAATTGGGGTTTAAATGGGTTTGGGTTTTGTGCCTTTTTTTGATGAAATAGTTAAAACGAGAAAAAATTGTGGTTTGGGTGTTGGGGGTTGGGGGGTGTTGTGGGTTTGGGGGGGGTTTTTTGTTGTTGGGGCTTTCTGATAAATTAGCTAAAACAGAAAAATTGGGTTTTGAGTTTTGTGGGGTTTTGGGTTGTTTTTGTTTTCCGTGTTGTTAAAACAAAAAAATTGTGGGGTTTTGGCGTTGTGGGTTTTTGGGTGTTGGTGGGTGGGTTAGTGTCATAGATTTTTTTTTGAAAAACTTGGTTACAGTGATGACATTTTTTAAAACGAGTAAAATTTGTTGGGAATTGATGAGGGGAGTGTAGTCGAATTAGAGTTTCCCAAAAAATATGATATAAGTGGGTTGTGAGAAATTAGTTTAAAAACGATATTTTAAAGGTGTTTTTTAAGGGGTTCAAGGGGGTTTATGTGGGATTCAAATGATTAAGAGTGTTTTGGGATTTCAAAATAAAGTGTTTGAGTTAGTTTTTGTGACTTTTTTTTTTTGTGTTTTTGTCCCCTTTAATAACTTTAATGAACAAAAGGGTAAAAACGAGAAAATCCTAGCGGGGAAATGAGGGATAGTTGTAATTTTTAAAGAAATTTAAATGCAGATAAATTGAGATGTCAAAAACTTATTTGGGGGTACTCAATGTGTTTTTGGAAATGTCAAAGGGGTTTTTAGTGTGTTCAAATTTGTTTTTTTGAAGGGATCAAAGGGTGTTTTGAAGGGGTTAAGGGGGTTTGAAGGGGATCAAAGGGGTTTTTAAGTTATTCAAAGGTGTTTTGAGTGTTTTAAAAGATTTTTGGAAATGCTTTTAAGGTGTTCAAAGGTGTTTTTAAAAATGCTGAAGGGGGTTTAGGGTTAGGTTAGGTTAGGTAGGTTAGGTTAGGTTAGGTTGGATTGGTTAGGTTAGGTATTTAGGTTAGGTTTGGTTAGGTAGGGTTTGGGTTAGTTGGTTAGGTTAGGTTGGAGGTTAAGTTAGGGTTTGGGTAGGTTTTGGTTTGCTAGGATAGTTAGTTTTGGGTTTGGGTTTGGTGAGTTGATTCGGTGTGATTTTTTTTACCTTGGTGTGAAACGCATTACAGCCGTCTTCTGACCCGTGTCCGCGGTGATTTCCTACCTGGTTGAACCATTTTCAAGTGGGTTGGGGGGAGGGGCGGGCCCCTATAAGCTCAATGAGTCTCTCAAGCGAGGAAAGGTTTCTATTCGGAAAAACGGTAAATATTTTTCCATGGGGGTGTTTTCCCAAAAAGAAAATAAAAGTTCGATTTACATAAAGTTTTCAAAACTAATTTTTGAAATCCAAAAAAGGAGTCTTTTAAAGTAATTTTGGAGACTCTAATGATTTTGGGAATGTTCCAATATATTTTTTTGGGTTTGGTTTGGTTAGGTTAGGTTAGGATGGTTTTGTAAGGTTTTGGTTAGGTTTTTAGTTAGTTAGGTTGGGTTTGGGTTTGGTAGGTTAGGTTTGGTTGGTAATGTTAGGTTAGGTTAGGTTTTGGTTTGGTTTTGGGAGGGTTTGGTTTTGGTTTGGTTAGGTTAGGTTAGGGTTTGGATAGTTTAGGTTAGGTTTGGGAAGGTTGGTTAGGTTAGGATGGTTGGTTAAATTGGTTAGGTTAGGTTAGTTTGGGTTTGGGGGGTTGGATAGGTTAGGTTGGTTAGGTTAGGTTTGGTTAGGTGGTGTGTTGTGGTTTGGTGGTCATAGATTTTTGAAAAATTTTGATTAAGTGGATTTTTAGAGCATTTGGGATGGAAATGTGATTTTTGTGTTGTTCTGAAGAGGTGTTTGGGGGAGGTGAGTGGATGTGAAGAAATGCGGGTGAGATGCGAGGGGTTATGGGGGGGGTTTAATTAAAAATGGGAGTTTTACTGAATAAAAAAGGTAATGTGTGAATATTTTTAAAAAAAATTATGAAATGAAAAGTTAGATATTTGGAAAAGAATGGAGGGGGTTGAAACATGCGCAATAGTTGGTAGTTGATCAGTATAATATAAATTTATTGGATACAAGGAGATGGGAGGAGAGGTTTTTTTAGAATTTTGTACTGTGGAGGGAAAGGTATTACTTTAAAGATTCATAAAAAGAAGGGGAAAAATGTGAAAAAATTGGAATTGATGAGGGGTTTTGGGGTAATTATCGAAATTGAGATACCGAAAAAATAATAAGTGGTTGTTTTTTTTACTTTTTCTGATGTACTGTGACCCCCTTATAACTTTAAGAACTAAAAAGGGGTTAAAAAGAGAAAAAAAGGGGATGTGGGTGATTGGGGGGGTTTTTACTTTTTTGATGAAATTCTAAAATAAGAAAAAATTGTGGGTGAAGGGGGGTTGGGGTTTTGCCTTTTCTGGTGAAATTATTAAAACGAGAAAAAATTTTTGGGGGGGTTTTGGTTTGGGGGTTTGCCCTTTTTTTTGATGAAATTTGTTAAAAAAAAAAAAAATTTGGGTTGGGTTTTTGTTGTTGTGACTTTCTGATGAAATTTCTAAAACGAAAAAAAAGTGGGTAATGGGTTTGGTGTTGTGCCTTTTTTTGATGAAATTTGTTTTAAAAAGAGAAAAAAATTGTGGGGTTTTGGGGTTTTTTTTGCTGGACTTTTTTGTGAAATTTGCTAAAACGAGAAAAAAATTTTGGGGGGAAGTGGGTTGTGGGGGTTTTTGGCCCCTTTTTTGAGAAATTACTAAAAAGAGAAAAAATTGTGGGTGAATGGGTTGTGGGGGTGCCTTTTTCTGAGAAATTTGTTAAAACGGAAAAAAAATTTTGGGGGTTTTGGGGGTTTTTTTGTTGTGACTTTCTGATGAAATTACTAAAACGGAAAAAAATTTTGGGTTTTTGGGTGTTGTGGGTTGTGGGGGTTGTTGTTGTTTGACTTTCTGATGAAATTAGTTAAAAAAGAAAAAATTTTGGGTTTTTGGGGTTTGTGGGTTGTGTGTGCGTGGGGGTTTGGTTCTAGAGTTTTTTTTTTTTTGAAAACTTGGGTTTCAGTGTGACATTATTAAAAGAGTAAAAAATTTGTTGGGAATTTATAGGGGAATGTATCAATTAATTACCGAAAAAAAAATTAAATTGGGTTGTGAAAATTAGTTTTTAAAAAGATTTTCAGAGGGTTTTTAATGTTCAAGGGGGTTTTTTTTTTGGGGTGTTCAAAGTAAAGTGTTTGAGTTTTTTTTTGTGACTTTTTTTTTGATGTATTGTGTTTTCCCTTTAAAAACTTTAATGAATAAAAGGGTAAAAACGAGAAAAGCCTATCTGGAGACTGAGGGAATTGTAATTTTAAAGAAAGTGTAAGACAGAAATTAGAGATTTCAAACTTTTTTGGGATCCAAATAGTGTTTTGGGAAAAGTTCAAAGGGGTTCAAAGGTTTTTGAGTGTGTTCAAATGTTTTTTTTGAAGGTGTTCAAGGGGGTTTTGAAGGGGGTTTAAGGGTGTTTTGAAGGGGTTCAAAGGGGTTTTTTAGGTTATTCAAAAAATGTTTTGAGTGTGTCAAATGAATTTTTGAAGGGGCTTGGGAAAGGTTCAAAGGGTTTTGAAGGTGTTCAAGGGTGTTTATGTAGATTCAAAGGTGTTTTTTTTTAAGGGGTTTCAAATGATTATGAGAGTACTTTTTAAGGTTTCAAATTTATGTGCAAGGTAAATTAGAATTTTTCTGGGGGAAACAAGGTGATTTGGGGGGGTTCGAATGATGTTTTTTTGGGGTATTTCAGGTTTTTTGGAAAAGATAAAGGGATTTTTTTTGAATTCAAATGAATGAGAGGTTTTTGAAGATTTTAAAGTAAAAGGCGTATTTAACTTCGTAATATGTAAAATTGTGAGTAGTGAATTTAACGAAAGTGGATGTAAGCGATGTGGTGACTTTCTGATGCACTGTGTCCCCTTATTAACTTTAATGAACTAAAAGGGTTAAAACGAGAAAAATTGGGGGGTTTAGGGTTGAAAATTGTGGGGTGTTGGTTGGAGTGTGAGGGTTTGGGAGGGTGGGGAGGAGGTTACTTCGTGGGGAGTGACCTGAGATGAAATAGTCTCTTCGGAGGCGTGGGTTCGAATCCCACCGCTGCCACCATTTATCGTAAGGGTTCTTGAATGGAGATATCGTAGGATAAGGTAGACACACTTGTAGGATGGTAGGTGTATTGTCAGACTGAGATGAGAGATGGAGCCCGGTGCCTAGCCTGTTCACGCCTGTATGGACTGCCGCCGAGTGAGAGCGGGACAGAGGGATCACTGCCCATGTGTATCCCCATGACGTCACATAAAGCCAAAGGCCTACGAGGGATCTCGTGTCTAAAGCACAGGGATGATACTAACATGCTATGCTATATAATACTGGGAATACAGGGATCAGCAACTATGCTGACAATGAAATAGTTAAAAAAAAAATGTCTAGACTTGTGTTGTAAAGAAATTGTGGGTATTAACGAAAAAAAAATGTGACTTTCTGATGTACTGTATCCCCTTATTAACTTTAATGAACTAAAAGGATCGACAAGATTCAGCTTGTGTGCGCGGTCATCACGTGACGTCACTGACATAGGGGTAAGTCGACAAGATTTAGCTTGTATGTGTGACGTCACTGACCGCCGAGTAAACACCCTTCTTAGTTCATTTGACTTGTTTAGACCTGTAGTAAGCATGTTTCCCCCCGGGGGGGGGACCCAAAAAAACTTGATCCGGGGGAATTGGAGAATTCAAAAACCCCTGGGGGGGGATCAAAAAAACTTGACCCGGGGAGATGGAGTCAGGTTTGTCAAAAAATTTTGGGGGTGAAAGGAGGGGCCCCAAAAATTTGACCCAAGGGAATTGGAGAAATTAAAAACCCTTTGATCCAAGGAATGGGATTTTCGAAAACCCCATGGGGGGAACCGAAAAAACTTGATCCGGGGAAATTTTGGAGAATTTTTTCGAAAACCCCATAGGGGGACCAAAAATTGGTAATATTGAGAAATTTTTGGAATTGGGGGGGGGGGGGGGACAATAAAAAAAACCCTTGATCCGAGGAGATGGAGAAATTAAAACCCTTTGACCCAAAGGGAGAGGGAGACTTGATTTCGAAAAATTTTTTGGGGGAGGGGGGGAAAAAAGTGGGAGGGGGGAACCCCAAAAAATTTGCCCGAGGAGAGGGAGAGCACAAGAAAATAAAATTTCAAAAAAAAATTTCGAAAAAAATGGGAAAAAAAAAATCGGGGGCGGGGGCGATCCGGACGACGCGCGAAGGCGCAGCAAAAGGCGTGGGGGGGGGTCCAAAGGGCCGGGGGGGCGCGGGGGCGGGCGCGCGGCGCGGGGGGGTCGCAAAGGGGGGGGTCGCAAAAGGGGGGCGTGCGCGGGGTAAGGGTTGGGGGAGGGTCAAGGGTGGGTAGTCTCGGGGGGCGAGGTAAAGGGTCAAACCGGAAGTAACACCTAGGTGTGAAAAAAGGTGACCCCCCAGCCGCTGGTCCTAGACCGGATACACCGCTCATGGGAAGGGCCTAAACCGGGAAAACCGCTCATGGAAAGGCCTAACCCGGGTACACGCCATGGAAGGCCCCTAAAAACCCGGGTACACCCCCAGCCGCTTTTTTCACTACTTATTTATATATATAATTAATATTTTTATAAAATAAATATATATATATATATATTATATATAAATAAAAATTTAAATAATATATATATATATATATTTTTAGGTAACTACAATATATACAGCCAGTAGTACAATAAAGCAATTTTCAAACAAGAGCGGGTGAACCCTCTTCACCCGGTTTAGGTAAGTGACTAATTTTTTCCCCCAATGCTCGTCGTCGCTTTAAGAATTAAATTGATTTCTCGTGACGGCTAAATGACCCAGCAGTTTTTCATACAGTGAGGCACATCCCTTTACCCCTAACTCCTAACCATTTGGGTTTTCTGGTCGGGAGAGCATGCTTTTTATGGGCTTGTGACATACATAGAAAAACTGTAAAATATTGTTTCAGTCACATCGCTTATTAAAACAACACAAAGGTGTATGGAAACCCTTTTCAATATTAGAAAACAATAACCTTTACCCTTGTCACTAGGGAAGATTTTTTTTTATTATTTTATTAAAACAATACAAACATTAAAAAAAAGAACTAGGACATTCTTAACAGAATTATAAATTTCATTGTCAAAATACACAGAGACGTTTAACTTTGTGCTGACACAAACTGTTCCTCATCCCCTACGCATTATATCCCATGTACCTATGTTAAGCAAGATTACACAAGACTACATTACAATATGCATTATTATTATTATAAACACAGAAGCACCAAACCTACAATATGCATTTATTTTCCACTTTGTTATTTATATATTATTAATCCTTCATTCAGAATTGTACATAAACAAGTACATGTATAAAAAGAAACAAACACGAACCATAAGTAATGGTTCCAGTACTCAGTCTATTGGGTTACACACAATGAGACATCATGACAGTACAACGCTGTCTATAACTTACACAACCGAAACTCACCCACACCTGTGAGTAATTATAAGAATGATACAAAACAAAATTACACTACCCCTCAAAAACATATACTTTCACTGACCTGATTACACAAACCCCATTCTTCTGACCTTTAATATATACACGACACACCAACACACACCTAATGATTATGACATTGTCCCCTCACACAATAAATATTAAACAACATACTCAATTTTACACTTTTGATTACAAGGATAATACGTGTACTGACTCGATTGTCATTACATCCTACACAACATCATTCACAACTCGCTACTGACGATCATATCATCCAATTTAGACATTCTTCGTATGGAATCTAGATAATTAGGTGCGCACACCGACCACCCAGCTGGGTTAAGTGTTCTGCTCCCTGTTATCTCCCATAAACCTAAAAGTAATAGACGCTAATTTAACGATCTAAAACAAGTGGCACCTTTTTACAAAGACAATGTAGAATAAAACACCTAAATTCAGTACCTACATGACACAATAATGTTAACTACTAAATACAGCTAAAACACATACACCTCAACAGGCATTACACTTGCAATATATATATATATATATATATATATATATATATATATATATATATATATATATTATATATATATATATATATATATATATATATATATATATATGCAATAAGATCACAGTAAACAGGTGATTTCAAAATATGCAAAACAACCACTCTGAAAGAATAGAGAAATTCCAAGCGCTTTCGTGACTACTCACATTATCAAGGAACTATGAAAGTAAAGCATCCAAGGAAGCTATATAAGGGGTCCGGCCAGCACCTCACTATCAGATCCCACAACGGTTAAACACGTGATGCGCGGCGACCCAACTTGGATAGGTCCCTTGCACAACTCACCCCCAAGCTATTCTACCCAAGAAAGTTTAAAAATTATTATTTGTCCAGTGTATTATTAAATTCTTCCCAAATTCTATTAATTATAAATGGATCTAATTTATATAAACCAAAGGAAATATTCATATTATTGTCAAAACTGCTTTTTATGAAACAAGATTCAATTATATTCCTGTCGACCATGGACTTGCTTGATACTACTTTCTCAACTTTTTGAAAATCAATTGGATGGTTAAAATCTCTTACATGAATAAATAGAGCATTGGAATCTTGTCCAGTTCTAACGCTATATTTATGTTGTTATAATCTTAGTTCGAGATTTTTACCAGTTTGACCGTAATAAACTTTATCGCAAATTTTACAAGGAATCTTATAGACACATCCATCAGCATTTTGGGGGGAATTCTTTATCAAAAGTTTTTTCACTGTATCAAGATTTTTGAATACAACTTTAATATTAAAAGTCTTAAGCAGAGAAGGCATATCAACCAAGTTTTCATGGTAAGAGAGAACCAACATATTTTTAGTTGAATAAGGCTGGTTGTCCCTTTTTGGATTATAAAAAGTGTTTCTAGCAACTTTAAAAGATTTATCAGTTACATTTCTTGGGTATTTTAAATCATTACCTATTTCATAAATTTTGGATATTTCCTCATCAATGTTTTTGAGAGCTTTACGAATTTGTAGTCCTGAGTTCATAGATGAGGAAATATCCAAAATTTATGAAATAGGTAATGATTTAAAATACCCAAGAAATGTAAATGATAAATCTTTTAAAGTTGCTAGAAACACTTTTTATAATCCAAAAAGGGACAACCAGCCTTATTCAACTAAAAATATGTTGGCTCTCCCTTACCATGAAAACTTGGTTGATATGCCTTCTCTTCTTAAGACTTTAAATATTAAAGTTGTATTCAAAAATCTTGATACAGTGAAAAAACTTTTGATAAAGAATTCCCCCCAAAATGCTGATGGATGTGTCTATAAGATTCCTTGTAAAATTTGCGATAAAGTTTATTACGGTCAAACTGGTAAAAATCTCGAACTAAGATTAAAACAACATAAATATAGCATTAGAACTGGACAAGATTCCAATGCTCTATTTATTCATGTAAGAGATTTTAACCATCCAATTGATTTTCAAAAAGTTGAGAAAGTAGTATCAAGCAAGTCCATGGTCGACAGGAATATAATTGAATCTTGTTTCATAAAAAGCAGTTTTGACAATAATATGAATATTTCCTTTGGTTTATATAAATTAGATCCATTTATAATTAATAGAATTTGGGAAGAATTTAATAATACACTGGACAAATAATAATTTTTAAACTTTCTTGGGTAGAATAGCTTGGGGGTGAGTTGTGCAAGGGACCTATCCAAGTTGGGTCGCCGCGCATCACGTGTTTAACCGTTGTGGGATCTGATAGTGAGGTGCTGGCCGGACCCCTTATATAGCTTCCTTGGATGCTTTACTTTCATAGTTCCTTGATAATGTGAGTAGTCACGAAAGCGCTTGGAATTTCTCTATTCTTTCAGAGTGGTTGTTTTGCATATATATATATATATATATATATATATATATATATATATATATATATATATATATATATATATATATATATATATATATATATATATATATATATATATATTCACGTTACAGACATGTAATAATTATACTCTCAATCCAAAATATTATTATAATCAAAAAGAAGAGCTAAGCCACAAGGGCTATACAGCACTATAACCAAAAACAATCCTGAAGATCAGCTTATATTTAGTTGAATTTTCACAATGGATAAATTAGGAACAAATGATACTCCTCACCTTAATGTATATTTGGTAAGCATCTTATGACTAAAATGCTACACTCTGTCACCCACTATATTCTCCTGTTCAAACATGCACTCTCACACACATGTATACATTTATAAATACATCTATGTATGAAATTGAGACACATGTGCAACATCTGGGTATCTTTATTGTAGACGTTTCGCAATCCAGTGGCTTTATCAATACAAATTCCAGGACATAACTTGAAGACAGGAGAACTATGTACAGAAGATGAGGTAATCAGTCCCTCAACCTAGCAGTAGGCACCGTAGTCGTGGAGATTCTGAAGCAGAAGCAAGGCACCTGACGCTTATATAGTAACGTCAGGTGGAAATGGGACGGGTAGCAGACGAGGGCATAGTCACTGGTAGGCGGGATTCCCCAGTGGAAGTAGGTCCTACCCAAAGAGATGGGTTAGTTGTAGTAGTAGTTGTCGTAGTCGTGAAGGTTATGTACATGTCCTCAGAATCAAGATTCCATGATGTTGCAGTGTCTGACAGGTTGTACAAGAATGGTATACCTCATCTTCTGTACATAGTTCTCCTGTCTTCAAGTTATGTCCTAGAATTTGTATTGATAAAGCCACTGGATGGCGAAACGTCTACAATAAAGATACCCAGATGTTGCACATGTGTCTCAGTTTCATCTTGTCGGTATTGTATACGATTCTTGCACAACCACATCCATGTATATTTCCGTAAATATGCACACATATTTACATACACACTCACGCACCTACATATTTATGTAAACATAAATTGCCAAGGAAAAACACCTTAAATCAAACAATGGTGTCATACAAACAGTGTAATACGCTTTCCCCTCACGCACTCTTCCATATATTGCTCAATATTCATACGTTCCTCACCTACATTCTTGCCCACTCAAACCCACACGCCTCAGAATGGGAGGCTAGCATGTTGCTTCCCATTGACCTACAAATTCCTTAAATCACACAGCCGAAAATTCCTATAACCCTCTGTAAATTCAGTATTCCATTTCCTACCATATACTGCCCGATTGCGGCACTTAGATCTGTAAAATGTCGCTGCCAGCACCTTTATCCTTTCACCCGCTCCTACATCTCTCATTGCCCATGATGTGAACACGAAATCAGTTACCAGATATGCCACTGTGTTTTTAACCTGCGCTCCCACCCCATCAATATCTAAACTTAACACTCGCAATACCTGCAACCCACCCCCTCCCACAAATCGAATTACCCTTCCAAACCATTCCCTGACCCTCCCTATGCATTCACAAAAATATACAACATGAAAAATGGTTTCTACTTCACCACACGCTCAACACTCCCCGCCTTCCCTGAGCTTTCGATTAAATAAGATGATCCCAGACGGCAGAATCCCATGTAAAAAGCTATACATCACCTCTCCTACACTCGGACTAATGTGCAACTTCCGGAGACGTTCCCGTATGTTGCGCCAGGCATACATCGGGTATGCTCCTTCCACAGCAGCCACCTCCAACCCCATCCCCCCACTCCCTCGATTATGCGCAGCCTGACTCGAGCTGGATCCCTCACCACCATCAAAAATCTCAACATCGCCTCCTCTACTCGCAAATCCTTCCCCGCTCACCAACGTTTTATGTCCGCATACACTTTCTCGATCCCCCCTCCTTATTCCCACGCTCCCGCAGATAACTCCGTTTCACGAAAATACTCATAATCATTCGTTCCAGCGGTATGAGCCCCAGCCCTCCTTGGCCAATCGGCAAAGTAATTACCCCTCTGCTTAACCACTCACAGCCAGATCCCCAAATGAACCGATAAACCCTACACAACAATTTCGTGACCTCTCGGCGCATTAACGGATACATGACCACCACATAATTTACTATATAATTTACTATATAATAGTACGTTTGTCGCAATTACTCTTTGGTGCAATGTGAGATTTGCAGACCTCAATCCTCCTAATCTTTTTAACACACTGTCCACGGCCATCACCGAGTTCACCTCACGTGCCACCAACGGATCACAAACATACACAATCCCACATATCTTAAGCTGGTCCACCACGCTCCACCTACCCCTCATGCCCCACTCATTTGGTCTCAATTTCCCACTGCCATGAACTTAGTCTTCGTCGCATTAATTCTTATCCCTGTCGCCTCTCCAAACATGTCCACGATTCCTTCCACCTGCTGCAAGTCTACATCACCTCCTACCAAGACCGATGTGTCATCTATGTAACCCACAATACCAGGCCACCCATCGCTCTCATAACCCCCCAAACCCCCGAAAACTCTAGCCCACACCACTCTATAAAAAGGATCTTGAAAACACACAAACAATAATTGTGAAAGGGGCCAACCTTGCCTCAAACCCTGACCCATCTGAACTGGCACACCTAACTTTCCATTGACCTGCACACGCATAGTCGCCCCTGTGTATTAAGTCTGTGCCCAAGAGATGATTTCATTCCCAAAACCCTGCCAACATATGAACTGCCACAAAGCTCCTCTCTTTCTACACTATCATATGCAGTAGCTCAATCCAAAGCTAAAATCCCTTGCCCCCCACCCGACACCTGTCTCCTTTCTATGAAACCACGAATCATCCCGTGACCTTCAAATGTGGACCTGCCTGGTATCCCGTATTGTCCCCTAACTATAACTTTTTCCATCACCTTTTTCAGTCTATTCCCCAATATCCTCGCGAACAACTTGTAACCACTGCACATAAGTGAAATGGCCCTATAATCCAGAACTGTTGATCGATCCCCTTTTGACACCAATACCACCACTGCCGTCCGTTGTATAACCCCTTTAGTCTTTAAGATGTTAAACAACCGTACCAAAAACGCTCTCATCACACCCCAGTTTGTTACGTAGAAATCACTCGGGAGCCCATCAATGCCAGGGGCTTTAACTAAGCTCGCCCCAGCCAGAGCCTGCTATATTTCGCACTCCGAAATAGGCCCTTCCAATGCTTCTCTGTCTTGCATACTAAGCCCACACTGCATGTTATTACCGATTTCCCGTAGTGCTATATTACTTATCCCAACGCTTGTCATGTAGGTCTTAAACCACGCATCTATATACCCACTCATGCCCTCCATCATCACCAACAACACTTGGCCCTAGTGATAGCCATCTCTACCTGCGTGCACTGTTAACCCCATCATTTCTGTAGCTGCTCTCCGCTGCCTCTGTTCCCTCAACACTCATGCCAAAGGCTGATCCCCATAGAGAACCTCC
The DNA here is from genome assembly GCF_026875155.1 of Cherax quadricarinatus. NCBI lineage: Eukaryota > Metazoa > Arthropoda > Malacostraca > Decapoda > Parastacidae > Cherax > Cherax quadricarinatus. Next base: position 28,538,534 of record NC_069431.1, read on the forward strand.
TCCAAACCTCCCACCACCCGAGCACCATCAAAACGATCATTATGCAAGCCCTTTAAACTGTCCTTTAAATCCTCAATTTCCTCTACAGGGTATCGTGCACCATCGCCCACATAACAATCATGTAACTGTCCTTCCAAATACCCCTGAAGCCCGTACAACATTTGAATATTTTCCCACCCTCGCCGAACATAAAAATCCCGGATGCATGTCTTAGCCACCATATCCCACCACCAAACCAAGTCACCATCCCCAGGGGCCTCCGCCCACAAACCCTCCCACAAAGTCGCAAATGATTGGCTGCTCTCATCCCCTTTCAACAATTTAACATTCAATTTCCAATAACTATGATTCCTTCTAGGTAATCCCACCCACCCTACGTCTACGAGAACCCCTCTATGATCGGAAAACACCACATCCATGATACGCACGCTCTTAACTGCGATGGTATGTGGTACATACACTCTATCAAGTTGTGCCGCATATCCACGACCTACAAAAGTATGCTCAACCTCACCCCCCCAACCACGTCCATTAATCCATTAGTCCATTAATCCCGCCCCAATCAATAAATCCCCCAACACCCCAGAAAAGTGTCCACTTCCCCGGGGTTTAACATCCCTACGCCGGATCACACAATTCCAATCCCCTCCTATGAGCATCACTTCAAGGAGTGACCACAAATAGTAAATTAATACCTCCTTCACAAAGGTAGTTTTTACATGCCCATCATTCTCAGCCGGTCCATACATGCACACGAAGGCAGCCTTCACCCTGCCCCATAGACCTTCCACCCTTATTACCCTCCCCTCCCCACCCTCGCAATGTCTCACAACAAACGGGCTAGTCTCCCTGATCATGATGGCAATGCCACCTTACAACCTTATAGCATTCTCCACATACATATCATACCCATCTATCAGCAACTCACTTCCTAATTTATGATTGTGTTCCTGTACGAACACAACGCCAACATTATTATGCACTAATAATTCTCCGAACCATGCATGCTTTTGCACACTCCTCAAACCATTAATATTTATTGTCAGGCACTTAAATTGGTCAGTGGGGGTTTTCCTCTCGATACTGAATGTTTCTCACCTAATCTTTTGTTCCTACCTTTTTCAACCCCCCCCCTTTTGAAGCACTCTTGACCAACCCCTGAGCTTTAGGTCCACAGGACCCTCTCTGTGCCACATCCGCCCAGGTTTTTTTTCCCTGATCGCTGGGCTGGCATCAGCACTTTCTCAGAGTCTGAAAGTGCAACAGAGCGCTTTCGCGTTACACTTTCCACCTGCATGTCTTCATCCACAGAGCAGTCTTGGTGGATTTCCACCTCCACCGTATGTTTCAGCAAGGTGTCAGGGACGCCCACGACCAGCTGCTCTTCATGTCCAGCATCCACCTTCACAGCAGGTCCCAGATTTAGAGATGGGTCCGTAGCAGGACTCATGCTCCTCTCTGTAAATAATGCACCCAGCACAGAGGCAATGGATTCCTCTACGTTGTTGTTATGCACATCTTGCAGAGCCGGGCCATCTACTGGTTTCACTTCCAAAGAAGGCGACACTTCCGGGAGTGTGGCACATGCTGTTTCAGTCGACCTCTCAACCTCCTCGCTCCAAGACAATCCTGATGGTATCACCGGCACACCAGGCACATCTTGCCCTGCAGCTTCCTCCTCAATGTCCGTGTTTTGTTGCCCAACCTTGGCACCTCATTGTCGTTCACACTATACCGCCACATGATCATATGCGCCACACAACCTGCAAGTGTGGCGTTGCCCTGCATATGACACCATTACCTGAGTTCTGAAGTCTTGCAAGATCACGTAAGAAGGGATTGGGTGCCGTAATATCATCTTTACAGAAAACGTGCTTTCTGGTATTCCTGCATATGGACCGTCAGACCACCTCCCTACTGTAGCCATATGTTTGGTGCCATAATTCCCCAGTACAGCTCTAATGTCAGACACATCAGCCTCAAAGGCACATTTCTGACCTTTACCCACGTAGCTTGACAGACAATGCGGGGTTAACCACTAGATTAACCTCCTGGAACTTGTCGACCACCTCCTCGTAAACATGAGCCGAGCAGAACTTCACAAAGATCCGTGATACGCCATTCATTGCCACACCTCACAAGTCCTCGTTGGCAATACCATAGGTATCACGAATTATCGCAGGCAATAGTAGCGCCGTAGACGGTCCAAGCAAGTCCCCACGGGTCAATTCAACACACACAGTATTGACGCGGCGCCTTGCCGCTATGTTGTGAAAATGAAAACTATAGGGGGCAGCAGTAGCACACGTCCTCTCTACTCAAAGGCTGAGAGACGAATGATGACTAGAGGAAGATTAGGTAATAAGGCAGAGGCAGGTACCACTTTAGACTCACTGGTCACTACACCATCTACAATACTTTCACATACTAATTCCTACTATTCTATCGCCTAAATTAATGTTTGAGTATCGTGGTGCTCTGTTGGGCACCTGAGATCTTAGATTAAGTCTTGAATACGTGTGTGTTGACAGGCGGAAGCCATACCTAGTAATGTGCCAGATGTAGTGTCATGTTGTGTATACGTGATTGATTATGTATGTGCGTCGTTGTGTGTGTTTGTATTTATCACAATGTTTTATTGTACAATCTTTATAATTTCCAGTGTTTGATTTTTTTTGGACACTCTTGTTCATACCCTTGTAATGTTGTGTTTTTATTATATATAACCTTGTTAGTGGTATTCTTAAATAAAAAGCAAAATATCACTGTAATATATAGTGTGTTGTGTGTGAGAGTGTAATACCACTGTAATATACGGTGTGTGTGTGAGAGTGTATTACCACTGTAATATACGGTGTGTTGTGTGTGAGAGTGTAATACCACTGTAATATACGGTGTGTTGTGTGTGAGAGTGTATTACCACTGTAATATACGGTGTGTTGTGTGTGAGAGTGTAATACCACTGTAATATACGGTGTGTGTGTGAGAGTGTATTACCACTGTAATATACGGTGTGTTGTGTGTGCGAGTGTAATACCACCGTAATATACGGTGTGTGTGTGAGAGTGTATTACCACTGTAATATACGGTGTGTTGTGTGTGAGAGTGTAATACCATGTAATACACGGTGTGTTGTGTGTTAGAGTGTAATACCACTGTAATATACGGTGTGCTGTGTGCGAGAGTGTATTACCACTGTAATATACGGTGTGTTGGGTGGGAGGGTGTAATACCACTGTAATATACGGTGTGTTGTGTGTGAGAGTGTATTACCACTGTAATATACGGTGTGTTGGGTGGGAGGGTGTATTACCACTGTAATATACGGTGTGTTGTGTGTGAGAGTGTAATAGCACTGTAATATACGGTGTGCTGTGTGTGAGAGTGCGATACCACTGTAATATACGGTGTGTTGGGTGGGAGGGTGTAATACCACTGTAATATACGGTGTGTGTGTGAGAGTGTATTACCACTGTAATATACGGTGTGTTGTGTGTGAGAGTGTAATACCACTGTAATATACGGTGTGTTGTGTGTTAGAGTGTAATACCACTGTAATATACGGTGTGTTGTGTGCGAGAGTGTATTACCACTGTAATATACGGTGTGTTGGGTGGGAGGGTGTAATACCACTGTAATATACGGTGTGTTGTGTGTGAGAGTGTATTACCACTGTAATATACGGTGTGTTGGGTGGGAGGGTGTATTACCACTGTAATATACGGTGTGTTGTGTGTGAGAGTGTAATAGCACTGTAATATACGTGTTGTTGTGTGTGAGAGTGTAATAGCACTGTAATATACTGTGTGATGTGTGTGAGAGTGTATTACCACTGTAATATACGGTGTGTTGGGTGGGAGGGTGTATTACCACTGTAATATACGGTGTGTTGTGTGTGAGAGTGTAATACCACTGTAATATACGGTGTGTTGTGTGTGAGAGTGTATTACCACTGTAATATACGGTGTGTTGTGTGTGAGAGTGTAATACCACTGTAATATACGGTGTGTTGTGTGTGAGAGTGTAATACCACTGTAATATACGGTGTGTTGTGTGTGAGAGTGTAATACCACTGTAATATACGGTGTGTTGTGTGTGAGAGTGTAATACCACTGTAATATACGGTGTGTTGGGTGGGAGGGTGTAATACCACTGTAATATACGGTGTGTTGTGTGTGAGGGTGTATTACCATCGTACTATATAGTGTCGTTATTATGTGTTAGGGATATTGGGATTCTTGTGCATTAATTAATTATTCGTGTATCTTTTTAATTATTTCGGTCACCTTGTATCGCATTGTTTTAAATAAAATATAAAAAAAATCCTACTATTCTCAATATATTATTGAATCAAACTTTGCTATGTATTATTTTTATTTTATTCACTACACAAACACTAACAAAGGGAAATACAAAAGTATATAACCACCAGTTAAGTAGCCAAATGCTTCATGCCAACTAAAAAACGTCATTAGAGTACCTTAAGATACTCCTTCACAACTTTAAAGTAAAACGATACGAAAGATCTATCAAAGGAAGCAAAAGTAGAGGCAGAGAAGAAGCAACAAGAAAATAAGCAGCAGCAGCAACAGAAGAAACAACACCAGAAGAAAAAGCAGCAGCAGTAGAAGCAGCAGCAGCAGCAGGAGCAGCAGCAGAAGGAGAAGCAGCAGCAGCAGGAACAGGAGCAAAAGCAGGAGCAGGAGCAGCAGAAGCAGGAGCAAAAGCAGGAGCAGCAGAAGCAGGAGCAAAAGCAGGAGCAGCAGCAGAAGCAGCAGTAGAAGCAACACAAACAAGCAGGAGCAGCAGCAGAAGCAACAGTAGAAGCAGCACAAACAAGCAAACGAACTAGAGAAAGTGGAGAGCAGTAGTAGAACTGAAAGGACTGACAACGAAAAAAAAAGAAAATGTCAGCAAGGCGAACACTTCTTTTGTGCTCCTTAAACCTGTCAGCAAGAGTGGCCGGTTTCACCTAAGTAACAGAGAGGGCCAGAGGAGCAGGAAATGGAGTAGACTCTGGAAGCTTCTGTGGCAGAAGTGTGAACTATATGAACTAAATTGGCAGGAGAAGTATGAATTAAATTGGCGAAAAGTAAGTTTGATAACCCAATGGACGGATGGTATTTCTAAGATTTAAGAGACTGGAAATATAGATATGGAAAAAGAACAGATTTCTCAGGAGAAGGTAGTTTGGGAGAGATATTTATTTAGCATGAGTGTAGGACGAGTTAATGACACTGGGAGGAAACGAAAGGTAAGAGAACCAGCTACAAAAAGTGAAAATTTCAGAATGGAGAAGCTGAGGGTTGCAGGTTGGAAGAGACTAGAGTCATGTGGTCAAAGAGCAAAGATATATACACAGCGAAGCCAGAAAGGAGGCCATACCCCACTAGTAAGAAGTAGTCCTTCATCTCTAGGCCCTCGGGTAGAGAGGACGTACTTGGAACAGCACTTTGACCCCTGGTGGAAGGTGACAGTACTTTCATTATGGCGGAGAGTGGCCGAAGACGTGCCAATACTGTTTGTTTAGAACTGGTGAGGGGCGTGCTCAATGCCCAGAATACCAACATGTTGCTGACGGCGATATTGTGGGACACGTATGGCATCGCTAATGAAGACCTTTATGGTGTTTCACTGAATGGTGTGGCACGAATTTTCATCAAGTTCCAGCTGAGCAGTACATATGAAAACATGGTGGCCAGGTATCAGGAAGTGGTTAGAATGGTTACCCCTGGTGTTAGTGTCCGTCTTCACGACGTATCAAGGTTCTACACCTGGGTTAAGGTGCGTAATGTGCCTTTCGAGGCTGATGAGAGTGACTTACGGCAGATGTTCGAAAGATATGGGACGATCCATATGGCGACATTGGGACGTTGGTGAGATGGGCCACTAGTTGGCTTCCCTGAAGGGACATTTTCCCTTAAAATGTCTCTGAGGCATCCTATTCCATCATATGTGGGAATGGAGGACTTCCGGACTAAGGTGTACGTAACATACACAGGTCAGAGGCATACGTGCGGTGTGTGTGGGGCGTACGACCACAAAGAGGTGAATTGTCCAACACGACGTGGGAGACCTGAGGCTGAGGCGAGGTCTGATGGTACTATGGACCGACTGACTTATGCAGCGGCAACGCAACGTAACCATTCGTCATGGGAGGCGTGGAGTGTGGAGGTGGAGAGGGAGGAGGCGTCGTCGCCTGAGTGTGTGACACTCACTGGACTTGACAAGGACGTAGGCTTGGTGTCGGCGAAGAGTGGTGAAGAGTCTGCAATTGCTCACCATGTTTTGGAAGCTACAATTCAGGAGGCCCTGGACGACTTACTGGATGTTTCGGTGTCTAATGTGGTCAATGCTGGTTTGGATATTGTGAGTGTGGAGGCAGAGGTGGGTGGCCTCAATGAGAAGGATGTGAGTGGTGAGGGGCGGGTTCAGAGTGTGGCAGTGGAGGTCCACAGGGATGTTGCCCAGGAGGAGGCGAAGCATGAGAAGCATAGCTCTCACAAGAGGATGGCTGTCATTTCTGATAGTGAGGATGTTTTGATGCCTGGGCAAAGGACTGGGAAGGAAGCCTGGCATGATGTAACGCCTAGAGATAAAGGTGGCTTAAAGAATGTTGAGTGTGACCAAGGGGAAGGTGAGGGGAAGTGTGGGGGGTGGAGTGGGGATTCTCACCAGGGTTCTAAGTGTGTTAGGGTGCCTAAGGGAAAGCCCTCATTACAGCCTTCAGATGTCTTACTTTAAATGTTAATGGGTTGAAGGCAGTGAGCGAATGTAAAGTTCTGGAGGGTTATTTGAGGAGATATGTGCCAGACCTTATGTTCTTGCAGGAGCATAATTATAAATATTTAGGTGAATTGCCAATTACTGGATATGACGTGTACATGGGTTGTTCTACACAACTGAAAGTGGTGTGGCGCTATTAATTAAGGAAGCCTGCCCATTTCTTTTGCATAGGTGTGAGGTAGGGGAAGAGGGGCAGGTGGTTAGGGTGGATGGTATGTGGGGTGGGGTTTGGGTGGGTTTCATTGGGGTGTATGGGCCAGTGGAAGGGGACATGGGTGTTAAAAATAGATTCTTTAGGGATGTTCTTGTCTGCCATTTAAGATCGCTGCCAGACATTACAATTACAGGGGGTGATTGGAACTGTGTTGTACGATGTAAGGATGTGGAGCCTAGGGGTAGGTTTTTTTTCTGGGTTTTTAGGGGATCTGTTGCGAGGTGTTGGAGGGGAGGTGAGCGGAGTGGCGCATACGTTTATTAAGCGTGATTATGTGGCGAGGCCTGATCGCATTTATGTATTTCGGGGGGTGAGGGTGAGCAGTGTATGTGCATTGAATGTAAGCTTCTCTGACCATCGAGGGGTTATCGTGGACTTAAATTGGGAGGGTTTGCCAAAGAGTTTCAGAGGTTACTGGAAGATGAATGTTGGGTTATTGAAAACAGGGGGGGGGAGGAAATCTTTTGAGTGCACTTGGAAGAGGGGGTGGGCTGATGGATGGGGGGGGGTTGATGTTATTGGGTGGTGGGACACAGTCGGTAAGGGGAAGATTAGGGATTTTTATCAGAAGAGGGGTAAAGAAGAGAGGCAGTTTCAATATGGGATTTTAAATTACCTTGAGGGTCAACTACAAGAATGCTATATGGGAGGGCGGGTGCATATCCGATGGGTGAGATTGAGGGTTTGAAACAACGGATTAGGAATATTCAAAGTCGCAATTTTGATGCTGCAAGGGTTGCAGGGGGCCTTGATGAGGTCTTATGGAGGGACCGTCCATCGGCATATGCCTTGCATGAGCAGGGGATACGTTGTAGGGCAATGGAACTGATGAGTTTGTGGGTACAGGAGCAATTGGTGGGATATCGTCAGGGGCAGGTGCTTTCGTCAACAGAGGGTATAGGTTGTTATGTGGATGCATGGTATGAGAAGAATGGTAAAAGTGTGGGGGTTCATTGTGAGGCGTTAGGAGTGATGGGTGACTGGATAAACTGTAATCTAGTGCATAGAGATCGATTGAAATTAAGTGGGCCTATAAGTGAGAAGGAGATTAGGATGGCAGTGGAGGGGATGAGCATGGGTAAATCGCCTGGTATTGATGGCATCCCTTGTGATTTTTATAGGGAAAACTCGGAGTGTTTGCATGGTTTTTTAGTGGAGTTATTTAATGCCATGAAAACCAGGGGCAGGTTGGAGAAACAGCAGAGAATGGGTGTAGTGGTCATGGTCCCTAAAAAGAAGTCTTGTGAATGTGTGCATGACTACAGTTCGATCACCTTAATGTGTGGTGATTACAAGATCTTTGCTACAGTGTTAGGAAATAGGTTGAAAGGTGTTCTTGCCAGGGTTTTGGACGTGGGTCAATATGGAGTGCCTGGGTGTTCGATGTGTGTGGGGCAGGGGATTATAGGTAGGTTTGTAGATGAAAGTGGGGAGAACATCAAGGGTGGCGTTTTAGCATTAGATTGGCATGCAGCATATGACTGTGTGGAGTGTGAGACATTGTGGAAGTTTATGCAATGGCAGGGTTTGGAGGGAAATCGTCAGTTGGGCTAAGGTGTTGTATGAGCAGGCAATGGTTAGGGTGCAAGTGAATGGTAGATTAGGTCAACCTGTTAGGATGGAACTGGGTTTAAGGCAGGGATGCCCTGTGTCGCAGCTTCTCTTTGCATTGCTCCAAGACCCATTCTATAGGGCTGTGCGTTGGGGCGTATGGGAAGGGATGGAGAGGGATGGGGTGTCTGTGGAACCAGGGATCGTAGGATACGTTGATGACACTACAGTGCTATTTAGAAGGTCTGAAGATTTACGTAGGGTTAATGAGTTGGTGGAGAGTTTTGGCATGGCAACGGGGATGACGCTTAACAGGGATAAGTCGATGTTATTGAGGGTGGGGGATGGTGTGGGTAGGGTATTCAAACAGGGTGATGGTTGGCTCCTGGTAAGTAGACTTAAGGTATGTTTGGTTGTTCACATGGAAAATCTCCTGGAGGAATGGAAGTGAATTCAAAAGAAGCAGTGGATAGGGTTTTGGGTAGATTGGCAGGTTTACATACAGGGGGTTTGATACTGCACCAGCATGCTATTCCTTGGAAACATGTGATGAGAAGCGTCTGTTGAAGCGCGTGTATCGATATATTTGGGGTTCAGGTTGTGAATGGTTGTCGAGAGATGTTGTGTGTCTACCGGTACGCGGAGGGCTGGGGTTAATGGCGCTGCATCAGAGGTTGTTGGGTATGTAAGTTAAACACAGTTATTTGAGGGAGGTAGAATCACAGGTACGGGCTTGACTATGGGCGAGAAGGGACTTGGTACGTTGGGTGAGGGGTAGGGATGTTCAGGTGTGTGAGGGAATGTTGAGGTTGTTGTGTTATGCAAGGTAACCACATGGGGTTAAGATAGGTACACTGGCTTGGGTGGGTGGTGGGGAGGTAGTTGCTAGGGTTGAGGGTTTGTATCCAATGTATGCATGGAGTGATATATGGGGGCGCCTGAAAGGGTTGCGATTGAAGGCTGTGGTGCAGGAGGTAATGTTTAAATTTCTCCATAATATGTTGCCATCTGGGGAGGTGTTAGATAATAGGCGTGCACAGGAGGGACGGGAGTGTTGCGAGTGTGGGGATATTGACACTGTTTTTCATGTAGAATATTTTTGTGCAAGGTTGGAACACGTGAGAGAGTGGTTTAGCAGGGTTTTACGTATGGTGGGTGGGGGTGGTATTTGTGTTTTACGGGCATTAAGCTTGGATGTGGGGGGTTGGGGTGCCGGTACAAAATGCGATGGGTTATCTGGTTGCTGACTTCATGTATACTTCATGGGTTTTACTGAGAGCGCCAGTGGGGGAGCGACTTAGGGCCCTGGCAGCGATATTTTATGGAACACAAAGGAGGAATACGGATATCACTGGGAACAGATGGTATTTCACTTTCTCGGATGGATATAAGATAAGATAAGATAAGATAAGATTTCGTTCGGATTTTTAACCCCGGAGGGTTAGCCACCCAGGATAACCCAAGAAAGTCAGTGCGTCATCGAGGACTGTCTAACTTATTTCCATTGGGGTCCTTAATCTTGTCCCCCAGGATGCGACCCACACCAGTCGACTAACACCCAGGTACCTATTTGCTGCTAGGTGAACAGGACAACAGGTGTAAGGAAACGTGTCGAAATGTTTCCACCCGCCGGGAATCGAACCCGGGTCCTCCGTGTGTGAAGCGGAAGCTTTAGCCACCAGGCCACCGGGTCACCGGTTGGAGGACTTATGGGTGTTACGGATTCAGGGGACATGACGAAGCTGGCTTCTTGAGGAAGGCGCGAGTGTGATTGGTGCATTTAGAGGACAAGAGGTGTAATGCGCGTTGTGTGGGTTAAGTGAGTGGCTTGGTGTCAGGGAACTTTTAATGACATGTGTTATGCGAGGTGGGGGTTGTGACCTGGTTGTGGGTAAGTTTATGATTCTTCTTATTTTAATGTGGGGATATGCGAAACACGGGGGTTGTGAGGCAGCCAGATTCCCATCAGGAAACTGGTATGAGTAAAATGAAGCTTTGATTTCGCAATGTATGAAGTCTGGTACTTTCTGTGACTGTGCAATATGAATGTGAAGGTTCTTATTATGTGTATACCTCTACTTATTATGTACTTATTATGTGTATACCTCTACTTATTATGTACTTATTATGTGTATACCTCTACTTATTATGTACTTATTATGTGTATACCTCTGTATTCATTGTGGTTTTTGTATGTATGTAATACACGTTTTATGCATTTGTACTTCCTCTGTTTTGCAGGGATGTGGTTATGTATGAAGCGTGTTTCAGAATGTTTCTATATTCAAACATGTTAATGAATGTTATTTTATAGTTTTGGTTACGATGGTGACGGCAGGTACAGCTGTTGTGAATAGGGGGGAGGGGGTTGCAGTGTGTGCTGTATTCTTACAGTAATGATTTGTACAGGGATGTTGCGTCCGGGTTGTTATAATGTTTCATTTCTAGGTTTCCATAAGCTTCAGTTTTATGTCTGCGTCTCTGTGAAACACATGTTAAACTACATGTTTCCTTGTGTTACAATTTAAGTTATATGTTTTGTTTTCATTTATATATTGTTATTATGTGTTAGAACCACTGTGATGTAACATTATGCATTATTTCTTGGATGTTTGGTAATGTGTTTTTTTTTTCATGCATAGAGAGGAATACTGTGTATGTGTTATACACATGTGCACACTGCTTTATTTTGGTTGTATTGTATACACAGTTTTTAAATAAAATATAAAAAAGTAAGAAGAAGTAAAGTTTCGAAATGCTCAACATCGGGTTAGCAAGAACAGGGGGCGAAACAGAGTCCATAGAAATACCAAAGGTTTGTGAATAAAATTTACCCTGAAAGAAAAAAAAAAAGACTTCGAATCCACCCCAAGACAAATAATATCAAGAAAAACTTCAGTGGGTATAGGGAGAGAAAGTTGCCCTTCAGTGGTCTTTACCCTGAAAAAAAAATAGAGAATTGTCAACCCTTCTAGTTTTCACAGACTCATTTTGTTGAAACATTCCTTATTCACAACATTCCTAACCTGAATCTTAGTGCTGATTTTGACTCTAATGATGCCTGCCTTTCTCTTTACGTTGTCAGATGCTCTAAAATTCAGAAAACTCATGACCTGACCTGGTCTTTGCCTTCTCGTCTGCTTACCACTTCATCTTTCCTCTATTTTTTTTTTTTTTTGCCTTTCTATTTTGTCTCGATGGGTTCTTTCCAAAGGAGGTTTTGTCTCTCAGGGATTTTTGTCGTATACCTGTGGGTCAGTAGCTCTCACACAGTGCTTCTCTGTTGTCTTGTTCTTGTGCATTACCTCTACCACCATTACTGTTATTGCTTCTTCATTACTACTACTACACTCTCTGCCTTTATTTTTCTCTAATTTTCAACTTCTACTACTTTTCCTACCTTCATATTTATACATCTAGCATTATTGCGCTACTACTCTATCATCTCTACGACCACTACTACCATTTCCAATACTACTTCCCTTACTGCTAATAATACCCATACTTCTACTACTACCTCTTCCACTAGTGTGACCACTTCTACTAGTACAACCACTTTCAATATTACTATTACTGCTAATACTGCTACTTCTTCTTCTACCATTGCTGTTCCATTCTTTCTCCTCTTCCTCCTGATCTATCTTCTGTCTTTCTCTGTCTTGTTTTCCATTACATTGTAAGCATTACTACTAACTCTTTTGCTACCACTATACCATTACTACCACCACTACTACTAATACTACCACCTCATCACTATTACTACTACCACTATTACTTCTGCTATTCTACGTCCTCCACCAACACCACTGCTACTACCGCTACTTACATTACCATTATCATTTCCTTCTTCCCCCCCCCCCTCATTTATTTTGGCCTTCCCTTCTCGCTTCAGTGTAACTTGTCAGTAGCCCAAGTCGGAAAGAAACGTCATGATTGCTTTTCTTCTCCTTTGTATATATTAATGGTGATTAGATACAGTTTGACCACTAGTAGGCGAATGGGTAGATAGCCAAAGGGGCAGCAGCAAATATCATTTATAAATCCAGGGGAATGGAGGCACACTCGGCATTTTAACATATTTTAACAAGCTTGACAACATTTGGAGATCTTCCCCCATCCTCGCCCATCAAAATACTAGAAGCATGAATAACGAATGGAACAATTTGGAATTAAGAGAACCTTTCGTTCTAACGTCCCAGAGGGTTTCGTCGGCAGTCCATGAAGGTGTCCAAATTAATGAAAATACTAGCTAGGATGGTCAGTCTTCGATCAATTTAGTCATTCACTTGAACTCTGATAAGTACGTTCACAAATGGGGTAAATATCTCACCTCCCTCCCCTTACCCCCCCCCTCAAATCTTCCTTAACCCCCTCTATCTTGCACTCATTCCTCCATCTTCCCCCTTCACTCCTCCCCCACCCCTGCCCCAGGTCACCATCTGGAAAAGACCCGGGCCGAGACATGTACCGGAGAATCATTCTAGTCCCCCCCTCCCATTCTTCAGGAACAATGCCAGCTTTACTGTGTCAGTCTCATATATTATTACTTTAGGGATTATATTATTGTAACGTGAGGTAAAAAATGGGATTTACACATTTCTGTTTATCTTTGTTTACTTGTAACGAGTCCTTTAACAGCAGAAGAGTTTGATCCCAAACGGCAGACTTTTAGGTACAACCATACCACATAAGAGCATAGGAAAGAGGAGCACTGCAGCAGGCCTGTTGGCCCATACTAGGTAGGTCCTTCACAGTCCATCCCACTAATAGAATATTTGCCCAACCCAATTTTCAATGTTACCCAAGAAATAAGCGTTGATAATTATATTTACTCATATTTAGCTGGGAAGACCTTAGCGAGGGACAATCTTCATATCACGAGTGTGTTTCCAAGATTATTCGCAGGTGACGCGGCTCCATTGGTCCTTCCTCTATTTTTATTGCAGAAGAAAAATGTACAGGAATACTTTTTGGAATAAAATTATCAACAAAATTTGTGATGACAGTAATCACTTCATTTTAAAAAAGCCCTCACAAATTTCTACAAAAATTGCAGCAAACAAAATAAATTTTATTTTATTACTAATCAAATAATTAGGGACAATATGGAAATATTTATAAATAAGATTTAAAATGAAGACGAAACTTTTTGAAACATTAAAGATAATATAATGTGAAATGGTGGAGTTTGGGTGAGTCACATGACCTGGTCTTCGTAACTCACTTTAACGACAAGTGGGCTGACCACCGACCTCCCTCGACTCCAACTCTCACGCGTTAACAACTTTGACTCAAGTTACACGCCCTTCACCTCTCCACCGACGGTCCCCACACACACACGCTGACTTCTCCAACACACTCTTCCCCTACACACGCCTCTCTTCTCTTCACAAACACTCTTTCCCCACACGCCCCTGATCTCTCTTTACACCAGATTTTTATATTATTATTATAATAATGGGGAGCGCTAAACCCATAGGATTATACAGCGCATGTGGGAGGGGGGAACTGGAGCACAGATCCAATTCTCTAGATCAAGAGCCCCTCACCAGCGTCAAGGAACCTCCCTTGAGAGATTTACACACAGAACATACTCTTAATAAAAGTATTTCATATTGACTCATTGACAATCCTTAAACAGTAATTAACCCACACAGTGGATTCCCATTTCCTGTTCGTGAGTCACAACATTTTATCACTTTATTCTTAAATTTCATTTATTGACATTGTGGTATGTTATAATTAGTTGTCTTCTAGTGACAGAGGAGAATCTAGCCTAACTAAACCTACCTAGCCATGACTAGCCATTAATAACGTAACTCCAGAAATTTGCTGAAAACCGTAAGAGAAATCCAAAGAATTTGTAAAGATGAGTTGACTCACACGACCCTGACCTCACGACCCTGACCTCACGACCCTGACCTCACGACCCTGACCTCACGACCCTGACCTCACGACCCTGGCCTCACGACCCTGACCTCACGACCCTGACCTCACGACCCCTGACCTCACGACCCTGACCTCACGACCCTGACCTCACGACCCTGGCCTCACGACCCTGACCTCACGACCCTGACCTCACGACCCTGACCTCACGACCCTGGCCTCACGACCCTGACCTCACGACCCTGACCTCACGACCCTGACCTCACGACCCTGACCTCACGACCCTGATCTCACGACCCTGACCTCACGACCCTGACCTCACGACCCTGACCTCACGACCCTGGCCTCACGACCCTGACCTCACGACCCTGAGCTCACGACCCTGACCTCACGACCCTGGCCTCACGACCTGACCTCACGACCCTGACCTCACGACCCTGACCTCACGACCCTGACCTCACGACCCTGACCTCACGACCCTGACCTCACGACCCTGACCTCACGACCCTGACCTCACGACCCTGACCTCACGACCCTGACCTCACGACCCTGACCTCACGACCCTGATCTCACGACCCTGATCTTACCCTAAGTACACAAAATAACATTCAGTACCCTACACACTCCATACCCACGCTACCCACACACTCCATACAATCTAGAGCAAACAACCGATGACATGTTCACATGAAGAACATCCACTGACACTCATATAAAACATCCACTGACACTCATATAAAACATCCACTGACACTCACATAGAACATCCACTGACACTCATATAGAACATCCACTGACACTCATATAAAACATCCACTGACACTCACATAGAACATCCACTGACACTCATATAGAACATCCACTGATACTCATATAGAACATCCACTGACACTCATATAGAACATCCACTGATACTCATATAGAACATCCACTGACACTCATATAAAACATCCACTGATACTCATATAGAACATCCACTGACACTCACATAGAACATCCACTGACACTCATATAGAACATCCACTGACACTCATATAGAACATCCACTGACATGCTCTCGTATAGAACAACTAGTGATAGACTCATACAGAATATCTCCTGACATACTCATAATTGAACATCCACTGACACTCAAAGAACATCTTCTGACTCACAGAAAATATACTGAGTTGTATCGAACATCCACTGACATGCAGAACATTCACTGACATACACTTAAGTAGAACATCCACGGATATTCACTCATAGAACATCCATTGACTTACATTCATATAGAACATGCACTGATACATGCTCATGCTGAACATCAACTGACATTCTCATACAGAAGATCCACTTCAAACACTTACACAGAACATTCACTCATACAGAACATCCACTCATATAGAACATCCACTCATATAGAACATTTACTGACATACTCTCACACAGAACTTCCACTGACAAACACTCATACAGAACATCCACTGACAATCGTACAGAACACTCACTGGCACACACTCGTATAGAACACCCACTATAATTCACATTTAGAACATCTACAGTCATCCAATGGTGCTCTGCTAAAACTGTCTATTCTTCTTGTAGCCTTCACAGTCGCCGTCTTGTTGACATCCCTGACTCAACTTTCTTAGCTAATATGAGTCTTAGTCCATTCTTTCTCATTACATTGTCAAATGCTCCAAACTTCAGAACACTCGTGACGTGACCTGATCTTTTCTTCTCCTCCTCCTCTCCCTACTTCTTCTTTCCTATATTTTCTTTGTCTTCCTTTCTACTACCTAACTGTGTTCTGTCCTTCAGTTTTATCTCCCCCTGTGTTTTTGATCCCACCCTCGTGGCCCATCAGCTCTCCTGCACTAATTCTTTTTCTTGTCCTTAGACTTACTCGACTACTACTACTACTACTACTACTACTACTACTACTACTGCTGCTGCTGCTGCTGCTGCTGCTGCTGCTGCTGCTGCTGCTGCTGCTGTTGCTGCTGTTGCTGCTGTTGCTGCTACTACTGCTGCTTCTGCTACTACTACTACTACTACTGCTACTACTACTACTACTACTGCTGCTGCTGCTACTACTGCTACTACTATTACTACTGCCACTACTACTACTACTACTGCTACTACTACTACTACTGCTACTACTGTTGCCCCGCTTCAATTCCCTTTTTGTCTCTTGTGCCACTTCCACTACTCTCCCTACTTACTATGACTTCCACTACAACATTACCTCTACCGCTACTTCTTTATTTCTTCCTCTCTTTGTCCCGCCCCTGTCCTCCTCTCCTATATATATACTGACTCCTTCACCTCCGTGTGTTAGAGTGACTGGTCAATGGTTCAAGTAGGAGAAACATTTTCATAAGCTTCTTTCTGTGCGGATTATTTGTGTATAAAGTATCAGTAGAACCCTGACAAAAACGTACAGGTCAGTATTGCTAACATCACTAAAAAATAAAAGGGCACAATACCGTGACTAGGACAATACACAAATTACCCGCACACTGGTAAATAAAACTCACGATTAGTTACACAGATACTGTGTGTAGTTATGGGTCCAAATCGGACCGAAACTTCGTCATAAGTTTCATTTTAGCATCACCAATTATAAAATTCTTTGAGAAAGCAGTGAGACGCCAAATTACAAATTTTATGGAAAGTCCTGCCCTGCACAGCTCACACCAGCGTGAGGTTACAGCAAGAAGATAATGTTTGTCTCAAAATGCAGATATTGTCGACAAACATTTTTCCAAGACATCTGACAAATGTGATCATATTTAGTGATAGTGCATGATACGAGGTCAAAAGATATTACATGAAAAGTAAGTAAATGAATTTCCAGGTATCTGACGAGTGAAAATAGAACAGTAATAAACAATGTATAGTCTGGTCTCAGCAATGTATAACTCGGCACACCATGACGCAGTCCTGACACCACTCCCGTTTCTCATTCTTGTAACAGACAAAAATACAAACCACAGTTTTGTATTATCCTTTGCAGACGACGCAACAAAACAGTATGAAAGTTAACTCGGAAGAATCCAAAAATTTGCGTGACGATATACACGAAGCCTTCAGTGGGCGATAGGCAAAAACATTAAGATCAATGGGGGGAAAATCGAGTTGCTCAAGTTTGGATTAAATGTGGAACTCAGATGGTAAACAACGTATAAAAGAAAGGTGGGTCACTGTACAGAATGAAAGGAGCAAGAACATAATATTGTCAGATGACTTTTCTTTTAAGGAACATAATGTAAATAATACTGCGAAAACCAAGAAAATGACAAAGGATAATGAGAACTTTCAAGGTGAGAAATAACTGCAACTGCAACACTATTTAATCACTGATAGTCTCTGACTTGTAATATTGTTCAGTGTCGACAGCTTAGTTCAAGAGGGGTGAGTTAGAGCTGGAAAACATACTGCCTACACTAAACCAGTTATGTATTTAATTATTATTATTATTATTATTATTATTATTATTATTATTATAATCAAGGGGGAAGCGCTAAACCCGGAGGATTATACAGCGCCTAGGGGGGGGGGGATGTGGAAGGCATTCAGGCTTAATTCGGGGAACTGGAGCACAGATCCAATTCCCTAAATCAAGAGCCCCTCACCAACATCAAGGAACCTTCCTTGTTGGATATGTATTTAAGCTACTAGAAATGATACACAGAACTGGAAATGTTCTCTGTGGGAAAAAGGAGAGAGAAAAATTAAATAACATACACACGAAACATACTGGAGTGCTTAGTCCTAAATCTATATACCAAAGTATAGTAATGAGTGAAGATACGGAAATATAAAATAGATTCAGAATATTGTATAAATATCTACAAACATCAGTGGGCCTAAACATTTTAACCTACTATCTGTGGAAATCAGAAATATTTATGGAACAAGTGTAAAGGTATTCAAGAAGAACCAGAATCTATACCTCCCAGGTGTGCCGCATCAATTTAGCTGTAATGGAGATGGGCGGCGCAGGCCACCAACAGCTACAGCCTGGCCGACCAGGCAATCAACAGGGAGGCTTGGTCCCGCGCCTGGCAGCGGTAGTAGAACTCCCGTAACAGGTCACAGGTAAAAATATCAGGTGCTCATATTACCTGGGTCAGCCTGGGTAACAAGCTCCCGTGTGCAAACGTTCCTCTCCAATTTATGAACTTACTCACCCGTGTTAGTCAGTGGCTGTGTTATTAAGCCCATTAACCCTTCAGCTATGTGCAATATCGCCATTAACAGCATCCTGGTAATTTCATATTCCCTAAATCCACACTGATAAACTGCTTATCATTAAATACACAAAATACTACAGAATATATTTTTATTACAGTGAATGGGAAATGCTCAACCCGTAGCTCGATCCCCAGCGCACTCAGCTCACACACTGAGGTCCGGAGTTCGAATCTCCGGTACGGATGGAAAACATTACGGACGTGTTTCCATAAGACACCTGCTGTCCCTGTTCACACATCAGTATAAAATGGGTACCTGGGTGTTAGTAGACTGGTGTGGGTCACATCCTGGCACAAAACTGACCTAATCTGCACGAAATGCTCAGCATAACAAGCGGTTTTCTGTATAGTAGTATGTCACTGAAGTCAGCTAGGACTGTATACCTTGTACATGCACTTGAAGTAAATAAAGATATTATTATTATTATTATTATTATTATTATTATTATTATATTATATTGTATTATTAAGGGTCAGGTTTGAACTAGAGGATAGGAGAGTAATTCTGAGTCACTGGATCAAAAGACTTTCACCAGCATTAACAATATACCCACCAATATCATTCTTGCCCTTGAGCCTTATACTTGGGTCTTCAGAGGGTTGAACTCTAGCTCTCAAGTCTGCTACTGTTATCATTACATTATATGAAAGCACTAAATCCTCAGAAATCGTACAACGCCTGAGGAATGGAAGATAATCAATTTTGTTCCAAAGAAGTGGGTAATTATTTCCTTGGATAAAAAGCCCTTTACAAGCATCAAGGTTCTCTTTTTGAATATTCTCCTAATATTCTCCTAGTCCCCTGAACCTGTTAAGGATGTTGAGCTCCAGCACCAGGCCCTTCAACTCATCCACAGAGCTGCGATTCAGAAGACTCACCTCCAGCTTTATTTTTGTTGGTACGTATTTGGCACTTTAGTGAGATGCGAAGTTTTTTGTATCCGCTTTCTTAGTAGACCAGTGATAAGCAAACACCTCTCCATTAAAATCATATTATTATTATTATTATTATTATTATTATTATCAAAAAGAAGCGCTAAGCCACAAGGGCTATACAGCGTTAAAATCATAGAAATCTATAAATCACGTTTAGTAGATCAATGATATTCAATAGGACACGATCATCAATCAGACAAATGTGCAACATCTGGGTGTCTTTATTTTGTAGGCCTATCAACAACCAGTAGCTTTAACAATACATTTCACGGGCATTAGTGGAACACTATAGAAGATGAGGTAATCAATCCCTCAGCCAAGGAGCAGTTGTCGAATCTGGAGCACAGGCAGGAAGATGGGCGCTTATACTCTGGAGTCAGATGAGATGTAGCAGGTTCAGGCGTTGTCAATGGTAGAGAGGAACCACCGATGGAAGTAGGTGATGCTCAAGAACTGGGACAGAAGTTACCAGTGGTAACGCCTTCATCTGCTGCACCTCATCTGACTCCAGTATATAAGCGCCCATCTTCCTGCCTACAATCCAGATTCAACAAGATAACAGTAATCAAACACCTGCCTTTAGGCTGAGGGATTGATTGCCTCATCTTCTACCATCCTGTGTACACAATTCTGAGATGCGGAGGGATTGATTACCTCCTCTCCTACAATCTTCTGTTTATGTCCCTGTATTGTATTCATAAAGCTATTGTTTGGAGTAACGTCTAAAAAAAAAAAAAAAAAAAAGTTGCACGTGTGTCTAATTCATCAAATCAAGTTTAGGACAAAATAGGGTAACACCATAGATATGTAAAATTATTCCTTCTTTACTACAAAGAATATCTTTTTAAAATCCAGTTCACATCTCACTAAACACAATGCAAAACCCTCCTCCCCCCCCCCCAGTTCATGTGGAAATGTACTGTACCGCCTAATACGTACGTCACTTTTTTACATAGAGTTTGCAGTACATTTCTAAGTTAGGTTAGGTTGGGTTACAGTGGAAAAAACTATAAATATAAGATCAAGAGGTGATAAAAAAAAAAGTATGCCGCGCTGGCAGAAAGTGTTCAGCCACTGAGCGCAGCTGATGTAAAATAGTCATACTTCTGCTATTCAAGGCTCCGTCAACAGCCACCCATTTGACTGTTTTTACAACAGTGCTATAATGTCTGTGGATAGGAGGATGGACTGGCATGTAAGTCAACAGACAGGGTTAAGACATTAAATAAAAAGTTCCATAGAGGGAAAATAGGGCGAGTCCACTGATGAACTAGCCTGCAGGCACCTCCTTGTCCATCTATGTCCACACATAAGTAGTTACAGAAACTAAACTATCACCCAGATTATTATTATTATTATAATCAAGGGGGAAGCGCTAAACCCGGAGGATTATACAGCGCCTGGGGGGGGGGATGTGGAAGGCATTCAGGCTTAATTCGGGGAACTGGAGCACAAATCCAATTCCCTAAATCAAGAGCCCCTCACCAACATCAAGGAACCTTCCTTGAGGGGTACTATCACCCAGAATATATTGTAACAAGTTTGTGTTTGAGTGAGATGAGGTGTTGACGGATACTTTGAAAATTTCGCCTAGCAACTTATCCTCCCAGAGGCAGAGTTAACACGCAAGTTAAAGACGACAAAGCTCCAATCTGAACACAGCTGACAGAAGAATGGATGGGGACACTAACCGTGGTCCTAACATGTAGCAGGCCTAATGCTGTACAACTGAACTACGAATCTTACGATAGGAAGATTTTATAGATAGCACTTCTGTCTTCTTCATCCGTGTCACTGTGACCCTACTGTCTCTTCCAACAACCCCTGAAGCTTTCATGGTACATCAATTCTCATTCCCATCAAACCTATGAAGTCCATAACTATAACATAATTTGTAATGAACGACGGAAGCATGGACGGGGACTTGAACTGTGGTCCTGGCATGTAGCAGGTGCAGTACTGTACAGGCCCATTATTATTATAATCAAAAAGAAGCGCTAAGCCACAAGGACTATACAGTGCTGCAGGGCAGGAAGGAAGCGAGGGCATCAGGTGGCAAAAGGGAGATGGATGAGTAATAGGTTACGGATAACAGCGGGGCAGTGGATGGTGAAAGGGTAAAGGGCAGCAAGAGACTGAATTAGAAAGGGCTGAGGGGAGTGCGAAAAGTATCATCAGAGTTTGTGGAGTAAATCAGTCGTTGTCAAGAAGTCAATGAGAGAGTCAGGATTAAAGGAGGGTCCATCAGCAAGAAGGGAAGGTAATGAGAGAGTAGTAGAACGAAGACGACGTTGGAGGTAAATTCTGCGTGCTCGTTGATAGAGAGGGCAGTCTTAACAGAATGTGGCTAATCGATACTGGAACTTGACACTGCTCACAGAGAGGAACAGGGTGCCTCTCCATGAGATACCCATGAGTAAGACGAGTGTGACCAATGAGAAGGCGGGAGAGAGAGTGGTCTCCCAACCTCGGCACTGATGACAAGAAGACGGCCAGTAACCTATGCTCGGTTTAATAGAATGAAGTTTGTTACCGAGCAGAGTTGACCAACGTTGTTGCCAACGGGTGCGAAGGTGGGTAGCTATTGCAGCAAAATAGTCCAGAAATGGAACACCTCGATAGGAAATTGGTAGGTCATGTACTGCTGACCGCGCAGCAGTGTCTGCCTGTTCATTGCCCTGTACGTCGACATGACCAGGGACCCAACAAAAAACAATATCTTTATGTTTGGTAGAGATACGGCGTAGCCAAAGTTGGATACGGAGAACTAGGGGATGAGATGTATAAAATTTTCGTATAGCCTGTAGAGCACTAAGGGAGTCTGAGACTACTACAAATGATGACACAGGCATAGATGCAATACGAATAAGTGCTGCAAGAATGGCATACAGTTCAGCAGTAAAAATGCTAGCTGAAGATAGTAAATGTCCCCGCACGACGCTGTCCGGAAACACTGCTGCGAATCCGATGCAGTTTGAAGACTTAGAGCCATCTGTGTACACAGCGGTGGCATGAGAATGGGAGTGAAAGTGATCAAGAAAAAGAGAGCGGGAAGCCACCGTAGGCAGTTGAGCTTTCGAGCAAGGGAGTGAGAAAGAACAGACCCGAACAGCTGGAACTTCCCAGGGGGGTAGGGAAAAGTGAGATGCTACATGAACATATAAAGGTGGTAACTGAAGGGAAGACAAGAGTGAATGTAGGCGAAGAGAAAAGGGACGGAGCAAACAGGGGCGGCGAACGAATAAAGAATGTCTACTAATATCGGTGACCATTCTATAAATGGAAGGATTGTGTAGATCGTGAGAGCGTACATAGTAGCGAAGGCAATGGGCATCACGGCGATCAGACAAGGATGGAACAGTCGCTTCTGCATAGAGGCTCTCAACAGGGGAAGAGCGAAAAGCACCAAGGCACAAACATAATCCTTGGTGATGGATAGACTTGACTTAAGAAATCGTAATGACACGATGAATAGAGTTAAGGCTAGAGAGAGTAGCAGGAGAGGCCGTGGAATAAATCTGGTCACCATAATCGAGTTTCGATAAAACGAGGGCTGAATGTAGGCGAAGCAGAGTTCGACGATCAGCTCCCCAGGAAAGATGAGCAAGGGTTTTAAGAAGGTTTAGCCGGCTGTGACAAGTTGCCTTCAGAGAGGTTATGTGAGGTTTCCAGGATAACCGACAGTCAAAGAGAAGGCCTAGAAACCTGACTGTATCACGTTCGGGGATACGGGAGCCATAGAGATACAAAGGATGATCGGAGATAACAGAGCGTCTAGTGAAAGTAATTTGGTGAGTTTTGGTACTTGAAAATTTAAACCCATGCGTGGTGGCCCAAGTGGAAACACGGTCGACCGCATGCTGAAGAGAAACTGCAATAAGATGACAGTCAGCGCCTGCACAAGCAATAGCGAAGTCATCACCATAGAGTGATGACCAAATATTGGGTGGAAGAACAGAGGCCAAATCATTTATAGCAAGGAGAAAAAGTGTTGTGCTCAGAACACATCCCTGAGGGACACCTTCAGCTTGGACGAAGTCCGGGGAAAGAACATTATTGACTCGAACACGGAAATGTCTGTCAGTTAAAAAGTTCTTAAGGAAGGATGGTAGATTGCCTCGGAGGCCTAAGGAATGGGCCTGGGCCAAAATATTATACCTCCAAGTTGTGTCATATGCCTTCTCAAGGTCAAAAAATATGGCAATAACTGAGTGATTATTCGCAAGGCATTACGAACATACGTATCCAAGCGTAGTAAGGGGTCTATGGTAGAACGACCCTTACGAAAGCCATATTGACTAGCGGAGAGACTGTTGTGTGTCTCTAAATACCACATTAAACGTCGATTTACGAGACGTTCCATCACTTTGCAAACTGCACTAGTAAGAGCGATGGGACGATAGTGGGAGGCATCATGTCCTGTAGTACCCGGTTTTGCGGAAAGGGAGAACAATGGCAGATTTCCACAGCTGGGGAAGAACTCCTTGTGCCCAAATAAGATTGAAGAGGTGTAAGAGGACTACAAGGGCTGACCGATGTAAATGTTGTAACATACGAATATGAATGTCGTCAGGCCCAGCTGCCGATGATCGGCAAGCTGAGAGCGTTGCCTCCAGGTCTTGAAGTGTAAAAGGCACATTATACTGTTCTTCTCTGAGAGAAGAAAAGTCCAAGGGCACTAACTCTCTGGCAGACTTTGAGGAAAGAAACGAGGGGCATAGATGGAGCCCTCGGGAAATACGGACCAGATATGTGCCAAGTTCAATGGCAACGTCGAGAGGGTTTGCTACATCAACACCAGCGACCCGTAGAACAGGAGCTGGGTCAGGAGAGTATTTACCACTCAATTTTCCTCACTTTTTTCCAGACTGCACTCATAGAAGAAGCAGAGGTGATGGTGGAAACATAGTCTCGCCAACAAGTGCGTTTAGCTTCACGGATGACACGACGAGTGATCGCACGCTTCTGCTTAAAATCAAGAAGTCTCTCAGCGGTTCTATTGTACCGGTACCTGCCCCATGCAGCACGTTTCAAACGTACTGCACGAGCACACGCGGGAGACCACCAAGGCACGCACTTCTGAGAATGCCTGCCTGAGGTTTGGGGTATAGAATGAGAAGCTGCGGTATAAACTGACGTCGAGAAGATGTGTAGGAGCTCATCAATGGAGGATGAAGAAGGAACCTCACTAAAAGCAGTGAGGTGTGAGTAAAGATCCCAATTTGCCCAATCAAATTGCCAGCGAGGGCTACGGAAATGTGGTGAATAGGAAGGAGAAGTAAGAATGATCGGAAAATGATCGCTGTCATGTAAGTCTGGTAGAACAGACCAGGTGAAGTCTAGTGCAGTGGAGGAAGAGCAGACTGATAGATCGATGCAAGAGAGAGTATGAGGACGAGGATCAAAATGGGTGGGAATACCCGTATTTAAAACATGGAGGGGGTGAGAGGCGAGAAAAGCCTCCAACTGAATGCCACGTGAGTCACAATGAGACCCCCCCCCAGAGGAAATGGTGGGCATTGAAATCACCAAGTAACAGAAGTGGTGGTGGTAAGGATGAAACAAGAAAGGCAAAGTCTGGGATAGAAAATGCTCGAGAAGGAGAGAGATATAAAGAACATATTGTAAACCACTTATTCAAGTGGATACGGGCTGCAGTGTAATGCAGCGAGGTATGGACAAATAGTTGACAGTACGGAATATCATTGCGTAGAAGAAGGGCACTTTCATTAAAGGTCCCATCTGAGAAAGGATCCGAAGAATACAATAAATTATAGCCTGAGATAGGTTGGAAAACAGCCGAGTGTAATTTTGGTTCTTGTAAGCAAGCACCAACAGGGGAAAACCTGGAAAGCAACATCTGAAGCTCACCCCGATTACCCCTGAGGCCGCGGATATTCCACTGTAAATAGGCCATAATTGGCGATGAAGAAAATATCAGGAATCTGTAGGTAAAGGCACCTACGGACTAGAGGGGTTAGAAAAGTCAACGTGTGGTGGCATTGGAAGATGTTCAAGTAGCGAAGGAACGGAGCATTGCGAAGAATGGGGTTGTGAAGATGGAGGAGAGGGAAGAGAAGGAACAGGAAGTGAATCAGTGTCCATTGAAGGTTTAGTCTCTGCAATATATTCTGAAATGGCTTCAAGTGTTTCTGAATTCAAAGATGTATGGGAGACCATATTGGAGATAGGAGGAGGAGGGTGAGTAAAGATTGGGACAGTAATGGACTGTACCAAAGTAGAGGGGGAGGGAAAAATGTAAGGGACTGGAGATGAAGTGTGGGGGGACACAGAAGAGGCAGAAACCTGGGAGGTGGCAGAAGAGGGAGAAACTTGGGAGGGGACGGGGGTGGAAGCATTAGTACGAGGAGGAGGGTGAATCTCCACACTTGTAATAGAGCCAGAGAGAGGGGAAGAACTAGGTACAGAGACTGGAAAGGTAAAGTGTAGAGGTGGAAGAAGGGAAGGAAGGGGCAAAGAAGATTTGAGCAATGTGGATTTTTTGGACTTCTGAGTAGAGGGGCGATTGGTATTAGGTGTCGTACGAGGTCTTGTCGATACTGGGGCTTGTGAGGAAGGACGCGAAGATGTGAGAACAGACTGAGTTGTAGTCGGGACGTCAGAGCCAAGGACAGCAAAAGGATTAGATGCCGTAGTGGCTATGGGAGGGGAAACAACAGAGGAGGCTGCAGAAGATGGGACCCCAGAAGTGGGGGGATGTTTGGAAACACGAGAATAAGAAACACGGGGTAGTCTCCCTTGGAGGCGGAGATGAGTAACTGCCATAGCATAAGGGAGACCTTCTGCCTCTTTGAGGCAACGGATTTCACGTTCATTTAAGTAGACCTGGCAACGGCGGGAGTACGAAGGGTGAGCTTCATTACAATTAAGGCAAGATGGAGGTTGACTGCAAGATGTATTAGAATGGTCGTCGGCACCACAGACTGGGCATTCGGCCATAGATCTGCAATATTTCGCTGGGTGACCAAAACGCCAGCAATTTCTACATTGTTGCGGTGTAGGTATCACCTTTCAAACTTGTAACCGATGTCCCGCGACATATACAGAGGACGGGAGTTCTCGGCTGTCAAAAGTTAAACGAGCCACATTGCAAGGGTAACATCTCCGCCCCTGGGCAGGAAGGACATAAGTGTCTACTTTGAGGATTGGGAGATCCTGGAGTTCAAGCTGTTCAAAAATGTCATTGCCACATGACTGGAAATTCTGTTGGACTATGGTATGGGGCAGAATGACAGTACCACTACAAGAATTGAGAGAAAGTTGTTTTTCAATAGTGATAGGAGTAGTATCGATATTCGAAAGGAGAGAAAGATCATGAGCTTGGGTAGCATTCTGGACAGTGACGATGCGCGTACCGCTCTTGAGAGCGTGAAATGAAATATCTCTGCCAACATGACGCAGGAGCGCTTTGCCAATACTATGGTCAGAAAGGTAGGCAGAAGAAGAAGTTGGTCTTAAATTAAAGAATTTAGTCCATTGTGTGGTCCGAAACTGAGCGTGGAGAGGGAGTGCTAGACGTGTCGGTCTTTTCCGAGTAGAATGGGAAGGTAACGAAGGAGCATCATCAGGAGATTGACGTTGGTGTTTAGGAGTAGGACCGAAGTTGGTCCGGCATGAAATGGGCGGGCGATTCTAAAATTGCCGTACCGTAGAGGGAGAAGCCGGAAGCATAGTCAAAGGAGAGCGGAGTTCAGACAAATCGAAGGAGTCAGTCGAAGCCCCGGTACCTGAAGCGGGTGAGGAAACAGCACCAGCAAGAGGTACAGGGGCATCAGGAGTGTCCGAAGAGTGGTCTAAACACAAGGCAGGGTCAGAATGGGGTGCGGTATCAAGAAGGGGCCCGGGGGTAGTGGTTTCATGGACTAGGGCTGCCATGGTTAGGTTACTCCTTTGCTTTTTGTTTTTAAGAAAAAAAAAAGAAAGAAGAAAAGAAAATAAAAATAAAAAAAAAGAATAAAAAAAGGGGGGAGCGGGGAGGGATAGTTCCCAGGAGGAATGAAAGGGCCGGAAATCTCCCTCCGCGCCCAAGAGGACCTCAACACCGCTAGTAGCACAGATGCAGCATGGAACCCATGCCATACCCTACCCTTCATGCCAGTAAACCAGCAATCCGGGATAGCAACCTCACATCTGCCGAGCTACCTCAGTGGACAAAAGAGAGGGCGGCCGGATATCCGCCACAAAGCATACCTCCTTCAGCCACCACCCCTGGAATCCGAAAGGTGGCTTCCAGAGATACACCCGTCGCCCAAAAGACACCCAAAACTACTCCGGGATACCGGAGAGGGATCGGGACATCCCCAGGCAATCCAGATTCCACGGCAAACTACGCCACCGCCAAGAACCTCAACGGAATGGGATGGACCCCGGTGTCCTTTCCCCTACCTAGGAACTAGCGCACCTGTGGGAGAAATCACGAAGGCCAAAAAGAGGAAGGGCAAAAGAGAGGGGGAGGGGAGGAGAGGGGGTAAGGAGGAAAAAGGAGGAGGGGAGGAAGGATTACGAAGGAGAGAAATGGGGGAATTAGGTTCGTCTGAGGAAGAAGACCGACAGGGCTAATTCCTCAGACCAAGAGCCTCTTCACCACGCCAAGGAGCCCCCCTTGAAGAGGTGTACAGGCCCAATGATTATTATTATAATCAAAAGAAAACAGTCCCATTGATGAATTTTACAGACAGAACCACGTTCTAATCCCGGGGGCCGGGGATCCTACATTCACTTATTCATTGCCAGTATTCGTTTCAATCTTGAGTCTAACATAATGGCCTTATGGGTTGGAATTATTATTATAATAAAAAAGAAGAGCTAAGCCACAAGGACTATACAGCTATGGGTTTGAAAATATATGTAGCAAGAAAGCTTTTGGGGCTGTGGAAGACACAGTGGGGTCACAGTTGGTGTTCTGTATTGAGACGAGTCATAGAAGTGTTCTTTAAATTCTTCCTTTTGTAAACTTAGCAGCTCAGTTTTATATCATTAAGCCTACACCATGTCTGGACCAGTCCATCAATCTTGATACAAGTGCTTTTGTCAAGATTGGTGGACGAAACACATCGGCTTCAGGCTGAAGGACTGATTACCTCAAACTCATCTTTCACCGTTCTTATCTGTATTGGACTAAAGAAGCCAATGACTGGAAAAACGTGTCGAGAATAAACATACCCAAATGTTGCACAAGTGTCTCATTTATTACCCACTGAATAGCATACTAAACTGTCTAAAGTACACATGAGTATGGAAGATTTTCTTCTGTATGGCTGGTCACACCTAGGTAAACTCAGTGAGGAGCAGGGGTGCGGTGGGGACAATAAGGGAACACTGTATCAACATCCGGGGTCCCAGACTATTCAGCATCTTACCAGAAGATATCAGAAACATGGCTGGAACAAGTGTAGAAGCATTCAAGAGGAAACTGGACAAGTATCTTCATCAGGTACCAGATCAACCAGGCTGTGATGGATATGTGGGGCAGTGGGCCTCCAGCAGCAGCAGCCTGGTTGACCAGGCAAGCACCAGACGAGCCTGGCCCATGGCTGGGCTCAGAGTAGGAAAACACTCGAAACTCTCCAAAGGTATATCAAAGGTAGGTGTCACTTCTTTGAGGTAACCCAAAAAAGGGGTCTTATGAGCAGCTCGTCTCAGAGCAATGCGGCTCTAGCTCCCGGCCCCTAGAGCACCGAGTCATTTCCCATGTTTTTGTATAATTTGTAATTACCTCCTTCCCCACCTCTCCCTCGCCTCCCCCCCACTCCCCCTTCTACCTTCACCTCCCCTACCCTCAATCACCCACTCCCTCCCCCAAACCTCTCACTCATGTTCCTACTCCTTGGATCAAGACTCCCCTTCAACCTTCATCTCTCATACCCTCCATCTCCCCTACACCCCCTATCATCCCTCCACACACACACACCCTCCTCTATCACGCTCCCACTCGACTTCCAATAACCAACCTATCTCCAACACCTAGGAACAACCTTTTTAAGCAAGGTCATTTAAGATCCTGGACCACCCCTTCCATCACCCACTCCCTCGTCTCCCCTTCCATCACCCACCCCCTCATCACCCCTTCCATCACCCACTCCCTCATCACTCCTTCCATCACCCACTCCCTCATCTCCCCTTCCATCACCCACTCCCTCGCCTCCCCTTCCATCACCCACTCCCTCACCTCCCCTTCCATCACCACTCCCTCACTTCCCATCCACCTACACCTCCTACCCTCTCATCTCAATGTCCCTATCACCTCCCCCTCCCTACATCCCCCCGTCCTCCATCACCCCCCTCTACATCACCCACACTTCTCTATCACACTACATCCTCCACCTCCAGAACCAACCGAACTCCATTTCCTTGGATCAAAAGTCCATCAAGACCGCACGTCTCTCCTTTACCCTCCATCACCCACTCCTGCACCTCCCCTTCCATCCGCACCATCCCCCCTACCCAATATCCCCATCAGCTGGTCTCAGACCGGGCCGCGGGGGCGCTGATCCCCGAAACCCTCTCCAAGGTAAACCTCCCCCACACCTCTCCTCCATCACCCCCTCTACATCAACCACCATTACACCTCCCCCCTTCCTCACCTCACACCCCTCTCTTCAATCAGCCCCCTCAATAACACTCCCCTGCACCTCCATTTCCTCGGATCAAGAGTTAATCAAGATTCGCCACCTTCCCCCCCCTCACCTCCCCCACCTAAACAACCCACCCCTGAGTCCCAGATCAAGACCAAGAGAGTTTAAGTAAGACCCCCATGTGGGGTGAACTGGGAAGACCCCATGTGGGGTGAATTGGGAAGACCCCATGTGGGGGTGAACTGGGAAGACCCCATGTAGGGTGAACTGGGAAGACCCCATGTGGGGTGAATTGGGAAGACCCCATGCAGGGTGAACTGGGAAGACCCCATGTGGGGTGAACTGGGAAGACCCCATGTGGGGTGAACTGGGAAGACCCCATGTGGGGTGAATTGGGAAGACCCCATGTGGGGTGAACTGGGAAAACCCCATGTTGGGTGAACTGGGAAGACCCCATGTTGGGTGAACTGGGAAGACCCCATGTGGGGTGAACTGGGAAGACCCCATGTGGGGTGAATTGGGAAGACCCCATGTGGGGTGAACTGGGAAGACCCCATGTGGGGTGAACTGGGAAGACCCCATGTGGGGTGAACTAGGAAGACCCCATGTGGGGTGAATTGGGAAGGCCCCATGTGGGGTGAACTGGGAAGACCCCATGTGGGGTGAACTGGGAAGACCCCATGTGGGGTGAACTGGGAAGACCCCATGTTGGGTGAACTGGGAAGACCCCATGTTGGGTGAACTGGGAAGACCCCATGTGGGGTGAACTGGGAAGATCCCATGTGGGGTGAACTGGGAAGACCCCATGTGGGGTGAGCTGGAAAGATGAGATAGGCGAAGAATAGCGGTGGAGAGGAGTGTCCACAGTCGAAGAAAAAGAGCCAGGACTTAACCCAGCTGCTAGGCGCTTGTAGGACGAACTTGGAGAAAACAGGAAGAGCAAGCTGTGTATGCATCTGTCTCGTAGTAGTTGAGGTCTGGAGTCTTGAGCTGTCAGTTTCTAGGTCGCAGGAGAGGTTAGGCAGGTAGGAATATCAGAGTGCAGTGGAGCCATTTTCAAACTTTTTGAAGCTGCTTCTGGAGAGGTGGTCTAGTTTAGTTTTGTTACTGAAGGTGAAACGTAGAGGCTTGATGAACTCAAGAACTTGGTCGAGTGTGAAGTGAAGAGGTGATTCGTAGGCATACCCGACTGTTCCAGTACCGAGGCCTTTGTAGAGCTCAGTGCAGGTCATAGTGTCACTATGAGGGTGTACTGGAATCATCACTATCTTCTTCTGAAGTGGATTCATTTGGCGAGTCTACATTGGTGTTAGCAGGTGAATGAGGGTTGACAGGAGCAGTGGAGAGGTGTAATGATGGTGTAACAGTAGGTCGGGAGGTGAGGGAGACGGTGGTTGAGGCAGCATGATCATCGTTGTCGGCAGAGGAAATGGTTATAGAAGCTACAGGAGCAGTTGCTGGGGTAGGAGTAAAGTTCACGACGTTGTCGGCTGAAGGTGTGGAGTCCGGGAAATTCAAGGCAGGCATGTTGTTCAGACGGAATAGTTCGTTAATAGTGGTGTTGAAAGTGCCGTGGTTTGCTGCATTTTCAAGGTGTGCATGCACCATGCAGTACAGCACCTTGGAGACAGCACTGTCAGGGAGTGGAGGGGGGAGTTGCTGGGCGAAGGTGTCTGTAGAGTGGTGTGTAGATGGTGTCGGCTTGTAGATTGGTGATAGCTGCATATGTCGGTGAATTGGAGGTGTTCTATTCAGATCTTATTTAGTTTTCTTCGATATGATTTTTTCCTGAGTGGGCACCTAGATGACAAGAAGACGGCCAGTAACCTATGCTCGGGTTAATAGAATGAAGTTTGTTACCGAGCAGAGTTGACCAACGTTGTTGCCAACGGGTGTGAAGGTGGGTAGCTATTACAGCAAAATAGTCCAGAAATGGAACACCTTTATGAAATTGTAGGTCATGTATAGACCATCCCCGCAGTGTTCCCTGTTCATTCCCCTGATTAACAGGCCCAGGGGCCCAAAAAAAACAATATTTTTTAGGGTCTGGTAGAAATACGGCGTACCCAAAGTTGGTAGGGAAAACAAAGGGGTGAGGTGTATCAATTTCCGTATACCTGTAGAGCCAAAGGGAGTCTGAGAAAACCCCAAAAAAGAGCCACAGGATAGATGCAATACGGAAAAAGTCCCCGCAAGATGGTACAATTCACAGAAAAATACTAGCTGAAGAAGTAAATCCCCTGTACGACGCTGCCCGGAAAACCTGCTGCGAACCCTACGGTCAGAAACTTGAGCCATCTTGTACACGCAATGGAAATGGAATGAGAGTGGAGTGGTAAGAAAAAGAGAGGGGGAAGCTACCATAGCAATTGGGCTTTCGAGAAAGGGGGGAGAAAGAAAGACTGAAAGCGGAATTCCCCGGGGGGGTGGGGAAAAGTGAAAAATGCCATGAACAAAAAAAGGTGGAATTGAAGAAAAAGACAAGAGCGATGGGGGGAAAGAGAGAAGGGACGGAGCAAACAGGGGCGGCGAACAAATAAAGAATGTTTGGAAATATAAACACATATGCAGTATATTATTATTATAATCAAAAAGAAGCGCTAAGCCACAAGGACTATACAGCCATATGCAGTATAACGTGATCCTTTATTGACTACGTTTCGCCCACACAGTGGGCTTTTTCAAGTCACAAACAGATCTACCTGGGGTGGAAGGGACGCGAGTATTTATAGTCAGGTTCAGAATGGTGAGGTCAGGTGGAGAATGCTGCATCTGATCACATTATACTGCATATGTGTTTATATTTCCATTGTGTCGGTATTTTATACCATTTATTTCCAAAGAATGTCTACTAATATCGGTGACCATTCTATAAATGGAAGGATTGCGGAGATCATGAGAGCCTACATAGTAGCAAAGGCAATGGGCATCACGGTGATCGGATAAGGATGGAACGTTCATTATTGCATAGAGGCTCTCAACAGGGGAAGAGCAAAAAGCACCAAGGCATAAACGTAATGCTTGGTGATGATGGGGTTGAGGCTAGATAGAGTAGCAGGAGAGGCAGCTGAATAGATCTGGTCACCATAATCAAGTTTCCATAAAATGAGGGTGGCATGTAGGCAAAGGAGAGTTCGACGATCAGCTCCCCATGAAGATGAGCAAGGGTTTTAAGAAGGTTCAGCCGGCTGTGACAAGTTGTCTTCAGAGAGGTAATGTGAGGTTTCCAGGATAACCTACGGTCAAAGAGGAGGCCTAGAAACCTGACTGTATCACGTTCAGGGATACGGGTGCCATAGAGGTATAAAGGATGATCGGAGATGACAGAGCGTCTAGTGAAAGTAATTTGGTGAGTTTTGGTACTGGAAAATTTAAACCCATGTGTGGTGGCCCAATTGGAAACACGGTCGACCGCATGCTGGAGAGAAACTGTAATGAGGTGACAATCAGCGCCTGCACAGGCAAAAGCAAAGTCATCAACATAGAGTGATGACCAAATATTGGATGGAAGACTAGAGGCCAAATTATTTATAGCAAGGAGAAAAAGTGTTGTGCTCAGAACACATCCCTGGGGCACACCTTCAGCTTGGATAAAGTCCGGGGAGAGCACATTATTAACCCGAACACAGAAATGTTTGTCATTTAAAAAGTTCTTAAGGAAGGATGGTAGATTGCCTCGAAGGCCTAAGGAGTGGGCTTGGGCCCAAATATTATACCTCCAAGTTGTGTCATATGCCTTCTCAAGGTCAAAAAATATGGCAGTAACTGAGTGGTTATTTGCAAAGGCATTATGAACATACATATCCAAGCATAGTAAGGGGGTCTATGGTAGAACGACCATTACAAAAGCCATATTGACGAGTGGAGAGACTATTGTGTGTCTCTAAATACCACATTAAACGTCGATTTACCAGACGTTCCATCACTTTGCAAACTGCACTAGTAAGAGCAATGGGAGTAGTGGGAGGCATCATGTCCCGTAGTACCCGGCTTGCGGAAAGGGAGAACAATGGCGGATTTCCACAGCTGGGGAAGAACTCCTTGTGACCAAGTAAGATTGAAGAGGTGTAAGAGGACTACAAGGGCTGACTGATGTAAATGTTGTAACATCCGAATATGAATGTCGTCAGGCCCAGCTGCCGATGACTGGCAAGGTGAGAGTGTTGCCTCCAGTCCCTGAAGTGTAAAAGGCACATTATACTGCTCTTCTCTGAGAGAAGAAAAGTCCAAAGGTACTAACTCTCTGGCAGACTTAGAGGAAAGAAACGAGGGGCATAGATGGAGCCCCAGAGAAATACAGACCAGATGAGTGCCAATTTCAATGGCAACATCAAGAGGGTTTGCTACATCAACACCGGCGACCCATAGAACAGAGTCACGAGAGTATTTACCACTCAATTTCCTCACTTTTTCTCAGACTGCACTCATAGAGGAAGCAGAGGTGATGGTGGAAACCATCTCACCAGCAAGTGCATTTAGCATCACGGATGACACGGCGAGCGACCGCACGCTTCTGCTTAAAATCAACAAGTCTCTCATTGGTTCTATTGTACCAGTACCTGCCCCATGCAGCATGTTTCAAATGTACTGCACGAGCACAAGCAGGAGACCACCAAGGCACGCACTTCTGAGAATGCCTGCCTGAGGTTTGGGGTATAGAATGAGAAGCTGTGGTGAAAACTGACATCGAGAAGAGGTGTAGGAGCTCATCAATGGAGGATGCAGAAGGAACCTCACTAAAAGCATTGAGTTGCAAGTAAAGGTCCCAATTTGTCTGATCAAATTGCTAGTGAGGGCTATAGAAAGGTGGTAAATATGAAGGAGAAGTAAGAATGATTGGAAAATGATCATTGTCATGTAAGTCTGGTAGAACAGACCAGGTGAAGTCTAGTGCAGTGGAGGAAGAGCAGACAGATAGATTGATGCAAGAGAGAGTATGAGTATGAGGATCAAAATGGGTGGGAGTACCCGTATTTAAAACATGGAGGGGGTTGAGAGGCGAGAAAAGCCTCCAACTGGATGCCACGTGAGTCACAATGAGACCCCCCCAGAGGAAATGATGGGCATTAAAATCGCCAAGTAACAGAAGTGGTGGTGGTAAGGATGAAACAAGGTAAAATCTGGGATAGAAAATGCTCGAGAAGGAGATATAAAAAACATATTGTAAACCACTTATTCAAGTGGATACGGGCTGCAGTGTAATGCAGCGAGGTATGGACAAATAGTTGACAGTCCGGAATATCATTGCTTAGAAGAAGGGCACTTTCATTAAAGGTCCCATCTGAGAAAGGATCTGAAGAATACAATAAATTATAGCCTGAGATAGGTTGGAAAACAGCCGAATGTAATTTTGGTTCTTGTAAGCAAGCACCAACAGGGGAAAACCTGGAAAGCAACATCTGAAGCTCACCCCAATTACCCCTGAGGCTGCGGATATTCCACTGTAAATAGGCCACGATTGGCAATGAAGAAAATACCAGGAATCCATAGGGAAGGGCACCTATGGACTAGAGGGGTTAGAAAAGTCAACATGTGGAGGCATCGGAAGACGTTCAAGCAGTGAAGGAATGGAGCACTGTGAAGAATGGAGTTATGGAGATAGAGAGGGAACAGGAGGTGGATCAGTGTCCATTGAAGGTTTAGTCTCTGCAATATATTCCGAAATGGCTTCAAGTGTTTCTGAATTCAAAGATGTATGGGAGACAATATTGGAGGTAGGAGGAGGAGGGTGAGTAAAGATTGGGACAGTAATGGACTGTACCAAAGTAGAGGGGGACGAAAGAGTGTAGGGGACTGGAGAAGAAGTGTGGGAGGGGACAGAAGAGGCAGAAACCTGGGAGGTGGCAGAAGAGGGAGAAACTTGGGGGGGGACGGGGGTGGAAGGCATAGTACGAGGAGGAGGGTGAACATCCACACTTGTAATGGAGCCAGAGAGAGGGGAAGAACTAGGCACAGAGACTGGAAAGGTAAAATGCAGAGGTGGAAGAAGGGAAGGAGGGGGCAAAGAAGATTTCAGCAATGGGGATTTTTTGGACTTCTGAGAAGTAGAGGGGCGATTGGTATAAGGTGTCGTACAAGGTCTTATCGATACCGGGGCTTGTGAGGAAGGACGCGAAGATGTGAGAACAGACTGAGTTGTAGTAGGGACGTCAGAGCCCAGGACAGCAAAAGGATTAGATACCGGAATGGCTATGGGAGGGGTAACAACAGAGGAAGCTGCAGAAGATGGGACCCCAGAAGTGGGGGGACGTTTTGAAACACGAGAATAAGAAACACAAGGTAGTCTCCCTTGGAGGCGGAGATGAGAAACTGCCATAGCATAAAGGAGACCTTCTGCCTCTTTGAGGCAACGGATTTCACGCTCATTTAAGTAGACCTGGCAATGGCGAGAGTACGAAGGGTGAGCCTCATGACAATTAAGGCAAGATGGAGGTTGACTGCAAGACCTATTAGAATGGTCGTCGGCACCACAGACTGGGCATTCGGCTATAGATCTGCAATATTTCGCTGAGTGACCAAAACGCCAGCAATTTCTACACTGTTGCGATGTAGGGATCACCTTTCTAACTTGTAGCTGATGTCTCATGACATAAACAGAGGACGGGAGTTCACGGCTATCTAAAGTTAATTGAGCCACATTGCAAGGGTATCGTCTCTGCCCGTGGGCAGGAAGGACATAAGTGTCTACTTTGAGGATTGGGAGACCCTGGAGTTCCAGCTGTTCAAGAATGTCATTGCCACATGTCTGGAAATTCTATTGGACTATGGTATGGGGCAGAATGACAGTACCACTACAAGAATTGAGAGATGTTTTTCAATAGTGATAGGAGTAGTATCGATATGCGAAAGGAGAGAAAGATCATGGGCTTGGGTAGCATTCTGGACAGTGATGATGCGTGTACTGCTCTTGAGAGCATGAAATGAAATATCTCTACCAACATGGTGTAGGAGTACTTTGCCAATACTATGGTCGGAAAGATAGGCAGAAGAAGTCGGTCTTAAAGTAAAGAATTTAGTCCATTGTGTGGTCAGAAACTGAGCATGGAGAGTGAGTGCATGACATGTCGGTCTTTTCCGAGTAGAATGGGAAGGTAACGAAATAACATCATCATGAGATTGTCGTTGGTGTTTAGGAGAGGGACCGAAGTTGGTCCGACGTGAAACGGGCTGGCGATTCGAAAATTGCCATACCGTAGAGGGAGAGGCCAGAAGCATAGTCAAAGGAGAGCGGAGGTCAGACAAATCGAATTAGTCAGTCGAAACCCTGGTACCTGAAGCGGGTGAGGAAACAGCACCAGCAAGAGGTACAGGGGCATCAGGAGTGTTCGAAGAGTGGTCAAAAAACGAGGCAGGGTCAGAATGGGGTGCGGTATCAAGAAGGGGCCCAGGGGTAGTAGGTTCATTTTCTTTTTGTTTTTAAGAAAATAAAAGAGAAAAGAAAATAAAAATAAAAAAAAATAAAAAAAGGGGGGGGGAAAGGGGAGGAATAGTTCCCAGGAGGAATGAAAGGGCCGGAAATCTCCCTCCACGCCCAAGAGGACCTCAGCACCACAAGTAGCGCAGATGCAGCATGGAACCCATGCCATACCCTACCCTCCATGCCAGTAAACCAGCAATCTGGGATAGCAACCTCACATCTGCCGAGCTACCTCGGTGGACATAAGAGAGGGCGGCCGGATATCCGCCACAAAGCATACCTCCTTCGGCCACCACCCCTGGAATCCGAAAGGTGGTTTCCAGAGATACACCCGTTGCCCGAAAGACACCCAAAGCCACCCTCCGGGATACCAGAGAGGGATTGGGACATCCCCAGGTGATCCAGATTCCATGGCAAACTACACCACCGCCAACAACTTCAATGGAATGGGATGGACCCTGGTACCCTTTCCCCTACCTAGGAACTACCGCGCCTGTGGGAAAAATCCCAAAGGCCAAAAAGAGGAAGGGCAAAACGGAGGGGCAAGGAGGAGGAAAGGAAAAAGAGGATGGGATAGGGAAGGGGGGGATTCAGGGGTAATTAGGTTCAGTCTGAGGAAGGAGACCAACAGGTCTAATTCCTCAGACCAAGAGCCTCTTCACCACACCAAGGAGCCCCCCTTGAAGAGGACAAGCAATTGATGTTAAACCACTAACAAATATGAACTTATGAACTAAGATAATTATTTTAAACCTAAAAATAATGGAGCTACTGTATATTAAAATAAAACACTTGATTGGGGTGTATAAATGGAAAACAGGAATTAATAAAGGGGATGTAAAAGTGTGCTAAAAGTATCTAACAGACAGGACTCGCAGCAATGGCTTTAAATTGGAAAAATTCAGATTCAGGAAGGATATAGGAAAGCACTGGTTTGGTAAAAGTGTTGTGGATGAGTGGAACAAACTCTCAAGTACCGTCATAGAAGCTAAGACGTTGTGTAGCTTTAAAAATAGGTTGAATAAATACATGAGTGGGTGTGGGTGGGTGTGAGTTAGACCTGACTAGCTTGTGCTACTAGGTCAGATGCACTGCTCCTCCCTTACTAGGTCAAGGCATTGGCTTAAGCTGGTGGGAGAATTGGATCTGCCTCGCATAGGCCAGTAGGCCTGTTACAGTGTTCCTTCTTTCTTATGTTCTTGCAAACTGCACTGGTAAGAGCAATGGGACGATTGTGGGAGGCATCATATTCCAAAGTACTACAGTGGAATCTCAAAAATCGAACTTAATTCGTTCCTGGAGCTAGTTCTAAGTTCGAAAAGTCTGAAATACAAAGCAATATTTCCCATAAGAAATAATGGAAATACAATTAACCCGTTCCAGAAACCCAAAAATATTCACACAAAAAATACATTTTATAGAGATTAATTACAGTTTTACATACAACAAATACTATAGTTTTTAAATATGTATAGTAATACATATAAAATAACATTTTTACTTACCTTTATTGAAGATTGGTGATGGCATCTGGAAGATAGGGAGGAGGAGAGAGAGAGTTAGGGTTAGTGTTTGGAAGGAGAATCCCCCTCAATGAGGACTTCAGGTAAAGCCCTCTCTGGGGTTACTTCCCTTCTCTGTCTTTTAATGCCACTAGGACCAGCTTGAGAGTCACTGGACCCCTGTCTCACAAAATAACTGTCCACAGTCCTCTGTTTCCAGCGCCTCTAACATTTCCCTAAAATAGGTCATGGTTCTGTCACTGAACTTGTTGCAAAGATGGCTTGTTTCAGCTTGCTCAGGGTGGTACTTCTGCACAAACATTTGGACATCATTCCACTTGGCACAAATCTCCTTAATCTTTGAAGAAGGCACCTCATCCACTCCCTATATTAACACCTTTCGCAACATCAGCTTCCTTGATTTGTCCTTTCTTTCCCAGGATAGAACCGATGGTCGACTTGTTTTTCCTATACATCCTGGCAATCTCAACAAGTCTCACACCACTCTCATACTTCTGTATTATTTCCTTCTTCACATCTATGGTGTTTCTCACTTTCTTTACCACAGAGGTACCACTAGCAAGTTTCTTTGGGCCCATGGAAGCTTATTTCACAGTCCCACAAGCACTAAACACAACTAAATAATCGTAAAAATGCGTGGGTGAATGAGGAGCGCAAGGTTAGTGCTCACTCAAAGCATAAACAAAGCTAGACTGCTTCACAGGTTTGCCTGGCAGGGGTCGCGGAAGGGGGACGGCAGATAGTCCTGTACCCGAGTGGTCTGAAAATAGGGGCGGTGTTCGATAATAGGGACACAGTTTGTCCGAAAAAATGGTCCTATTTTCAAAATGTTCGATATGTGATACGTTCGATTTTTGAGGTTCCACTGTACCTAGTTTACGAAAAGGTAGAACAATGGCAGATTTCCACAGATGGGGAACAACTTGCGACCAAATAAGATTTAACAGATGTAAGAGGACAGCAAGGGCTGATGGATGTAAATGCTGGAGCCTACAAAATGTGAATACTGTCAGGCCGCAACCGATGATCAGCAAGCGGAAAGTGTTGACTGTAGTTCCAGAAGTGTAAAAGGCACATTATAAGACTCTTCTCTGCGAGAAGAAAAATCTATGGGCTCTAACTCTGGCAGAATTGGAGGAAATGAGGTGCGTACATGGAGCCCCTGAGAGATACAGACTAAATGATTACCAATTTCAGTGGCAACTTCAAGAGGGTTTACTATAGTGACATCAGCAACCCAAAGAACAGGAGACAGGCCTGGAGAGTATTTGCCACTCAGTTTCCGTACTTTTTTCCAGACTGGACTTGTACAGGAAGCTGAAGTGACATAATCCTGCAAATAAGTGCGTTTAGCTTCATGGATGACACGGCGGGCAACCGCTCTTATCTGCTTAAAATCAACAAGTCACTCTGTGGTCCAACTGTGATGACATCTGCTCAATGCAGCATGATTCAAATGTACCATGCAAGCACAAACAGAAGACCGCGAGGCATGCATCTCTGAGCCACTGCCAGGTCTTGGGTTATAGAATGTGACGCCATGGTTAAACCTGAGTCAAAAGTAGGTGTGGACAAAGCTCGTCAAAAGAGGATGAAGAAGGGTCTCACTCAAAGGCAGTCTTGACTTGATACAGGTCCAATTTCACTTGGTTCATAATTGCAATGTGGGCTTCGAGGGGGTGAAGAATACAAAATAGGAAGTTGAGTACAAAAAAAATGGAAAATGATCGTTGTCATGTAACATCTGACAGACAGGTAAGGTCCAACTGCAACTGATTAGAGCATCTGAGAGATCGATGCGAGAGGGATGAGTGCAAGGGTTAAAAATGGGTGGTGGTACCGTATTTAAAACATGGAGGGGAGAAGAGAAAGAGAAGTAAGGTGTAGCTCTAACAGTACGAGGCTAGAGCATTCAGTTAGAGTCTAACTGATGCTGCAAGTACAGTGAGACTCCCCATAGGAAATGGCAAGCATTAAAATCACCTAATAACAGAAGTCGACCTGGAGGGTATTCCAGGGATCAACACCCCTGTGGCCCGGTCCATGACCAGGCCTCCCAGTGGATCAGGGCCTGATCAACAAGGCTGTTATTGCTGGCCACATGTAGTCCAATATATGAGCCACAGCCCAGCTGATCTGGTACTGGTAGTGGTAATGAAACCAGAAATTCAACATGCCCAAGAAGGAGAGAGATACAAAGAACAGAACTGATGGTATGGTATACCAGTGTGTGCAAGAAGTGCACTTTCATTAAAATCTCCATCAGGAAAAGGAGCTGATGAATATAATAAAACAGCCCAAGATGGGATGGATAAAAGTGGAGTGTAATTTGGGTTCTTGTAAACAAACACAAACAGGAGAAAACTGGGAAAGCAATACCTAAAGCTCACCTCGATTACCTCTGAGGACTTGGATATTCGACTGTAAATAAGCTGTGATTTGCAAAGAGGATACCGGAAATATGAAGCAATAGGTATCTACAGACTAAAAGGGTTAGTAAAGTCTACATGTGGAGGCAGCAGAAAATGAGTAAGCAGCGAAGGACTGCAACGCTGCAAAGAAAAGATTTGCGTAGATGGAGTAGAAGAGTGAAGAGGAGCAACAGGAGGTGGATCAGTGTCCATCAATGGTTCAGTTTCCTCAATATACTTAGAGATAGCTTTAAGTGTTTCAGAGGATGAGGAAGTTGTACGTGGGATGACATCGAGATAGATGGTGGGAGGGTGAGTTAAAAGTTCGTGGGGGCGCGACTATGAAAGTTAGCAAAGAAAGGGGGGCGAGAGGTTAGAGTTAACCTGGGGAGAAGCCTGGGAGGGGATAGGAGAGGAAGAAACCTGGGAGGGGACAAGAGAAGAAGAAACCTGGCGAGGGGACATGGAGAGGAAGAAAACTTGGGAGAGGACAGGAGAGGAAGAAACCTGGGAGGGGACAGGAGAGGAGAGGACTGTACAAGGGGAAGGATGAACCTCTACACTCATTACAGAGCTAGTAAGAGGTAATAAACTAGGTACAGAGACTGAAAAGGAAAAACGACTGGGAAGCATAAGTGAAGAAGAGGTTAATGGAAATTTACACTTTCGGATTTTCTGGACTTTGGAGAAGTAGAGGGGCGAAGAGAAGCAGGTTCATGGATTTGGGACTCCATGGTTAGGTCTCTCTTTTCTTATTGTTTTCTAGGAGAAAAAAAGAAAAAAGGAGAACATGAGAGATGCTCACTTGAAGGGAATGAAAGGCCGTTAAATAACCTCTGTGCCCAAGAGGACCTCAGCGCAGTCAATACTGCAGATGCAGCATGGAACCCATGCCATACCCTACCCTTTATGCCAGAGTAACCAGCAAGTGGTGGAATTTTTTTTTTTTAGCTACCTACATCTCCGGGCAACTCGGCGGACCAATAGAGAGGGTTTGGCTTATTATTATTTTATAATCAAAAAAAGATGAGCTTAAGCCACAAGACTTTTACAGCGCTGCAGGGAGGAAGGAAGGCGAGGGCATCAGGTGGCAAAAGGGGAGATGGAAAATGGCACAGGTTACGGATAACTGCGGGGGCAGTGATGGTGGAAAGGGTAAAGGGCAGCAAGAGATCCCTGACAGAAAAGGGCTTAGGGGAGTGCGAATAAGTATCATTCAGAGTTTGTGGAGTTAACAGTCGTTGTCAAGAAGTCATTGAGAGAGTCAGGATTAAAGGAGGGTCCAGCAGCAGGAAGGGAAGGTAAAGAGAGAGTAGTGAGAACGAAGAGACGACGTTGGAGGTAAAATTCTGCGTTGCTGTTGATAGAGAGGGAAGTCCTAAACAGAATGTGGTCTAATCGATACTGGAACTTGACATGCTCCAGAGAGGACAGGGTTGCCTCTGCCATGAGATTACCTGAG
The DNA here is from genome assembly GCF_026875155.1 of Cherax quadricarinatus. Classification (NCBI taxonomy): domain Eukaryota; kingdom Metazoa; phylum Arthropoda; class Malacostraca; order Decapoda; family Parastacidae; genus Cherax; species Cherax quadricarinatus. The sequence continues at coordinate 28,581,556 of NC_069431.1, forward strand.
TAAGTCGAGTGTTGGGCCAATGCGAAGGCGGGAGAGCGAGTTGGTCTCCCAACCTCGCACTGATGACAAGAAGACGGCCAGTAACCTATGCTCGGTTTAATAGATGAAGTTGTGTTACCGAAGCAGTGTTGACCAACGTTGTTGCCATAACGGTCGCTGCTGGTGCGAAGGCTGTGGGGTAGCTATGCAGCAAAATAGTCCAGAAATGGAACACCTCGATAGGAAATTGGTAGGTTCATATACTGCTGACCGCGCAGCAGTGTCTGCCTGTTCATTGCCCTGTACGTCGAATGCCCGGGGACCCAACAAAAAACAATATCTTTATGTTTGGTAGAGATACGGCGTAGCCAAAGTTGGATACGGAGAACTAGGGATGAGATGTATCAAATTTTCGTATAGCCTGTAGAGCAATAAGGGAGTCTGAGACTACTACAAATGATGACACAGGCATAGATGCGATACGAATAAGTGCTGCAAGAATGGCATACAGTTCAGCAGTAAAAATGCTAGCTGAAGATAGTAAATGCCCTCGTACGACGCTGTCCGGAAACACTGCTGCGAATCCGACGCCGTCTGAAGACTTAGAGCCATCTGTGTACACAGCGGTGGCATGAGAATGGGAGTGGAAGTGATCAAGAAAAAGAGAGCGGGAAGCCACCGTAGGCAGTTGGGCTTTCGAGCAAGGGGAGAAGAGAAGGTATGGGAAAGGAGGGATCGGGAAGATGGGACAGAAAAGGGGAGAATTGGGGGATAATTAGGTTCGGTTAGAGAAAGAAGACCAATTCCTCAGATGAATAGCCTCTTTGCCGCAGCAAGGAGCCTCCCTTGAAGAGGCATAGCAGTTAAAAAATATTAAATTGTCATTGTTAAAGAGCTTTCCTAAAACTCCTGAGGACCCTACAGGTATCATAATATTTATAAAAGTGACAGGAAAAATGAAAAGGCTGAAGTTGTGGGCAAACATTTAAAATGTAGTTCATAGTTCCATGCCAAAAGTTACACAGTGAGGGATAAGAGTACCTGCAAGCAGGAAGCTATGGATCAACCCCATACTGGGTCCCTGGTATGGCTGGAAAACATTAGAACGTGTTTCAATATGACACCTGCTGTCAATGTTCACTCATCAGTAAAATGGGTACTTGGGTGTCAGTCGACTGATGTGGGTAACATCTTGGGACAAAACTGACCTAATTTGCTGGAAATGCTCTGCATAACAAGTGGCTTTCTATATAGTAGTACAGTAGGGCCCCGCTTTACGGCATTCCGCTAATGCGGTCATTTCAAATTATGACCAAAACTCGCTATACGGCTCCCCCCACCTGACTTTCTAATACGGTCACCGCGCCCCACCCAGTTTGTTTACATTCTCTGTGGGATCCGTAAGCACTAAGTCTCTCCATTATGTCCGGAAACTCCAAAATTTCAAGTGTTTTTAAAAGCTATTTCATATTTTATATAGACACTGATAATTATACTTATGTATACCTGTACCTAAATAAACTTACATACTGTGCTGGCATGCAGGTACACATTAAAATCACTAAGAGTGTCTTACGTCTTGAGACGCCATATTAGTAATGATAATAATAATAATAATAATCATCACCGAGTCTCATTAAATGTCATATATTACATTAATATACATATTTTCATTAATTCATCTATGATATTTTTTCAAAATTATATAATAAACACAATGCATAACATATAAAGATGATAAATACATGCCACAATAGAATAAATAAACATAAATATGAGATGTGGTAGCAGACGTCTTGCACAAGTGACGCCATATTAGAAATTATAATAATAATAATAATAATAATAATAATAATAATAATAATAATAATAATAATAATAATAATAATAATAATAATCACGAAGTCTCATTAAATGTCGTATATTACGTTAATATACACATTTTCATTAACCCATCCATGATATTTTTTTCAAAATTATATAATAAACATGATACATAACATATAGATGATAAATACACCCCACAATAGAATAAATAAACATAAATGAGATGTGGTAGCCAGATAACTTGTACAAGCGAGGGCAAGAATAACATTTTCTCTAGTCTAACATAAGAGAAAATGTGTTACTTGGGGTAACTGCAGAAAATTATTCCTTTCGTACATACGTAAGTTTATTCAGGTATACACAAATACAGTTACATAGAATATCATACATAACAGCATATGTGTAGAGAACCTAGGATAACCTAAAAAGTCAGACAGAGTGACTTATTTCCATTGCCTTCACTCAGAGCGTCATTTCTTCTAAAAATGGTGTTACAAGAGAATAGGAGTGTTCTTCTTTATTTATTCTACCGTATCAATGTAGAGACAACTTGTATACAATGTAACTTGTACACAAACCATTATTATTATTATTATAATCAAAAAGAAGCGCTAAGCCACAAGGACTATACAGCGCTGCAGGGCAGGAAGGAAGCGAGGGCATCAGGTGGCAAAAGGGAGATGGATCAGTAATAGGTTACGGATAACAGCGGGGCAGTGGATGGTGAAAGGGTAAAGGGCAGCAAGAGACTGAACTAGAAAGGGCTGAGGGGAGTGCGAAAAGTATCATCAGAGTTTGTGGAGTAAATCAGTCGTTGTCAAGAAGTCAATGAAGAGAAGTCTGGATTAAGGAGGGTCCATCAGCAAGAAGGGAAGTAAAGAGAGAGTATAGAACGAAGACGACGTTGAGGTAAATTCTGCGTGCTCGTTGATAGGAGAGGCAGTCTAACAGAATGTGTCTAATCGATACTGAACTTGACACTGCTCAAGAGAGGAACAGGACCTCTCCATGAGATACCCATGAGTAAGACGAGTGAGACCAATGCGAAGGCGGAGAGAGTGGTTCTCTCCAACCTCGGCAACTGATGAACAAAGAATACGGCAGTAACCTATGCTCGTTAATAGAATGAATGTTTGTTACCGACAGAGTTGACCAACGTTTTGTTCCACGGGTGCGAAGTGGTAGCTATTGCAGCAAAATAGTCCCCAGAAATGAACACCACGATAGAAATTGGTAGGTCATGTACTGCTGACCGCGCAGCAGGTCTGCCTGTTCATTGCCCTGTAAACGTCGACATGACAAGGGACACCAACAAAGAAAAACAATACTTTATGTTTGGTAGAGATACGGCGTAGCCAAAGTAGGATACGGATAACTAGGATGAGATTTATCAAATTTTCGTAAAGCCTGTATAGAGCACTAAGGGAGTCTGAGACTACTACAAATGATGACACATGCATAGAGATGTGATACAATAAGTGCTGCAAGAATGCATACAGTTCAGCAGTAAAAATGCTACTGAAGATAGTAAATGTCCCCCGCACGACGCTGTCCGGAAACACTGGCTGCGAATCCGACGCCGTCTGAAGACTTAGAGCCAACTGTGGTACACAAGCGGTGGCATGAACTGAGAGTGAAAGTGACAAGAAAAGAGAGCGGGAAGAGCACCATACAGTTGAGCTTTCGTGCAAGGAGTGAGAAAGAACAGACCCTAACAGCTGGAACTTCCCAGGAGTAGGGAAAAGTGAGAGGCTACATGAACAGATAAAGGTGGTAACTGAAGGGAAGACAAGAGTGAATGTAGGCAAGAGAAAAGGACGGAGCAAACAGGGAGGGGCGCGAACGAATAAAGAATGCTAACTAATATCGTGACCAATCTATAAATGAAGGATTGTGTAGATCGTGAGACGTTACATAGTACGAAGCAATGGGCATCACGGCGACAGACAAAGGATGGAACATTCGCTCTGCATAGAGGCTCTCACAGGGGAAAGCGAAAAGCACCAAAGGCACAAAACGTAATCCTGGTGATGGATAGCGTTAAGGCTAGAGAGATAGCAGAGGGCCGGGAATAAATTTGTCACCAAAATCTAGTTTCCGATAAAACAGGCTGAATTAGGCGAGCAGGTTCGAACATCACCTGCTCCCCCGGAAAAGATGAGCAAGGGTTTTTAAGAAAGGTTGAGCCCGGTGTGACCAATTGCCTTCAAGAGGTTATGTGAGGTTTCCAGGATAACCGACGGTCAAAGAGAAGGCCTAGAAACCCTGACGAAACAAGCGCTCGGGATACGGGAGCCTTAAGAGAAACAAAGGATGATCGGAATAACAGAGCGTCTAGTGAAAGTAATTTGGTGATTTTTGGTACTTGAAAAAAAAGTTTTTTTTTTAAACCCATGCGTGGTGGCCCACTGAAACACGTTCGACCGCATGCTGAGAGAAACTGCAATAAGATGACATTCAGGCCTGCACAAGCATTACGAATCTCAACATAGAGTGATGACCAAATAATGGGTGAAAGAACAGAGGCCAAATCATTTATAGCAAGGAGAAAAAGTGTTTTGCTTAGAACACATCCCCTGAGGGACACCTTCAGCTTTGACAAGTCCCGGGGAAAGAACATTATTGACTCGAACAAACACGGAAATGTCTGTCAGTTACAAAGTTCCTTAAGAAAGATGAGATTGCCTCGGATGCCGGGCCAAAATATTAGACCTCCAAGTTGTGTCAATGCCTTCTCAGTCAAAAAATATGGCAATAACTGAGTATTATTCTCAAAGGCATTACGAACATACTATCCAAAGCGTAGTAAGGGTCCTAGGAGAACACCCCTACGAAAGCCTATTGACTTAGCCGGAGAGACTGTTGTGTGTCGCTAAATACCACATTAAACGTTGATTTACAGCGTTCCATCACTTTGCAAAACTGCACTAGTAAGAAGCATGGGGCGATAGTGGGAAGGCATCAATGTCCTGTTAGTACCCCGTTTGCCGCGGAAAGGGAGAACAATGCAGATTTCCACAGCTGGGAAGAACTCCTTGTGCCCAAATAAGATTGGAAGAGGTGTTAAGAGGACTACAATGGCTGACCGATGTAAATGTTGTAACATTCGAATATGAATGTCGTCAGGGGCCCCCAGCTGCCGATGATCGGCAAGCTGAGATCGTTGCCTCCAGTTTCTTGAAGTGTAAAAAGGCACATTATACTGTTCCTCTCTGAGAGAAGAAAAGAGCCAAGCACTAACTCTCTGCAGACTTTGATGAAAGAAAACGATGGGCATAGATGAACCCTCGGGAAATACGGACCAGATGTGTGCCAGTTCAATGCAACGTCGAGAGGGTTTCTACATCAAACACCAGCGACCCGTAGAACAGGAGCTGGGTCAAGGAGAGTATTTACCACTCCAATTTCCTCCACATTTTTCCAGACTGCACTCATAGAAGAAGCAGGAGGTGATGGTGGAAACATAGTCTCGCCAACAAGGTGCGTTTAGCTCATCGGATGACAAGCGAGCGAATCGCCACGCTCTGCTCAAAATCAAGAAGTCTCTCAGCAGTTCCATTGTACCGGTACCTGCTGCCCCATCCGCACGTTTCAAACTACTGCACGAGCACAAGCCCGGGAGACCACCACGGCCCGCACTTCTGAGATATGCTTGCCTGAGGTTTTGGGGTATAGAAAGAGATGCTGCGGTATAAACTGATGGATCGAGAAGATGTGTAAGGAGCTCATTCAATGGAGGATGAAGAAGGAACCGCACTAAAAGCAGTGAGGGTGTGAGTAAAGATCCAATTTGCCCGATCAAATTGTGCCAGCGAGGGCTACGAAAGGAGGTGAATAGGAGGAGAAGTAAGAATGATCGGAAGAATGATCGCTGTCATGTAAGTCTGTAGAACAACCAGGTGAAGTCGAGTGCATGGAGGAGAGCAACTGATAGATTCAATGCAAGAGAGAGTATGATACGAGGATCAAAATGGGTGGGAAAACCCGTAATTAAAACTGGCGGGGTGAGAGGCGATAAAAGGCCTCCAACTGAATGCCACGTGAGTCACAAGAGAACCCCCCCCCAGAGAAATGTGGCATTAAAATCACCATAACAGAAGTGTTGGTGGTAAGGATGAGACAAGAAAGGCAAAGTTCTGGGATTAAAAATGCTCGAGAAGGAGAGAGATATAAAGAACATATTATGTAAACCACTTATCTCAAGTGGATACTGCTGCAGTGTAATGCAGCGAGGTATGGACAAATAGTTTACAGTAACGGAAATATCATTGCGTAGAAGAAGGGCACTTTCATTAAAGGTCCCATCAGAGAAAGGTCCGAAGAATACAATAAATTATAGCCTGAGAAAAGGTTGGAAAAACAGCCGAGTAGTAATTTTGGTTCTTGTAGACAGCACCAACGCGGGGAAAACCTGAAAGCAACATCGAAGCTCACCCCGATTAACCCCTGAGGCCGCGGATATTCCACTGTAAATAGGCCATGATAGGCGATGAAAAAATATCAGAATCTGTAGGTAAAGCACCTACGGACTAGAGGGGTTAGAAAAGTCACGTGTGGTGGCATTGGAAGATGTTCAATTAGCGAAGGAACGATCGTTGCGAAGAAATGGGGTTGTGAGAAGGGAGGAAGGGAAGAGAAGGAACAGGAAGTGAATCATGTCCCATTGAAGGTTTAGTCTCTGCAATATATTCTGAAATGGCTTCAATTGTTTTCTGAATTCAATAGAGTATGGGAGAACCATATTGGAGATAGGAGGAGGAGGTAAGTAAAGATTGGGACAGTAATGACTGTACCAAGTAGAGGTGGAGGGAAAAGTTAAGGACTGGAGATGAAGTGTGGGGGGACACAGAAAGGCAGAAACCTGGAGGTGGCATAAGAGGGAGAAACTTGGGAGGGGACGGGGGTGGAAGGCATAGAGTCCGATGAGGTGGTGAATCTCAACACTGTAATAGTGAGCCAGAGAGAAGGGGAAGAACTAGGACATAGACTGGAAAGGTAAAGTGTTGAGGTGGAAGAAGGTAAGGAAGGGGCCAAAGAGATTGAGCAATGTGATTTTTTGGACTTCTGAGTAGAGGGCGATAGGATTAGGTGTCCGTTCGAGGTCCTTTTAGATACTTGGGGCTTGTGCGGAAGGACCGAAGATGTGAGAACAGACTGAGTTGTAGTCGGGAACGTCAGAGCCAGGACACAAAAGGATTAGAAGCCGTATTGCCGATGAGGGTAACAACAGAGGAGGCTGCAGAAGATGGGACCCCAGAAGTGGGGGAATGTTTGGAACACGAGAATAAGAAACACGGGTAGTTCTCCCTTGAGGCGGAGATGATACCATCCTAGCATCAGGAGACCTTCTTCTCCTCTTTGAGGCAACGATTTCACGTTCCTTTAAGTAGCCTGCAACGGCGGGAGTACGAAGGGTGAGCTTCATTAGCAATTAAGCAAGATGGAGGTTGACTGCAAGATGTATTTAGAAATGGTCTCGTCATACCACAGACCTGGGCATTCCGGCTATAGATCTGCAATATTTCGCTGGTGACCAAAACGCCCATCAAATTCTACATTGTTTGCGGGTAGTATCACCTTTCGAACTGTTACCAATGTCCCGCACATATACAGAGGACTGGAGTTCTCCGCTGTCAAAAGTTAAACGAGCCACATGCAAGGGTAACGTCCTCCGCCCCCGGGCAGGAAAGACATAAGTGTCTACTTTGAGGATTGGAGATCCTGAGTTCAGCTGTTATCAAAACTGGTAATTGCCACATGACTTGGAAAGAATCTGTTGGACTATGGTAGGGGGCATTCAATGACAGTACCTGTACTATATTACAAGATTGAGAGAAAGATGTTTTCAATAGTGATAGGAGTAGTATCGATATTCGAAAGGAAAGAAAGACATGAGCTTGGGTAGCATTCTGGACATGACAATGTCGTACCGCTCTTGAGAGGCGTGAAAATGAAATATCTCTGCCACATGACGCAGGAGCGCTTTGCAATACTATGGTCAGAAATGTAGCAGAAGACGAAGTTGGTCTAAAGTAAGGAATTTTAGTCCAATGTGGTGGTCCCCGAAACTGAGCGTGAAGGGATGCTTGACGTGTCGGTCATTCCCGAGTAGAATGGAAGGTAACAAAGACATCATCAGGAGATTGACGTTGGCGTTTAGGATAGGACCGAGTTGGCCGCAATGAATGGGCAGGCGATTCGAAAATTGCCCGTACCGTAGAGGGAGAAGCCCGGAATCATAGTCCAAAGGAGAGCGGAGTTCAGCAGACAAATCGAAAGGAGTCCAGGCGAAGCCCGGTACCTGAACGGGTTAGGAACAGCACCACAAGAGGTACAGGCATCAGGCAGTGTCCGAAGAGTGGTCTTAAACACATGGCAGGGGAGAATGGGGTGCGGGTATCAGAAGGGGCCCAGGGTAGTGGTTTCATGAACTAGGGCTGCACATGGTTAGGTTACTCCTTTGCTTTTGTTTTTAAGAAAAAAAAAGAAAGAAGAAAACAAGAAAATAAAAATAAAAAAAAGAATAAAAAAAGGGGGGAGCGGGGAGGAATAGTTCCCAGGAGGAATGAAAGGGCCGGAAATCTCCCTCCGCGCCCAAGAGGACTCGACATAGCACCGCTAGTAGCCGCAGATGCAGCAATGGACCCCCGTGCCAACCCTAACCCTTCATGCCAGTAAACCAGGAATCCGGGATAGCAACCTCACATCTGCCGAGCTACCTCAGTGGACAAAAGAGAGGGCGTGTCTCACCCTAGATTAAGACTATAAATATTTTAAGGTAAATAATGAGTGCACTATGTGTGTATTGTACTTTCTATTGTTTTTGACCTAGTTCTATTGCAAACTTAATATATTTTATGTAAACTTGTTATCTAGTATTTTTAATGCATTTAATAAGGGGAAAAATGGGTGTTCCACTTTACGGCGGTAGCCTGGAACCTAACCTGCCATATAAGTGAGGCCCTACTGTATGTCACTGATGTCAGCTAGGCCTGTATACCTCGTACATGTACTTGTAGAAATAGATATTATCTTTATTATTAATGTAGGGGTGGGGTGAAGATTTTTTAGTAGTGAGTACTTCAACATCAGCATGACTGTGTGACAATATCAGTTCAAAGGTGAAAGCAAGTGGTTTTTGGTATTTAATATGCTGATGGAGTGAGAGCAAGCTAACATTTATATTGATATTTAGGAAAAACTGCAAAGCCTGAATTGGATTCTGGAGGTGAGAAGTCCACACTATTGATAAGACAGGTATTGAACAAAGAACTATGAATCTTATTTTCTCCTTTCTGGTATATACAAAAATTATGGTGTTTTTTCCACTATTTTCATTGCTAGATGTATCTTAAGAATGCCCCTTTACAAAGATTTTTAAATTTCAACATGCACAAACAGTCAAACAGAGTTAAACTTTTTAATAAAATTTGGCAGTATAATCCATTTATTTTGTGAACTAATTTTTATTCCATCACAAAATCTGATCTCTGTTTAACACTATAACAATGAATAAGTATAATTACTGTAACTAAACTTAATACATGCATCATAGTATTGTACCATATAATGTTCTGTATATTCCTCAGCTTATAACATGTCAAGGTTTTCTGCTAGACCAACAAAATTCCTTCATAACTGGCATTAGATTTGCTTCTGTCTAGGATTACCATCTCTGCAGCTGAAAATACATACAATACACAGTGAACAATGAACCAACCATTCTATATAAACCACAGAGACATAGTTCCTTGCATGAATATTCATATGCACTGCTGAGATTTGTGTGAATGTTTTTTCCACACATGGAATACTGAAACAACTTTAAAACACCTTACTAAATTAGACAATGTAATATCTTCTAATCACCTGGAACAATTGTGGCTGAAAACTGACATGACTTCTTCCCTGTTATTATTTCTGACCAGTATGAAATCTTGAGTGTTTTAATAAAATAGATTTGCTTGAAAAGTTCTTTAGACACTCTGAACACTGATATGGTTTCTCTCCTGTATGAATTTTTATGTGTTTTCTTAAATCAGATTTATTTGAAAAGTCTTTTAGACACTCTGAACACTGATATGGTTTTTCTCCAGTATGAATTCTTATATGTTTCAATAAATCAGATTTGTTTGAAAAATGTTTTAGACACTCAGAGCACTGATATGGTTTCTTCCCAGTATGGCTTCTCATGTGAATTGTCAAAGCAGATTTCCATGAAAAACCTTTTAGACACTCTGAACATTGATATGGTTTCTCTCCAGTATGATTTCTTATGTGTAATATTAAAGTAGATTTTCTTGAAAAACTTTTTAGACACATTGAACACTGATGCGGTTTCTCTCCAGTATGAATTCTCTTGTGTGATACTAAATGAGATTTTTGATTAAAGTTTTTGAGACACTCTGAACAGTGATATGGTTTCTCTCCAGTATGAATTCTCTTGTGTGATACTAAATGGGATTTTTGTGTGAAAAGTCTTTTATACACTCTGAACACTGATATGGTTTCTGTTGTGTGTGAGACATAATTTGTGCTGCTAGATATGCTGAGCACTAGCTTAGAAGGCTTCTATAAAAAAGCTCCAATATTTAACAAAAGTAGATTTTTTAAGACCGAACAGTATTTTTAAAAGACAACATAATTTTAAAAGCTTGCACCTAGATTTTTTACAAGTTTTGAAATAATGTACACTGATACAAATTTAATTTTGTATAAACTCTTGTATCAAGATCGTATGCCCTCTCTACTGCACTAGTTACCTTTTTTACACTGTAATTAATTTAAGTATTGTTCCAGTCACTTTAATGTATCTTTTGGTCCTTTCTTTAAAGTGAGTTTTTTTTCAGATCATTTAAGGTCAAATTTTCTTTGACAGTGATCACTGAATGTAACCATGAATTAGGTTCTCATCAACAATATTAAGTTTTTCAAGAATTATAAAAAATTTTCAGATTAATAGTTTAACGAATTGCTTGAAAAATTTAATAATCCTTTTAAAAATGGAGTTTTTAAAGAATGAAACACAGTATACAGGAATATTATGGAAAGAAAATTAAATAACTCCAAATTATTTTATTAAGGAAGAGTAAATTCTTGTGAAACATTGAGATACAATATGGAAGAAATAAGTGAGGTGAGGAAATAAGACGGATAGAAATTATTTGATATGGGGAGTTAATTTTACTGATGCTGCATAATGGTCAGGGAAATTGTACTGTCCAAAAAATACCAGTAATTCATTAAACACTTAGAATACTCATACACACTACATAATTATATAACATTAAAAATTTAATGGATTGCCTATTTTCTCAGAAGAGATTAACCTAAGAACTTTCATCATTCATTTTCGTGTATAAAATAGTCATGATAAAGTTTCTATTGCAAAAGGAAAAAATCCTCTGTACAAAATCTGAATGGGGAGAATGAATACATCAAGAAATTGTTAAGGAAGAGAACATAACAGCATTTATACCATTTATTTGAGTTTTATATGTCTAGTGTTGGCATTGTACATGAGATTTATGACAGACTTGGTGCTGCAAATATAGTAACACTGTGGCTATTTTGTCCTGTTGCTATATATATAAATATGTAATTTCAGTATTTCTGCCACTTGAACTGTGACACTGAGTACTGGCACTGCAAATATAATTTCTTAGCTGCAAGGATGAGCTGCAAAAAAAAAAAAAAAAAAAAAAAAAAAAAAAAAAAAAAAAAGGAATTGATATATTAAAATTATTTTACATAATTTTACTTACATTTTTACATTTACATTTTTATTTCAACTTTAAATATGGTAGAAAATGACACAAATGCAGTGTAATGAGATTCTTTATTTACAAAGTTTTGCCCATACAGTGAGCATTTACATGTCAAAAATAGAGAAACTTGGATAACACTACATACGGTAGGGCCCCACTTTACGGCGATGTCAAATTATGACCAAAATTTGCAATACGGCAAGCAGTCTTTCAAATACGGCGCACCCCATCCGGTTTGTTTACATTCTCTGTGACCACATCTATTATGTCTGGAAAGTTTCCAAAATTTTAAGTGTTTTACAGTTATTGCATATTTTATATGTACTCTGATAATTATACTTATGTGTACCAGTACCTAGATATACTTACACACTGTGCTGGTGTGCAGGTACACATTAAAATCGCCAAGTCTCTCTCTACTCATGACTCCAGTACGTACTAATCATCACTCTTGGGCACATTAAATGTCTTATTTTACATTAATATAGACATTTTCATTAATCCATCTATGATATTTTCCTCAAAATTATATAAGAAACACGTTACATAGCATAAAAAACATGATGCATAGGGCCCCCCCACAGAAAAAAAAATTAAACGTAAATATGAGATTTTTTAAACAAAGCGGCTTTTGTAGGTTTGGTTTCGGAAATTTCGTTTTCCCCCTAGCCCAAACTTTGGGAAGGTTTTACTGAGAAAAAATTTTCCCTTTCATTTGGCCCCACTCTATATATAGAAATTTAAAAAACCCCTTGTGGGTTTAGTGTTTTTTTTTTGATGTTTGTGATAATTTCCTTCTCTTCTTTAATAAAAAAAGGGTTTGTTTTGGAGAGAGTGGGGAGTGCTGCTTTTTTGTTTTTTTATTTTTTTTTTATTAATTTGTACATGTTAATAAAAAGTACTTTGGGCCCCAAACTTATACCGGGGGGTTGGGTTTCCCGGGCTGCCCCACCGGAAAAAGCAAAACATCGCCGGAAGGCAAAAAGGCCTTGACTCCAAAATGGGTAAGGACCCCGATTTCAAACAAACCATACCACGGCTTTGTGGGTCACAGTGGGCCTATGCTAACCTTCCTAGGGTTTGAAAAAAATATACCTAGTTGGACGAATCTTATTGTGGCTAGCTGGCCCGTGGCAAAAACAGGGACGTCGGGATTTTTGGGACTCTCTGACCGCGGGGTTTCAATCCCCCCCGTGGGTATGGTTTGAGAAGGGCCTTTTTTTTAATTTTTAAAAATCATTTAAATGCCAGAAAAACAAGTTTACACAAAATTTATATTAATTTTAGAAATAAAAAACTAGGCTTAAAAAACACAAAAAGTAAAAACATTCCCCTTTAAATTCATTACATATTTTAAAGGGTTTTTTGTAATCTAATTTTAGGGAGAGAGGCGAGTTTGAAACTTATTTGTGGAAAATGGGTTTCAGGTACCCAGTGTGGGTTTGGGGCCCTGGCCCCCCCTTTCTCTTTATTTAAAATAACGATTTTTAAAAAACCCTCTCGCAGAGGGGGAAAAATTTAGCCACATGTGAAAACTCTTGGGTATTTTTTTATTGATGAAACTTTTCCCCACACAGTGGCTTCTCAGCCCAAAATACGTAGGAAAAAATTTTGGGAAGAAAGGGGGAAAAGAATGGGTAATCAGTCCCTAACCCTTGAGTCGATGTGTTCAGCCCCAATCAATCTTGAATAGAATAGGGCCCATATCACCCGGGAAGCACTTAAAAACCGTTTTTTTGGCAGGAGGGGTGAAAGCAGTCTTAGGTTTTTGTCCATTTGTTATCTTTAGTTTAAATTTGTTGGCTCTCCCCTGCCTTGGGGGGTCTAAGTTACCCCTGTGAAAAAAAAAGGGAGTCGTAACCCTCTTGTTTTAAACCCCTTTCAGGGGCCCCCAAGGCCCAAATTGGAGTCACGCCCCGTGCCCAAAGGGAATTTTTAAAAAAAAAAAATTTGTTTTTTTTTTCTTATTGAAATTTTAGAGAATCTTTTTGGGGAAGGAAAATAAAAAAAAAAGTAAAAAATTTGGTGGAAAATTGACAAAAATTTTGCTCTCGAAAATTTTGTTTTGTGAAAACCCCAAATATTTAAAAAATTCGGGATTTTTGCCGATTTGACTCCCATTTTAGGCCAATTACATTTTTCCCAATAACCCCAAAATTTTTAAAGCTATTTCACTTTTTATTATTTTCTATTCTTTCGATTGAGCACAAGAAATGCCCAAGTCAACTGTTTCAACTAAAATTAAAAAAGTGATCGGAAATTGTTAATTTGGCCAATTTAACAAAAGTTAAAAATTTTTTCCCAATTTCAAATAGGGCCCAGAATGAAAAAATGTGGGGATTCCCGGCCCTAAAAATAAATTTCCCTTGGGCCCCTAGTTTTGTTTTTAGGCTTTACAAATAAATTACATTTTAATTTTTTATTCACAAAGAATTTTTATTCAACCAAAAAAAAGAAGATTTACCCGTTATGCAATTTCTGTAATTTAAATTTTATATATTTCTTTTACCATATTTGGAAAAGTATATTAGGGGCCCCCCAGCTGAGTGTATTAGACGGGGGGTGAGGTCGTTTGTTTTCCTTGAATTTCCCGGGAAAAATTTAACATTTTTTGCTACTTTGAGTCAGTTTCAAGCCCCTTTCCCGTGCTAAAACCAATCAAAATCAATTTTATTTCTGGAATTTTGGGCTTCCTTCCCCATCAAATTGAGACCAAGAAATCGCAAATACAATATTTAAAAAAAATACGAAAAAACACTGCAAATTTGTGGGTTTTTTCGAAAAATATTATTTAATTTTTTTCTTCTTTTTTACCCCCGTGTGCTGCAGGATCGGGTTTTTTTTTGGTTTCCCCCCACATATAAGTGTTTTTTCTCATATTTTGGCCCCAAAAGTTCCAAATAAAGTTTAAAAGAGTGAGCTGGCTCATGGGTAGATCTACGGTTTTGGGCCCCCGAACATAAAGCGTAGTTTTACAGGGCGGACCCCGAAAGGGTTTTTAAATGCCAAGTTAGAGGATGATGGCGGTTTCCATTTTGATTTTATTCAATAAAAAACCCTGCCATTACCTTCACTTTTTAATATTAATAAATTTTAAGGGTTGTAATAAGTGTCTCTGTTTTGTATTTTACCTTTTATTGTGTTTTTAAAGTCTATTTTTAATGTCTATTGCTAAAATTAATATAAGTTTGTGTAAACTTGTTGCTGGCCTTTATTGATATTTTTTTTTTTTTTAAGTGTCTGAAAAATAAGGTTTTGGGGGACCCGTGTTTGTAGCCCGGGGGGGAGGGACAAAAAATTTCGGGTTTTTTTGTCAGGGACCAAAAGAATGTGCAAGAATCTGGGATCTGGCCCCCGCCATCCCCCTCTGCCCTTTTTTTTCCCAAATTTTTTTGGGATGGGTTTTTTCATTATTTCCCTTCGTTTTTTGATGGGATCTAAAGGTATTGTTAGAAAAAAAGGGTTTTAAATTTAGTAAAAGGGGATGTCGATGCTAATATATGGCTCTGGGCCAAAAGTGTAGGGAAATTTGGTAGGTGTAGCCCAGGGGGGCTAACCCCACCAGTACTACCTGGACTTTACAAATTTAAAAAATTTTAAACCTTTTTGGACATTAAGCCCACCCCCTTTTTTTAAGGTAAATTGTGAGTGTTTTGTTGTGTATTTTTAAAATCTCCGGGGATTTTTTTAAAATCATATTTTTTGTATTTTACCAAGGGGCCGGGCTACCTACACCTGATTTTATTCAAAAAGTACTACTCCTTTTTCGCCCTACTTTTAAGGGGGGGGTTAAAAAATAGAGGGGGACACCGGTTAACGATATTTTTTTTTTACTCCAGAAGTTGTTCAGGTGCCTTTCTGACCGAATCGTTGCCCATTTAAGGAATTTGTGAAGTAGATTAGTCCATTTCAGACCCCCAAACATACACGTACAAACGCACTTACATAAATACACTTACATAATTGGTCGCATTCGGAAGTGATCGTTATGCGGGGGTCCACTGTACATCAACTGGTGAGTCTAATATTCTTTCACAAGTGCACTGATATTATTTATAACATTTATACACCATTTCTACACTAATGCAGTAGTCTGCATAACAGTAAATCTTCTATTTTTTGTGATAATAAAAATTCAAAGTGGAAAGCAAAAGAAATGTAAGAGGGGCCTGGAAACGTGACTAATGAACAGAGAAAATGTTATTTTAGTGCCAGGAATGTCTGTCTTGTTTATTCTGGACCCTATTTGGGAATCACATAGACAACATCAACTTCATTATGTTTATTAGTGACTATACTCTATATGACCAAAGTGCTTTAGTTATATACTTGTCGAAACTTCCCACTACTACAGATATCAGTACTAGAGCTCAACACACAATTCAGGATATAAATAACCACAATTTAAACCTAGAAGATGAATGATCACGTGGACCCTGATCTAAACCTCCATAATCTACACCCAATCAAAACCTACTGGGAAGTAACTGCCTTTATTACACAGCATCAAAAGCCAGCACTATCCTAAACAGTGCTAAAAGTTTATCAGTTCTTAACTACAACATCAGGTCCTTAAGCAAACACTATGATGACCTCCTGGCACTTCTTGAGTTGCTAAAGACACCCTTCTGCATTATTCTTACTGAGGCCTGGCTTAAGCAGGACACAATAGATATCTACCCCCTACCAGATACACTCAATCCACAACTGCAGACCATACCAGTTGGCGGTGGTTATTTCATCTATTACTCTAACCAACTATTTACTAGCCCCCTGAAAAGGGGATAAAGGGGAAAATGCTTTGGCCCTAACCAGGTCCTTAACAATTCTCCATTTTCAAAAACCCCCCACCAAATCAATTTCAACTAGAAATTAAGCCTATTAAACCACAAACAAAAACCTCCCCCTCTTTACCAACTAGATTAATCAACCCGGCCCCAGATATCACCCCGGTAACGTTTCCCTCCAAAAAAAACACCATTTCCAAACCAAATTTTCCAACCCTTGCTTTAGACAGTGAAAAAAAATTTTGGAATAACTAGCCTTTAAAAAAAGGGATTTTTGAACACCACAACCACACCCAATTCCCCTTAAAAAAATTAAACCCCCTCTTAACAAACATTAGTAAACCACCATGGAATTCATCAAGTTTCTTTTAGACTCCATGATGAGGCCTCAATAAAAAATTTCACAGCAGCCCTAGAAAACTGTTGACTGGCCTAAGAATTCTCCAAGGCCAATGGTATTGATGATTGGGCAGACATTTTTCTTAACAAATTACTTAGACTATACAACAAACATTGTCCTATAAAAAACGAAACAGATCATGAATAAACGGCTTGGTTGCCCATGGCTAACCAGCAGCATTTTGAAATCCATTGATAAGAAACACCAATATGAAAAGCAATATAGACAGGGCTTAATACACAAAGATATTCTTAAGCACTATTCATCAGCTCTCACCAAAGTAATAAAAAAAGCCAAACAACTGTACTACTCCAGCAGATTCACTGACACAAGAGGAGATATAAAAAAGACCTGGAAAACACTCTCCCAGATTCTGGGCACCAACAAACTGAAAAAAAAAAAAGAATATTGTCCTAACTAAACCTAATGAAACACCACTGCATCCCACTGATACAGCTAACAAAATAAACAACTTCTTCTCAACCATAGGATCTAATCTTGCCAGTAAAATCCCACATACCAACGCCCATGCCGGGGACTACCTAGATGAAAATTTTCCCAAAATTTTCCCTTCTATCTTGTACCAAATTGAGCCCCCCGAAGTCACCGAGATTATAAAGTCACTTAAAAAATAACTCGGGGAATTGTCTCATGTCCCACCATTATTGTACAAGCGAGCGGCCCATGCCCTTTCGATGCTATTTCATTACTTTTTACAATTCACTAGAAACTAGCACCTTCCGAAACTACTCAAGACAGCAAGGATTACACCAATACAAAAAGGTGGTGACCCTACAGTTTGTAAACAACTATAGGCCAATATCAAACTTACCACTGCTATCCAAAATTTTTCGAGAAAACTCATGCACAGGAGACTATATTCATTTATAACGGCAAAAAAACATACTAAAACCCTGCCAATTTGTATTCAGGAAAAAAAAAGCACTAATGATGCAATCTTTAAAAAATGCTAAATCTGCTTTACACAGAAATGGAAAATAAGGAATATCCGCTAGGATTTTTTATTGACCTTAGAAAAACTTTTGACACAGTAGGCCCCCGGCTCCTACTCCACAAACTTGACCATTATGGTATAAGAGGCCATGTGCTTGGATATTTCAAATCCTACCTTACTAATAGGTATCAGTATGTCCCATTAAAGACACAGCATCACCAACACAGCACTTGATACTGGAGTTCCGCAAGGAAGTGTCCTTGGACCCCTGCTCTTCCTCATTTACATAAATGTTTCTTCCAAACGTATCCCAACACCTGAAACCCAAATTCTCTTTGCTGACGACACGACTTATGTCATCTCTCACGATAATCTTCCCACCCCCCAACACCTTTGTTAACAAGGAGCTGCTCAAAATATTGACTTGGATGACAGCCAATAAACTTACACTAACACTGACAAAACCTACATATTATTTTTGGTAGCAGAGCAGGTGTTGCACAACTTAACATTAAGTCAACAACACTCTAATTGCCAGACATAATGAGGGCAAATTCCTAGGCCTAAAACTCGACAAAAAACCTGAATTTCAGCACCCATATCCAACACATAAAAAAAGTATCCAAAACAGTTGGGATCCTCCCCAAGATACAATACTATGTGCCGCAAAATGCCCTTCTCACACTATACCATTTCACTCATTTATCCATTTCTCACCTATGTATTTGTGATTGGGGATCAACTGCAGCAACACACCTAAAGCCAATAATAACCCAACAAAAAGCCACAGTAAGAATAATCACTAATCCATCCCTTTGGGAACACCCCCCTCCCCACTCTTTTATTTGATCTAAACTTACTCCATGTTCAGAGCATCCACATTTATACTGTGCAATCTACATCTACGGACCTTAAATCCAATATTAACCTTGACCTAAAAACACTTTCTTGATAGTTGTGACAGGACCACAGGCGTAACACCAGACACAAACATCTCTACGACATTCCTTGTATCCGATTAAAACCTTTACAAAATTCAATGTATGTCAAAGGCCCTAAAAAACTGGAACACCCTACCTGAAAACTCTAGAACTGCAGACACATTTATCCTTCAAAACTACCTTTAGAAAACATCTTATCTCCCTGATACACACGTCAAGTAACTACATAAAAACCACCTGGTGGTTTACACTTACACTCACTCACTCACCCATTTGACTATAAGCACAGAAATACGAATCTTAATCTTAAAATAATGATTCCTAACTAGTCATAAGTTTGCTGTGATACTCCAATATAGAAAACTATGCATTGTGCCAAAACAAAAGCATTCACATTGCTAAACTCGCAAACTAGTATTTAGTCACTTAGTATTTAGTCAACTTACTCCATAATTTGTAATAATTTAGGGTTTAAAAATTTAAACTAAGTTTGCCTGAAATGCCTAGCCATGCTAGGTGCCCTAGTGGCCCCCTCTGTAATTTAGTATTTTACTACATGTAAACCCACAATAACCAAAATCTTTTAAATCCGCATTGTAATTTCCCTTTTAGAAAATAAACTTGATTGATTGACTGATTGAATATGGAGTCACTCGTACAAAGTTGTCTGGTACCACATCTCATGTTTATGTTCATTTTTCTACTGTGGGGTGTATTTATCATTTTTTATATGTTATGTATAGTGTTTATATAATTTTGAAAAAAATATCATAGATGGATTAATGAAAAAAGTGTATATTAACATAATATACAGTATCACTTTGTGATTATTTATCACTATTATTATCATTATTTAATATGGCATCTCGAGATATGACACTCTTACTGATTTTAATGTGTATCTGCACACCAGAACAGTGTGTAAGTTTATTTAGGTACAGGTATACATAAGTATAATTATCAGAGTACTGTATAAATAAAATATGAAATAACTTAAAAGCACTTGAAATTTTTGGGGTTTCCAGACATAATGGAGAGACGTGGTGCTTACTGAGCTCACAGAGAATGTAAAAAAAGTCGGGTGGGGCGTGGTGTCCATATTAGAAAGCCAGGTGGGGGGGAGCCATATAGCAAGTTTTGGTCACAATTTGAAATGTCCGTATTAGAGGAATGCCCTAAAGCGAAAAGTTGTAAAGCATGGCCCTACTGTATAATGTAATCTCTATAAAATGTATTTTTTTTTTGTGAATAATTTTGGGTTTCTGGAACGGATTAATATTTCCATTATTTCTTATGGGAAATATTGGTTCGACTTCAAACATTTAGACTTGGAACTAGCTCCTGGAACAGATTTAAATTTGAAAACTCAAGGATCCACTGTACCCGATGTTGCACAGAATTCACCATGATTATTAAGTCGCTTAAAAATAAATCAGGAAATCCAGCTCAAGTCCCACCATTATTGTGCAAGTGAGTGGCTCATGTTCTTTTGCCCACTATTTCATTATTTTTTTTATTATTAACACACTGGCGGGATTCCCACCAAGGCAGAGGGGCCCCGAAAAAGAAAAACCTTCACCATCATTCACTCCATCCTGTCTTGCCAGAAGGGTGTTTTACACTACAGTTTCTAACCCTTTGACTGTCGCGGCCGTATATATAGTTTTTACGAGGTACCGTGTTTGACGTATATATACTCATAAATTTAGCAGCTTCAAAATAAAGCAGGAGAAAGCTGGTAGGCCCACATGTGAGAGAATGGGTCTGTGTGGTCAGTGTGCCATTAAAAAAATCCTGGAGACGCAGTGAAATAATGAGAAAAAAAAAACTCCGACGTTTTTTTTTTTAATTAAAATGCCGAATTTGTGGTCTATATTCATATAGTATTTATGGTTGTATTCTCGTTTTCTTGGTCTCATTTGATAGAATGGAAAATGTATTATAGAAATAGAGGTGATTTTGATGATTTTACTATAAAAAGAACCTAAAAATGGAGCTCAAAGTAGGGGAAATGTTTGATTTTGCCAATGTTCAAAAAGTAACAAATGATGCCATTGTCCAAATAAATGTCCAACTAGCCATTCTAATATGCAGTCATGAATGGGTTGATGTTATTTATACAATTATTACAGTATTGCAGTAGTCTGCATAATAGTAAGTCTTCTATTTTTTGTTTGAATTAAAAATTCAAAAAATTAGAAAGCAAGGAGTAATATCAGAGGGGCTGGGGGACATGACTGATGAGCAAAGAAAATGTTATTTTAGAGCCAGGAATGTCTGCATTGTTCATTCTTTGGGCCTTATTTTGAAATTGTAATATTTTTTAGTTTTCGTGAAATTGGCCAAATTTTCAAATTTTTTGACCACATTATTAGGTAGTAGAAATCGGTAAATGGACAGTTTTTGTACTCAATCGATAGAAATAAATGGAGTTTAAAGAATAGCTTATGAGTTTGGGCGAATTTGGGAAAAAGAAATTAGCCCAAAATAGGGCTCAAAGTGAGCAAATCGCCCGATTTGTAAACAGCGCCGAGGTCGCACTTCGCGAGAGCATAATTCCGTCAGTTTTCCATCAAATTTCGTTTTTTTGGTGTCATTACAATCGGGAAAGATTCTCTTGATTTCTAAGAAAAAATAATTTTTTTTTTTAAATTTTGCGACACCAGGAGACACCTCAGGATTGGGGGTTGGGGACAGTCAAAGGGTTAAACAACATTACACCCCTCCTTCAGAGTGCAGGCACTGTACTTCCCATCTCCAGGACTCAAGTCCGGCCTGCCAGTTTCCCTGAAACCCTTCATATATGTTACTTTGCTCACACTCCAACTATTTCATTACTCTTTAACAAATCACTAGAAACAGCACTTTCCAGCACTACTCAAGTTAGCAAGGGTTGCAACAATACACAAAGTTGGTGACCCCACAGATATAAATAAATTTCAGGGCCAAAATCAAAACTTACCATTGCTATCCAAAATCTTCAGGAGAAACTCATGCACAGGAGATTATAATCCTTTATAACAGCACAAAAACATCTTCTTTCCCCGTCAACTGGGGTTCAGAAAAAAAAAAAAGAAAAAATG
>NC_069431.1:28603794-28679859 GCF_026875155.1 Cherax quadricarinatus
TCTCCCAAAGTAAAAAAAAAAAGCCAAACAACTGTACTACTCCAGCAGATTCACTGACACAAGAGGAGATATAAAAAAGACCTGGAAAACACTCTCCCAGATTCTGGGCACCAACAAACTGAAAAAAAAAAAAGAATATTGTCCTAACTAAACCTAATGAAACACCACTGCATCCCACTGATACAGCTAACAAAATAAACAACTTCTTCTCAACCATAGGATCTAATCTTGCCAGTAAAATCCCACATACCAACGCCCATGCCGGGGACTACCTAGATGAGAATTTCCAAATTTCCTTCTATCTTGTACCAAATGAGCCCACCGAAGTCACCGAGATTATAAAGTCACTTAAAAATAACTCAGGGAATCTGTCTCATGTCCCACCATTATTGTACAAGCGAGCGGCCCATGTCCTTTCGCATGCTATTTCATTACTTTTTAACAAGTCACTAGAAACTAGCACCTTCCCGAAACTACTCAAGACAGCAAGGATTACACCAATACATAAAGGTGGTGACCCTACAGATGTAAACAACTATAGGCCAATATCAAACTTACCACTGCTATCCAAAATCTTCGAGAAACTCATGCACAGGAGACTATATTCATTTATAACGGCACAAAACATACTCAACCCCTGCCAATTTGTATTCAGGAAAAATAAAAGCACTAATGATGCAATCATAAAAATGCTAAATCTGCTTTACACAGCACTGGAAAATAAGGAATATCCGCTAGGATTTTTTATTGACCTTAGAAAAACTTTTGACACAGTAGACCCCGGCATCCTACTCCACAAACTTGACCATTATGGTATAAGAGGCCATGTGCTTGGATATTTCAAATCCTACCTTACTAATAGGTATCAGTATGTCACCATTAAAGACACAGCATCACCAACACAGCAACTTGATACTGGAGTTCCGCAAGGAAGTGTCCTTGGACCCCTGCTCTTCCTCATTTACATCAATGATCTTCCAAACGTATCCCAACACCTGAAACCCATTCTCTTTGCTGACGACACGACTTATGTCATCTCTCACGATAATCTTGCCACCCTCAACACCATTGTTAACAAGGAGCTGCTCAAAATATTGACTTGGATGACAGCCAATAAACTTACACTTAACACTGACAAAACCTACTATATTATGTTTGGTAGCAGAGCAGGTGTTGCACAACTTAACATTAAGATCAACAACACTCTAATTGCCAGACATAATGAGGGCAAATTCCTAGGCCTATACCTCGACAACAACCTGAATTTCAGCACCCATATCCAACACATAAAAAAAGTATCCAAAACAGTTGGGATCCTCTCCAAGATACAATACTATGTGCCGCAAAATGCCCTTCTCACACTATACCATTCACTCATTTATCCATACCTCACCTATGCTATTTGTGATTGGGGATCAACTGCAGCAACACACCTAAAGCCAATAATAACCCAACAAAAAGCCACAGTAAGAATAATCACTAAATCCCATCCCTGGCAACACCCCCCTCCCCACTCTTCATAGATCTAAACTTACTCCATGTTCAGAGCATCCACATTTACTACTGTGCAATCTACATCTACAGGACCTTAAATTCCAATATTAACCTTGACCTAAAACACTTTCTTGATAGTTGTGACAGGACCCACAGGCGTAACACCAGACACAAACATCTCTACGACATTCCTTGTATCCGATTAAACCTTTACAAAAATTCAATGTATGTCAAAGGCCCTAAAATCTGGAACACCCTACCTGAAAACTCTAGAACTGCAGACACATTTATCACCTTCAAAACTACCTTTAGAAAACATCTTATCTCCCTGATACACCACGTCAAGTAACTACATAAAAACCACCTGGTGGTTTACACTTACACTCACTCACTCACCCATTTGACTATAAGCACAGAAATACGAATCTTAATCTTAAAATAATGATTCCTAACTAGTCATAAGTTTGCCTGTGATACTCCAATATAGAAACTATGCATTGTGCCAAAACAAAAGCATTCACATTGCTAAACTCGCAAACTAGTATTTAGTCACTTAGTATTTAGTCAACTTACTCCATAATTTGTAATAATTTAGGGTTAAGAATTAATCTAAGTTTGCCTGAAATGCCTAGCCATGCTAGGTGCCCTAGTGGCCCCCTCTGTAATTTAGTATTTTACTACATGTAAACCACACAATAACCAAAATCTGTAAATCCCGCATTGTAATCCTTATAGAAAATAAACTTGATTGATTGACTGATTGAATATGGAGTCACTCGTACAAGTTGTCTGGCTACCACATCTCATGTTTATGTTCATTTATTCTACTGTGGGGTGTATTTATCATCTTTATATGTTATGTATAGTGTTTATATAATTTTGAAAAAAATATCATAGATGGATTAATGAAAATGTGTATATTAACATAATATACAGTATCACTTTGTGATTATCATCACTATTATTATCATTATTAATATGGCATCTCGAGATATGACACTCTTACTGATTTTAATGTGTATCTGCACACCAGAACAGTGTGTAAGTTTATTTAGGTACAGGTATACATAAGTATAATTATCAGAGTACTGTATAAATAAAATATGAAATAACTTAAAAGCACTTGAAATTTTGGAGTTTCCAGACATAATGGAGAGACGTGGTGCTTACTGAGCTCACAGAGAATGTAAACAAGTCGGGTGGGGCGTGGTGACCATATTAGAAAGCCAGGTGGGGGGGAGCCATATAGCAAGTTTTGGTCACAATTTGAAATGTCCGTATTAGAGGAATGCCCTAAAGCGAAAAGTTGTAAAGCATGGCCCTACTGTATAATGTAATCTCTATAAAATGTATTTTTTTTTGTGAATAATTTTGGGTTTCTGGAACGGATTAATATTTCCATTATTTCTTATGGGAAATATTGGTTCGACTTCAAACATTTAGACTTTGGAACTAGCTCCTGGAACAGATTAAGTTTGAAACTCAAGGATCCACTGTACCCAGATGTTGCACAGAATTCACCATGATTATTAAGTCGCTTAAAAATAAATCAGGAAATCCAGCTCAAGTCCCACCATTATTGTGCAAGTGAGTGGCTCATGTTCTTTTGCCCACTATTTCATTATTTTTTTTATTATTAACACACTGGCTGATTCCCACCAAGGCAGAGTGGCCCGAAAAAGAAAAACCTTCACCATCATTCACTCCATCACTGTCTTGCCAGAAGGGTGTTTTACACTACAGTTTCTAACCCTTTGACTGTCGCGGCCGTATATATACGTCTTACGAGGTACCGTGTTTGACGTATATATACTCATAAATTCTAGCAGCTTCAAATCAAGCAGGAGAAAGCTGGTAGGCCCACATGTGAGAGAATGGGTCTGTGTGGTCAGTGTGCACCATATAAAAAAAATCCTGGAGCACGCAGTGCATAATGAGAAAAAAAAAACTCCGACCGTTTTTTTTAATTAAAATGCCGAATTTGTGGTCTATATTCATATAGTATTTATGGTTGTATTCTCGTTTTCTTGGTCTCATTTGATAGAATGGAAAATGTATTATAGAAATAGAGGTGATTTTGACTGATTTTACTATAAAAAGAACCTAAAAATGGAGCTCAAAGTAGGGGAAATGTTTGATTTTTGCCAATGTTCAAAAGTAAACAAATGATGCCATTGTCCAATAAATGTCCAACTAGCCATTCTAATATGCAGTCATGAATGGGTTGATGTTATTTATACAATTATTACAGTATTGCAGTAGTCTGCATAATAGTAGTCTTCTATTTTTTTGTTTGAATAAAAATTCAAAATAGAAAGCAAGAGTAATATCAGAGGGGCCTGGAGACATGACTGATGAGCAAAGAAAATGTTATTTTAGAGCCAGGAATGTCTGCATTGTTCATTCTGGACCTTATTTTGAAATTGTCATATTTTTTAGTTTTCGTGAAATTGGCCAAATTGCAAATTTCTGACCACATTATTAGGTAGTAGAAATCGGTAAATGGACAGTTTCTTGTACTCAATCGATAGAAAAAATGGAGTTCTAAAGAAATAGCTATGAGTTTGGGCGAATGGAACAATGAAATTAGCCGAAAATAGGGCTCAAAGTGAGCAAAATCGCCGATTTGTAAACAGCGCCGAGGTCGCACTTCGCGAGAGCATAATTCCGTCAGTTTTCCATCAAATTTCGTTTTTTTGGTGTCATTACAATCGGGAAAAGATTCTCTATGATTTCATAAGAAAAATAATTTTTTTTTTTTAAATTTTGCGACACCAGGAGACACCTCAGGATTGGGGGTTGCGACAGTCAAAGGGTTAAACTACAACATTAACACCCCCTCCTTCAGAGTGCAGGCACTGTACTTCCCATCTCCAGGACTCAAGTCCGGCCTGCCAGTTTCCCTGAATCCCTTCATATATGTTACTTTGCTCACACTCCAACTATTTCATTACTCTTTAACAAATCACTAGAAACCAGCACTTTCCCAGCACTACTCAAGTTAGCAAGGGTTGCAACAATACACAAAGTTGGTGACCCCACAGATATAAATAATTACAGGCCAATATCAAACTTACCATTGCTATCCAAAATCTTCGAGAAACTCATGCACAAGAGATTATAATCCTTTATAACAGCACAAAACATCTTCAATCCCTGTCAACTTGGCTTCAGAAAAAACAAAAGCACAAACAATGCCATTCTAAAAATGCTAGGCCTGCTTTACACAGCACTTGGAAAAAAAATGAATATCCTCTAGGACTCTTTATAGACCTAAGGAAACCTTTTGATACAGAAGACCACAGCATCCTACTCCACAAACGTGACCATTATGGTATAAGAGGCCATGCACTTACATATATCAAATCCTACGTTACTATTATCATTATAATAAAAAAGAAGTACTAAACCTACAAGGGTCGTACAGCACCACCGGGCTGGGAAGGATGCAGGAGTAATGGATAGCAAGAGGAAGAGGGACGATTGTTAGGACATGGAGTGCAGCAGAGCAGTGGATAGTGCACGGGTAGAGGGCAGCAAGATATTGAGGTAAAAAGGGCCATAAGGAGTACTAGAAGCATCATCATTAGAGTTTGTGCAGTAAATCAGTTGCTGTCAAAAAGTCAGTGAGAGAGTCTGGGTTAAAAGAGGGTCCAGCTAGAAGGGAAGGTAAAGTAAGGGCAGTAGAGCGGTGACAATGTTGGAGGTAAATTTTGTGTGCTCGTTGATAGAGTGGGCAGTCCAACAGAATGTGGCTAGCAGAAACTGGAACCTGACAATTCTCACAGAGTGGAACAGGGCACCTCTCCATGAGACACCTATGAGTAAGACGAGTGTGGCCAATGCGAAGACGGGAGAGAGTAGTCTCCCAGCCTCAACACTGACGATACAAAGACGGCCAGAAACCTATACAGTGGACCCACGGTTAACGATATTTTTTCACTCCAGAAGTATGCTCAGGTGCCAGTACTGACCGAATTTGTTCCCATAAGGAATATTGTGAAGTAGATTAGTCCATTTCAGACCCCCAAACATACACGTACAAACGCACTTACATAAATACACTTACATAATTGGTCGCATTCGGAGGTGATCGTTATGCGGGGGTCCACTGTACAGTGGAACCTCTACTTGCAAGCGCATCCACATGCGAGTTTTTCCAAATACGAGCAGTCGATGGGTTGATTTTTTGCTTCCATACGTGAGCAAAATTTCCATAAGCGAGCAGACCTCAAGGGAGGTTCCTTGACGCTGGTGAGGGGCTCTTGCTCTTGATCTAGGGAACTGTATCTCACTTGTTTGTTGGACTATCTTATTGAAATTTGGGCAATGTATGATGGAATGATGCTTCTTAACGTACACCAAAAATGAAAGAAATCGGAGCATAACTAATGGAGTTCACTTCTCAGCAATCAGCCACCCTGTAGCGGTATTTTTGTATGGTTTTTATGGTTGTATTCTCGTTTTTTTTGGTCTAATTTGATAGAATGGAAGGTATATTACAGAAATAGATATGATTTTGATTGCTTTCACGATGTAAAGTAGAGTGCTCCCTCGTTTATCGTCGTTAATCCGTTCCTGGAAGTGCGACAATTATCAAAATAGACGATTTTTTAATCAATTTTCCCCATTTATTTATTTATTTATTTATTTATTTATTTATAATTTGAGCACACATACAGAGGTACAAAAAAAAATACAGATAAGAGCAGCATGCCAAAGCCACTTATACTATGCATAGCATTACGGGCTGGCTTAAAATTAACTTAAGATTAACTAAGCAATGATGAAATCAGTGAAAAACATTAATGTAAACAGATTACTATAAAGCACAAGTGAGTATTACAAAGACAGGTCATATGGTTGCATGCATTGTTGTAAATTCAGTAGAATGGAGTATTCTGTTAGGTAGTGTATTTAAAAAATAATAAAGTTAGATTGGGTTTTAGGTTTAACATTTATGTGATATAATTGTGAGAAACATTTAAGATATACAATTTATAAGGTTCAGTTATTCAGTATTTATTTGGTTTTGGGTGAGTAAGTGATCTTTGAGAAGAGACTTGAATTTATAAACAGGTAGTGTTTCTTTTATATTTACAGGTAATGAATTCCAGATTTTAGGGCCTTTTATGTGCATTGAGTTTTTGCACAGCGTGAGATGGACACGAGGAATATCAAAGAGTGATCTGTGCCTTGTGTTATGGTCATGTGTTCTGTTGAGGTTGGCAAGGAGATGTTTGAGGGGAGGGTTAATATCAGAGTTGAGTGTTCTATGTATGTAATAGGTGCAGTAATAAGTATGGATGTTTTGTATGGTGAGTAGGTTGAGTGTATTGAATATTGGTGGAGTGTGCTGCCTGTAGTGAGAATTTGTTATCATTCTAACTGCAGCCTTTTGTTGGGTAATTAGTGGTCTGAGATGGTTACTTGTTGTTGAGCCCCATGCACAAATTCCATAGGTGAGATAGGGGTAAATAAGAGAGTGATATAGGGCCAGGAGGGCTGACTGTGGAGCATAGTACCGTATCTTCGATAGTATGCCTACAGTCTTGGAAATTTTCTTAGAAATTTGTTGTATATGTGTATGAAATTTGAGTCTATTATCAAGGTGGATTCCTAAGAATTTTCCCTCTGTTAGCTTTGTGATAGGTGATCCATTTATCATTATGTTAAGAGGGACATCTGTAGCTCTGTTACCAAACTGAATGAAGTAGGTTTTGTCAATGTTTAGTGTAAGTTTGTTAGTACTCATCCAGGTAGATATTTTCTGTAATTCGGTATTTACAGTATTGGCTAGCGTGACTGGGCTCGGGTGGGAGAAGACGTATGTTGTGTCATCAGCAAATAGCGTGGGTTTGAGTAATTGCGAAGCATTTGGTAGGTCATTTATGTATAGGAGAAAGAGAAGAGGGCCAAGGACACTTCCCTGTGGGACACCAACTGTAATTGGTTGTGCAGAAGAGTTTGCCCCATTTGCGTACACATATTGGCTTCTGTTGCTGAGGTATGACTTGAGGTAGTTGAGGGAGTGCCCTCTTATACCATAGTGTGACAATTTTACGTGGAGCAAGTCATGGTCAACTGTATCAAAAGCTTTACGTAAGTCAATGAAGATCCCCAGTGGGACTTCTTTTTTCTCTATTGCAGTGTATATATGTTTAGCATGTGTATAATAGCATCATTAGTATTTTTATTAGGCCTGAATCCAAATTGGCAGGGGTTGAGTATGTTTTGGGAGATAAGGTAGGAGTAGATTCGTTTATGAATTAATTTTTCGAAGATTTTTGAGAGAGGGTGTAAGTTGGATATTGGCCTATAGTTATTCAACTCTGTTTGGTCTCCTCCTTTGTGGATCGGGGTGACCCTTGCTATTTTGAGTACTGTAGGGAAGGTGGAGGATTCAATGGATTTGTTAAAGAGTGTTGCAATGATTGGTGATAGCACTTGTGACACTTTTTTGTATATAAAGGGTGGTAAGGTATTTAAATCTCCTGCCTTGTTTTTTAGTGCGTTGATAATAAGGGAGACTTCGTATGGGTTAGTCGGAGCTAGGAACAGTGTTCCTGACACCCAGAAGTATTAAAACAAAAAAAATTTTTTACATGAAATATAGATGTAGTACATAAACAATACAATGGGACATGATGAATGAAACATTAACAGCATAACATTTACCTTTATTGGCAATTCTTCTTAGTGTATGGAAGACTGGAGGAGGAGAGAGACTGGATTAGTTACTGTTTGGAAGGGGAATCCCCTTCCATCAACACCTCAGGTACCAAGTCCTTTTCTGGGGTTACTTCTCTTCTCTGTTTCTTAATGCCACTAGGACCAGCTTGAGAGTCACTGGAGTCCTGTCTCACAAAAAAAGTGTCCAGAGAGCTCTGTTTCTGGCATCTCTTTAAAACTTCCCTAAAATGGGCCAAGACTCTGTCACTGTACAAGTTGCCGATATGGCTTGCAACATCCTTCTCAGGGTGATGTTTCTCCATAAATCTTTCCATCCTACCCCACATTTCAAAAATCTCCTTAATTTCTGAAGAAGGCACCTTCTTCCATCTCTCTTTCTCCTCCTCTGCAGCAAGATTCTGAGCTGCAATCTGTTCCTGTTGAAGCTCTTGCAGCTCCTCAGTGATTAGCTCTTTCTTGTGGCCCCCCACCAACTTTTCCACATCCTCCAAACTCACATCCAACCCCATAGAACTCCCCAATGCCACAGTAGAGTTCACAACTGACATAGGCTCATCAGGGTCAGCCCCAAACCCTTCAAAATCCCTCTTGTGAAAACAATCTGGCCACAATCCTGGTAGTCACTCCCTCCCAAGCCTTACCTATAAGGCTTATGCAATGGAGGATACTGAAGAGTTCTTTCCAAAAATCTCTTAGGGCCAAGTGAGTGTCTGAGGTCACATTAAGGCACCTTTGAAACATTGATTTAGTGTAGAGTTTTTTAAAGTTTGCAATGACCTGCTGGTCCATGGGCTGGAGGAGAGGAGTGGTATTCAGGGGCAAGAACTTTACTGTGATGAACCCAAACTCCTGCAGAATTAGGTCATCCAAGTTTGGAGGATGAGCAGGTGCACTGTCCATTACTAGGAGGCACTTAAGATCCAATTTCTTCTCCAGGAGGTAATTCTTCACACTAGGGCCAAACACTTCATTGAACCACTGACAAAAATTTCCCTCGCGACCCATGCCTTATTATTAGATCTCCAAAAACACACACAATTTACTCTTCATGCCATTGTTTTTCCTGAACACTCTGGGATTTTCAGAATGGTACACTAGTAACGGCTTCACTTTGAAATCCCCAATAGCATTACCACAGAACGTGAGTGTCAGCCTGTCTTTCATAGGCTTGTGTCCTGGCAGTCCCTTTTCCTCCTGAGTAATGCAGGTCCTCTTTGGCATTTTCTTCCAAAAGAGGCCTGTTTCGTCACAATTGAACACTTGTTCAGGTTTCAGTCCTTCAGCCTCTATGTACTCCTTGAATTCACTTACGAATTTTGTAGCTGCAATTTTGTCCAAACTGGCAGTCTCACCATGCCTTATTACACTGTGTATGCCACTACGCTTCTTAAATCCTCTCAAACAACCTTTGCTGGCCTTAAATTCACAATTATCAGTACTCGCTGCAGGCAATTTCTTTACCAGATCGTCATGCAACTGCCTACCCTTTTCACAAATAATCGACATCATGAGAGTATCTCCTGCTAATTGTTTCTCGTTTACCCACACCAATAATAACTTCTCAACATTTTCGAGTACTGGTGATCTCATTGTCAGCATATTTACCCCCTTTGCAACAACAGCTTCCTTGATTTCCTTTTTCTTGGCCACGATGGAAGATATGGTTGTACGGGATTTGTTATACATCCTAGCCAGTTCGGCCACACGTACGCCACTTTCATATTGTTCAATGATGTTTTTCTTAAATTCAATCGTATTTCTCACCTTCTTTACAAAAGGCTTGGCACTAGGAGCTTTCTTTGTAGCCATGGTAGCTTATTTAGCACTTGCAAGCACTAAAATGAATGGAAAAATATGAAATATTTCGTATGAACAAGTGAGGGGACCATCGCTCACTGGTAAACAATGGCACACTGGCTGGGAAGGGAGGCTGAGGCAGCTCAGAGCGTGAGTACGCGTCCCGGACGAAGGGCGATTAGCTAGTCAACCGACCATTTGCGAGCCAATGTTTGGACGAAAATAACGCAACGATTTCCGAAAAGGACGACTATCGAGCCGGACGATTATCGAGGGACCACTGTACTACTTTGAAACTGAGCTCAACAAGGGAGAAATGCTCGTTTGCTTGACTATGTTCAAGAGTAAACAAATGACATCACTGTCCATTCCAATATGCAGTCGTGAATGGGTTGACATTATTTATACAATTATTGCAGTAAGGCATAACAGTAAATAAAAATGTGTGAATAAAAATTACAAATTATTTATATTGTAATAATAATAATAGTAATAACAATAATAATATTAATAATAATAATAATAATAATAATAATAATAATATGTATAATAATAATAGTATAATAATATAAAATAATAATAATAATAATAATACACATAATAATAATACATATATAATAATAATGTCCTACATAATAATAATTATAATAATAGACGGCTTCAAAAGGCCATCACTAGATGGCAGTGTTTACCACAACAAAGAGGGAGCGGTTGTGGCCACCTCCACCTGTTACATAATGACATATTTTATTCATTCTAGAGTATATATCAGGGTTCTATGTTATTTATATTGTTTGTTATGTCATATTAGATGAACTGTGATAGATAAATAAGCTGTAGAGTTGATGATAGCGAAATATTCAAGGAGTATTTTGTCCTGTCTCCAAACACTCATCGGCTGCTGCCACCGCCATATATATATAATGACATAACTTATTCATTCCAGAGTATATATCAGGTTTCCATGTTATTTATATTGTTTGTTATATCATATTAGATGAACTGTGATAGATAAATAAGCCGTATTAGTGAAATAATTCAAGAAGCATTTTGTCCTGTCTCCAGACAAACTGTCGTCCACCACCAACACTGCCCATACCACTACAGGAATTACATATTTTATTCATTTTAGAGTATATATCAGGTTTCTATGTTATTTATATTATTTATTATGTCATATTAGATCAAATGAGATAGATAAATAAGCCGTAAAGTTGATATTAGCAAAATTATTGAAGTACAGAATTCCACTGGAACGGATTACGTGCATTTCAATTAATTTAAATGAGAACGGATTAAATTCGCAAGTAGAGGTTCCACTGTACTCGGTTTAAAAGAATGAAGCTTATTATAGAGCAGATCAGACCAATGTCGTTGCCAATGGGTGCGAAGGTGGGTAGCAATTACAGCATAATAGTTTGTGAATGGAACACAGCATAATAGTCTGTGAATGGACAGCATAATAGTATGTGAATGGAACAGGCAGACACTGCTGACCGCGCAGCAGTGTCTGCCTGTTCATTGCCCTGTACGTCAACATGACCGGGGACCCAGCAAAAAAAATATCTTTGAGCTTGCTAGAGATACAGCATAGCCAAAGTTGGATATGAAGAACTAGGGGGTGAGGTGCATCAAATTTTCGTATAGCCTGTAAAGCACTAAGGGAGTCTGAAACGACCACAAATGGTGACATAGGCATAGATGCAATACAGATAAGTGCTATGGGAATGGCATACAATTCAGCCGTAAAAAATGCTAGCCGGGGATAATAAATGACCTTGCACAACACTGTTCGGAAATACTGCTGTGAATCCGACACTATCAAAAGACTTGGAACTATTGGTGTACACTGCGATGCCATGAGAATGAGGTCAGAAATGGTTTAGAAAAAGAGAGCGAGAAGCCACCGTAGGCAGTTAGGCTTTCGCGCATGGCTGTGGTAAAGAACAGATACAAACCATCAGAACTTCCCGAGGAAGTAGGGAAAAATGAGATGCTACAGGAGCATAGAAAGGTGGTAACTGAAGAGAAGACAAGAGCATATGTAGGTGAAGAGAAAAGGGATGAAGTAAACAGGGGCAACGAACAAATAAAGAACGTCTACTAACATCAGGAAGGATTGCAGAGATCATGAGATCAAACATAATAGCAAAGGCAGTGAGCATCACAGCAATTGGACAAGGATGTAATATTCGCCTCTGCATAGAGGCTCTCAACTGGCAAAGAGTGAAAAGCACTGAAGCATAAACATAATCCCAGGTAATGGATGGGATTAAGGCTAGAATGAGTTGCAGGAGAGGCAGCCGAATATATCTGGTCACCATAATCGAGTTTTGATAAAATTAGGGCTGAATGTAGTTGAAGGAGAGTTCTACAATCAGCTCCCCGTGAAAGATGAGCAAGGGTTTTCAGGAGGTTCAGCTGGCTATGACAACTTGCCTTTAGAGAGGTAATGTGAGGTTTCCAGGATTACTATGGTCAAACACAAGGCCGACAAACCTGACTATCACATTCTGGGATCTGCAAGCCATATAGGTACAATGGATGATCAGAGACAACATAGCATTTAGTGAAAGTAATTTGGTGAGTTTTAGTACTAGAAAATTTAAACCCATGAGTGGTGGCCCAATTGGAAACACAGTTGACCGCATGCTGGAGAGAAACCTGCACAAGCTATAGCGAAGTCATCAACATAGAGCGATGACCAAATATTGGACGGAAGAACAGAGGTCAGATCATTTATAGCAAGGAGAAAAAGTGTTTTGCTCAGAACACACCCCTGGGGGACACCTTCAGCTTGGACAAAGTCTTGGGAAAGCACATTAACCCGAACACAGAAATGTCTTTCAGTTACGAGGTTCTTAAGGAAAAATGATAGACTGCCTCAGAGACCTAAGGAGTGGGACTGGGCCAAGATATTATACCTCCAAGTTGTGTCATACGCCTTCTCAAGGTCAAAAAAGATGGCGATAAGTGAGAAGTTATTGGTAAAGACATTATGGACATACGCATCTAAGAGTAGTAAGGGATCAATGGAGAGACAGTTGTCTCTCTCTAAATACCACATCAAACATCTATTTACCAGACATTCCATCACCTTGCAAACTGCGCTGGTAAGAGCAATGGGATGATAGTGGGAGGCATCATGTCCCACAGTACCAGTTTGCAGGAAGGGAGAACAATGGCAGATTTCCACAGCTGGGGAAGAACTAATTGTGACCAAATAAGATTAAAGAGTCATAAGTGGACTGCAAGGGCTGACTGATGTAAATGCTGTAGCATACGAATATGAATGCCGTCAGGCCCAGCTGCTGATGATCGGCAAGCTGAGAGTGTTGCCTCTAGTTCCATAATTGTAAAAGGCACATTATAGGATTCTTCTCTGATAGAAGAAAAGTTTAGGGGCTCTAACTCTCTGGTAGACTTAGAGGAACGAAACAAGGGGCATAGATGAAGCCCCTGAGAGATATGGACAAGATGATTACCAATTTCAATGGCAACGTCAAGAGGGTTTGCGATATCAACACCGCCAACCCAAAGAACAGGAGCTGGGTTGGGAGAGTATTTACTACTCAGTTTCCGTACCTTTTTCCAGACTGCACTCATAGAGGATGCAGAAGTGATGGTAGAAACATAATCCCACCAGCAAGTGCATTTAGCATCATGGATGACACATGACTGCTCTCTTCTGCTTAAAATCAAGGAGTCTCTCTGTGATTCTACTGAACTGGTACCTGCCCCATGCAGTGCACTTCAAATGAGCACAAGGAGGAGACCACCAAGGCAAGCACTTCTGAGAATGCCTGCCTGAGATATAGAATGTGAAGCTGAGGTTAAAACCGAGGTCGAAAAGATGTGTAAAAGCTCATCATTGGAGGACGAAGAAGGAACCTCACTAAAAGCTGTTAGATGCGAGTAAAGGTCCCAATTTGCTCGGTCAAATTGCCAGTGTGGGCTACAGGGTTAATATGAAGGAGAAGTAAGGATGACTGGAAAATTATCACTGTTGTGCAAGTCTAAGAGGACAGACCAGGTGAAGTCTAGTACAGTTGAGGAAGAGCAGACTGAGAGATCAATGCAAGAGAATGAGTACAAGGATCAAAATAGGTGGGAGTACTCGTATTTAAAATATGGAGGGGGGACAGAAGCGAGGAAAGCCTCCAACTGAATGCCACGGGAGTCACAGTGAGACCCTTCCAGAGGAAATGGTGAGCATTAAAATTGCCAAGTAACAGAAGTGGTGGTGGTAAGGAAGAAACCAGAAATGCAACATTTGGGATAGATAATGCCCGAGAAGGAGATACAAAGAACAGATTGTATACCACTTATTCAAGTGAATACGGGCTGCAGTGTAATACAGCGAAGTATGAACAAAGAGCTGACAGTATAAAGATCCATTGGGAAAACGATTGGATGAATATAATAAATCACAGCCCAAGATGGGATGGATAACAGCAGAGCATAATCTGGGTTCTTATAAACAAACACAAACAGGGGAAAACTGGGAGAGTAACACCTGAAGCTCACCCCAGTTACCTCTGAGGCCACGGATATTCCACTGTAAATAAGCCATGATTTTTGAAGAGAAAGATACAAGAAATCTGAAGGTAGGGGTATCTATGGAGTAGTAGGGTTAGAAAAGTCTACATGTGGAGGTAGCAGAAAATTTTTAAGCAGCAAAGGATTGGGATGCTGCGAAGAAAGGAAATGTGCAGACGGAGAAGAGTGAAGAGGAGGAACAGGTGGAGGATTGGTGTCCATCAATGGTCTAGTATCCTCAATATATTCTGAGATAACTTCAAGTGTTTCAGAGGACAAGGACATTGTATGTAGTACAATACTGGAGATAGAGGAGGGTGAGTAAAGATCAGGGTGACGATGGACTGTACCAAAGTAGAGGACGAAAAGGTAGAGGGAACTAGAGAAGCTTGGCAGGAGACAGGAGAGGAAGTGACCTGGGAGGGGGCAGAAGAGGAAGAAACTTGGAAGGGGACAGGAGAAGAAGGTACTGTGTGAGGAGGAGGATAAACCTCCACACGCATAACAGAGCCAGTTAGAGGTGAAGAACCAGGTACAGAGACTGGGAAGGAAAAATGTGCAGGTTGCAGAAGGGAAGGAGGTGTTAAAAGAGATTTTAACAATGGGGATGTTGTGGACTTCAGAGAAGGAGAAGGGTGATGGGGAGTAGGTGTTGTATGAGGTTTTGTAGACACAAACTTGTGAATGAGAGGAGGAAGAGGTGAGAACAGAATGAGGTGCTTAGGGAGGGACCTCTGAATCCAGGACAGCAAAAGAATTAGAGGCAGGTGTGACTGCGGAAGGGATGACCACAGAGGAGGCTGCAGGAGTTGGGACCCCAGAAAACGGGGGACGTTTAGTAACTCAAGAATAAGAAATACGGGGAAGTCTCCCTTGGAGGTGTAGATGAGAGACTGCCATAGCATATTGGAGGCCTTCTGCCTCTTTGAGGCAATGGATTTCATGCTCATTTAAGTAGACTAGGCAATGGTGAGAGTAAGATGGACGAGCCTCATGACAATTAAGGCAAGAGGGAGGTAGATTACAAGACGTATTGGTATGGTCGTCGGCACCAGACTGAGCATTCAGCCATGGACCTGCAATATTTTGCTGGATGACCAAAACATCAGCAATTTCTACACTGTTGAGGTGTAGGGATCACCTTTCGAATCTGTAAATGGTGTCCCGCAATATATACAGAAGACGGAAGCTCATGGCAGTCAAAAGTTAAACGAGCTACATTGCAAGGATATCGTCTCTGCCTGCGGGCAGGGAGAATAGTGTCTATTTTGAGGATTGGGAGGTCTTGGAGTTCAAGCCGCTCCAGAATGTCATCAGCACATGTCTGGAAATTCTGGACAATGGTACATGTATGGGGCAGAATGACAGCACCACTACAAGAATTAAGGGAATGATGTTTTTCAATACTTACAGGAATAGTATCAATAGTTGTAAGGAGAGAAATATTGCGAGCTTGGTTAGCATTCTGGACAGTGATGATGCATGTACCGCTCTTGAGAGCATGAAAGGATATAGCTCTACCAACATGGCATAGGAGCGCCTTGCCAATATTATGGTCAGAAAGATAGGCAGTAGAGGAAATTGGTCGTAGAGTAAAAAACTTAGTCCACCATGTATTTTGAAACACAGAGTGTGAAGGGAGTGTGTGATGTGCCAGTCTTTTCTGAGTAGAATGAGAAGGAAGTGAAGAAGTATCATCAGGTAATGGTCTTGGGCGTTTAGGTGTGGGACA
Organism: Cherax quadricarinatus; assembly: GCF_026875155.1. Taxonomy (NCBI): domain Eukaryota; kingdom Metazoa; phylum Arthropoda; class Malacostraca; order Decapoda; family Parastacidae; genus Cherax; species Cherax quadricarinatus. Next base: position 28,620,050 of record NC_069431.1, read on the forward strand.
GGAGTTGGTCCAATGTGGAACGGGCAGGCGATTTTGCAAATTGCTGCACCGTAGAGGAAGAAGCCAGAAGAATAGTCAAAGAAGAGCAGAGGTGAGATGTATCAAAGGAGTCAGTTGGAACCCCGGTACCTGAAGTGAGTGACGAAACGACACCAGCAAGAGGTACAGGATCATTAGAAATGTCCAAAGAGTGGTCAAATAGTGAGGCAGGGTCGGAACAGGATGCGGTATCAGTAAGGGGCCCGGGGGGAGCAGATTCATGGATTTGGGACTCCATAGTTATGTCCCTTCTTTCTTTTGTTTTGTAGAAAAAAGAGAAAAAAAAGGGGGGGGGGGAACATGGAGGAATAGCTCATAGGAGGCAAAAAAAACGGGCCGTAAAACCCCCTCCACACCCAAGAGGACCCTAGCACCGCAAGTAGTGGAGATGCAGAATGGAACTCGTGCCATACCCTACCTTCATGCCAGTAAACCAGCAATCCAGGAGGGCAACCTCACATCCACCGAGCCACCTCGGTAGACAAAAGAGAGGGCAGCCGGGTACCTGCCACAAAGCATACCACCTTCGGCCATCACCCCCTGGAATCCAACAGGCAGCCTCCGGGAGACTAGAGAGGGATTGGCACACCTCCAGGTGATCCAGAATCCATGGCAAACTACACCACCACCATGGAGCTCAATGGAATAGGATGGACCCTGGTACCCTTCCCCATACCTAGGAACTAGTGCCTGAGGGAAGAATCCCAAAGGCTGAAAATAGAAAGGGAATAGAAGGAGGAGGAGGAAAGGGAAAAAGGGGGATGAGGAGGATTGGATAGGGAAGGGGGATGAAGAGGATTGGATAGGGAAGGGGGATGAAGAGGATTGGATAGGGAAGGGGGATTGGGGGGTAATTAGGTTCAGTCTGATGAAGGAGACCAAAAGGTATAATTCCTCAGACCAAACGCCTCTTCACTGCGCCAAGAAGCCCCCCTTGAAGAGGCCTACATTTCTAGCAGACATCAATATGTCTCTATTAACCCTTTGACTGTTTCGGCCATATATATACGTCTTACGAGCCAGTGTTTTTGACGTATTAACCCTTAAACTGATCTACATTTGGAGCGTGCTCATGTAGCGCTCCGAACGCAGATCTGTTTTTATCTCATCCTTTCTTATGGAGAAAATCAAGGTCGGAGTGCTACACACGAAAACATAGATCTATGTTTGGACTGTTTAAGGGTTAAAATGCCAAAATTCTAACAGCTTCAAATCAAGCGGGAGAAAGCTGGTAGGGCCACGTGTGAGAGAATGGGTCTGTGTGGTCAGTGTGCACAGTATAAACAAAATCGTGCAGCAAGTAGTGTTTTTGGATTAAAACGCCAAATTTGAGGTGTATTTTTGTAAAGTATTTATGGTTGTATTCTCGTTTCTTGGTCTCATTTGATAGAATGGATGACATATTACATAAATAGAGATGATTTTGATCAGTTTCACGATGAAAAGGACCTTGAAATTGAGCTCAAAGTAGCGGAAATGTTTGATTTTTGCCAATGTTCAAGAGTAAACAAATGATATCATTGTCCAATAAGTCTCCAATTAGCCATTCTAATACACAGTCACGAATGGGCTGACATTATTTATACAATTATTACAATAATGCAGTCGTCTGCATAACAGTAAATCTTCTATTTTTTGTGTGAATAAAAATTCAAAATAGAATCAAGAGTAATAAAAGTGTTATTTTAGTGCCAGGAATGCCTGCATTGTCCATTCTGGGCCCTATTTTGAAATTGGCATCTTTTTTAATTTGTATGAAAGTGGCCAAATTGCCAATTTCTGGCCACTTTATTTGGTAGTTGAAATCGGTAAATGGATGGTTTATTTTGTACTCAATCAATAGAACAAATGAAGTTTTAAAGAAACAGCTATGAGTTTGGTCGACTGGAACAATGGAATTGGCTGAAAATAGGGCTCAATGTGGGTGAAATCGCCAATGCATAAATATCGCCAAGATCGTTAACTTCGCGAGAGCTTAATTCCATAAGTTTTCCATCAAATTTCGTACTCTTGGTGTCATTACCCTCTGGAAAAAAATCTCTATTATTTCTTAAGAAAAATAATTTTTTTTTTAAAAGTTTTGTGACACAGAGAGACACTTTAGGATTTGGGGTTGTGACAGTCAAAGGGTTAAGGACACAACCTCAACAGCAAGACCACTGGATACTGGAATACCACAGGGATGTGTCCTTGGTCCCCTGCTCTTCCTCTTATACATCAAAGATCTTCCAAATGTAAATAACTAAAAGGCACAATACCATGACTGGAACGATACACAAATAACCCGCACATAAAAGAGAGAAGCTTACGACGACGTTTCGGTCCGACTTGGACCACTGATGTCTTTCTTGATCTGATCCGCCTCTGTGTGGGCTCTAACTCCTTTTCCTTCCAAGGGAAATATTATTCTCAAACCTTCGGTGTCACTATGGGCTCTCCTCTCTCTCCTGTCCTTGCTAATCTTTACATGGAATACTTCGAGACTGTTCTTCTTCCTACCCTCGATGTGCAACCTTCACTTTGGCTCCGCTATGTGGATGACATTTTTGCTCTGTGGCCTCATGACTCCAGTCTCTTCCAACCTTTTCTTGAAGCTCTTAATAATCTTGCCCCTTCCATTAAGTTTAAAGCTGAATGGGAATCTAATTCCTTGCTTCCTTTCCTTGATGTCCATGTAAACCGCTCAGATACAGGTTTTTCCTTTTCCGTTTACCGTAAACCTATGCACAGTGGCATGTACATTCACTACTTTTCCTATCATGCTTCCCCTGTCAAGAAAAGTGTTCTTATCTCCCTTATCACATTCATCTGTGATCCTCAGTTCCTTCCAGCAGAAATTTCCACTCTTCATAATTTGTTCTCCCGTCTTGGCTACCCTTCCCATTTCATAGACTGCCCTCTCACGTGCTAAACGCAATTTCTTCTCTCCCAAACTCTCTACTCATGGGAACTCTTCTATCCTCTGCCTTCCCTACATTTCCGGTCTTTCTAATCTCAACAATTCTCTCTGTCCCTTAGACATCAAGCTTACCTTCCGCCAGACTAACACTCTTCGCACTAATCTCGTTCATACCTCTCCTCCCTCTACAGATGTTCCTGGTGTCTACTCTATTTCTTGCTCCTCCTGTCCTCTTCAATACTTCGGAGAAACTGGTCGATCTCTTTCTGACAGACTTAGGGAGCTCAAAAATAGTGTTAGGCTTGCCGACACTAACAATGCTCTTTTCTGACATGTCAGAGAACATAGCCATCCTATTGACTGGTCTTCTGCTAAAACTGTCTTCCCTACTTCCAACTCGAACAGTCGCCGTCTAGTTGAATCCTCTCTAATACACAACTTTCCTTGTATGAACCTTAGCCCTGGCTTCGTCTCTGTAGATGCCTTCCTCTCCCACTACATTGTAAAATGCTCCAAACTTCAGAACACCCGTGACTTAACCTGAATCCTCATTTTTTCTTTTTCTTTTTCTTCTTCCTCTTCCCCTTTTCTCTTTCCTTTTCTCCTCTGGGTTGTCTTTCTCTCTCCTGTCTCGTGTTTCTGTTCCTTCTTCATTTATTTCACCACTTCCCCTTTCACGCACCTCTGTGCGCTTGCTCTACCTCTGTGGGCATCTAGCTCTCTTGCAGTGCTCCCCTTCCTTTGTATTTGACTGGCTCGTCATCCTTATTTCCCACTTCTACCACTACCACTACTACTACCTCTTCTTCTACTACTACTACTACTACTACCTCTTCTTCTACTACTGCTACTACTACTACTACTGATGAAATTAAGACATGTGCGGCGTCTGGTTGTCTTTGTTGTGAACGTTTCGCCATCCAGTGGTTGGCTGGATGGGAAACGTCTACGATGGGGATGCCCGGGTGTTGTGCATGTGTCTTGATTTCATCTTGTCGGTATTATATACAATTCTTGTACTACTACTACTACTACTACTACAACTACTACTACCACCACCTCTTCCTGCCTATATATAGCCGTCCTGCTCCACCTCTGGTTATTGTGACTTTGTCAATGGTCCAAGTCGGACCGAAACGTCGTCGTAAGCTTCTCTCTTTTATGTGCGAGTTATCTGTGTATCTTCCAAATGTATCACAACCATTGAGACCTATTCACTTTGCTGATGACTTAACTTATGTCATCTCTCACCTTAATCTTGCCTTACACAGCGTTATTATTAATGAAGAGCTAGTAAAAATATCGACCTGGATGACTGCGAATAAACTTACACTTAATATTGACAAAATCTTCCACATTATGTTTGGGAGCAGAACTGGTGATGCCCAACTGAACACTGTTTCACAACAATTATTGCTAAACATAATGAGGGCAAATTTCTGGGTCTGCACCTTGACAGCAACTTGAAATTCAACACCCATATCCAACACATGGTTTGGACATGAAGAGAGAATGGAGCAAAACAGAATGACTTCAAGAGTGTATCAGTCTGTAGTGGAAGGAAGGCGGGGTAGGGGTCGGCCTAGGAAAGGTTGGAGGGAGGGGGTAAAGGAGGTTTTGTGTGCGAGGGGCTTGGACTTCCAGCGAGCATGCGTGAGCGTGTTTGATAGGAGTGAATGGAGACAAATGGTTTTTAATACTTGACGTGCTGTTGGAGTGTGAGCAAAGTAACATTTATGAAGGGATTCAGGGAAACCGGCAGGCCGGACTTGAGTCCTGGAGATGGGAAGTACCGTGCCTGCACTCTGAAGGAGGGGTGTTAATGTTGCAGTTCAAAACTGTAGTGTAAAGCACTCTTCTGGCAAGACAGTGATGGAGTGAATGATGGTGAAAGTTTTTCTTTTTCGGGCCACCCTGCCTTGGTGGGAATCGGCCAGTGTGTTAATAAAAAAACAAAAAAAAACAAGTATCCAAAACAGTTGGGATCCTCTCAAAGATACATTATGTACCACAATCAGCCCTACTCACACTATACTATTCACTTGTCTATCCCTACCTCACCTATGCTATTTGTGCCTGGGGATCAACAGAAGCAACCCACCTAAAGCCAATAATAACTCAACAAAAAGCTGCAGTAAGAATAATCACACAATCCAATGCTAGATAACACCCCCCCCCCCTCTTCAAAGACCTAAACCTACTCACTGCACAAAACATTCACACCTACTACTGTGCAACCTACATTTACAGAACCATAAATTCTAATATTAATCCTGAACTAAAACACTTTCTTCAACTTGCTGGTTTCCAAAACTATTTATCACTTCTTGATAGTTGCAACAGGATCCAAAGACACAATACCAGACATAAAAATCTCTATGACATTCCTCATGTCAGGCTAAAGCTCTTCAAAAACTCAATGTACATAAAAGGGCCTAAAATCTGGAACTCCCAGCCCAAAATTTCTAGAACCACAGACTCAACCAGCATTTTCAAAACCACCATTGAAAAACATCATATCTCTGTAACACAACTCGTCATCAGCTATGTGAAAACCGCACATGCTATTTTCTGTATCATGAACACATCAAAAAAACAAACTAGATGTACAGTGGACCCTCAACCAACGATATTAATCCGTTCCTGAGAGCTCATCGTTAGTCGAGTTAATTTTCCCCATAAGAAATAATGGAAATCAAAATAATCCGTTCCCGACACACCAAAATATTGAAAAAAAAAAATTTTACCACATGAAATATTAATTTTAATACACATAAACTGAAGAAGACATGTACAATTACATGACACTTACCTTTACTGAAGATCTGGTGATGACTGATGGGATGGGAAGAGGGGAGAGTGTGGATGGTGTTAGTGTTTAGAAGGGGAATCCCCTTCCATTAGGACTTGAGGTGTCAAGTCCTTTTCCGGGGTTACTTCCCTCCTTCTTTTAATGCCACTAGGACCAGCTTGAGAGTCACTGGACCTCTGTTGCACAACATATCTGTCCATAGAGCTCTGTACCTCCCGTTCCTTTAAGATTTGTCTAAAATGGGCCATAACATTGTCATTGTAATAGTCACCAGCAGGACTTGCAATAGCTGTGTTAGGGTGATTTTCATCCATAAAAGTTTGCAGTTCAACCCACTCTGCACACATTTCCTTAATCTTTGAAGTAGGCACAATGGATTCCACAACTGGCATAGGCATCTCAGGGTTAGCCCCAAACCATTCAAAATCTTTCTTAATTTCCATACTAATTCTCACCCTTTTTATCACAAGGTTGGCACTAGAAGCTTTCTTGGGGCCCATGGTGACTTATTTTGCAGGTGCAATCACTAAAAACGCTGTGATAATATGAAATGTTCCAATTGTATGTTTGTATGTTTGGATGCAACTGCGGTGGCTGGCTTCTAAACACTGGCACCCACGGGACAAGTGAGGCGTGCTCAGGCCACACGTGGACGCGTCTCAAACGGAACGAATCGCGTTGGTCGAGTTTTTTTTAGCGCTAATCGAGGAAAAATTTTTGCGTTAAAATGTATCGCTAGTCGGATTTAACGTTATACGATGCCATCGTTGGTCGAGGGTCCACTGTACTCTCATTATCTGTAATTCTCCCTATTTTACACTTACATTCACCCACAGTAAACTTAAAATTCCTAATAGTTATTGCCTAATTAATCTAAAGTTAGTCCTAAGTTTGTCTCAAGTACTCTGCCAATATAGGAACTCTTATGGAAACAGTGTATCATGCTAAGATAAAACCATTCCCATTACTAAATTTACTAATGGTAATACTGTTAAATATTTTGAACTACCTCACTATTAACACTCCTATTAATTATAAACTTTTTAACTACCTAACTGTTATATCAATATGCATTAATAAACATTAACCCTTTCAGGGCCCAGAGGCCAAATTTCAAAGTGCGCACCAGTGTCCAAGAATTTTAAAAAATAATTTTGTTAGTTTTTCTTATAAAATGGTAGAGAATCTTTTTCTGAAGGTAATAAAACAAAAAGTATGAAATTTGATGGAAAATTGACAAAATTATGCTCTCGCGAATTTTGATGTGCCAGCAATATTTACGCATAGGTGATTTTGCCGACTTTGACTCCCATTTTAGGCCAATTACATTACTCCAGTCGACCAAATTCTTAGCTATTTCACTAGTATTACTTCTATTCTATCAACTGAGCACAAGAAACTGCCAACTTGATTGTTTCAACTACAAAATAAAGTGACTGGAAATTGGTAATTTGGCCAATTTATTGCAAAGTTCAAAACATTCCAATTTCAAAATAGGGTCCAGAATAAACAATGCAGGCATTCCTGGCACTAAACTAACATTTCCTCTGTTCATTAGTTATGCTTTCAGGCTTTACAAATGAATTCCATTTTGATTTTTAATTCATATAATGAATTTTTATTCAAACCAAAAAATAGAAGATTTACTGTCATGCAATATTGTAATAATTGTATAAATAATATCAGCACATTTGTGAATGTATATTAGACCCACCAACTGGTGTGTATTAGACATGTGAGGTCATTTGCTTACTCTTGAACATCAGCAAAAATTTAACATTTCCACTACTTTGAGCTCAGTTTCAATCCATTTTCAGTGCTAAAACCAATCAAAATCATCTCTATTTCTGTAATGTATCTCCCATTCTATCAAATGAGACCAAGAAATCGCAAATACAACTATAAAAAACATACAAGAAAACACTGCAAAGTTGCCATTTTAATCGAAAATTATTGTCTCAATTTTTTTTTCTCTCATTATGCTCTGTGTGCTGCAGGATTTGTTTTATGTGGTGCACACATACCACATGGATGTATTCTCTCATATCTAGGCCCAAATTTACCGCTCACAGCTTATCAGAGTGAGCTGAGCTCATGTCGTAGATCTACGGTTTGGACCCTCAATGTAAAGCCGGAGATCAACGGCACAGACCCTGAAAGGGTTAAAATGAACTGTTCCATAACCTGTGTCAATACAGAGTAGTTAGTAAAAATTAGGATTAGTCCGGAGTTTACCTGGAGAGAGTTCCGGGGGTCAACGGCCCCGTGGCCCGGTCTGTGACCAGGTGGATCAGAGCCTGATCAACCAGGCTGTTACTGCTGGCTGCACGCAATCCAACATACGAGCCACAGCCTGAAATGCCTAGGCATGCTAGTGGTTTTCTTTGCAATTAATATTTGTAATATGTAAACCATACATTGTAACCTTCACAAGGAAATAAACATTTTCATTTACAAGTGTCTAATTTTCAACACTAGCCATGATACCAGCAGCAAATATTATACAGTAGGGCTCCACTTTATGGCGTTTTGCCTTACAGCATTCCGCTAATATGGAAATTTCAAATTATGACCAAAATTTGCTATACAGCGAGCAGTCTTTCAAATATGGCATGCCCCACCTGGTTTGTTTACATCCTCCATGAGCACACCTCTCTATTATGTCTGGAAATTTTCCAAAATTTTTTGTTTTAAAGTTACTGCGTATTTTATATATACAGTGGAACCTCCACTTGCGAGTGCATCCACGTGCAAGTTTTTCCAAATACGAGCAGTCGCTCAGTCAATTTTTTGCTTCCATACACGAGCGAAATTTCCATAAGTGAGCGAGCATCAAGGGAGGTTCCTTGACGCTCGTGAGGGGATTGGATCTCGTTTGTTTGTTGGAATATTTTATTGAAACTTAGGCAATGACAGAAAATTAAAGAAATCGGACCATAAATAATGGCGTTCACTTTACAGCCTTAGCCACCCCTTAGCAGTATTTTCCTAAGTTTTTTATGGTTTGTATTCTCATTTTTTTTGGTCTCATTTGTTAGAATGGAAGATGTATTACAGAAATAGATATGATTTTGATTGGTTTTATGATGAAAAGTACCTTGAAATTGAGCTCAAATTAGCAGAAATGTTCAATTCTTTGGCGATGTTCAAGAGTAAACAAATGACATCACTGTCCATTCCAATATGCAGCCATGAATGGGTTGATATTTTTTTTTTTTTCAACAAGTCGGCCATCTCCCACCGAGGCAGGGTGACCCAAAAAGAAAGAAAATCCCCAAAAAGAAAAAAATTTCATCATCATTCAACACTTTCACCTCACTCACACAATCACTGTTTTTGCAGAGGTGCCCAGAATACAACAGTTTAGAAGTATTTTTTTTTTAACACACTGGCTGATTCCCACCAAGGCAGGGTGGCCCGAAAAAGAAAAACTTTCACCATCATTCACTCCATCATTGTCTTGCTAGAAGGGTGTTTTACACTACAGTTTTTAAACTGCAACATTAACACTCCTCCTTCAGAGTGCAGGCACTGTACTTCCCATCTCCAGGACTCAAGTCCAGACTGCCGGTTTCCCTGAATCCCTTCATAAATGTTACTTTGCTCACACTACAACAGCACGTCAAGTATTAAAAACCATTTGGCTCCATTCACTCCTATGAAATATGCTCATGCACGCTTGCTGGGAAGTTCAAGCCCATTGCACACAAAACCTCCTTTACCTCCTCCCTCCAACCCTTCCTAATCCAACCCTTACCCTGCCTTCCCTCCACTACAGATTTATACACTCTCGAAGTCATTCTGTTTTGTTCCATTCTCTCTACATGTCCGACCCACCTCAACAGCCCCTCCTCAGCCCTCTGGATAATAGTTTTGGTAATCCCACACCTCCTAATTTCCAAACTATGAATTCTCTGCATTATATTCGCACCACACATTGCCCTCAGACATGACATCTCCACTGCCTCCAGCCTTCTCCTCACTGCAACATTCATCACCCATGTTTCACACCCATACAAGAGTGTTGGCACAACTATACTCTCATACCTTCCCCTCTGCTTCCACTGACAAAGTTCTTTGTCTCCACAGACTCCTAAGTGCACCACTCACCCTTTCCCCCTCATCAATTCTGTGATTCACCTCATCCTTCATAGACCCTTCTGCTGACATGTCCACTCCTAAATATCTGAATACATTCACCTCCTCCACACTCTCTCCCTCCAATCTGATATCCAATCTTTCATCACCAAATCTTTTTATCCTCATAACCTTACTCTTTCCTATATTAACTTTTAATTTTCTTCTTTTACATACCCTACCAAATTCATCCACCAACCTCTGCAACTTCTCTTCAGAATCTCCCAAAAGCTCCATGTCATCAGCAAAGAGCACTGTGACAACTCCCACTTTGTGTTTGCTTCTTTATCTTTTAATTCCACACCTCTTGCCAAGACCCTAGCATTCACTTCTCTTACAACCCCATCTATAAATACTGTATATTGAACAATGATGGTGACATCACACATCCTTGTCTAAGGCCTACTTTTACTGAGAAATAATCTCCCTCTCTCCTACATATGTACTCTAACCTGAGCCTCACTATCCTTGTAAAAACTCTTCACTGCTTTTAGTAACCAACTTTCTATACCATACACCTGCAACATCTGCCGCATTGCCCCCCTATCCACCCTGTCATACGCCTTTTCCAAATCCATAAATGCCACAAAAACCTCTTTACCCTTATCTAAATACTGTTCACCTATATGTTTCACTGTAAACACTTGGTCTACACACCCCCTACCTTTCCTAAAGCCTCCTTGTTCATCTGCTATCCTACTCTCTGTCTTACTCTTAATTCTTTCAATAATAACTTTACCATACACTTTATCAGGTATACTCAACAGACTTATTCCCCTATAATTTTTGCACTCTCTTTTATCCCCTTTGTCTTTATACAAAGGAACTATGCATGCTCTCTGCCAATCCCTAGGTACCTTACCCTCTTCCATACATTTATTAAATAATAGCACCAACCACTCCATAACTATATCCCCTCCTGCTTTTAACATTTCTATCTTTATCCCATCAATCCCAGCTGCCTTAACCCCTTCCATTCTACCCACTGCCTCACGAACTTCCCCCATACTCACAACTGGTTCTTCCTTACTTCTACAAGATGTTATTCCTCCTTGCCCTATACACGAAATCACAGCTTCCCTATCTTCATCAACATTGAACAATTCCTCAAAATATTCCCTCCATCTTCCCGATACCTTTGATATACCTTTGAAGAATTTCGAGAGTATATCTACTCTCTGGGCCCGGCCATGGGCCAGGCTCGTCTGGTGCTCGCCTGGTCAACCAGGCTGCTGCTGCTGGAGGCCCGCTGCCCCACATATCCATCACAGCCTGGTTGATCTGGCACCTGGCGAAGTTACTTGTCTAGTTTCCCCTTGAAGGCTTCAACATTTGTTCCAGCAGTGTTTCTGATATCTTCTGGCAAGATGTTGAAAAGTCTGGGACCCCGGATGTTGATACAGTGTTCCCTTATTGTCCCCACCGCACCCTTGCTCCTCACTGGGTTTATTTTACACTTCCTCCCATATCTCTCACTCCAGTATGTTGTTATGGCAGCGTGAAGATTTGGGACCAAGCCCTCGAGTACCTTCCAGGTATATATTATCATGTACCTCTCTCTCCTCCACTCCAATGAGTACATGTTCAAGACTTGCAGGCATTCCCAGTAGTTTAGGTGCTTTACTGGCTCAATGTAAGCCGTAAACGATCTCTGTATTTGTTCCAGTTTCGATATTTCTCCTGCCCTGAACGGGGCCGTCAGCACTGAGCAATATTCTAAGTGAGAGAGCACTAGCGATTTGATGAGTGTCACCATCGGCATTGTTTCCCTTGTTATGAAAGTTCTCAATACCCATCCCGTCATCTTCCTGGCTGTCGTGATCTTTGTCTTGTTATGGTCTTTAAAAGAAAGGTCCGCTGACATAATTATTCGTAGGTCTTTTACGTGACCCTCTTGAGTTTTGTATATAGTGCTCCTTTTGAGTTCTTCATTCTTTCCATACCTAAGCAGCTGGAACTTATCACCATTGAACGTCATGTTGTTTTCCACTGCCCACTGGAAAACCCTGTTTATGTCTTCCTGTACTTTTTCAGTGTCCTCTACCGTACTGACTTTCATGCTTATTTTAGTGTCATCTGCAAATGATGATACAAAAGTGTGCTGGGTGTTTTTGTCTATGTCTGCTATGAGGATGAGGAACAGCAGAGGTGCCAGGACAGTGCCTTGGGGCACTGAGCTTTTGACCTCACTAATGCTGGATCTTGCCCTGTTCACTACTACTTTTTGTGTTGTGTGTGTTAGGAAACTGAAAATCCATCTGCTTACCTTCCCCGTAATGCCCTTGGCCTTCATTTTGTGCGCTATCACTCCATGATCGCATTTGTCAAACGTCTTTGCAAAATCTGTGTAAATCACATCTGCGTTTTTGTCGTCTTCCAGTGCCTCCGTAATTCTGTCATAATGGTTCAGCAGCTGTGACAGACATGATCGTCCTGCTCTAAAACCATGCTGGTTCGGGTTATGTTGGTTGTGCTGGTCCATGAAATTTGTAACCTGCCGTCTCATCACTCTTTTTACAAGATTTTTATGATGTGAGAGGTTAGGGCTACTGGTCTGTAATTTTTAGCTAGTGCTCTACTACCTCCCTTATGCAAAGGAGCTATGTCTGCACTCTTTAAGGCCTCCGGTATTTCACCTAGATCTAAGCTCTTTCTCCAAAGAATACTGACAGCTCGTGCTAGTGGTACTTTGCACTTCTTTGTAAATAGAGCATTCCATGAATCTGGCCCAGGTGCTGAGTTAATGGGCATGTTTTCCATTTCTTTTTCGAAATCTATGGGATTTGTACTGTCAGTTAGTTGGTCTGTGTGGCCTTCGTCTGGAGTGAAAAATATTTCTGCATTTTCTACCTTGCTGTCATTTAGTGGGTTCCTGAATATCGACTCATATTGTTCTTTTAGGATTTCACTCATTTCTTGTTCATCGTCAGTATACGAGTCTCCTCTCAGTAGTGGTCCAATTCTACAGGTAGTTCTTAGCTTGGATTTTGTGTAGCAATAGAAATATTTTGGGTTTCTTGCAATATCCTGTATGGCCTTTTGTTCCCTTTGTACTTCTTCTGTGAGGTATGACATCCTAATTCTCTAATTCTCCATTTAATAAATCTCCTCTCCTATTTTTAACTGTCAAATCCATTTGTTCCCTAGGCTTCCTTAACCCTTTGACTGTTTTCGACGTATAAATACGTCTTACGAGCCAATGTTTCTGACGTATATAGTATACTCAATAATTCTAGCGGCTTCAAATCAAGCGGGAGAAAGCTGGTAGGCCCACATGCGAGAGAATGGGTCTGTGTGGTCAGTGTGCACCACATAAAAAAAATCCTGCAGCACACATTGCGTAATGAGAAAAAAAAACTGATCGTTTTTTTGGAATAAAATGCCGAATTTGAGGTGTATTTTTGTATAGTATTTATCGTTGTATTCGCGTTTTCATGGTCTTAGGTGATGAAATGGAAAACATGTTACAGAAATAGAGATGATTTTCATTACTTTGACGATGAAAACAACCTTGAAACTGAGCTCAAAGTAGCAGAAATGTTCGAATTTTACCAATGTTCAGGAGTAAATAAATCACACCACACGTCCAATACACGTCAACTGGGGAGTCTAATATTCTTTCACTAGTGCACTGATATTATTTATACCATTTTTGCAATAATACAGTAGTCTGCATAACAGTAAATTTTATATTTTTTTGTATGAATAAAAAATCAAAATAGAAAGCAATAATAATATAAGAGGGGCCTAGAGATGTGACTAATGAACAGAGCATATGTTATTTTAGTGCCACGAATGTCTACCTTGTTTATTCTGGACCCTATTTTGAAATTGGCATCTTTTTTAGTTTGCATGAAATTGGCCAAATTGCCAATTTCTGACCACCATATTGGGTAGTCCAAATTAGTAAATGGGCGGTTTCTTGTACTCAGCTGATAGATAAAATGGAGTTCTAAAGAAATAGCTATGAGTTTGGTCAACTGGAACAATGGAATTGGCTGAAAATAGGGCACAAAGTCGGCGAAATCGCCGATACGCATATGTCGCCGAGACCGCTAACTTCGCGGGAGCATAATTCCATGAGTTTTCGACCAAATTTCGAACTTTTGGTGTCATTACCATCGGGAAAAGATTCTCTATCATTTCATAAGAAAAAATAATTTTTTTTTTCAAAAATTGAGCGACATAGAATGACAGTTTCAGAAAGGGGCCTGAAACAGTCAAAGGGTTAACTTGTTAATCTCATTCCAAAACTTTTTCTTATTTTCAACAAAATTTGTTGATAACATCTCACCCACTCTCTCATTTGCTCTCTTTTTACATTGCTTTACCACTCTCTTAACTTCTCTTTTTCTCTCCATATACTCTTCCCTCCTTGCATCACTTCTACTTTGTAAAAACCTCTCATACGCTAACTGTTTCTCCCTTACTACTCTCTGTACATCATCATTCCACCAATCGCTCTTCTTCCCTCCCGCACCCACTTTCCTGTAACCACAAAATAATACTATAAAATAATAATAATAATAATAATAATAATAATAATAATATAATGTAATAAATATAATAATATAATATGTAATAGTACAATAATAATAATTATAATAATAATAGTATGTACGTACTGTGTATAATTTAGTTTGACAACACCACCACAATGGTCACCAGTGCACATATTTACGTAGTTACCCTCGTGTTGCAAGAAATTCTCGTGATTTCCTTACATCTTGTGCAGTTAATTCGCCAGATTTCTTTCTTCTAACCATGGGTCCTAAGAAAGCAAGTGCAAAGGACAGTGCCAAGAAGAAAAAGAGAATGATTTGCATGGAATTAACCCTTTGAGGGTCCGTGCCGTAGATCTACGGCTTTACGTTGAGGGTCCAAACCGTAGATCGACGTCCTGAGCTCAGCTCACTCTGATAAGCTGTGAGCGGTAAATTTTGGCCTAGATGCGAGAGAATACATCTATGTGGTATGTGTGCACCACATAAAACAAATTCTGCAGCACATAGTGCATGAGAGAAAAAAAACTGAGACCGTAATTTTCGATTAAAACAGCGACTTTGCAGTGTTTTTTCCTGTTCTTTTATATTTGTACAGTGGACCCCCACCTTACGATGGCATCACGTTACGTTAAATCCACCATACAATACATTTTAACGCAAAAATTTTGCCTCACCTTACGCTAAAAAACTCACCTCATGTGATTTGTCCGAGACGCGCCCACGTGTGGCCTGAGTGCGTCTCAGCTGCCCCATGGGTGCCAGTGTTTACAAGCCAGCCAGTGTGGTCGCATCCATGCATACAATCGGTACATTTCACTATTATCATAGTGACTGTACCTGCAAAATAAGTCACCATGGGCCCCAAGAAAGCTTCTAGTGCCAACCGTGCAGTAAAAAAGGTGAAAATTACTATGGAAATGAAGAAAGAGATAACTGCTAAGTACGAAAGTGGAGTGCGTGTCTCGGAGCTGGCCAGGTTGTATACCAAACCCCAATCAACCATCGCTACTATTGTGGCCAACAAAACGGCAATCAAGGAAGCTGTTCTTGCAAAAGGAGCAAGTTTGTTTTCGAAACAGAGATCGCAGGTACTCGAAGATGTTGAGAGACTGTTACTGGTGTGGATAAACGAAAAGCAGATAGCAGGAGATACCATCTCTCAAGCAATCATATGTAAAAAGGGTGGGAAATATGCACTATCGTACCACGGTCAGCTGCTGCTGCACCATGGTAAGCTGTTGCTGCACCACCGTCAGCTGTTGCTGCACCACCGTCAGCCGTTGCTGCACCACGGTCAGCTGCTGCTGAACCACGGTCAGCTGATGCTGCACCATGGTCAGCTGCTGCTGCACCACCGTCAGCTGCTGCTGCACCACCGTCAGCTGCTGCTGCACTACCGTCAGCTGCTGCTGCACCACGGTCAGCTGTTGCTGCACCACAGTCAGCTGTTGCTGCACCATGGTCAGCTGCTGCTGCACCACAGTCAGCTGTTGCTGAACTACGGTCAGCTGCTGCTGCACCACGGTCAGCTGCTGCTTCACCACCATCAGCTGTTTCTGACCAACATGACTCATCTCGAACTTGTCCATCCAGCCTGAGTGCCTCAGCTGCCCTGCCCTCATTGTTCATGAGCCAGGGTGGCCGGTTGCATGTATACATTCGATACATTTTGTATTATTCCATTGTTTATAGTGCTTGTAACTGCTAAATAAGTCACCATGGGCCCAAAGAAAGCTTCTAGTGCCAACCCTGTGGTAAAAAAGGCGAGAAATATGTACTATCGTACCACGGTCAGCTGCTGCTGCACCACGGTCAGTTGTTGCTGCACCAGTCAGCTGTTGCTGAACCACGGTCAGCTGCTTTTGCACCACGGTCAGCTGCTGCTGCTGCACCATGGTCAGCTGCTGCTGCACCATGGTCAGCTGCTGCTGCACCACAGTCAGCTGCTGCTACACCACAGTCAACTGCTGCTACACCACAGTCAGCTGCTGCTGCACCATGGTCAGCTGTTGCTGCACCAGTCAGCTGTTGCTGAACCATGGTGAGCTGCTGTTGCACCACAGTCAGCTGTTGCTGCACCACGGTCAGCTGGTCCTAGTGGCATTAAAAGAAGAAGGGAAGTAACCCCAGAAAAGGATGCACTACCTAAAGTCCTAATGGAAGGGGATTCCCCTTCTAAACATTAACAACTTCCACACTCTTCCCCCCTCCCATCCCATCAATCACCACCAGATCTTCAATAAAGGTAAGTGTCAGTTTGTGTGTATTAAAATTAATATTTCACGTGGTAAATTTTTTTTTTTCATACTTTGTGGTGTCTTGCACGGAGTAATTTGATTTCCATTATTTCTTATGGGGAAAATTAATTCACCTTACGATAATTTCGGCATACGATGAGCTCTCAGGAATGGAATAATATCGTAAGGTGTGGGTCCACTGTATTTGCGATTTCTTGATCTCATTTGATAGAATGGAAGATATATTACAGAAATAGAGTTGATTTTGATTGGTTTTAGTACTGGAAATGGCTTGAAACTGAGCTCAGAACAGCGAAAATGTTAAATTTTTGATGTTGAAGAGTAAACAAATGACCTCACACATCTAATACACGTCTGCTGGTGGTTCTAATATACGTTCACAAATGTGGTGATATTATTTATACAATTATTACAATATTGCATAACAGTAAATCTTCTATTTTTTGGTTTGAATAAAAATTCATTATGTGCATAAAAAATCAAAATGAAATTCATTAGTAAGGCCTGAAAATGTAACTAATGAACAGAGGAAATATTAGTTTAGTGCCAGGAATGCCTGCATTGTTTATTCTGAACCCTATTTTGAAATTGGAGTATTTTGAACTTTGCATTAAATTGGCCAAATTACCAATTTCCGATCACTTTATTTTGTAGTTGAAACAGTTGAGTTGGCAAATTCTTGTGCTCAATCGATAGAATAGAAGTAATGTTAGTGAAATAGCTAAGAATCTGGTCGACTGGAATAATGTAATTGGCCTAAAATGGAAGTCAAAGTTGGCAAAATCGCTGATGCATAAATATAGCCGACATCAAAATTCCTGAGAGCATAATTTCGTCAATTTTCCATCAAATTTTGTACTTTTTGCTTTATTACCTTCAGAAAAAGAGTCTCTACCATTTCATAAGAAAAATAACAAAATTATTTTTTGAAAATTCTTGGACACTGGTGCACACTTTGAAATCTGGCCTCTGGACCCTGAAAGGGTTAAAGCAAGAAATCATTAATAAGCACAGACTATGTACGAGGGTTGAGTACAAGCGTAGCCCCTCTACAAAGGGCATTACAGTAATTTCAAAGCAGTGGGCCTCTGTCAATGAAAAGATGGAAAAGTTACTGTTGACATGACGGAGAAACAGCTCACAGGAGATACATTGTGTAGTGAGATAAACATAAAAATTGTACATAGCAGTTCTTAAGAAAAGTGTGAGCTCCTGACAGGATATGCCGCTCAGCGTTTCTTCTCCAAGGTATGTAAATGTCGTATGTACACCCAATCTAATTCAGTTATCCTCACAAACTCCGTTTTCCCTTATAATAACACCTATGACGTTTTCATAGCGAGAATGCATTAGTTAATTTAACCCTTTGCGGGTCAAGAGGCCCTCTCCTAAACTTGTTCTCAGGGTCAAAAATTTTTCAGAAAAAATAGTTATTTTTCTTATGAAAAGATAGAGAACCTTTTCCCGATCATAATAACACCAAAAGTGTGAAATCTGATGGAAAACTTACGGAATTATGTTCACAGAAAGATAGTGGTCTCAACGATGTTTATGCATCGGCGATTTCGCCCACTTTGAGCCCAATTTTCGGTCAATTCCAGTGTGCTAGTTGACAAAAATCATAACTATTTCGCTAGAACTCCATTTTTTCTATCGAGTGAGTACAAGAAACCACACATTTACCGACTTCAACTATCAAATAAAGTGGTCAGAAATCAGCAATTTTGCCAATATCACACAAATTTCAAAAGATACCAATTTCCAAATAGGATCCAGAATAAACAAGACAGACATTCCTGGCACTAAAATAACACTTTCTCTGTTCATTAGTCATGTTCCCGGGCCCCTTTTACATTTCTTTTGGTTTCCACTTCAAATTTTTATTCTCACAAAAAATAGAGAATTTACTGTTATGCAGACTACTGCATTAGTGTAGAAATGGTATAACTAATATCAGCGCACTTGTGAAAGAATATTAGACTCACCAGTTGACGTGTATTGGATGCATGGCATGATTTGTTTACTTTTGAACTTTGGCAAAAATCAAACATTTCTGCTACTTTGAGCTCAATTTCAAGGTACTTTTCATTGTGAAACCAATCAAAATTACTTCAATTTCTGTAATATGTCTTCCATTCTATAAAATGAGACCAGGAAAACTAGAATACAACCATAAATACCATATGAAAATACAGTGCAAAGTCGCTGTTTTAAACAAAAAATATGGTCAAAGTTTTTTTTTTCTCATTACGCACTGTGTGCTGCAGGATTTTTTTTATACTGTGCACACTGGCCACATAGACCCATTCTTTCATATGTAGGCCTACCAGCTTTCTCTCGCTAGATTTGAAAGCGCTAGAATTTAGGCGTACTAGTACGTCAATAACCCTGGTGCGTAAGTGATACTAGTACGTACGTCAGAAACCCTGAAAGGGTTAACATGTTTATTATGCACCCCATACCCATCCTGTGGGTGGCAGTCAAAAGATTACAGAGGTACATAATGGGTCCAGGGACTGGGACCCAAAGTTTGATAGCTGAGCAAGTTACATAGGTAATGAACTCCAGGTAGATATGGTCACAATCATGACAAGTTACAAAGGTATTTACAGATTAGAGAGGTACATAATGGGTCCAAGGACTGGGCCCCAAAGTTTTGATAGCTGAACAAGGTACAAAGGTAATGAATTCACAGGTTACAAAGGTAAGTAAGTAAATTCACTTATATGATTTGCGCGACCACTCTCACGTCCACAATCCCCCTCCCTCGCCGTCCACGTAATGACATATTTTATTCATTCTCGAGAGTATATCAGATTTCTGTGTTATTTATATTGTTTATTATGTCATATTAGATGAATTGTGACAGATAAATAAGCCGTAGAGTTGATATTAGGGTTACTTTGTCATGCCTCCTGAGAGCAGGAATTCAGCTGGAACGAATTAATTGCATTTCAATTAATTTAAATGAGGAAAATTGACCCAGCATACGAACAAATCAGGATATGAACAAGTCCACGGAACAGATTAAATTTGTAAGCCAAGGTTCCACTGTATTTACAAAAAAAATTTTTTTTTTACAATTACATATATAAGTACACCTACCATCCAACTTATGATCAAGCTTGGTCCTGACCAACCGGTCGTAAGTCAAAATGAATGCAAGTCTGACAACACAAACAGTTGTTTATTTGCATACAAAACATTTGTATGCATGAAAACATATGAAAACATTCATTTTTCTGAACAGAAAAGTACAAACTAACTTAAGCTAAGCTGTAAACAGTATGGTTGTTAGTATGAGTGGTCGTATGTCAAGCAGGTTGTAAGTCGGATGGTAGGTGTATTACATACCTTTATTGAAGGCTAATGCTGGCTCCTGGAAGATAGGGAGGAGGAAAGAGGGAGGGGTTAGTGTTTGGATGGGAAATCCCCTTCCACTAAGACTTTAGGTAGCAAAGCCTTCTCCGGGGTTACTTCCCTTCTTTGTCTTTTAATGCCACTAGGACCAGCTTCAGAGTTACTGGACCCCTGTCGCACAACAAATCTGTCCATAGAGGTCTGTTTCTGGCATCTCTTTAAGATTTCCCTGAAGTGGGACATAGTTTTGTCACTAAACATGTTGCAGATATGGCTTGTTTCAGCTTGGTCAGGGTGGTGTTTCTCTACAAAAGCTTGCACCCTAGTCCACATTGCACACACCCCTTTAATCTCTGAAGAAGGCACCTCCTTCACTCCCTCTTCCTCCTCCTCTGAATCAAGCTTCTCAACTGCAGTCTGTTGCTGTTCGAGTTGAAGGTCTTGCAGCTCTTCAGTGGTTAGCTCTTCCCTGTGGTCCTCCACCAACTCTTCCACATCCTCACCACCCACCTCCAACCCCAGGGACTTCCCCAGTGCCATAATAGAGTCCACAGGGTCGGCAAGGTCAGGGTCAGCCTCAAACCCTTCAAAATCCCTCTTGGACACGACCTGGCCACAATTTTCTCCAAGCAGAGTTCAAAGTCCTGGAAATCACTCCCTCCCAAGCCTTACCTATAAAACTTATGCAATTGAGGAGAGTGAAGTGATCTTTCCAGAACTCTCTTAGGGTCAACTGAGAGTCAGAGGTTACTTCAAAGCACTTTTGAAATACTGCTTTTGTGTTGAGTTTTTTGAAGTTAAAAACGACCTGCTGGTCCATGGGCTGGAGGAGAGGAGTGGTGTTAGGAGGCAAGAACTTCGCTGTGGTGAAATTGAAGTCCCTAAACACTTGGTCTTCCAAGTCTGGAGGATGTGCAGGAGCACTGTCCAGTACCAAGAGGCACTTGAGTGGCAATTTCTTTTCCAGGAGGTATTTTTTCACACTTGGGCCAAACACATCATTAACCCACTCTTTGAAAATTTGCCTTGTGACCCATGCCTTTTGATTAGCTTTCCACATCACACAATCTATTCTTGACAACACTGCTTTTCTTGAACACACTGGGATTTTCTGAGTGATACACCAGTAATGGCTTCACTTTAAAATCCCCACTAGCATTAGCACACAACAAAAGAGAAAGCCTATCTTTCATAGGCTTGTGTCCTGGCAGTGCCTTTTCATCCTGTGTGATGTAGGTCCTGTTTGGCATTTTCTTCCAAAAGAGGCCTGTTTTGTCACAAATGAACACTTGTTGGGTTTTAACCCTTTCAGGGTCCAAGGCCCAAATCTGGAGTCACGCACCAGTGTCCAAGAATTTTCAAAAAAAAAATTTGTTATTTTTTCTTATGAAATCGTAGAGAATCTTTTTGTGAAGGTAATAAAGCAAAAAGTACGAAATTTGGTGGAAAATTGACGAAATTATGCTCTCGCGAATTTTGATGTGTCAGCGATATTTACGAATCGGCGATTTTGCCGAATTTGACTCCCATTTTAGGCCAATTACATTATTCCAATCAACCAAATTCTTAGCTATTTCACTAGTATTACTTCTATTCTATCGATTGAGCACAAGAAATTGCCAAGTCAACTGTTTCAACTACAAAATAAAGTGATCGGAAATTGTTAATTTGGCCAATTTAACACAAAGTTCAAAATATTCCAATTTCAAAATAGGGTCCAGAATGAACAATATAGGCATTCCTGGCACTAAACTAACATTTCCTCTGTTCATTAGTTATGTTTTGAGGCTTTACAAATAAATTCCATTTTGATTTTTTATTCACATAATGAATTTTTATTCACACCAAAAAATAGAAGATTTACTGTTATGCAATACTGTAATAATTGTATAAATATCATCACTATATTTGTGAATGTATATTAGACCCACCAGCTGACGTGTATTAGACGTGTGAGGTCGTTTGTTTACTCTTGAATATCGGCAAAAATTTAACATTTCTGCTACTTTGAGCTCAGTTTCAAGCCATTTCCAGTGCTAAAACCAATCAAAATCATCTCTATTTCTGTAATATGTCTTCCATTCTATCAAATGAGACCAAGAAATCGCAAATACAACTATAAAAAACATAAGAAAAAACACTGCAAAGTTGCTGTTTTAATCGAAAAATCATGATTTCATTTTTTTCTCTCATTATACACAGTGTGCTGCAGGATCTGTTTTATGTGGTGCACACATACCACATAGATGTATTCTCTCATATCTAGGCCCAAATGTACCACTCACAGTTTATCAGAGTGAGCTGAGCTCATGACGTAGATCTACGGGACGGACCCTGAAAGGGTTAAATTCCATGGTATATCTCACTTTCTTTACCACAGGAACTTTACTAGAAACTTTCTTTGGAGCCATGGTTACTTATTTCACAGTTGCACTGCCAAAAAAAAAAAAAATGGAAAACAAGCAAAATGTTTGGATGTATGAGCAGAAGCTTCACACACAGCCAGACTGAAGCACAAGTGGCCCCAGCCGGCGGACGGACGCATCCAAACAGCCGATCACCGATATAACGGCTGATCACCGGGAGCCGAAAAACTGGCCGATGACCGAGTTTGCCGATAACAGGAATGGCTGATATCCGAGGGTCCACTGTATACACAAATACAGCTACATAGATTATCTTACATAGCAGCATATGTGTCGGGAACCTAGGATAACCCAAAAAAGTCAGAGAGAGAGAGAGAGACGCATTAAATGTAGTATCAAACGTTAATACATATATAGACATTTTGCTTAATCCATAGTATTTTTTTCAAAATTATATAATAAACACACTACATAACATACAAACATGATAAATATACCCACAGTAGAATAAATTAACATAAATATGAGATGTTTTTCTAGTCGGCTTACAGAATGAACTAAAACCATACATGTCCGGCTGGTTTGTTTACATAACTTGTACTGTCCTCTCTCATGTACTCATTCTCATTCTCTCTCCTCTCTCATTCTCTCTCTCTCTCTCATTCTCTCTCTCTTTCTCATTCTCTCTCTCTCTCTCTCTCTCTCTCTCTCTCTCTCCCTCATTCTTTCTTTTTTTTCTCTCTCTCTCTCTGTTTATTCGTTTAATCTCGTTTACTCACCTCTCACCCTACATTAAGACTACAAATATTTTAAGGTAAGTAATGAATATACTGTATATGCATTTTATCGCAAGTCTCCCTTATTATCAACGCACTAAAAAACAAGGCAGGTGATTTAAATACCTTACCACCCTTTATATACAAAAAAGTGTCACAAGTGCTATCACCAATCATCGCAGCACTCTTTAACAAATCCATTGAATCCTCCACCTTCCCTACAGTTCTCAAAATAGCAAGGGTCACCCCGATCCATAAAGGAGGAGACCAAACAGAGTTGAATAACTATAGCCCAATATCCAATTTACACCCTCTCTCAAAAATCTTCGAAAAATTAATTCATAAACGAATCTACTCCTACCTCATCTCCCAAAACATACTCAACCCCTGCCAATTTGGATTCAGGCCTAATAAAAATACTAATGATGCTATTATACACATGCTAGAACATATATACACTGCAATAGAGAAAAAAGAAGTCCCACTGGGGATCTTCATTGACTTACGTAAAGCTTTTGATGCAGTTGACCATGACTTGCTCCACGTAAAATTGTCACACTATGGTATAAGAGGGCACTCTCTCAACTACCTCAAGTCATACCTCAGCAACAGAAGCCAATATGTGTACGCAAATGGGGCAAGCTCTTCCGCACAACCAATTACAGTTGGTGTCCCACAGGGAAGTGTCCTTGGCCCTCTTCTCTTTCTCCTATACATAAATGACCTACCAAATGCTTCGCAATTACTCAAACCCACACTATTTGCAGATGACACTACATATGTCTTCTCTCACCCGAGCACAGTCACGCTAGCCAATACTGTAAATACCGAATTACAGAAAATATCTACCTGGATGAGGACTAACAAACTTACACTAAACATTGACAAAACCTACTTCATTCAGTTTGGTAACAGAGCTACAGATGTCCCTCTTAACATAATGATAAACAGATCACCTATCACAAAGCTAAAAGAGGGAAAATTCTTAGGAATCCACCTTGATAATAGACTCAAATTTCATACACATATACAACAAATTTCTAAGAAAATTTCCAAGACTGTAGGCATACTATCGAAGATACGGTACTATGCTCCACAGTCAGCCCTCCTGGCCCTATATCACTCTCTTATTTACCCCTATCTTACCTATGGAATTTGTGCATGGGGCTCAACAACAATTAACCATCTCAGACCACTAATTACCCAACAAAAGGCTGCAGTTAGAATGATAACAAATTCTCACTACAGGCAGCACACTCCACCAATATTCAAAACACTCAACCTACTCACTATACAAAACATCCATACTTATTATTGCACCTATTACATACATAGAACACTTAACTCTGATATTAACCCTCCCCTCAAACATCTCCTTGCCAACCTCAACAGAACACATGACCATAACACAAGGCACAGATCACTCTTTGATGTTCCTCGTGTCCATCTCACGCTATGCAAAAACTCAATGCACATAAAAGGCCCTAAAATCTGGAATTCATTACCTGTAAATATAAAAGAAACACTACCTGTTTATAAATTCAAGTCTCTTCTCAAAGATCACTTACTCACCCAAAACCAAATAAACACTGAATAACTGAACCTTATAAATTGTATATCTTAAATGTTTCTCACAATTATATCACATAAATGTTAAACCTAAAACCCAATCTAACAGAATACTCCATTCGACTGAATGTACAGCAATGCATGCAACCATATGACCTGTCTTTGTAATACTCATTTGTGCTTTATAGTTATCTGTTTACAATAATGTCTTATCACTGATTTCATCATTGCTTAGTTAATCTTAAGTTAATTTTAAGCCAGCCCGTAATGCTATGCATATAAGTGGCTTTGGCATGCTGCTCTTACCTGTATTTTTTTGTACCTCTGTATGTATGCTCAAATTACTAAATAAATAAAATAAATAAATAAATAAAGGGTACTGTAAATGCCTAGCATTTAATGTGTGGGTGGGGTGGCCAGATGGGGTTACGATACCTAAAACACTATTTGATACCTACCCTATATTAAGACCATTAAGACTACAAATATTTTAAGGTAAGTAACGAGTGTAGACTAAATGTATTTTATCGCTCTAGGGCTCTTTAGCCCTTTCAGGGTCGACAGGCCCTCTCAGAGACTTGTTCTCAGGGTCGGCCAAATTTCAAAAAAAAAAAAATATTATTTTCTTATAGAAAGATAGAGAATCTTTTCCCAATCATAATGACACCAAAAGTATGAAATTTGATGGAAAACTTACGGAATTATGCTCTCGCGAAGTTAGTGGTCTCGACAATGTTTACGCATCGGCAATTTTGCCCACTTTGAGCCCTATTTTCGGCCAATTCCAGTGTACTAGTCAACAAAAATCATAACTATTTCATTAGAACTCCATTTTTTCTATCGAAAGAGTACAAGAAACCACCCATTTACCGATTTCAACTATCCAATACAGTGGTCAGAATTTAGCAATTTTACCAATTTCACACAAATTTCCAAAGATGCCAATTTCCAAATAGGGTCCAGAATAAACAAGAAAGACATTCTTGGCACTAAAATAACATTTCCTCTGTTCATTAGTCACGGCCCCATGCCCCTCTTACATTCTTTTGCTTTCCACTTTGAATTTTTATTCTCACAAAAAAATAGAAGATTTACTGTTATGCAGAGTACTGCATTAGTGTAGAAATGATATAAATAATATCAGTGCACTTGTGAAAGAATATTAGACTCACCAGTTGACGTGTATTGGACGCATAGCATGATTTGTTTACTTTTGAACTTTGGTAAAAATCAAACATTTCTGCTACTTTGAGCTCAATTTCAAGGTACTTTTCATTGTAAAACCAGTCCAAATCATCTCAATTTCTGTAATATGTCTTCCATTCTATAAAATGAGACCAGGAAAACTAGAATACAACCATAAATACCATATGAAAATACAGTGCAAAGTCGCTGTTTTAATCCAAAAACACAGTCAAAGTTTTTTTTTTCCTCATTATGCACTGTGTGCTGCAGGATTTTTTTTATACCACACACACTGACCACATAGACCCATTCTTTCATATGTAGGCCTACCAGCTTTCTCTCATTAGATTTGAGGGCGCTAGAATTTAGGCGTGCTAGTATGTCAAAAACCCTGGTGCGTAAGCCGTACTAGTACGGCCGAAACCCTGAAAAGGTTAAATGTCGAAGTACATGTATATTACATGTGGCTGGAATGGGGTAGCCCAGCTGGCTACCAGTCCTACCACACCTAACTTCTTACAATAAATGCTACTCACTTCTCACCTTACATTAAGATTACAAATATTTTGAGGAAAGTAATTAGTGAACTGTGTGTGTATTTTACTTTCTCTTGTTTTTTAATTCTTATTCTATTGCTAATTTAATATATGTTAGTGTAAACTTATTATCTGACATTTACAAGTGGAAACAAATTGCGTTCTGCTTTCCGGCAGTAACCTGGAACCTAACCTGCCGTATAAGTGGGGCGCTGCTGTATACTTATAGACCAACAGGGTTTAGAACTGACAGAAAGTACTTCATTTGTGTTAAATGCTTCACAATTTGCTGATAGT
Source organism: Cherax quadricarinatus (assembly GCF_026875155.1). Taxonomy (NCBI): domain Eukaryota; kingdom Metazoa; phylum Arthropoda; class Malacostraca; order Decapoda; family Parastacidae; genus Cherax; species Cherax quadricarinatus. The sequence goes on from NC_069431.1 coordinate 28,646,789, forward strand.
AATAGTGAAATTCAGCCAAATTGTCCAAACTGGCAATGAACTCGCCTCACACACTGTGTGGTTCAATCCCCAGCACGGTGGAAGAGTTGGGCATATTTCCTTATACCTGCTGTCCCTATTCACCTAGCAGTAAATAGGTGCCTGGGTGTTAGTTGACTGGTGTGGGTTGCATCCTGGGAAATAAATTTGCAAAACCCCAATGGAAATACGACAGAGTCCGCGATGGCACACTGACATCATGGCCTGGCTGGCAAAGCTCTCGCTTCACACACGGAGGGCCCAGATTCGATTCTTGGCAGGGTAGAAACATTTCAACGCTCTTCCTTACACCTGTTGTCCTGTTCACCTAGCAGCAAATAGTTACCTGGGTGTTAGTCGACTGGTGTGGGTCGCATCCTGGGGGACAAGATTGAGGACCCCAATGGAAATAAGTTAGACAGTCCTCAATGATGCACTGACTTTCTTGGGTTATCCTGGGTGGTTAACCCTACAGGGTTAAAAATCCAATCAAAATCTTATCTTATCTTCCTTGGGCTATCCTGGGTAGCTAACCTTCTGGGTTAAAAATCTAAACAAATCTTATAACAAATGATTCCACTAAACTTCACTATTTTTGTTATTCTTCAATAACACACATATATAGATTAATGGTGTCCAAACAAACAACTATTACATATATCTGGTTGCCAACTCTTATGGATCACTGAAATCATCAAATCAAATCAATCAAATCAAAGTTTATTCTCTATAAGGATTACAATGCGGGGTTTACAGATTTTGGTTATTGTGTGGTTTACATGTAATAAAATACTAATTACAGAGAGGGCCACTAGAACACCTAGCAAGGCTAGGCATTTCGGGCAAACTTAGATTAATTCTTAACCCTAAATTATTACAAATTGTGGAGTAAGTTGACTAAATACTAAGTGACTAAACACTAGTTTGTGAGTTTAGCAATGTGAATGCTTTTGTTTTGGCACAATACATAGTTTCTATATTGGAGTATCACAGGCAAACTTGTGACTAGTTAGGAATCATTATTTTAAGATTAAGATACGTATTTCTGTGCTTATAGTCAAATGGGTGAGTGAGTGAGTGTAAGTGTGAACCACCAGGTGGCTTCAAAAGTTGAAGGGCACATTTGTTGCAGAAGTGTATCTCTTCTTTGCAACATTAATGTTGATGCCACATGCCCATAGGAATAATACAGTGATCCCTTGAGTTACAATGGGCTTGAGTTATAATAATTTTGAGTTACTATTTATCCTCATAGAGGAATTTAGTTTTGAATAGTGATAAAATATTTGAGATATAAAATTTTACGAAGGTGCAAGCGCTCTTGGCTTGGGTGACAGCATCTTCAGCTCATACACTGAGGTCCAGGGATTGATCTTGGCATGGGTGAAATGTTGGGCATTTTTCCTTACACCTTTTCCCCCTGTTCACCTTGCGGTAAGTAGATACATGGGTGCTGGATAGCTGTTGTGGGGTTGCATCCTGGAGAACAAGATTATCTCAAGTTGCCCAAAATACTCTGCATAACCAGAGGCTTTCTATATACAGCAGAATACCAATGATGTCAGCAATAGTTGTACCAAGAACTTATAGAAATAAAGATTAGTATTATTATTATGGTAGCACACATGGTAGCACACATGGAGCCAAGCAACCAATGATGTGGTTGCTTGCCTCTTGAGTAGTATCTGAGCCAATGGGAGCATAAGTTCTTGTGTGGGTTGGCCTTAGCCAACTAGTGATGTAGAGCTTGCTCATGGATAGCATTTGAGTCAATAGAAGTGGGGGAGGTGTGAGGGTTGCTTAGCAGCCAATCAGCAACTGGGTTGAATGTGTCTATGGTAGCCTCTCAGCCAACAGCAGAGTTTGTACTACAATTTATTGTTTCCTCTGTTTGTGTTGCCTTCTGGATTATTTACCCTCATAACTGAATTTGTGTTTTAATTACACCATTTCTTGTGTTACCAAGTCACCATCGCCCTTAAGTGCACAGTAAACAGGCAATTTCTCTGAAGATCAAGCAAGAAAAACATGATGGAGTTAGAATTAGTGCACTGGTGTGTAAGTAAGGTTTTCAACAATCAAGCAAAATGAAATAATAAAGACTTTTAAAGTGGCTGATAAATCTAAGCTAGTGAAAAAAAGGCTGAAATTATCATAGAGATGGGAAGACTGTTGTTGTTGTGGATAGGAGAGAAGCAGATAAAGGAAAACAGTGCTTGCAAGTTATATCTGTGAGTGTGCAAGCCCATGTACAGGCACTCCTCACTTAACGACTTATCTGTTTAATGACCGCTCGGACTTACGACCAGCTCTCCAAGCAGTTGGTATACTACTGTATACAGTATAGTTGGTGTACTGTATACAGTACAGTATACAATACACTACTGTATAAACATGTAAAAATATATTAAAATGTTATAAATGGTGAAATGCTGACCATAAAATAATATCTAAAGATGGCCGATATAAACCCACTATCAATACAGTATACAATACAATACAATACAATTTTTATTTCTTTGCAAGTTTACATTGAGATTCTGTAGTTACAGTAATAAGTTGCAGCACAAAGAGAGCCACTATCATGCCACAGCATTATGGGCAGACTAAATTAATGGCTTACAGACTACTTAATACGTACTAGCTTGTTTAAGTTGTACATCTGTTTTTATTTAATTTAAAGTAGACAGTAAGTTAACTCAAGTTACAATCTGGGGATATTACATTGGGACAATTTGAAGGTATTTTGTAGGTTGTGTATATCAATGGTAAACATTTACCTTATATTACTGGAATATATAACATTGAGCATTGGTGAAAGTAGTTTACAGTATGAGAATGCTACAATATGGTGTAAGGCAGTATAGTTTTGTGCAGGTATTTATACTACACCTAGGTAGTAGGTTGGTAGACAGCAACCGCCCAGGGAGGTACTACCGTCCTGCCAAGTGAGTGTAAAACGGAATCCAGTAATTGTTTTACATGATGGTAGGATTGCTGGTGTCTTTTTTTCTGTCTCATAAACATGCAAGATTTGAGGTACATCTTGCTACTTCTACTTACACTTAGGCCACACTACACATACATGTACAAGCTTATATATATACATACCCCTCTGGGTTTTCTTCTGTTTTCTTTCTAGTTCTTGTTCTTATTTATTTCCTCTTATCTCCATGGGGAAGTGGAACAGAATTCTTCCTCCGTAAGCCATGCGTGTTGTAAGAGGCGACTAAAATGCCGGGAGCAAGGGGCTAGTAACCCCTTCTCCTGTATATATTACTAAATGTAAAAGGAGAAACTGTCGTTTTTCCTTTTGGGCCAACCCGCCTCGGTGGGATACGGCCGGTGTGTTGAAAGAAAGAAAGATTTAAGCTACAATGTAGTATTAAGTTATGTATGAACTTTGGATATTTAAATTTTGAAGAGTTAAGATTTAGGTAATTGGGAGACCTTAATTTAAGTACACCTACCATAGGACCTTAAACTCCAATATCAACCTTGACCTAAAATGCTTTCTTGATAGTTGTGACAGAACCCACAGGCATAACACCAGACACAAACATCTCTACGACATTCCCCATGTCCGACTAAACCTTTACAAAAATTCAATGTATGTCAAAGGCCCTAAAATCTGGAACACCCTACCTGAGAACTCTAGAACTGCAGACACATTCATCACCTTCAAAACTACCATTAGAAAACATCTTATCTCCCTGATAAACCCCATCAACTAACTACACGAATACCACCTGGTGGTTCACACTTACACTCACTCACCCATTTGACCATAAAGAGAATTATTAATCTCAATCTTAAAATAATGAATCCTATGATACTCCAATACTGAAACTATGTACTGTGCCAAAACAAAAGCATTCACATTGCTAAACTCACAAACTAGTATTTAGTCACTTAGCCATAATATCAACTTACCTCATAATTTGTAATATTTTAAAATAAAGAATTAAACTAAGTCTGCCCGAAATGCCTAGCCATGCTAGGCATTCTAGTAGTACACTCTGTAATCATTATTTAACTACATGTAAACCACACAACAACCAAATTCTGTAAATTCAACATTGTAATCTTTATAGAGAATAAACTTTGAATTGACTTACGACCGAGTTCGGTTCCAAGAAACTGGTCGTAAGTCGAACTTTACTACTGAATATCAACAAAACATTTTTGTAATGACTTTATTTTATTGTTTTATTTTGGTATTTCATGTTTTACTTTACTTTTTATGTTGTTAGTACTGTATTTTATGCTGTAAGGTTTAGGATAAACAGTGTACAACACAAATACAGTAGACCCTCAACCAGCGATATTAATCCATTCCTGAGAGCTCATCGTTAATCGAAATAATCGTTAGTCAAGTTAATTTTCCCCATAAGAAATAATGGAAATCAAATTAATCCGTGCAAGACACCCCAAAGTATTGAAAAAAAAAAAAATTTACCACATGAAATGTTAATTTTAATACACACAAACTGAAGTAGACATGCACAGTTACATGACACTTACCTTTATTGAAGATCTGGTGATGACTGATGGGATGGGAGGGGAGACCGTTGATCTTCTTAGTGTTTAGAAGGGAATCCCCTTCCATTAGCACTTTAGGTAGCAAGTCTTTTTCTGGGGTTACTTCCCTTGTTCTTTTAATGCCACTAGGACCAGCTTCAGAGTCACTGGACTTCTGTAGCACAACATATCTGTCCATAGATACCTGTACCTCTCGTTCCTTTATGACTTTCCTAAAGTGGTTCACAACATTGTCAGTGTACAGGTTGCCAAAACGGCTTGCAGTAGCTGTGTCAGGGTGATTTTCATCAAAAAAGGTTTGCACTTCAAGCCACTTTGCACACATTTCCTTAATCTTAGAAGTAGGCAACTTCTTCAATTTCTCTATCCCCTCCTCCGAAGCAGTTTCCTCAGGTCTGCCCTCTTGCTGTTCAAGATGATCTAGCAGCTCATCAGTGGTTAGTTCTTCATTATCCTCCTCCACCAGCTCTTCCACATCCTCCCCACTAACCTCCAACCCCAAGGACTTCCCCAATGCCACAATGGATTCCTCAACTGGCATAGGATTCTCAGGGTTAGCCTCAAACCCTTCAAAATCCCTTTTGTCTACACATTCTGGCCACAGTTTTTTCCAAGCAGAGTTCAAGGTCCTCTTAGTCACTTCCTCCCAAGCCTTACCTATAATATTTACACAATTGAGGATGGTAAAATGATCTTTCCAAAACTCTCTTAGAGTCAGTTGAGTTTCTGAGGTCACTACAAAGCACCTTTCAAACATAGCTTTTGTGTACAGTTTCTTGAAGTTGGAAATGGCCTGCTGGTCCATGGGCTGAAGGAGAGGAGTGGTATTAGGAGGCAAAAACTTCACCTTAATGAAGCTCATGTCCCTAGAAAGTCGCTCTGCCAAGTCTGAAGGATGACCAGGAGCACTGTCTAATACCAGGAGCCACTTAAGGTCTAATTTCTTTTCAATTAGGTAATTTTTCACATTGGGGGCAAATGCATGGTGTAACCAGTCATAGAAAATGTCCCTAGTGACCCATGCCTTACTGTTTGCCCTCCACAGCACACACAAATTAGCCTTGACGACATTGTTTTTCCTGAACACTCTGCGAGTTTCAGAGTGATACACCAATAAAGGCTTCACTTTGCAATCACCACTAGCATTGGCACACATCAACAGAGTAAGCCTGTCTTTCATAGGCTTATGTCCTGGGAGTGCCTTTTCCTCCTGAGTAATGTACGTCCTGCTTGGCATTTTCTTCCAAAACAGGCCTGTTTCTTCACAATTAAACACTTTTTCAGGTTTCAGTCCTTCACTGTCTATGTACTCCTTGAATTCCTGCACACATTTTTCAGCTCTTTGTGGTCCGAACTGGCAGCCTCACCATGCCTTATCACACTATGAATGCCACTACACTTCTTAAATCTCTCAAACCAACCTTTGCTGGCCTTAAATTCACTCACATCACTAGTTTACCTGGAGTTTACCTGGAGAGAGTTCCGGGGGTCAACGCCCCCGCGGCCCGGTCTGAGACCAGGCCTCCTGGTGGATCAGAGCCTGATCAACCAGGCTGTTGCTGCTGGCTGCACGCAAACCAACATACGAGCCACAGCCCGGCTGATCCGGAACTGACTTTAGGTGCTTGTCCAGTGCCAGCTTGAAGCTGCCAGGGGTCTGTTGGTAATCCCCCTTATGTGTGCTGGGAGGCAGTTGAAACAGTCTCGGGCCCTGGACACTTATTGTATGGTCTCTTAACGTGCTAGTGACACCCCTGCTTTTCATTGGGGGGATGGTGCATCGTCTGCCAAGTCTTTTGCTTTCGTAGTGGGTGATTTTCGTGTGCAAGTTCGGTACTAGTCCTCTAGGATTTTCCAGGTGTATATAATCATGTATCTCTCCCTCCTGCGTTCCAGGAATCAGGTTTAGGAACCTCAAGCGCTCCCAATAATTGAGGTGTTTTATCTCCGTTATGCGCGCCGTGAAAGTTCTCTGTACATTTTCTAGGTCGGCAATTTCACCTGCCTTGAAAGTGTGCTGTTAGTGTGCAGCAATATTCCAGCCTAGATAGAACAAGTGACCTGAAGAGTGTCATCATGGGCTTGGCCTCCCTAGTTTGAAGGTTCTCATTATCCATCCTGTCATTTTTCTAGCAGATGCGATTGATACAATGTTATGGCCCTTGAAGGTGAGATCCTCCGAATGATAAATCCCAGGTCTTTGACGTTGGTGTTTCGCTCTATTTTGTGGCCAGAATTTGTTTTGTACTCTGATGAAGATTTAATTTCCTCATGTTTTACCATATTGAGTAATTGAAATTTCTCATCGTTGAACTTCATATTGTTTTCTGCAGCCCACTGAAAAATTTGGTTGATGTCTGCCCGGGCTTTGCAGTGTCTGCAATGGGAAAACACTGTCATGCAGATTCGGGTGTCATCTGCAAAGGAAGACACGGTGCTGTGGCTGACATCCTTGTCTATGTCGGATATAAGGTGAGGAACAAGATGGGAGTGAGTACTGTGCCTTGTGGAACAGAGCTTTTCACCGTAGTGCCTCGGACTTTACCTTTTTGACGGGCTACTCTCTGTGTTCTGTTAGTGAGGAAATTATAGACCATCGACCGACTTTTCCCGTTATTCCTTTAGCACGCATTTGTGCGCTATTACGCCATGGTCACACTTGTCGAAGGTTTTTGCAAAATCTGTATATTACATCTGCATTCTTTTTTTTTCTAGTGCATTTAGGACCTTGTTGTAGTGGTCCAATAGTTGAGACAGACAGGAGCGACCCGTTTAAAACCCATGTTGCCCTGGGTTGTGTAACTGATGGGTTTCTAGATGGGTGGTGATCTTGCTTCTTAGGACCCTTTCAAAGATTTTTATGATATGGGATGTTAGTGCTATTGGTCTGTAGTTCTTTGATGTTGCTTTACTGCCCCCTTTGTGGAGTGGGGCTATGTCTGTTGTTTTTAGTAACTGTGGGACGACCCCCGTGTCCATGCTCCCTCTCCATAGGATGGAAAAGGCTCGTGATAGGGGCTTCTTGCAGTTCTTGATGAACACAGAGTTCCATGAGTCTGCCCTGGGGCAGAGTGCATGGGCATGTCATTTTATCGCCTGTTCGAAGTCATTTGGCGTCAGGATAACATCGGATAGGCTTGTGTTAATCAAATTTTGTGGCTCTCTCATAAAAAATTCATTTTGATCTTCGACTCTCAGTCTGGTTAGCGGCTTGCTAAAAACTGAGTCATATTGGGACTTGAGTAGCTCACTCATTTCCTTGTTGTCATCTGTGTAGGACCCATCTTGTTTAAGTAGGGGCCCAATACTGGACGTTGTTCTCGATTTTGATTTGGCATAGGAGAAGAAATACTTTGGGTTTCTTTCGATTTCATTTATGGCTTTTAGTTCTTCCCGCGATTCCTGACTCCTAAAGGATTCTTTTAGCTTAAGTTCGATGCTTGCTATTTCTCTGACCAGTGTCTCCCTACGCATTTCAGATATATTGACCTCTTTTAGCCGCTCTGTTATTCTTTTCCGTCGCCTGTAAAGGGAGCGCCTGTCTCTTTCTGTTTTACATCTACTCCTCCTTTTTCTTAGAGGAATAAGCCTTGTGCATACATCGAGTGCTACCGAGTTAATCTGTTCTAGGCATAAGTTGGGGTCTGTGTTGCTTAGTATATCTTCCCAGCTTAAATCGGTTAGGACTTGGTTTACTTGGTCCCACTTTATGTTTTTGTTATTGAAGTTGAATTTGGTGATTGCTGGCATTTTTTTAATTAAATCGTCATGCAACTTCCTAGCCTTTTCACATATGATCGCTTGAGAGATGTTATCTCCTGCTATCTGTTTCTCGTTTATCCACACCAATAAGTCTCTCTCAACATCTTCTACCGCTTGCGATCTCAGTTTCGAAAACATAGTTGCACCTTTGGCAAGAACAGCTTCCTTGATTGCCGTTTTCTTGCCCACAATAATAGCGATGGTTGATTGGGGTTTATACAACCTAACCAGCTCAGAGACACGCACTCCACTTTCATACTTAGCAATGATCTCTTTCTTCATCTCCATAGTAATTCTGACCCTTTTTGCTGTAGGGTTGGCACTAGAAGCTTTCTTGGGGCCCATGGTGACTTATTTTGCAGGTGCAATCACTAGAAAGGCTGTGATAATATGAAATGTTCCAGTTGTATGTTTGGAAGTGACTGCGGTGGCTGGCTTGTAAACACTGGCACCCACGGGATAAGTGAGGTGCGCTCAGGCCAAAGTGGACGCATCTCGTATGGAACGAATAGCGCTGGTTGGGTTTTTAAGCGCTAGTCGAGGCAAAATTTTTGCGTTAAAATGTATCGCTAGTCAGATTTATCATTAATCGATGCCATCGCTGGTTGAGGGTCCACTATACAGTGGACCCCCGGTTTACGATCAGCTCCCATTGCGACCAATTATGTAAGTGTATTTATGTAAGTGCGTTTGTATGTGTATGTTCGGGGGGCTGAAATGGACTAATCTAATTCATAATATTCTTTATGGGAACAAATTCGGTCAGTACTGGCACCTGAACATACTTCTGGAATGAAATAATATCGTAAACCGGGGGTCCACTGTAGTTGTTTATTTCCCAGAAATTTGGCATAAAAAACATGGTCGTAAGTCGAGTGGTCGTAAGTCGAGCAGGTCGTAAGTCGGATGGTAGGTGTATTGAGTATTGAATATTTAGTTTAGGGTGAGTAAATGGTTTTTGAGAAAAGTCTTAAATTGATGTTCAGACCGGGTTACTTTATTATTTACTGGTAATGAGTTCTAAATTTTGGGGCCCTTTATGTGCATTAAGTTCTTACACAGTGTGGTGTGGACACGGGGTATGTACATCAAAAAGTTATCTGTGTCTTGTGTTATGGTCGTGCATCCTATTAACCCTTTCAGGGTCCGTCCCGTAGATCTACGGCTTTATGTTCAGGGTCCAAACCGTAGATCTACGCCATGAGCTCAGCTCACTCTGATAAACTGTGAGTGGTACATTTGGGCCTAGATATGAGAGAATACATCTATGTGGTATGTGTGCACCACATAAAACAGATCCTGCAGCACACTGTGTATAATGAGAGAAAAAAAATGAAATCATGATTTTTCGATTAAAACAGCAACTTTGCAGTGTTTTTTCGTATGTTTTTTATAGTTGTATTTGCGATTTCTTGGTCTCATTTGATAGAATGGAAGACATATTACAGAAATAGAGATGATTTTGATTGGTTTTAGCATTGGAAATGGCTTGAAACTGAGCTCAAAGTAGCGGAAATGTTAAATTTTTGCCGATATTCAAGAGTAAACAAACGACCTCACACGTCTAATACACGTCAGCTGGTGGGTCTAATATACATTCACAAATATGGTGATGATATTTATACAATTATTACAGTATTGCATAACAGTAAATCTTCTATTTTTTGGTGTGAATAAAAATTCATTATGTGAATAAAAAATCAAAATGGAATTTATTTGTAAAGCCTCAAAACATAACTAATGAACAGAGGAAATGTTAGTTTAGTATGCCAGGAATGCCTACATTGTTCATTCTGGACCCTATTTTGAAATTGGAATATTTTGAACTTTGTGTTAAATTGGCCAAATTAACAATTTCCGATCACTTTATTTTGTAGTTGAAACAGTTGACTTGGCGATTTCTTGTGCTCAATCGATAGAATAGAAGTAATACTAGTGAAATAGCTAAAAATTTGGTTGATTGGAATAATGTAATTGGCCTAAAATGGGAGTCAAAGTCGGCAAAATCGCCGATTCGTAAATATCGCTGACACATCAAAATTCGCGAGAGCATAATTTCGTCAATTTTCCACCAAATTTCGTACTTTTTGTTTTATTACCTTCACAAAAAGATTCTCTACGATTTCATAAGAAAAAATAACAAATTTTTTTTTTTTAAATTCTTGGACACTGGTGCGTGACTCCAGATTTGGGCCTTGGACCCTGAAAGGGTTAAGGTTGGTGAGGAGAAGTTTGAGTGAAGGGTTTATGTTTGAGTGTAGTGTTCTATGTATGTAGTAGGCACATGAATAAGTATGGATGTTCTTTATGGTGAGCAGTTTAAGACTTTTGAATATTGGTGGAGTATGCTGTCTGGAGGGGGAATTTATCATTCTGACTGCAGCCTTCTGCTGGGTTATTAGTGGTCTTAGGTGATTTAATGTTGTTGATCCCCATGCAAAAATTCCATATGTGAGATAAGAGTAGATGAGCGAGTGATACAGTGCAAGGAGAGATGATTGTGGAACATAGTATCGTATCTTTGATAGTATGCTTACTGTCTTAGAGATTTTCTTGGAAATTTGTTGTATATGGGTCTGGAATTTAAGGCTACTGGCAAGGTGGATTCCTAGGAATTTTCCCTCTGTGCGTCTTGTGATGGGTGATCCGTTTAGCACTATGTTAAGTGGAACATTTGTGGCTCTGTTTCCAAACTGAATGAAATAGGTTTTGTCAGTATTGAGTGTAAGTTTGTTAGTCATTATCCAGGTAGATATTTTCTGCAATTCAGCATTAACAGTGTTAGCCAGTATGACAGTAAGTATTTTATATTTTATTAAAATGTACCAAATATGTGCTGCTTAACCTTGCCTACAGAATATTAACCATTGCAATTTGACCTATTTATGAAATATAAGGGGGTTTAATTAATCTTATGCAATGCTATAATAAAGTACAGTGGAACCTCAAATATCGAACTTTCTTTGGTCCAGAAGGCTGTTCGAGTGCCTTTACCGAATGAATTTATTCCCATGAGGAATAATGTAAATTAGGTTAGTCCATTTCAGACCCTCAAAAATACACTTATAAAAGCACTTACAAAAATACACTTACATAATTGGTTGTGTTGGGAGCAGTTCGATTTTTGAGGTTCCACTGTACTATAATTAAATTTAACAAGAGATGGAATACTACAGTAATTATACCAGTCAACTAAAAATTAATATTTAATGTTGTAGTTAGATAATACCCTGTAGTATTATCTAACTACAACAAAGGTTACTGCCAGTAAATGTGAAATGCAGTGGGCAACTGGATGACACTCCTTGTCATCATGCTGCTCATGACTCAATGTTCTCTCTTATCTCCAAGTTTTGAATCAAACTTAATTGGTTTCCTTGCTTAATCTTCGTTAAGCTTTCAATATGATGCCATTTCTTGGGCCACTTTCCTAACACAAAGGTACTTGACTTAATAACAGCTGCTCCTGTTATCATCAAGCACTTTTTTATTTCTCTGTAGAACATTAAACAGCTGCATTTGAGTGAAACGCTGTCTAATAAGCAGTTATTTTCACTGTATTATGACAATAACCCCAGCTGCTACCTTTACAGCCAACATGATACAGTAATAACAATCCATGAAATAATAGAGGGACTAGTACTTAACCTGTGAAGAGCAGTGGTGACCATATGCAAGTGATGGATAGCAACCCAGTGGACGCCACCCACTACCACGATGGTGTCCGAGCTGTTACGTAGTGGGCCAGTCCTGCAACAGCATTGACTAAAGTCTTTACATTATGTTGATTAGACTGGTTACATGCAAGCCATGAATTTTCCTTGCTGGAAGCTCAACATACCCCTCAGACACCATCGTTGAAAGACTTGTACACGCTTAACAATTTTCTATAAATATGAAATTACTCATCAGATAGGTTTTAGTTTTCCTGACCTTAAGTGCAAACTATTTACTTTGAAATTGTTTCTTCTGTGTAATCATCATCATCTTTCAACACACCGGCCATGTCCCACCGAGGTGGGGTGGCCCAAAAAGAAAAACGAAAGTTTCTCCTTTTACATTTAGTAATATATACAGGAGAAGAGGTTACTAGCCCCTTGCTCCTGGCATTTTAGTCGCCTCTTACAACACGCATGGCTTACGGAGGAAGAATTCTGTTCCACTTCCCCATGGAGGTAAGAGGAAATAAACAAGAACAAGAACTAGTAAGAAAATAGAAGAAAACCCAGAGGCATGTGTATATATATGCTTGTACATGTATGTGTAGTGTGACCTTTGTGTAAGTAGAAGTAGCAAGACTTACCTGAAACCTTGCATGTTTATGAGACAGAAAAATGGACACCAAAAATCCTACCATCATGTAAAACAATTACAGGTTTTCGTTTTACACTCACTTGGCAGGACGGTAGTACCTCCCTGGGCAGTTGCTGTCTACCAACCTACTACCTAGATCTTTTGTGTAATATATGTCTTAATTCTGTGAGCTGGTTGTCTTAGACTGGCGACAGTACAACAGATATCCTAGTCTTGTGTGCTATATATACTGATCAATTTTGTAGGCAATTTATTTTTTACTTATTGCTCATTACTAACTGCATGTGCTAGTCAATTTATATTAGTCCTGAGTGCTAGCAGCTTTACTAACTAACAAATACTACTACATGTATTTTATACCCTTATCACTCTTAACTTTCACCATAAGTCAGTTTTTTAGAAGTATGAGCAAATGTCATTCATTTATTATGCTTCAAAAGCACAGTCAATGGCTGGTTTAACATGTTCCATTTTAGGTCATAAACTGTAAATGGAGACTAGAAGACGGTTTGATCCATCCAAGAAATATTAAGCTGCAAATGAGAATGATGGGGAAAAATCCAGAAGACTTGATAATGAACCATGATTGAACAAAATGCTGTCTAGTTTTCATTTACAAATTCTGGGCTAATTATGCTGAACTTTTATGGCTAAATTAATGTGCAACCCAAAACTGACTGTAGAACAAATGGTCATAGTGGCACTTATATCATGTACGTATAATATAACTCATCCCTACCTATGCAGGATCTGGTAGAGTGTTTGGTCAAAGACCAAAGACAAAATTTGGGATAGTAGGCAAAGGCAAAGGTGGTGTGGCCATGGTTGGCCCTGCAAATGACCCTCAAATCATGAGTCTTGTCTCAGGAGGTGAGGCTGCCATCGAGTCGCTGAAGGAGCGAGTATAACTTCCCTCTGTTGGTGCTGTTGCCCAAGAACACCAGCTGCAACACATCCTTACCATTTCAGTATTTAAATAAAAGATACAAAAGACTGATGGATTAAATCAAAGTACAATGACTAAAAACTCATGTTAACTGTTGTTATCTTTCTCTTGAAAATTTTAAGAATTTTGAATTCAATGTGAAAACAAACTTAATTTCACTGCAAGCTAAAAATATATAGTGCAGTATATTTATACATACAGTACACAAATAACCCGCACATAAAAGAGGGAAGCTTACGACGACGTTTTGGTCCGACTTGGACCATTGACAAAGTCACACTAACCAGAAGTGGAGCAGGACGGCTATATATAGGCAGGAAGAGGTGGTGGTGGTAGTAGTAGTAGTAGTACAAGAATGGTATATAATACCGACAAGATGAAATTAAGACACATGTGCAACACCCGGGCATCCCTATCGTAGACGTTTCGCCATCCAGACAGCCGCTGGATGGCGAAACATCCACAACAAAGACAACCAGACTCCACACATGTGTCTTAATTTCATCAGTAGTAGTAGTAGTAGAAGAGGTAGTGGTAGTGGTAGAAGTGGGAAATAAGGAGGACGAGCCACTACCACTACTACTACCTCTTCTACTACTACTACTACTACTACAACTACTGATGAAATTAAGACACATGTGCGGAGTCTGGTTGACTTTGTTGTGGACGTTTCGCCATCCAGCGGCTGGCTGGATGGCGAAACGTCTACGATAGGGATGCCCGGGTGTTGCGCATGCGTCTTAATTTCATCTTGTCGGTATTACATACCATTCTTGTACTACTACTACTACTACCACCACCTTTTCCTGCCTATATATAGCCGTCCTGCTCCACTTCTGGTTAGTGTGACTTTGTCAATGGTCCAAGTCGGACAGAAACGTCGTCGTAAGCTTCTCTCTTTTATGTGCGGGTTATTTGTGTATCGCTCCAGTCACGGTATTGTGCCTTTTTTTGTTATTTATATACATACAGTACTATACTTTAAGGGTGAAAAATCTATTACCCCAATAGTCATGTAACAAACAATATCATTAAATTATCATAAAAGGAAAGCTATTAGTGTATACTGCAATAGAAAATATGGTTTGCTCATACTGTCTTGCCGTATAGGCACTGGCGAAGGTGATGAATAGGAAAGGTGGTGTGGATGCATGTGAATGGCTACCACAGTGCATGGGACCAGTCACATGAATCTCAAAGTTCACATGGACTGCATGGTAGCAGCCACCGACTTGATGGAGAAAAACACATTTACAAACAGACTGCCCTCCAAATTTGCAGATTTAAATTATTTAGCATTTTTACTGAAGGGTCTTCCACAAGTAATTTTAAATATTTGTGATGCCTATTTTGTTTTTACTAGACACACGACCTCAAAGGTGAAAACCAACCTTTGTATAATATTTCGTTGAAAATGTGCTCATGCCCAAATCCCCTTTCTTTTTAACATTTTTTTTTATAATAATAGTGTATAGTAATAATAATATAGGTAGTAGGTTGGTAGACAGCAACTGCCCAGGGAGGTACTACCGTCCTGCCAAGTGAGTGTAAAACGAAAGCCTGTAATTGTTTTACATGATGGTAGGATTGCTGGTGTCCTTTTTTCTGTCTCATGAACATGCAAGATTTCAGATATGTCTTGCTACTTCTACTTACACTTAGGTCACACTACACATACATGTACAAGCACATATATACACACCTCTCTGGGTTTTCTTCTATTTTCTTTCTAGTTCTTATTCTTGTTTATTTCCTCTTATCTCCATGGGGAAGTGGAACAGAATTCTTCCCCCGTAAGCCATGCGTGTTGTAAGAGGCGACTAAAATGCCAGGAGCAAGGGCCTAGTAACCTCTTCTCCTGTATATATTACTAAATGTAAAAGGAGAAACTTTCGTTTTTCCTTTTGGGCCACCCCGCCTCGGTGGGATACGGCCGGTGTGTTGAAAGAAAGAAGAAGAAGTAATAATAATAATTATTATATAGACAACATAGGAAAGTGTAGCAGAATCCTTCCTCCATAAGCCATGCATGTCATAAGAGGTGACTAAATTGCCAGGAGCAAGGGGCTAGTAACCCCTTCTGTACAAATTACTAAATGTAAGAAGAAAAGCTTCATGAATGCGTTTCTTCTTTAAAGTTTGGGTCACTTGCCTTGGTGGGAGATGGCCGGTGTGTGAAAAAAAAAAATAGACAACATATAGTGGTATGCTCAGTGTCTGGATTGCTGGGACCTCCAGCACTGCAGCAACCTTGAATTTAGTGCTGACTACACAAACCCTCTTATGTAAATTGATAAAAGCCCACTCCACTACCAGATGTTACATGCACCTAGAGATACACTCAATCTTGTATTAATTGATGTAGAGAAACATTCAACTATATTAACCTTTTTACTGTCGCAAGCCCCTTTCTGAAACTCATTCTATGTTGCAAAATTTATGGAAAAAAAAAAAAATCTTATGAAATGACAGGGAATCTTTTTCCGATGGTAATGACACCAAAAGTATGAAATTTCGTAGAAAACTCACAGAATTATGTTCCCGCGAAGTTAATGGTCTTGGCGACATATACGGATCACCAATTTTGCCGACTCTGAGCCCTGTTTTTGGCCAATTCCATTGTTCCAGTTGACCAAACTCATAGCTATTTCTTTAGAAGTCCATTTTTTCTACCAATTGAGTACAATGTAACCTCAAAAATCGAACTTAATCCGTTCCAGGAGCTAGTTCTAAATTCGAAAAGTCTGAAATTCGAAGCAATACTTCCCATAAGAAATAATGGAAATACAATTAATCCATTCCAGAAACCCAAAAATATTCACACAAAAAATACATTTTATAGAGATTAATTACAGTTTTACATACAATAAATACAGTGGTCCCTCGCTTTTCGTAGTTCTCGGCAATCGTAAATTTCGCCAATCATAGGGGTATTTTCACATAAACATGGACTCGCTTTTCATAGGTTGGCTCACGAGTCGTAGTTCGTCCAGGACGTGTACCCATGGCATGAGCCGTGGCGGCAGCCAGTCTGGCATTGTTTACCAGTGAGCGAAGGTCCCCTCACATGCTCCAGCGAAATATTTCATAATATTCCATTTATTTTAGTGCTTGCAAGTACTAAATAAGCTACCATGGCTCCAAAGAAAGCTCCTAGTGCCAAGCCTGTGGTAAAGAAGGTGAGAAATATGATTGAATTTAAGAAAACCATCATTGAACAATATGAAAGTGGTACAAGTGTGGCCGAACTGTCCAGGATGTATAAGAAACCCTACACAACCTTATGTTCCATAGTGGCCAAGAAAAAGGAAATCAAGGATGCTGTTGTTGCAAAGGGAGTAACTATGCTGACAAAAATGAGATCACCAGTACTGGAAGAGGTTGAGAAGTTATTATTGGTGTGGATAAATGAGAAACAATTAGCAGGAGATACTCTTATGACTTCGATTATTTGTGAAAAGGCTAGGCAGTTGCATGAAGATTTGGTAAAGAAATTGCCTGCAAATAGTGGTGATGTTAGTGAATTTAAGGCCAGCAAAGGCTGGTTTGAGAGATTTAAGAACCGTACTGGCATACACAGCGTGGTAAGGCATGGTGAGGCTGCCAGTTCAGACAACAAGGCGGCTGAAAAATATGTGCATGAATTCCAGGAGTACATAGAGGCTGAAGGACTGAAACCTGAACAAGTGTTCAATTGTGACGAAACAGGCCTCTTTTGGTAAAAAATGCCAAAGAGGACCTTCATTACACAAGAGGAAAAGGCAATGCCAGGACACAAGCCTATGAAAGACAGGCTAACGCTAATGTTCTGTGCTAATGCTAGTGGGGATTTCAAAGTGAACCCATTACTAGTGTACCATTCAGAAAATCCCAGAGTGTTCAGGAAAAACAATGTTATGAAGAGTATATTGTGTGTGTTTTGGAAATCTAATAGTAAGGCATGGGTCACAAGGGAAATTTTCGTCGAGTGGTTCAATGAGGTGTTTGGCCCTAGTGTGAAGGAGTATCTCCTGGAAAAGAAATTGGATCTCAAGTGCCTGCTAGTAATGGACAATGCACCTGCTCATCCTCCAAACTTGGATGACCTAATTTTTGAGGAGATTGGGTTCATCACAGTAAAGTTCTTGCCCCTGAATACCACTCCTCTCCTCCAGCCCATGGACCAGCAGGTCATTGCAAACTTTAAAAAACTCTACACAAAAGCAATGTTTCACAGGTGCTTGACTGTGACCACAGACACTCACTTGACCCTAAGGGAATTTTGGAGAGAACACTTCAGCATCTCTCCATTGCATAACCTTATAGGTATGGCTTGGGAGGGAGTGGACTACCAGGACTTTGAACTCTGCCTGGAGAAAATTGTGGCCAGATTGTGTCGACAAGAGGGATTTTGAAGGGTTTGGGACTGACCCTGATGAGCCTATGTCTGTTGTAAAATCAACTGTGGCACTGGGGAGTTCCATGGGGTTGGATGTGAGTTTGGAGGATGTGGAAGAATTGGTGGAATACCACAACGAAGAGCTCACCACTATAGGAGCTGCAAGAGCTTCAGCAAGAAGAGCAACACATCGCAGTCCCGAATCTTGCTGCAGAGGAGGAGGAAGAGAGATGGAAGAAGGTGCCTTCTTCAGAATTAAAGAGATTTTTACTATGTGGGGTAAGATGGAAAGCTTTATGGAGAAACATCACCCTAACAAGGTTGTTGCAAGCCATATTGGCAACATGTACAGTGACAAAGTCTTGGGCCATTTTAGGGAAGTGTTAAAGAGACACCAGAAACAGAGCTCTCTCCACAGTTAAATTTTTCGAGACAGGACTCCATTGACTCTCAAGGTGGTCCTAGTGGCATAAGAAACGAGAAGACAAGCAACCCCAGAAAAGCAATTGGTACCTGAGGTGTTGATGGAAGGGGATTCCCCTTCCAAACTATAAACAATCCACTCTCTCTCCTCCTCCAGTCTCCCATACACTAAGAAGAATCTCCAATAAAGGTAAGTGTTATGCTGTTAATGTTTCATTCATCATTTCCCATTGTATTATGTACTACATGTATATTTCATGTAAAAATTTTTTTTGTTTTAATACTTCTCGGTGTCAGGAACGGATTAATTGTATTTACATTATTTCTTATGGGGAAAATTGATTCGTAAATCATAAATTTCATTTATAGTAACGGCTCAAGGAACGGATTAATTACGAGAAACGAGGGACCGCTGTACTATAGTTTTTAATTATGTATAGTAACACATATAAAATAACATTTTTACTTACCATTATTGAAGATTGGTGATGGCATCTGGAAGATAGGGAGGAGGAGAGAGGGAGTTGGGGTTAGCGTTTGGAAGGAGAATCCCCCTCCATGAGGACTTCAGGTAAAGCCCTCTCTGGGGTTACTTCCCTTCTCTGTCTTTTAACCCTTTGAGGGTCGACAGGCCCTCTCCGAAACTCGTTCTCAGGGTCGGCCAAATTTAAAAAAAAAAAAAAATTATTTTCTCTTATGAAAAGATAGAGAATCTTTTCCCGATCATAAAGACACCAAAAGTTTGAAATTTGATAAAAAACTTACGGAATTATGCTCTCGCAAAGTTAGCGGTCTCGGCGATGTTTACGCATCGGCGATTTTGCCCACTTTCAGCCCCATTTTCGGCCAATTTCACTGTACTAGTCGACAAAAAACATGAATATTTCGCTAGAACTCCATTTTTTCTATCGAATGGGTGCAAGAAACCTCTCATTTATGAAATTCAAAATATCCAGTACAGTGGTCAGAATTTAGCAATTTTGCCAATTTCAAAACAAATTTCAAAAGATGCCAATTTCCGAATAGGGTCCCCGAATAAACAAGAAAGACATTCCTGGCACTAAAATGACATTTCCTCTAGTCAATAGTCACGTCTCAAGGCCCCTCTTATATTCTTTTGCTTTCCACTTTGAATTTTTATTTTCACAAAAAAATAAGGATTTACTTTTTATGCAACTACTGCTTATGTAAAAGATGGTAAAATATTATTGGTGCATTTGTAAAGAATATTAGATACCATTTGAGTGTATTGCACGCTTGGCACATTTGTTTTTTTAAGTTTGGTAAAAATCGAACATTTCTGCTACTTGAGCTCAATTTCAAGGCACCTTTTCTTTTAAAACCATCAAAAATCATCTAAATTTTTCTGAAATTGTTTTTCCATTCTAAAAATAAAACCAAGAAAACAGAATCAACAAAAAATACCATAAAAAAAATACACTGCAAAGCGCGATTTTTTAAAAAAAAAAATGGAAAATTTTTTTTTTTCTTTATGCCTGTTTGCTGCAGGATTTTTTTTAGACTGTGCACACTGACCACATAGACCCATTTTTCATATAAAAAGGCCACCAGCTTTCCCCCACTAGATTTGAGGCCGCTAGAATTTATGAGTACTAAAACGTCAAAAACCCCAGGTAAGACTTACTAGTACGACAAAAACCCCCTAAAAGGGGTTAATCCACTACCCCCCATTTTTGAGAGTCACGGCCCCCCTGCTCACAAAATAACTGTCCACAGTCCTCTGTTTCTGGCACCCTTTAACATTTCCCTAAAAAGGGTAAGGTTTTGTCACTGAACTTGTTGCAAAGTGGCTTGTTTCAGCTTGCTCAGGGTGGTCTTCTGCACAAACTTTGGGGACATCATTCCCTTGGCACAAATTCCTTAATCTTTAAGAAGGCACCTCATCCACTCCCTATATTAACACTTTTGCAACACACTTTTCCTTGATTTTTTTCTTTTCTTTGACGGATAGAACCGATGGTCACTTGTTTTTTTTCCCTCATCCAGGCAAGCTCAAAAAGTCTCCACCACTCTCATATTCGTATTATTTCCTTTTTCACATCTTGGGTTTCCACTTTTTTTTACCAAAGGGACCACACAATTTCTTGGGGGCCCGGGGAGTTATTTCACAGTCCCACGAGCACTAAAACAACAAATAATCGTAAAATTTAATGAAGCGCAGGTTTTCACTCAAACACAAAAAAAGAGACTGCCACGGGGGCCTGCCGAGGGGGGGACCGGGGGGGGCAAAAAGGCCCGTACCCCCCGGGCCAAAATTAGGGGCGCGTTCGTAAAAAGGGGGAAAAGTTTTTCCGAAAAAAAAAGGCCTATTTTTTTTAAAAAGTTCAATATATGATACATTCATTTTTGAGGTTCCACTGTACAAGAAAACAGCCCCATTACCAATTTTAACTACCCAATAAAGTGGTCAGAAATTGGCAAATTTGGCCAATTTATGCAAATTTTAAAAAAAATGGCCCAATTTCAAAATAGGGTCCAAATAAAAAATGTAACCCTTTTTGGGACTAAAAAAACATTTTCTCTGTTCATTATCACCTCTGGCCCCTCTTATATTACTATTCTTTCTATTTTTATTTTTATTCAAACACAAAATACAAAAAATTTACTGTTATGCAGACTACTAATTATTATAAAAAATGGAAAAAAAATATCAGTGCACTAGGGGAAAGAATTTAGACCCCCAGTTTATTATTGGGCTGTGGTGTAATTTGCTTCTCTTTAACATTTTGGTAAAAATCGAACATTTCCGCACTTTGGTGAATTTCAAGGTTTTTTTCATCGTGAAAAAATCAAAAAACACCTTTCTGCAAATTTTTCCATTTTAATCACGGAGACCCTGAAAAACAAAAATCAACATAAATACTATAGAAAAAAACACCCCCCCCCAAAATTAGCATTTTTTAAACCAAAAAAAAAAGTCAAGATTTCTTTTTTTTCATTAATGCATGCGGCTGTAGGGTTTTTTTAATGTGGTTTCCACTGCCCACACGACCTTTCTCTCACATTGGGGTACCAGCTTTCCTGCTTGTTTGAAGCCACTAGAATTATTGAGTATACATGGACCCTCACTAACGATATAATCCGTTCCTAAAACCCTCGTATCTGAAAAAAAGTTAGCTGAAATTTAATTTTTTCCCCTAAAAATAATAGAAATCAAATTAATTTGCGCAAGACACCCCAAAGAAAAAAAAAAAAAATTTTTTTTCATGAAAAATTAATTTTTAAAACACACAACTAACACTTTACCTTTTTAAAAAAATAAAAAAAGGCCAAAACCGTGACTGGAACGAAAAACAAATAACCCGCACATAAAAAAGAGAAGCTTACGACGACGTTTCGGTCCGACTGGACCATTTGACAAAGTCACACTAACAGAGGTGGAGCAGGACGGCTATATATAGGCAGGAAGAGGTGGAGGTAGTAGTAGTACTACTACTACCTCCACCTCTTCCTGCCTATATATAGCCGTCCTGCTCCACCTCTGTTAGTGTGACTTTGTCAATGGTCCAAGTCGGACCGAAACGTCGTCGTAAGCTTCTCTCTTTTATGTGCGGGTTATTTGTGTAACTTACCTTTATTGAAGATCTGGTGATGATTGATGGGATGGGAGGAGGGGAGAGTGTGGAAGTTGTTAATGTTTAGAAGGGGAATCCCCTTCCATTAGGACTTGAGGTATCGAGTCCTTATCCGGGGTTACTTCCGCCTTTTAATGCCACTAGGACCAGCTTGAGAGTCACTGGACCTCTGTCGCACAACATATCTGTCCGTAGAGGCCTTTATGATTTGTCTAAAGTGGTTCACAACATTGTCATTGTAATAGTCACCAGCACGGCTTGCAATAGCTGTGTGAGGGTGATTTTCATCCATAAAGGTTTGCACTTCAAGCCACTTTGCACACATTTCCTTAATCTCTTTCTTCATATCCATAGTAATTCTCACCCTTTTTTCTGCAGGGTTGGCACTAGAAGCTTTCTTGGGGCCCATGGCGACTTATTTTGCAGGTACAATCACTAAAAACGCTGTGATAATATGAAATGTTCCGATTGTATGTGTGGATGCGACTGCACTGGCTGGCTTGTAAACACTGGCACCCACGGGACAACTGAGGCACACTCAGGCCACACGTGGACGCATCTCGAACAAATCGCATAGGGCGAGTTTTTTAGCGTTAACCGAGGCAAAATTTTTGCGTTAAATTGTATCATATGATGGATTTAACATAAGGTGATGCCATCATTAGCTGAGGGTCCACTGTATATACGTCTGAAACACTGGCTCGTAAAACGTATATATACAACCAAAATAGTCAAAGGGTTAACCCTCTCAGGGTTTTCGATGTACAGTGGACCCCCGCCTTACGATGGCATCACGTTACGTTAAATCCGCCATACGATACATTTTAACGCAAAATTTTTGCTTCGTCTCACGCTAAAAATCTCGCCTTACATGATTCGTCCAGGACGCGTCCCACGTGTGGCCTCAGCGCCAGTGTTTACAAGCCAGCCAGTGCGGTCACATCTATGCATACATTCGGTACATTTCACATTATCCCAGTGTTTTTAGTGCTTGTAACTGCAAAATAAGTCACCATGGACCCCAAGAAAGCTTCTAGTGCCATCCCTGTGGTAAAAAGGGTGAGAATTAGTATGGAATTGAAAAAAGAGATTGGAAATGTGTGCAAAGCGGGTTGAACTGCAAACCTTCACGAATGAAAATCACCCTGACACAGCTACTGCAAGCTGTGTTGGCAACCTGTACAATGACAATGTTATGGCCCATTTTAGGAAAGTCTTAAAGGAACGGGGGGTACAGAGCTCTATGGACAGATTTGTTGTGTGACAGAGGTCCAGTGACTCTGGAGTTGGTCCTAGTGGCATTAAAAGAAGAAGGGAAGTAACCCCAGAAAAGGACTTGCTACCTCAAGTCCTAATGGAAGAGGATTAACCTTCTAAACAATAACTTCCACACTCTCCCCTCCTCCCATCCCATCAATCATCACCAGATCTTCAATAAAGGTGTCATTTATTCTATTCTTAGTAGAGTATTAACTGTGCATGTCTTCTTCAGTTTGTGTGTATTGAAATTAATATTTCATGTGGTAAAATTTTTTTTTTTTTCATACTTTGGGGTGTCAGGAACGGATTAATTTGATTTCCATTATTTCTTATGGGGAAAATTAATTCGTCTTACGATAATTTTGGCGTACAATGAGCTCTCAGGAACAAATTAATATCGTAAGGCGGGGGTCCACTGTACTAGTACGGCTTACGCACCAGGGTTATTGACATAATAGAAAGCCTAAATTCTAGCGCCTTCAAATCTAGCGAGAGAAAGCTGGTAGGCCTACATATTAAAGAATGGGTCTATGTGGTCAGTGTGCGCAGTATAAAAAAAATCCTGGAAATAAATGGTATAAAATACCGACACAATGGCAATATAAACACAAATGCAGTATAATGTGATCCTTTATTGACTACGTTTCGCCCACTGTGTGGGCGAAACGTAGTCAATAAAGGATCACATTATACTGCATTTGTGTTTATATTGCCATAAAAAAAATCCTGCAGCACACAGTGCGTAATGAGAGAAAAAAAAACTTTGACCGTGTTTTTGGATTAAAACAGCGACTTTGCACTATATTTTCCTATGGTATTTATGGTTGTATTCTAGTTTTCCTGGTCTCATTTTATGGAATGGAAGACATATTACAGAAATTGAGATGATTTTGATTGGTTTCACAATGAAAAGTATCTTGAAATTGAGCTCAAAGTAGCAGAAATGTTCAATTTTTACCAAAGTTCAAAAGTAAACAAATCATGCCAAGCATCCAATACACATCAACTGGTGAGTCTAATATTCTTTCACAGGTGCGCTGATATTATTTATACCATTTTTACACTAATGCAGTAGTCTGCATAATACTAAATCTTCTATTTTTTGTAAGAATGAAAATTCAAAGTGGAAAGCAATAGAAATATAAGAGGGGCCTGAGGACGTGACTAATGAACAGAGAACTTGTTATTTTAGTGCCAGGAATGTCTGTCTTGTTTATTCTGGACCCTATTTGGAAATTGGCATCTTCTGAAATTTGTGTGAAATTGGCAAAATTGCCAATTTCTAACCACTTTACTGGATAGTTGAAATTGGTAATTGGGTGGTTTCTTGTCCTCATTCGATAGAAAAAATGGAGTTCTAGCAAAATATATATGATTTTTGTTGACTAGTACACAGGAATTGGCCAAAAGTAGGGCTCAAATTGGGCGAAATCGCTGATGCGTAAACATCGGCGAGACAGCTAACTTCGTAAGTTTTCCATCAAATTTCATACTTTTAGTGCCATTATGATCGGGAAAAGATTCTCTATCATTTCATAAGGAAAAGCATTTTTTTTTTCCGAAAAATTTTCGACCCTGAGAACAAGCTTAGGAGAGGGCCTCTCGACCCTGAAAGGATTAAGGCTGTTAAATGCAAAAACCATCATACTGTACAGTTATTCACACCCCGTCAAAAAAAAAAAAAAAAAAAAAAAATAATTTTGTGTATTATGATTAATATCTTTATTATATACCCCATACCCATCCTTCATACACTATATTTTCCATATTTCTTTTTTTTCTTCCCGTATCTCATTCTCTGTTAAGGATGTTTGCAGGGTTCCAGCTCCTATGATTAGAAACTTACCATGAACATCACCTTGTAAGCAGGCAGGAAGACCATGGCTGTGGGTGAGGAAGTCTCTCCAAGAATTAAAAGACGACTCAGTGCTCAGGCCACATGGCTCTGAGGGTGCAATCCTCAGCTCACATTCCTGCAAGACACCCATGTATCTATTAGTCATCAAAGTAGCCATGTTTCTTTTTAGTTTTTGACACTTGCGCCAAAACATGCATTCCCACTTAACTATATAATGTTTTAACAATAACATAACCTTTGGACAATGCTGAAAAACTGATAAAAAAAATTCAATCATTTAACATGCTAGTGCTTTGCCCCCTTCCTCCAGTGACCCCAAAAAAACATAGAAACATTCATCATTCAACTGCTGTCTTGCCAAAAATATGCAGACAATTCTAATGACCTTCCAAACTACAAAATCCTCACCCCTCAGCACTCTTTAATATAAATAAAGTTTTTTATTTTTATCAATTACAGTGGTACCTTGAGTTATGAACTTAATTCATTCCAGAAGGCTGGTTGAGTGCCGTTACTAAACAAATTTGTTTCGATAAGGAATAATGTAAATTAGATTAGTCAGTTTCAGACCCCCAAAAACACACTTACAAAAGAACTTACAAAACTACACTTACATAATTGTTCAAGTTGAGAGAAGTTCAAAACTCAAAGTACTACTGCATTTATTTAAAGTGGACCTCCAAATTTCATGATTAATCCGTTCCAGAGAGTCTGCCAAGTCAAAATTCACGAATTTCAAAACCATTTACCCTAAAAGAAATAACGTAAATCCAATTAATCTGTTCCCGACACCCAAAAGTATTAACAAAAAACATTTTTTTTCTAAATTAAATATCGATTTACATACAGAAAAGAATGAGAAATCAAATATAAAACAATAACAGCATCAAGTAAGAAGGAGGTGAAAGTGTATAAACTAAGGGAGGAGGAAGTTCGGGTGAGATATAAGCGAAAAAATTGGCAAAAAAGGGTTTGGGTGGGTGAAAAGGGGGTTTGGGGGGGGGGGGGGTTAAAGGGGGTTTTGGAAATGTTTTAAAAAATGAGGGTATTAGAATGTGGGGCAAAGTTTGTGGTTATAGGGGGGGGGGGCAGGGGGGAAAGAGGAGGATTGGGGGGAATGATAAAAGAAAAGGGGTGGGGATAAAAGAAAAAAATTTGCTTTAAAGGGGTTTTTTTTACAAAGCAAAAGTGTTATAAGAAGACCCAGAGTATATGGGGTAAAAAAAAGGTAAAGAGAGTGGTAAGAGATTGCAAAAGGAGAAGCAGATAAAAGAGTGGGAGAGGCACTGTCAAAAATTTTTAAATTTGAAAATAAAAAAAATTTTTGGGGTGAGTTAAAAAATTTAAAAAAAAAAGGCCTGGGGAAAAAGGTTTTGATTTTTCAGTTAAAAAACAGAGTAGGGGGGGGTTAGTAGTTTTGGGGAGATTGAAGGTATTAGGTATTGGCGAGAATATTTTGGGGAAATTTTTTAAAATGTTAAGGAAAAAAAAGGAACAGTAATTTATGCCTGGTAGGGAGGTATCCCACATTTGGGAGTAAAGGAAAAAAAGCAGAATGTAAGTGTGGGGGAGGTTTAGGGGAGGCTTTTCATAGAAAAAAAGGGGGGGTAAAGCAGCTGGAATGATGAGATCAGGGACAAAAAATTTTTAAAAGAAGGGGGGGGGGGATTTAGTTTTGGGAAAGTGGTTGGAAATTTTTTGTTTAAAAAAATGAATGAAAGGGGGAAGGTCCTAGGGATTGGCGGGAGAGCATGTATAGCCCCTTTTATATAAAGGGAAAGGGGCCCAAAAGAGACTGAAAAAATTTTTAGAGGAAAAAGTTTACTGAGTTATACCAGGAAAAGTGTACGGTAGGGGTTATAACTGAAAAAAGTTTAGAGGTAAGCAGAATTTTGGTTGGGGAAATGAGCAGGATTTTCCCAGAGTGGGTGGGGGGATGTTTAGATAAAAGTGGTTTACATTGAAGATTTAGGGAAAAACCAGTATTTAGAAAAAGGGTTTGGGGAAAGTTTTTATTGCATTTTTGGTTTTAGAAAAGGCTTTATGATAAAAGTGGTTTGAGGAGCAATGTGGCAGAGTTGCAAGTATATGGTTTAAGGGGGTAATTTTTTAAAATGATGTAAAGGTTTTTATGGGGATAGTGGGGGCTAAAGGTTTTGGGGTTTTGGGAAAAGAGAGGGAGATTACTTCCCATTTAAAATAGGTCTTTGACAGGGTGTGAAAATGTACCATGGTTTTTTAATATATTTTTAGAGGGGGTTTTGAAAAGGGAAAAGAAAATTGCTAGGGTGTTCGGGGAGGGGTGGGTTTAAAATTTTTGGGGGGAATCAAATTCAAAAGGGGGAATTGAAAAAAGTTACTTTTTGTTTTTGATACTTTTGTTATGGGAGATTTTAAAGAAAAACTGAAAAGGTTTTGTGGATGATTTTGGGGGTTTGTGTTTTTTAAAATTAAAAAAAAAAGGTTTGGAAAGTAAAAATTAGAAAAGATTAAGGTGATGAGGGTATCAAATGATTTAGATAAAAAAAAATTTGGATATCAAATTGGGGAGGGGGTAGGAAGAAGTGAATTTTTTTCAGATATTGGGATTTGGGGACTTTTGTCGGGGGAAATTGGATTTATAAGGATGGGGTTTAAATTTCTTTAAAATTTGATGAGGGAAAAAAGGTGGGGGTGGTGCTTTGAGGTATATGTGGATTTCAAAAAAAGTTATTATGGGGGGAAAAGAAGGGAAGTATGAAAGTATTTTGTCCCCAACACTTTTTATGGGTGTGAAGCTTGGGGGGTTAAATGCGGGGCCAGCGAGGGGGACGGTTGGGGGGCATTGGAGATGCCCTTTTTAAAGGGGGCAATGTGTGGTGAAAATTTTTTTTGGCAAAAAATTCGGAGGTGGGAAATTGGGAAAAAGGTTTTTGTGGGTTAATAAAAAGTATTAGCCCAGAGGGCAGAAGAGGGGTTGTTGGGGGGTTTTTGATCTTTTTTTGAGGGGAAGGATCAAAGTAGATGACGGGGGAAAGCATTAAATCTACGGGGGAAAAGGAAGGGGGGTGGGGGTTTCGCCCTCAAAAAGGGTTGGGAGGGGGGGGGTAAAGGGGGGGTTTTGTGGGCAAGGGGCTTGGACTTCCAGCAAGCGTTTCCCTGAGCGTGTTAGTAGGAGTGAATGGAGGGCCCCAAAAGGTAATTGGGATGACGATCTGTTGGAGGGGTCAGCAGGGTTTTTATTTAGTGAAGGGGTTAAAGGGGGGGAAAAAAAGGTTTTTTTCATTTGTGGACTCGAGTCCTGGAAAAGGGAAGTACAGTGCCTGCACTTTTTAAGGAGGGGTTTGGGATTTTTGGCAGTTTGGGGGGGATTTGTTGTGTTTTCTTTATATGTGTATGCTTTTTAAAAATGTTGTATTCTGAGCACCTCTGCAAAAAAAGTGATAAGTGTGGTGTGGTTGGGAAAATGTTGAATTTATGAGAAAATATTTTCTTTTTGGGGATTTTTCTTTCTTTTTGGGGTTTACCCCGCCCTCGGTGGGAAAAACGGCCCCAAATTGTTGAAAAAAAAAAAAAACCCGCTTTACTCTTACCTTTTTGCCGGGCTTTGTTGGGGGGTATGGGTTTCGCCAAAAAAAGTGGGATACCTGGGGGCAGAAGCCTTGTCTAAGGGCAAGGTTTAAAAATTTTCACACATCTCAGGCATAAACAGGCCACCCAGGGTATCCCCGTCAAAACAGAAAGCGGCCCCCCAAAACCCGTATTTGTTACTTCAATGGGTTTGGGGAAAAAGAGGGTTAGCCAAAAAAACCTGTTAGGGAAAATATAATTTTAAATTTTTTCAAAAAAACTTTTTTCAACTCTAGATAACCTAATTTCCCAAACGCCCCCCCCACTGGGGAAACAAAAAAAACAGCTTTGGGTTGGGGAGTTCCCCCGTAACCAGGCCCACCCTCTACTCCAAAACCCAACCCCCTTTCTTATTTTTCAATCAAAGCCACCGGGCCCCCCGACCCTGTCAGAGCCCAAATTGGGCATAAAAGGTAAGCCATAAAAAGAGCCTATGGCTTTGGGGTTTGCTAAACCAAAAAAAAGTACACAACTACAAAAATTTTTTCAATACCAGCATCTCGGGCACCAGCCCCCCACACCCTTTCTGGGTCCACGTTTACTGCCCCAACACCGTTTTCCCCGCATACCCCAAAAACAGTTGGAAAATTTAAAACTCTTTGCGGATTTCTTTTAATTTTAGGTTTTAAACCCATTTTTAAAATTACCCCCAAAAAACACATTATGAATTTTTAAAAAAATTTTGGCCTTTTCAATTATAAAAATTCTACTATTTTGACACCCTTCTCTATGTTTTTTACCCTTACAAAGTTATGCAGAACCCTGGGTAACGTGTATGAAAGATGGGGGGGAAAGGGGAAAAAGTTTGGGGAAGTTCATATTGTTTGGAAGGGGGAAACCCCTTCCCTAAAGGGCTTTAGGTACCCAAATTTTTTTCTGGGGTTTTCTTTTCCCTTTTTTTTTTTTTAAAAAGCCATTAGGAAAAGCCTGGGGAGTCACTGAAAACCCCCGTGCTCTAAAAAATAGTTCCAGAGAGTCCCTTTCTGGTTTTTTAAAGGTTTTGCCTAAAATGGGACGAGGTATTTTCATTTAACATGGGAGCAGAATTTCCGGGAACAGTTTTTTTAGGGTGATGTTCCTCAAAAAAATGTTTGCCCCCTCACTCCCCTTTGAAAAAGTGGGCCCTTTAAACTTTGAAGAAGGGGAAATTCTTCCCTCTCTCTTCCTCCTCCAGTGAAGCAATTTCCTCACTGTGCTCTGTTGCTGTTGCAGCTCTTCAAGGGGTTAGCTCCTCAATGTGGACCTTCACCAACTCTTCCACATCCTGGCCACTCACATCCAACCCCATGGACACACCCAAAGCCACAATAGATTCCACAACAGGCATAGGGTTGTCAGGTGTGTGTGGGGAAGTACCCAGGTTGGTGTGTAGAGAAGTGTCCTGGCTGGTGTGTAGGGAAGTGTCCTGGGTGGTGTGTGTGGGGAAGTGCCCTGGCTGGTGTGTGTGGGGAAGTACCCTGGCTGGTGTGTCTGTGTGGGGAGTACTTTGGCTGGTTTGTGTGGGGGAGTACTCTGGCTGGTGTGTTCTTTCTTGAATTCTATCGTTTTTCTCGCCTTTTTACCAAAGGGCTGACACTAGGAGCTTTCTTTGGGCCCATGGTAGCTTATTTAGCAGTTGCAAGCACAAAAAGAATGGATTATTATGAAATGTATCGTATGAATGCATGGGGTGATGGTCACTCACCGAGAAACAATGCCACACTGGCTCTGAATGGTGTGTGGGAGCCTTTGCATGTGCATGGCCACTGGGAGGCCGCTCAGACGCATTCTGTATGACCGCCGAATTTTGAGGCTATATTTTGACGAAAAAAGGTGCTGATAATCGAAATTCACGAAACTTGAGACTCATGAAATTCGGGGGTCTACTGTACTTTCATTTTTGTTATGTGATAAAGCTAAAGGGAGCATACATACCATTTGTGACTACAATGAAAGATACAAAAACAAAAGTACTATCTGACTTTTGTTAGATTATATAACTGTATGCATATTCAGTACTCTAATAATACTGTGCTTTACATAGCCAATATAAAAATTAAAACACAAATTTGTCAAAAACCCATGTACATTTAGCCTGAATATACTAATAGTCAGTCTTCAGTATTTCAGTATTTCTCAGTAGTCCTCGCTCTTCTCTTACCTTTGGCCTCCCTCACCTGCTTGAGGGCGCAGACCTGATGGGCATGGATAGCGAGATCTGGTGTTGGCACAGATGGAGGTTGTCTGGTTAAGTGGAGTGTGTAGGTGTTGAGGGTCCAGGGCTCTGAGTGGCCAATGTCCACCGCTGCCAGGACAAGACAGTTCTCACCCAACCTTAGTGTGTAGTTCACAAGTCTGCTGAACACCTCTCATTTATATTATTATTATTAACAAATAGTACATTGTTTTTTAACACCAGTTGTATACTCCAGGTCTCCCACTGAGGCAGCGTGACTGGAAAAAGAAGAAAACCTTATAAAGCTTTTCTTATTTTTACATTTAGTAATTTATACAGAAGAGGTTGCTAGCAACTTCCTCTCAAAAATATTAAAAACAAAGAAGGCCTCTAGCATGCCTAGGTATTTCAGGCAGACTAATCCTAATTCTTACTCTAGATTGACCAAGATTATAGAGCAGTATATTTTAATATTCATTATTGCATACTGTTATAAAAGTTAGGTAACTGAGGTGATTAATTAGATTTATAATAATGTGGTAGTACAAAACATACGACAATGTTACATTCAGTAAATTCAGTAATGATTACAGTGGAACCTCAGTTTTCGTGATTAATCCTTTCCAGAAGGTCTGACGAAAACCAAATCGAACAAAAACTAAAGCAATATTTCCCATAAGAAATAATGTAAATCCAATTAATCTGTTCAGACACCCTAAAATATCAACAAAAAATACATTTTAGAGAGAATAACTATAGTTTCACACACAGAAAACAATGACAAATAAATATAAAAGACTAATGAAATGGATAAATGAACATTTAACATCACTTTTAGCTTTATTGAAGACTCTTGTTGACATATGGAAGACAGCAAGGAGGGGAGAGGGAGGAGAGGTTATTGTTTAGAAGGGGAATCCTCCTCCATCAGGACTTCAGGTATCAAAGCCCTGATCAACCGATCGTTGATGAGGGCTTCCTGTACATTCTGGCAAGCTCAGCCACACGTAAGCCACTTTCATACTTTGCTACAATTTATTTCTTGTGTTTCTCGTGTTTCTTGCCTTCCTTATCAAAAGGCTGGCACTAGGAATTTTCTTTGGCCCCATGGTGGCTTATTTAGCAGTCGCACTCAATAAACAAGCACAAAAAACAATGGATTATTTAGAAATGTTTCGGATGAACGCTCGGAGTAATGCTCACTGAATGAGTAGCAAAGGCAGACTGAGCCACGAACGTACGAGTGGCCACATCCAGCGGGCAGGCAGATGCATCTGGCACAGAGAAAAACCAAGTGGATGAATGAAAACTAAGACAAAATTTTGCCAAAAAGAGTCATCGAAAATCAAATTTCACAAAAACTGGGGCAAACGAAAACCAAGGTTTCACTGTAATTAGACTTATAATAACGAAGTAGTACAAAACATATGACAATGTTACAATCAGTAAATTTAGTAATGGGAATGGTTAAGTCTTGGCATGATGCACTGTTTCTATTAAAGCTCCTATACTGGGAGAGTATCTTAGGCAAACTTAGGGAGAACTTAAGCTTTATTAGCCAATAGCAATATGTATTAGGAATTTTATGTTTACAGTCATTTAGGCAAGTTTAAGTGTAAATTAGGGAGAATTACAGATAATGAGAATAAATCTACAGAGTGTCCCATAAGTCTGGACCCATGCCTCCACAAATTGTGGAGGCATCTCAGGAAATTTCTGTGACCGTGATTCAGAGAGTGCTGTTGCAGTGGAGATCTTCAATTATGTGTGCGACACAATGGTGGACACTTTTGTAGTGATACTGGTCCTGTGGGGAGCAGCAGCAGGATAATACTGCACCACCTCTAGGGGCCCTTAACAACAACAACAGTTTGGTGTGTGTCATGGGCACCAACACATGGTGTGTGATTCTCTCCTACTTTATCCATTTATCAGCGATGCAGATTACATGGTGAGTTTAAATATGTGGCCTGTAGTTATAACTTTTCTCTTGACATATGCAAGACATCACCATCCCTGTAGAAGCTATTATTAGATGTACTAGTCATTATATTTTGTTGTTGCAGAAGTACTATGAAGATTCTATGTTCAATAAAGCCTAGAGATAAGGCCTGTGTTTCTATCACAACAATTTATTGAACATAGAATCCTGGGCTACCTGGTGGTGATCCTGCGCTAGACTACATCACAACATGGAGCGTTTTCTGAAA
>NC_069431.1:28680359-28750359 GCF_026875155.1 Cherax quadricarinatus
TCTGCCTACAATTATCGCATGGTTTTTCGGAAAAATGAAAGCACAAATACATGAGCTCAGGAAGAATCCAGAGCTACTGACTGTCTATGATAATATCATACAAGAACAGTTAGACAATAAATTCATTGAGGAAGTAGTCAAAGATAAGTTGAAGACAGAAGCTCATTATCTCCCGCACCATGGAGTCAGAAAAGATTCTGAAACCACTCCGCTACGTGTTCTATACAATTGCAGCGCACGTGCAAATGAAGATGTAGCAAGTCTTAATGATTGCCTGATGACCGGACCCTCACTAACTGAGAAGCTTGGAGACGTGCTTATGAAATTTCGCACAAACCCATATGCCTACACGGCTGATATTTCCAAAGCTTTCTTAAGAGTAGGACTACAAGAAATAGATAGAGATTATACTCGATTCTTGTGGCCTGAAAATCCACATGATCCTCAAAGTCCTGTGAAAACTTATCGTTTCAAATCAAGGGAACTTATCAAAGAAGATTTCCCTGAAGCTGAAATTCCTGATTGCAACAAAATGCTGGGACTTAATTGGAACACACAGGAAGATACTTTGAGTCTCAAAAAGATAAACAATAAATCATGCAGTACACTCACTAAACGTAGTTTACTGTCAGAGGTATCACAATGTTTTGATCCTCTAGGACTCGTCTCACCAATTACCATAAAGGGTAAAAAGCTTATGCAAGATGCATGGAATCTCAAAATTGGATGGGATGGGAACTTGCCTCTAGAAATGAGTCAAGCATGGATGAAATATCCAAGGAGTTTAAACAACTTCATCAAATTAAATTTCCCAGACAAATAGGTCAAGAGGGAAACAATTACACATTACATGTGTTCTGTGATGCGTCAACCAGAGGTTATGGCGCTGTAGCTTACATGAGTAATGCTGAAGGAAGTACACTAATTACTTCAAAGGCCAGGGTAGCACCCTTGAAGGTCAGAACAGTACCACAATTGGAACTGACAGCACTATATGTAGGTACAAAATTAGCTGTCTATCTCAACAAAGTACTTGATCATCTCACTATTGAAAAAAACATGATCTGGAGTGATAATGAAGCAGTTCTCCAGTGGTTAAGAAATAATAAGAGTAAGTTGGTCTATGTACAGAACAGAGTAGCAGAAATAAAGAGATGCAGAGAGATTATCTCTTTCTCCACGTCTCTACCCAAGAGAATCCAGTTGACATGTTGTTACGTGGTGTCCCACTCAAGAAATTTGTGGATAATAAATTATGGCCCCACGGACCGAACTGGCTCTCTAATGAAAATAACTGGCCTCAGCAAAAAGCTCACATTATGCCAGAAGAAACAGTCTGCTTGAACACAGCAGAAATAAGTTGTGTAAATACTGCAGACACAACAGAAAGAGTCATTGATGGATCTAATAACTCATCTTTGGGTAAACTCTTAAGAGTTACAACTCTTGTCTTTAAATTCATTAAAGGAATAAAACCTGATTATGAATGTCTTGAACCCATTAAATACTGGGTGAAACTAATAAAAAAAGATGTTTTCTCTACAGAACATAAATTTCTAGAAACACAAGATAAATCCCCAAAGAAACCTGTCATGGTTAATTCTTTAGGACTTTATCTCGACTCAGAAAAAATTGTAAGATGTCGAGGAAGAATTCATAATTCTTCACTACCTAAAGAAGCCATACATCCAATATTGATCCCCAAGAATCATTGGCTAACAAAGCTGATTGTGAAGCCACGGTACGTGTTACATGGGGGGTAGCTGACACACTTTGTCATATACGACAATCCTACTGGATACCTCAAGGTCGACAAAGTGTGAAAAAACAAATAAGGGACTGTATTACTTGTGTCACTACGATATGCGAGCATGTCAGATCAGGTCACCTCCACACCCCTCTGAAAGACTTTGTCATGTCACTCCATTTGAGGTGACAGGTGTAGATTACCTGGACCAATAATTTTAACCAAAACAGTTGACAAAGTTCCCATCAAGGTGTACATCAGTTTTGTTCACTTGTGCTACAACTAGAGCAGTACATCTAGAAGTAGCCACTGACATGTCTGCTGAAACCTTTATCAAATTATTCAGAAGGTTTGCAGCCAGAAGGGCATGTCCCAGACTGATGATTTCAGATAATGCAACGAACTTTGTTGCTGGTGCTGCTTATATAAGCAAGATCTTTGATCAACCAGAAGTACAACAGATGCTGAATCAACGCAGTTGTCGTTGGAGATACATTCCTCTTAAATCTCCATGGCACGGCGGATTTTATGAAAGAATGATCGGCATTGTAAAACGTTGTTTAAGGAAGACTCTTCATCGTCAAAGAATCGACTTAGAAGAATTCCATACAGTTGTAACTGAAACAGAAATTAGAGTCAACAACAGACCTCTAACTTATGTTACCGATGATCTGGACAATTTAGAAGTGTTAAGTCCATCTCATTTACTCCATGGCAGAAGGCTCGAACCTGTTCCTCCCATGAATGATAAAGAAATCATAGAGGATCCTACTTATTTAGAACCTGAGCAACTCAGACGTAATTTCAAACACCTTAATAAAGTGATTGAACGTTGGGAGAAAATTTGGCGAGAAGACTATCTCACCTCATTGAGAGAACACTTCTATGGAGCTGGTGTTCCTGAAAATCATAAGTCCTTAAGACCTGATGACATAGTGATTATTGACAATGATGGTCCGAGGTCCCAATGGCCACTTGGAAAAATTGTGACCATATATCCTGATGCAAATGGAATCATCAGGACAGTTGATATTTTAAGCAAAAGTGTAGGGAATAAGTGGACAATAAATAAACTAGTGCCATTAGAATTACAGTGTTGAAAACAAAATTAGTGATTCCCAGAAACCACACAGACTAAAGCTGTTCAGAAAAGACAAGCAGTAGTGGTGGCGAGTGAGAAAATCAAATTAATGTTAAGTGATGAATAGTTCACCTGCAATGAACCTCTGCCGCCCCCCAGTGTGGAGAAATTTTCTCCAGGAGGGGGGTATCAGCCCCCTTCAGCCCCCTTCAGACCCTTTCAGCCCCTTTCAGCTCTGAGGGGCCCAGCCCTCTCAGAAGGGGCAAGTATCTTGTTTACTGCTACAGCAAGTAATTGATCCCAGATGCAGTACCAGTATGCGACGTGTGGTCAAGCGACCGCCGCTCTGTACAAGACTCCAGTGTTGTAAAGTGTATTTTAATAAGAGACAGTCCATCTCTTACCTTAGCAGGACAATTAAGGAAAATCCTGCTCCTACTTTATTACCATGGTAAAGACAGTGTACTTTGCTGTCTATGTTTAAGACAGCAAGAATCAAACATTCTGCTTTGCTTCATCGAGGAAGTGGCAAAGAAGCAAAAGGTACTAGGTCAGCTTTTCCTTTATGTGCGAGGGGCAGTGACAGCCTGGGGCGTTGTGGCGTCTTCAGATTACTTTTGACTCTACTGAGAGTGACATTGACGCCAGGATAACCAACAAAGAATGATCTGTGCGTTAGTGTGAACACAGTGTCTCACAAAACACAATAAACACTTACAGAGAAGTGTGATCAGCTTCTCAGTGATAAGATTGTGAACAATAAAGACAAATCTTGTGGAACATAAAGTACCAGTGTGCATATTCGTAGACTATGGAAGACGTGGACATCCAAGGACACTTCAGCTTCTATCAAGTCACCGATACCTGTCGAAGGTGTGAAGAACACCATAGCTCACGCTACAAGAGCAAGGTAGGTTACGAATTTCTTGTAGTACAGGGGACTGCGCAGTTCTCGAGTCGCAAGGAGTTTGTAATCAACCTATAGTCGGCAGTGAGGTGCGGGCTTTTGAGTCCACACAAGTACGTAATTTTGTCAGCAATCAGTGAATGAAATATGCTGACATAACACCCCCTAGGGGTAATTTATAATCTTACAAATTATAACTCATTTCAGCCCGTTGAGGAATGACTTCGACAGCTTCACAAGACCTCGTCTGCAGGGGCGGCTGTGCAGGTGATGAGCTGTCTTTCTAAGTTAAGTTTTCCCTATATTTAATGTATAAGCTTAGCTGGTAATCCCATTTCTCAACATATATATTACATTAAGAATGATTAGTTTTCTGTCATTACATGTGCCACACTATATACATAGTATATGATTGTTAGGTAACATATATCATGAGTTTCTTCTTCTTTATATAGCCAAAATAATGATCATGCGATTTCATTGAAACCATACGTGACAAACTAGACAAGTTTGATTAGTGATTAATGCATTCAAGTTGGCCTTTAACGATCACTTTGATTTATGAAGTGGATAAAAAAGTTAAATTTTGTTGGCTAGTGTTATCGCATTAATTCCAACAATTCCAATTTAAATTTAGTACATTAAAAACGTTACCTGCACATAAACCAAATGGGAACTATCCTGGCCTAAAATGCATCAGCCATTAAATATTGAAGGCACTCAAAAGAGGAAGACTCAAAAAGTTTTACTCTGAAGCTAAAAAAAATTCTCACTAACATGTAAAATTGACGGACGTGCGCCTATATACTTCAATTTCACTTTCTGCCGTCGTCGAATTTGGAGGCATCCCTCTCCCCCCCCCCTTCCTCCATATGAATCTACGCCGCAGACTATTTTGAAAGTTATTGGAGGAAAATTTCAAGGTACCAAGTTGTTCGATTTGCTAAGTAAATACAAAGGTTGAATGAAATTGCCTTGGAATTTGGA
Organism: Cherax quadricarinatus; assembly: GCF_026875155.1. Lineage (NCBI taxonomy): Eukaryota > Metazoa > Arthropoda > Malacostraca > Decapoda > Parastacidae > Cherax > Cherax quadricarinatus. The sequence goes on from NC_069431.1 coordinate 28,685,082, forward strand.
TAAAGATTACAATTTAGTACCCGACTTGAAATTTAAATCGCCTTATGAGGGAAAAAAAGGCATTAATTTCTAAGGAAATAAAGAATTTAAAAAGCGTTCATTGTTACCCCGAGGATTACCAAGTACCCAAGCCTTTAGAGGGTTGGAGGATGTCTAACATTCAGGGGTTTACTCCCGCGGGATGGACCAAGTCTGGAAGTTTTTAAAATCTTTGTCCAAAGGTAAACATATTTACTCCCTGAGGCTCAAGGTAAATTGCTTCCTTGCTTTAATGATAAAGAAAGTCTTGATGTTCCAGGGAGAAGGCTTCCCTGCCTCTATGCCTTTGAAAAAAAAATATTTCCTCACCTCGATGACTCGTGGTAAAAGTTTTAATTCCCGGATGATCCAGTAAGAAGACTTATAATGCGATGACTTCAAAGCCCCGTTGGCTTATTAAGGCATTTATGACCACATTAAAAATGGAAGAGTTTTTCATAGCCCGACGAACAATGTAGGTTTCAAAACCCCGGTGACATAAATAGGAAAGTTTGTATTTTCCAGTAGCCAGAGCAAGAGGTTTCGATGAATAGTTGGATAAATATAAAAAACTACTATCCGATGCCCCAGTGAATTAGTAACAAAGGCGTTCATGTGTAAACGACTAAGCCACGTAGTTTCAGTGACCTGATATCGATTGAAAAAAAGTTGTCATGAACTGACAACTTTTTTCCATAGATGTCAACGAGAAGGCTTTCCATGTTCCAGTAACTCAAGGGAACATTTTTTTCATGCCCCGATGACCAGGGCAGAAGGCTTTCATTCCCGGGTGACGAAAGCTGACTTTCATGCCTCAATAGCCAAAGCAGAAGTCTTTCGTCTGGTGATTAGGGAAGGCGACTTTCAAGCCTAGGCGACCACAGAAAATGGCTTTCATTTCCCAGTGACCAGAGCAGAAGCCTTTCATGCTCAATAACCAGGGAAGAAGGACTTATTTCCACAGGGACCAGAGAAGGCTTTTATGCCCCATTGACCATATAAGGTTCTCAAGCCCCATTGACAGAGCATAAGCTTGTCATTACTATAACCTCAGTGGGCTTCATGAACAGATGACTGAGGATGGTTTGCATGCAACTATAACTATGAGACAAGATTTTATTGCTCTAATTATCATGAAAACTTCATTAACCGACATTGATTAATAGTGTAAATAAATAAAAATACTTAATGAGTAACAACACAGATGTTGAGATCTATGATTTACGTGACACTCAACCCGTTTACTTATTCAGGGATTTCAATTAATTGTCGGCTATCATAATTAGCTACTAATTTATTTTTTGCCAGTACTGTGATTAATTTATTGCCATTACATTAAAAATAATATAATTAAAGCAGGTTATTAGTTGCGGTCCAAACCATATACGTATTTCGTGGTAGTCAAATGCTATCAACCACAACAATTAAGCCACGACGATTAAGTGACCCAACGTTGGGAAGCAATACAGATTTAAGATCTCACCGGATACGAAAGCTGTGTTATCATATAAAACAATGAAACAGACTTGCTGAGGCAGAGGTTATACTGAGAAACAGATACGGAGAGAACTTCCTCGACCACGACACAGAACCACGAGCTGCACATATTGCCAACGCAGAGAACAATGAAGGTTATTCTGAAGGAAATGTCAGGCTAAGTGCATGGAATAATCTCTGCAATCAACACCATATATAACATTCTCTACGCTCACGCCTTGGTACTGTAATGTCAGTGACTCACAGGCCAGAGAAGAACACAGGAACAGACCAAGAGGTATGACGCCAAGACTACTTTGTCAGCGAGTATAGTAACTCGTTTCTCGGGACCCGCTCTGGTTATGTTATATACTACCGGGAGGTGAGACTTTACTATTCGTGAGGAAATCTGAGACAGCAGTCTCACAGATTAATCAATATTGAATGAGGGAAAACATAAAAATTAGAATTAGAATAAAAAGGTACAATACCGTGACTGAAACAATATACAAACAGCCTGCACAGTCTCCTGTGTGCTGGGTTATTTGTATATTGTAATTAGAAAGCTAGAAATCGCGGGTCTTTTGAGAATGTTCACATACGAGAAAATGGTCATAAGTAATGTGTGGAGATAATTGTATATTATCTAAGAGTGTGAAAGTCGGAAGCATTATAAATAATATAATCTAGCATTTCTCCACTTGGACAGACGTGAACCCGATATCTGTACCATATTTCACAAATAACCCAAACACTGAAAGGTAAACTCTAGAAGACGTATCGGTGCGTCGCAAACAATGATCGCCAGTGTTCACTGTGGTTCGTAATGGATGAAAACGTTGTTTCAGATATCCTTTAAAAAAGCGTGGGATTTTTGTGGAATGTTCTGTTTACGGTACTGTGGATTATTCTGATCTAATTAGCGCTTAAATAATTATTTAACATCATAGCCATCATACCCAAGACCAAAAAATTACTCTATGTTCTGCTGATACCAGGAAATTCTTTCATGTCTCAATAGCAATTAGAAAAAGCTCCAATGGTGTTATTTGAGAGAATATCTTTACAAGCTTCGAAAACTTTCAACCGCAGCCCAGAATATTAAAAGAATAAATATTTAGTTACAAGAATATGACAACAAAAATGAGTCATTACACAATTTGCTTGAGCTTCTGAAATTGTCTACCTAGATTATAACATATTTTTTTATAAACAACCATAAAAAATACAAAAATACAAAATATTTATCACCGTAAGATCGGAATTATCGTTGCCCTTCAGCCAACAGTACACTCAAACATGATTGTTCAATTTATGTAATATTTCTGAAATGAGCTGCTGAAATACAACCGTCACTGTATCACATGTGTAATGTTTTAATGATTCATTTTTGTACAAGGATGAGTCGCCCTCCATTACAATATTAAAAATTACCTTACAAATATATATACAAAAAGGAAACATTGTGCTGTTGATTTTATAGCAGGCACAGGCACAGGCACTGGCACTGGCACAGACACTGGTACAGACACTGGCACAGGCAGTGGTACAGACACTGGCACAGACACTGGCCTAGCACTGGCACAGGCACAGGCACTGGCACTGGCACTGGCACTGGCACTGGCACTGGCACAGGCAGTGGTACAGACACTGGCACAGACACTGGCCTAGCACTGGCACAGGCACAGGCACTGGCACTGGCACTGGCACTGGCACAGGCAGTGGTACAGACACTGGCACAGACACTGGCCTAGCACTGGCACAGGCACAGGCACTGGCACTGGCACAGGCAGTGGTACAGACACTGGCACAGACACTGGCCTAGCACTGGCACAGGCACTGGCACAGGCACTGGCACTGGCACTGGCACTGGCACAGGCAGTGGTACAGACACTGGCACAGACACTGGCCTAGCACTGGCACAGGCACAGGCACTGGCACTGGCAATGGCACTGGCACTGGCACAGGCAGTGGTACAGACACTGGCACAGACACTGGCCTAGCACTGGCACAGGCACAGGCACTGGCACTGGCACAGGCAGTGGTACAGACACTGGCACAGACACTGGCCTAGCACTGGCACAGGCACTGGCACAGGCACAGACACTGACACAGGCACAGGCACAGACACTGGCGACTGATACATTTAAGGCAGAGTGGTGTGAGACTATAATAACTTCTTGGTAACTATGATGAGCGTCTGCGGCTGCAGTTGTGAAGTTAGAATCTCTTGGACAGACTTTGTTGCCAGAATGAGAAAGGGAAAAACTAATACCTTAACACTAGTCATAGGAAAACATTTTTTTTTTGTATCTAGTTAAGTACAAATGAGTTTTTATTGTTGTGAATTTTTATTGTTGTGAGTTTTTCAGTTGTGCTTCAATGGACAACTGATCGAAAGGGAGGATTTGGTACACTTAGTGATCAAACCAAGAAAGTTTCTATAATAAAAATATATATTGAAAATTATCATTGATGCCTCCATAATCAAAGACGGACATTTTCATTACCCAAGTCTTAAGAAAAAGAACTAAGGCCCAGTGAGGAAAAAAAAAAAACATTGTTCTTGACGTAATGTAATGCCCATAGTCAGTAAACTTTGATGGTCCCATTGATAAGTTACATTAATAAGTTACATTGGGTATCTCAATGGGGAAAAAAGAAAAGGTGAGGAGGATTTAAATACGATCACGGGATTGGACATTTAATTTTCCTATTTCCAAAACCACCCAAGACGGGAATAAATGTTATCCGAGACGACAGGAGACTGTCTACAATCTTATATACAACTGTTTCCCAAGTTACAGTACGAAGATTTCATTTGCATCACAATAAAAAGATGAGTTTCACTGTACCGTCATGTTGTCATAGGAAACAATTTTTACACAGTTTTCCTATAGAATAACAAGTGAACGATCGTACTGGTCATTCTAAGTCGAGTGTCTAAAAATAAAACAGTAAAGCTACTGTAAAAAGATAATGTGGAGGATAGAGGTGTTAAAAAGACCTGTCGAGGGGTACATACAGTTATTTAAAAAATAATCCACCCCTAAGGCTACTCTTACTTTGTTAAACTCCTACAAAACTGTTAAACAGGATGGTCATACTTAGAGTGTTATCATTAGAAATGACAAAATAAACGCACTTTAGAAAAATATTCACATATTCTAATATATATACACACTAAACCTGCCTTCAACACATCCGAATATTACAAAATAAACACACTAGTACATGCTACTGTTAATTAAAGTTAAAGCTAGAAATTGACCTTACCCAGGAGAGGGAGTCACCAGACCAGCTTCTGCCGGCGTCCAGCTGCAAAGTAAAAAACCTATTTTGTATCAGCAAACTCACACAAGCTTCACAGTAAATATCAGGGTTGTGCCTGTTAGAAACACTTATCAGTACAAGGTAAAACTGGTAAAAAAACCTACATCTTAAGATTACAACCCTAACATAATAAAACACACACTACTTAACATGATCCAGACATAACGTCACAGCTACTATAATTATCCACAAGATAAGTCACTTAGTTTCTCATTTAATAGTGTGTACTTACTGTTTAAACGCGTCAACTTTAAGCGCAAACATTATTTATGCATTAATTTTTTTGTTAGATTTTTATTTATAACCATTTAACTGTCATACATAAATATAAAAATAAAAGAAACAGTATGGATCTCAATCCTGTAGGTTGGCCATTTACATAAGAAAACCAAAACATAATAAACTAACACAAAAATGGATTGCACCTATACTTGCAATATTATCTGTATAACATACAACAATAACTTACGGCAATAACATACCTCATATTAAACACGTACAGGCGTCATGAACTGGACTTATATAAACATTCAATGTCTCAAAACCTACTTCCATATAAATTTTACATTAACTTAACATATGACAAAACTAATACAATTGAAAATAATATATACAAGAAAATGTACAGTTACTTCCAGCCATCCATTAAATCAATAAACCAAAACCTAACTCATAATCCTACTAGAAACATCTACATACTTATCCCTAAATTAGAGCTTTACTTACCAAAATACAAATAAACATACAAAGAAAGAGTTTAGATCTACAAAACGACTCATTCATTTACACTTAAACCCGTATACAACAATCTCAGGACACAAAAAGGAATGCGTCTAAAAAAAAAATTATTATAGGTAAAGAAACGATACCGTTGTATAATTGTATACAAAGGCCATTGAAATGACAATTGAAACAAAGTAACGAAAGGGAACCATACAACTGCATGTGTTGAATATATATAAACCTTATACATCACATACACAACAGTACTCTATCTTTGTATAAACACCTTTGAGGGACAAATGGAGAATCCATACATACTTAGATATGCCTTGTGTCACCTCAAACATCAAAACTCACAAATACTGTGAGATGTACCCTTCTCACACTTTTACACACAATCATGTAGTGTAACAACACTACTTACATATTAAAATTCAATACCTTCTGAAAAAAACAATGTGATTAATATATCTTACACATTACCCAGACAAACGCACATAACAAAGAGCTTATATATTATTTACCAAACTTAGACCACACGCTAACATCTATACACATTTCCATACTCAAGTAAACTAGCCGCCGCAACTCCTTGTACTTTACACCCCCCCCCCTCTTAAATTCTTAAATCTTCAACTGAATCTACGATAACTTCAGTAAATTGCTGTCTCCATCTTCCCCCATAAAGTTCCCCTATTGCGGCACTTTGTTCTATACATCGTGGCCCCTACAACACTTTCCTTTCCTCGACTCCCACCTCCCTCATTGCCCCAGATATATAAATAAAATCTGGTGACCACATTGCAATCGCGTTCACCACCATGCTGACTCCCCACCTTATATCTAAACTTTTACACCCGCAACTCTGTACCCTTCCCCACCCATCTAACCTATACTACCCTACTTAGCCAGCCCTCAAAAACTCCATTCTTTTTCTGAACAAGTACAAAAGTACACAGCGTGAAAATATGGTTTCGGACATCACACAGCTTTGCAACTCCCACCTCCTAATCTCCTATATAAATAACCACAACCCCAGACGGGCATAAGATCCCATGTAAAAACCATAAACATACCTCCCTGACACTTGGTTGTAAGTAGTTGTTGAAGACATTTCCTTACAGAACCATTGCATACATAGGTATGCCCCTCTCAACTGCACGCCACCACAGACCACCCCCCTCCCTCTCAAGAACCTTCAATTTAAGGCTGTTTCGGATCCCTTACCTTCAGTAAAACTCGCAACATTGCCTCCCCAACATTAAAACCTACCCCTCCACCACCGTTGCATAGCCATTGCGCAGTCTTTCAAGGCCACCCCCTCACCCCCTCCTCACAACCCTTTTCAGATACACACTCAACATACGCTTCTCAAGAGTATAAGCCCAGCCCCCCCCTGGCTAATGGGAAGCGCACCACCCCTTTACGTAGCAGTCACAACCCGATCCCCATATAAATCTGAATACCGCAGTTGCAACGTTGCACTCACTCGTCGTAACGGATATATGCCTCCAAGTGCCTAACTTGCTATTTACAAACAGGACCATGTGTGACTTTAACCTTTGATGCAACGATAATTGCTCTGCCCTCAAGCCTCCCAATCTTTTCAAAAATATCGCCATCCACGGTGCGCCTCGAAATTGCTCTGGTGCATCCCTAACATTCCGCATGTACACTATTCCACATTTCAACAGCTGATCTACCACAACGCCACCCAACCCTCAACAGTCTCACCATTATGTACGCTATCCCTATGTTCCAAATACTTGGACTTTATACATTTTAATTTTTTCATCCTGTAGCCTCACAAAAAACGTCTATCACCCTTTCCTACCTTATGTAAATCCCTCCATCCCTCACCAAGACAGTCGTATCATCCACGTAACCCACTATCCCGCTTCCCCTTCACGTTGAAACACCAACCTCGCTCTCGCTATACTCACCTAACTGCCATATAAAAGGTTCTGAAGACATGCAAACAAAATTTGCGACAGAGGGCATCCTGTCGAAACCCCTTCCCATCTGAATGCTATCACCTAGTCGTCCATTAACCTGTATTCTCATAACTGCACCCAGATACAAGTTTTTGCCCTAGAAACAATTTCCTCGAACAACCAATGCATAAAAATACATAATGCATCCCTTTCTACGCTATCATAAGCAGCTCTCCAATCCAGATTCAAAAAACCCCTCCCCCCCTCCCCCCTATGTCTATAAAACTCCTAATAGCTCTGCCCTTCATACATTGAATCTACCCGGTATGCCTATTGTCCTCTATCAATTACTTTACCTAAAACTGTTTGATTCTGCTTCCCTAATACCCTTGCAAATTAACTTATAATCACCGCACATAGCGATATTGCAGGTAATCTTCTAACGTGGTCTGTCCACCCTTTGACTAATACTAACAACAGCAGTCTGTGACTACTCACCCATTGGCCCCAGCTTCCTCATTACCATTGAACAATCTGACTAAAAATTCCTCATACTTCCCAGTTCTTCTACCTAAAAAATCATAGGCTCAAACCCGGTCTACAACCCGGTGCCTTAACTAAACTTGCACCTGCTAGGCTCGCCAAATTTCCCCTTCCGTAACTGTCCTTCCAAAAGTCTCCCTATCTCTCCATCAGCTCGCATTGGCAAATAACCACCCATTTCCTTTAAAGCATCATTCTCGTATACCCAACATGTTGTGATAGGGACCTAAACCATGCATCATTATAACACTCATTCCTTCAGTCAACTCAATACCTGCCCTTCCTATACCCTCCCATCCCCACTTGAAACTGTCTTAATCCCTCATCTCCGTGGTGCCTCCTCTTCTGCGAAGGCCGTTACCCCGTAGAGAACCTCCTCCAACCCTCCAGCCACACGTGCTCCATCAAATCGATCATTATGCAAACCCTTTATTACGTTGCTTTAAATACTCTATTTCCTCCAAGGGGTATTCTCGCAGCATTCTCCACATAAATAAAAACAAAGGACGTACCTGTTCCTTCTAAAGCCCTGAAGCCCCATTTAAAAGTTGATTACTTTCTCTCCCAAGCCAGACATAGTAATCCCGAATACGTTTCTTAGCCACCACATCCACCACCTAACAAGTCTCCATCCCAGGAGCCTGCTAACAATACCCTCCCAAAATCATCAATGATTTCCTATTCTCCTCCCCTTTTAACAATTTAACATTCATTTTCCAATAACTAAAACCCCTCTTAGGTAAAACCCTCCACCCTGCGTCCACAGACTCCTCTATGATCAATTGACTACGTCAACACATCTAAAATACGCAACTATTAACTACGATGGTGCGTGACACATACACTCTATCAAGTCGCCAGCATATCACGACGTTCAATAGTTATGCTCAACCTCTCCCCCCCACCACGTTCCTTTAATCCCACCCCTGACATTAAATCTCCCAATACCCTGAAAAGTACCCACTTCCCGAGGTTCTAAATCCTTACGCCGGATCATGCAATTCCAATCCCCGCCTACAATAGCTACTTCAGGAGTGACCCAAATCAAGAATTTATCACTCTTTCACAAGGTGGCTTTTACAGCCCATCATTCTCGGCGGACCTTACACACACACAAAAGCCACCTTCACCCGTCCCCATAGTCCTTCCACTCTTATTATCCTCCCCTCCCCCCCTTCACTACGTCTCACAACAAACGGGGAGTCTCCCGAATCATGATGGCAACGCCACTTTCAACCGCGAATTGCATTCTCCATGTACACGTTATATCCTCTATCGCAATTCACTGGCCCATTTATGATTGTGTTCCTGTTATGAACACAACGTCCACATTTTATGCACCAATAAATCACGTAACCATGCACACTGTTCGTAGTTCGCAATCCCATTAATTGTTATTGTGAGCCACTTAAATCGACAATGATGGTTTTTCCTTTCGGAAACTGGAATGTTTTCACCTAGATTTTTTGTTTCCATTTTCCTTTCCTTCCTTTAAGCACTCCTGATCATCCCTGTGCTTTGGGTGCACAGGACCCTTTCTGTGACACATCCGCCCATGATTTCTTCCCTGATCTTTGGGCTGGCGTTAACACATCATCAGAATCTGAAAGTGTAACAGAGGTGCTTTCGTGTTACATTTCTACTGCATTTCGTCTTCGTCCACAGTGCATTCCTGGTGAATTTCCACCTCCACGTTTGTGTTCAGCAAGGGCGTCAGTGGCGTCCACTACCATGCTGCACGTCGTGATCCACGTCCGCCGTCGCGCTGTCCAAGTTAGGGATGGTGCCGTCGACAGGATCATGCTGTCCTCCGTAAATAATTCGTTCTTAACACTGAGACAATGGATTGTCTCCACATCATGGCTGCTCTTCGCGAGCCGTTTCCACCTCTGGGCTGCCTCCAATGGGAGGCGACACTTCCGGGAGTTGTTTTTAGGGCCCCACACACCGTGTTCAGAGACCTCTCAACTCTGCGCTCCAAGACATCTTGAGGGTTGCACAGGCGCTTCAGGAAACATTCTTGCCTTATACCTTCCTCCTAAATCCTTGCTCTGTTGTACAACCCTGGCACCTCGTCTCCTTTCACACTGCACCGCCAAATGATCGTATGCTCCACACAACCTACAATTGCGGCGTTGCCCTGCATAAGTCACAAAAACTTGAGTCCTGAACTCTTGCAGGATCACATATGAAGAGATTGGATGTCGTAATGTCATTTTTTACCGAAAAAGTTCCCTCAGGTAGTCCTTCATATGGGCCATCAGGCCACCTCCCTGCTGTAGCCATGTGTATGGTGCCGTAATTACTCAGGGCAGCACGTATATCAGTCGCATCAGCCTCAAAGGGTACGTTTCTGACTTTTACCCATGTATAATGGCGGGATACATCGTGTAGCTTCACAGACACAGCCTGGTTAACCACCAGATTGACCTCTTGATACTTGTCGACGCCATTCTCGTAAACTTGAGCTGAGCAAAACTTTACAAAGATTCTTGTCACACCATTCATCGCTACACCGCACAAATCCTCGTTGGCGATACCATAGGTGTCTCGGATTATCGCTGGCAATAATATCGCCATTGATGGTCCAAGCACTGCCCCACGAGTTAATTCCAAACACACAGTGTTGACGCGGCGTCTGGCTGCCTGCGCCATGTTGAGAAAATGAAACTGCCACCGAACAGCTATAGAGGGCAGCAGTGTAGAACACGTCCTCTCTACTCAATGGCTGAGAGACGAATGACTATGCATTAATAGCGCACTTTTTCTCCTTACATTAGAAACAAATTATCTTCACAGAAATGTATAACAGCTACACGTGTATAACAGCTACACATTCAAACTTACCTGAAGTGCGAAAAAACGTTTATAAGACAGCAGAGAATAACTTCTTAAATGTGTATTCCTTCACTAATTTAGTATATATAATATATATATATATATATATATATATATATATATATATTATATATATATATATATATATATTTATATATATATATATATATATATATATATTTTTATTTTTTATATAAACCGGCCGTTCCCACAGGCAGGGTGGCCCGAAAAAGAAAAACTTCACACTCGATTCACTCCATCACTGCTTGCCAGGTAAGGGTGCTTTACACTACAGTTATTTAACCTGCAGCATTACACCCCTCCTTCAGAGTGCGGGCCTGTACTTCCATCCCCAGGACTCAACCCCGCCGGGCCGGGTTTTCCCTAAAACCCCCTTCATAAAGTTACTTTGCCACACCCAAACAGCACTAAAGTTTAAAAAAACCATTTGTCCCCATTCACCCCTAAAAAACACGCTCACCCCATGCCTGCTGGAAGCCAACCCCCTCGCACAAAAAAACCCCCTTTTCCCCCTCCCCCCAAACCCCTTCCCAGGCCACCCCTACCCCCCCTTCCTTCCACTACAGACTGTACATCTTGAAGTCTTTCTGTTTCGCTCCATTCTCTCTACATGTCCAAAACCCCTCAAAAACCCTTCCTCCCCTCTGGCAACAGTTTTGGTAATCCCCACCTCCCCCTAAATTCCCAAAACTACGAACCTGAAAATATATTCACCCCCACACTTTGGGCCCCTCAGCATGACATCTCCCCCTCCACCTTCCCCCTGCAACATTCATCCCCCACGCTTCACACCCATATAAGAGCTTTGGAAAACTATACCTCATCATTCCCCTCTTTGCCCCCAAGGACAAAGTTTTTTTGCCCTCCACAGACTCCAAAAGTGCACCACTCACTCTTTTTCCCTCATCAATTCTATGATTCCCCTCATCTTTCATGACCCATCCCTGACACGTCCCACCCCCCAAATTCTGAATCGTTCACCTCCTCCATATTCTCCCCCAAATTTGATTTTTCAATCTTTCATCACCAAATCTTTTTTTTTATCCTCATAACCTTACTCTTTCCGTATTCACCTTTAATTTTTTTTTTCACACCCTACCAAATTCATCCACCAATCTCTGCAACTTTTTTCAGAATCCCCAAGAGCACAGTGTCTCGGCAAAGAGCAGCTGTGCAACTCCCACTTTGTGTGTGATCTTTTCTTTTAACTCCCCGCCTCTTGCCAAAAACCCCCGATTTACTTCTCTTTCAACCCCATCTATAAATATATTAAACAACCACGGTGACATCACACACCTTGTCTAAGGCCCACTTTTACTGGGAAAAAATTTCCCCCTTTCCTACAAACTCTAACTTGACCTCCTTCCCCGTAAAAACTCTTCACTGCTTTCGTAACCTACCTCCTACCCATACCTTTCAACATCTGCCACTTGCCCCCCTATCCACCCTGTCATTTTCGCCTTTTCCAAAACCATAAATGCCCCAAAACCTCTTTAAACCTTTTCAAAAAACTGTTCACTTTTTATGTTTCCCCTGTAAAAAACCTGTCCCAAAACCCCCCACCTTTCCCAAAGCTCCTTTTTTCAACTGCTATCCTATTCTCCCCCTTACCTTAAATTTTTTCAATTTTAAATCACCTACATTTACCCGGTACACTCAACAGACTTATCCCCCATAATTTTTGCACTCTCTTTTATCCCCCCTTTTTCCCTTTTTACAAAGGAAAATATGCATGCCTCTGCCAATCCCTAGGTACCTTACCCTCTTCCATACATTTATTAAATAATTGCACCAACCACCCCAAAACTATATCCCCACCTGCTTTTAAACTTTTCTATCTTTATCCCATCAATCCCGGCTGCCTTCCCCCCTTTCATTTTACCTACTGCCTTCACGAACTTCCCCAAAACTCACAACTGGCTTTCCCTCACTCCCCTAAAAGATGTTATTCCTCCTTGCCCTATACACGAAATCACAGCTTCCCTATCTTCATCAACATTTAAACAATTCCTAAAATATTCCCTTCCTCTTCCCAATACCTCTACCTCTCCATTTAATAACTCTCCTCTCCTATTTTTAACTGACAAATCCATTTGTTCTCTAGGCTTTCTAACTTGTTAATCTCACTCCAAAACTTTTTCTTATTTTCAACAAAATTTGTTGAAAAACTCTCACCCACTCTCTCATTTGCTCTCTTTTTACATTGCTTCACCACTCCTTAACTTCTCTCTTTTTCTCCATATACTCTTCCCTCCTTGCATCACTTCTACTTTGTAAAAACTTCTCATATGCTAACTTTTTCTCCTTACTACTCTCTTTACATCATCATTCCACCAATCGCTCCTCTTCCCTCCTGCACCCACTTTCCTGTAACCCACAAAACTTCTGCTGAACACTCCAACACTACATTTTTAAACCTACCCCATACCTCTTCAAACCCCATTGCCTATGCTCTCATTAGCCCATCTATCCTCCAATAGCTGTTTATATCTTAAACCCCAACTGCCTCCTCTTTTAGTTTATAAACCTTCACCTCTCTCTTCCCTGATGCTTCTATTTTCCTTGTATCCCATCTACCTTTTACTCTCAGTGTAGCTACAAATAGAAAGTGATCTGATATATCTGTGGCCCCTCTATAAACATGTACATCCTGAAGTCTACTCAACAGTCTTTTATCTACCAATACATAATCCAACAAACTACTGTCATTTCGCCCTACATCATATCGTGTAATACTTATTTATCCTCTTTTTCTTAAAATATGTTTTTCCTTAAACTAAAACCCCTTTCTATACAAGTTCAATCAAAGGGCTTCCCATTTTCATTTAACACCTGGCACCCCAAACTTACCTACCACACCCTCTCTAAAAGTTTCTCCCTACTTTAGCATTCAAGTCCCCTACCACAATTACTCTCTCACTTGGTTTAAAGGCTCCTATACATTCACTTACCCTCTCCCAAAATCTCTCTCTCCTCCTCTGCATTCCCTCTCTTTCCAGGTGCTACACCGCTTATTATGACCCACTTCTCGCAAACCAACCTTTTACTTTAATCCACATAATTCTTGAATTTACACATTCATATTCCCCTTTTCTCCTTCCATAACTGATCATTTAACATTACTTGCTACCCCTTCCTTTGCCTCTAAAATCTCTCAGATACTCCAGATTTAATCCCATTTTTTTTTCCCCCACTGAAACTCTCCTACCCCCCTTTAGCTTTGTTTCGCTTAGGGCCAGGACATCCAACTTCTTTTCATTCATAACATCAGCAATCATCTGTTTCTTGTCAAACCGCACTACATCCACGCACATTAAGCAACCAGTTTTATAAAGTTTTTCTTCTTCTCTTTTTTTAGTAATTGTATACAGGAGAAGGGGTTACTAGCCCATTGCTAGTATCTATATATATATTTTTATATATATATATATATATATATATTATATATATATATATATATAAAATATATACAGTAGTGAAAAGCGGCTGGGGGCTGTATCGGTTTAGGGCTTCCACTGAGCGGTTGTATCCGGTTTAGGGCCTTACTCTGATCGGTGTATCCGGTTTAGGACCTTCCACTGAGCGGTGTATCCGGTCTAGGACCAGCGGCTGGAGGGTCACCTTTTCACACCTAGGTGTTACTTCCGGTTTGACCTTGACCTCGCCCTCGAGACTACCTCACCCTTGACCTCCCCAACCTTTACCCCGCGAGACCCCCCCTTCGCGACCCCCCTTGTGACCCCCGTCAGCGCCGCGCGCCCGCCCGCGCGCCCGCCCGCGCCCTTCGCGACCCCCGCCCGCGCCTTCTGCTGTGCCTTCTGCAGCGTCCTCCGGATCGCCCCCGCGCATCGAATTTTTTTCCGATTTTTTTCGAATTTTTTTGAATTTCATTTACTTGGGCTCTCCCATATCCTCGGATCAAATTTTTGAGGTTGTCCACACCTCCCACCTTTCATCCCCATCCAAAATTTCTAGAAATCAAAGTCTCCATCTCTTGGATAAAGGGTTTTGAATTTCTCCATCTCCTCGGATCAAGGGTTTTTTGGATTGTCCCTCCCCCACCCCCCCAATTCCAAAATTTCTCAATTTTACCAAGTTTTTGAAATCACCCTATGGGGAAATGTTCTGTCCATCTCCAATTCCGTCCTGACGCATGTTCCTAACCACTATACTATACATAATTCACCCTCCGTAATGGGATTAAAAGGCTCGCACTCACAGGTACTTCCATCTCCTGGGATCACTGGTGTTTTGCAATCTTAGCCAATAGATACCGTTGTGCTCGAATACCATACGTTGATGATGGGTACCCTCCTTTCACCCCAAATATTTTAGACCTCATCTATACACACTCCCTCTGCTCACGTCACCATCTCACCCTCCCGCGAAGAGTCAAGTTTTTTGGGATTTACCCCCTATGGGGTTTGCGAAATTTCACACAAATTCCCCCCTCGGATCAAGTTTCCTCCTGGATCCCCCTCTGGGGCCCCGTAAGCAATGCCTTACTTCAGGTCTAAACTAGTCCAATGAACTAAGAAGGGTGTTTCTCGGCCGGTCGTGGACGTCACACATACAAGCTAAATCTTGTCGACTTACCCCTATGTCAGTGACCACGTCACGTGATGACCGCGCACACAGGCTGATATCTGTCCATCATTTTAGATCATTAAAGTTAATAACGGGGACTTCAGTACATCAGAAAAGTCACATTTTTTTTTCGTTTATTTACCACAATTCTTTACACCACAAGTCCTAGACATTTTTTTTTAACTATTTCATCTCAGGTCACCCACGATGGTAACTCCTCCCCACCCTCCCAAACCCTCACACGCCAACCAACACCTCACAATTTTCACTCATAACCCCAATTTTTCTCGTTTTAACCCTTTTAGTTCATTAAAGTTAATAAGGGGACCAACAGTGGCATAGAAAGTCCCACATCGCTTAACATCCACTTTCGTTAAAATTCACTACTCACAATTTACATTTTACGAAGTTAAATACGCACTTTTACTTTGAACATCTTCAAAAACACTCTCTTAAATCATTTGATTACTCACAAAAATACCTTATACTTTCCAAAACAACACTGAAATGCTCCCAAAAACATAATATCGAACACCCACAAATTCGCTCTTGAATTACTCCCAGAACACTTCATAAGTACTCTTGCACATCATTTGTGAACACATTCATAGTACTCTCATAATCATTTGACACCTTCCCAAAAAAAACACCTTTGAATACTCAAATAAACACCCTTGAAACAAACCTCAAAACACCTTTTGACACACCTTCAAAGCACTCTCATAATCATTTGACACACTCAAAACACCTTTGAATAACCTCAAAAACCTTTGAACACCTCAAACACCCTTGAACACTTCAACAACCACCCTTGAACCACCTTCAAAAAACAACATTTGAACACACTCAAAACACCTTTGTTCACCTTTGAACATTTCCACAAAACACTATTTGAGTACTCCCAAATAGATTTTGACATCTCTAATTTATCTGTACTTAACATATCTTGAAATTACAACGCATACCTCAGTTCCAGACTAGGCATTTTCTCGTTTTTACCCTTTTAGTTCATTAAAGTTATTAAGGGAAACCACAATACATCAGAAAAAAAGTCACAAAAAACTCACACCTCTAAACACTTTACTTTGAAACACCCCCAAAACACTCTCATAATCATTTGGGAATACTCACATAAAACACCTTGAACACCTTCAAAAACACCTTTGAAATATCGTTTTTAAAACTAATTTCATCACAACACACTTATATCATCTTTTTTCGGAAAACTCTATTCGACTACACTACCCTCATCTCAATGTACCAACAAATTGTACTCGCTTTTTAACTAATGTCAGTCACGTAAACCAGATTTTCACAAAAAAAACTCTATGACACCTAAACACACACACACACACACAAACCCCACAACAACCACAACCCACAATTTTTCTCATTTTAAATAATATTCATCCAGAAGTCACAAAAACAAACCCACAACCCAAACCATTCCACAACCCACAATTTTTTTCGTTAGCTAATTTCATCAGAAAAGTCACAACCAACACACAAACCCACACCCACACCCCACAATTTATTTCTCGTTTTAACTAAAATTTCATCAGAAAAAATGCACAACACCCACAACCATTCACCCACAATTTTTTCTCGTTTTAGGCTAATTTCATCAGAAAAGGCACAACACCCACAACACTTCACCCACAATTTTTTCTCGTTTAGCTAATTTCATCAGAAAGTCACAACAACAACAACCACAACCCACAATTTTTTACTCGTTTTAACTTATTTTCTCAGAAAAAGCACAACACCCACAACCACTTCACCCACAATTTTTTCTCGTTTTAGCTAATTTTCGTCAGATGTCACAACACAACAACCCACAACCCACAATTTTTTCTCGTTTTAACTAATTTCATCAGAAAAAGGCACCAACACCACAAAACCCACAACACCCACAATTTTTCTCGTTTTAACTAATTTCACCAGAAAAAGGCACAATGACTACCCACAAACCCCACGTCACCCACAATTTTTTCTTGGTTTTAGCTAATTTCACAGAAAAGTAACAAACACCCCAGATCACCCACATCCCACAATTTTTTTTCTCGTTTGAACCCTTTTAGTTCATTAAAGTTAATAAGGGGTCACAGTACATTCATGAAAAAAGTCACAAAAACAACCCACTTATATCATCTTTTTCGGTATCTCTATTTCGGACTACATTACCAAACCCTCATCAATTACCAATTTATTCACATTTTTTTCAACTTCTTTTACTGAATCTTAGAAGTAATACACATTCCTCCCTACAGTACTAAAATTCTAATAAAATCCTCTCCATACCATCTCCTTGTATCCACATAAATTTATATTAATACTCGCATCAAATACCCAACTATTGCGAACATGTTTCAACACCTCCTTCTTTTCCAATATATCATAACTTTTCATTTCTATAATTTCTTTTTAAAAATATTCACACATTACCTTTATATCAGTAAATCTCCCCATATTTCTAATTACAAACCCTCCCCATACACCCTCGCCTTCTTCACCGCATTTCTTCACATCCACTCACCCATCTCCCAAACACACTCTTCCAGACACACACAAAAATCACATTTTAACACCCACAAATGCATCTCAAACCCACTATAATCAAAGATATTCACAAAACTCTTGACCACCTAACCACACACACACACACACCTCAACCTAACTAAACCTAACCTAACCTAACCTAACCTATCCAACCCTACCTAACCTAACTAACCTAACCTACCTAACTTAACCTCAACCTAATCCTAAACAAACCTAACATTAGCCCTAACCTAACAAACCTATCCTAAACATCCTAACCTAACCTAACCTAACCTAACATACTAACCTAACCTAACTAACCTAAACCTTACATTACCTAACCTAACCTAACCTATCTAACCTAACCTAACCTAATAACCTAACTAAACATAACCTTACCTAACCTATCCTAACCTAACCTAACCTAACCTAACCTAAAATATATTGGAACACTTCCAAATATACATTAGAGTACTCCGGAATTTCTTTGAACGACTCCATTTTTGGTATTTCCATTATTAGTTGAAAACTTATCGTAAAAATCGAAGATTATTTTCTTGTTGGTAAAACACACCCATGGTAGAAATTATTTATCGATTTCCGAATTAGAACACACTTTCCTCGCCTCTGAGAGACGCGTTGAGCTTATTTGGGCCGCCCTCCCCCCAACGCAAACGTGTAATGCGATTCACACCCAGGTAGAAAATCACCCCGCGGCAACACAGGTCAGACCAGACGGCATGTAATGCGTTTCTCACCCAGGTGAAAAAATCACACATGAATCAATCACTGACGCAAACCTAACCTAAACCTATCCTAGCCATAACCTACCTAGCCTAACCTAACTTAACCTAACCTAACCTAACCTAACTAACCAAACCTAACCTAACCTATCCTAACCTTAACTAACCTAACCTAAACCTAAACCTAACCTAACCTTCCTTAACCTCAACCTAACTAACCAACCCTAACCTAAACTAACCTAAAAAACCCCTTAAGCACCTTCAAACAACCTTTTTTTTTTTTTTACACCTTCAAAGCTCACTTCAAAATCATTTGACCAACTCAAAACACTTTGAATAACTCAAAACACCTTTGAAAAACCTTCAAAACACCTTGAACACTTCAAAACACCCTTGATCACCTTCAAAAAAACTACATTTGAACACTCACTCAAAACACCTTTGTACATTTCCAAAACACTATTTGAGTTCTCCAAATAAGATTTGACATCTCTAATTTATCTGACTGACACATTTTCATTAAATTAAACTCATCCTCAGTCTCCAAGACTGGCATTTTTATCGTTTTTACCCTTTTAGTTCATTAAAGTTATTAAGGGGACACAATTAATCAGAAAAAAAGTCAACAAAAACTAACTCAAACACTTTACTTTGAACTCCCCAAAACACTCTCATAATCATTTGAATACTTCACATATCACACCTTGAACACCTTCATACACCTTTGAAATATCGTTTTTAAACTAATTTCAATCAAACCCACTTATTCATCTTTTTTCGGTTACTCTTAATTCGACTACAATACCATCATAATTACCAACAAATTTTACTCGTTTTAACTAATGTCATCACTGTAACCAAGATTTTCACAAAAAAAAACTCTATGACACCTAAACACACACGCCAACCACACACCCCACAACACCCACAAAACGCCAAACCCACATTTTTTTCTCGTTTTAACTAATGTCCTCAGAAGTCACATAACAACACAACTACAAACAAACACACTCACAACCCACAATTTTTTCTCGTTTTAGCTTATTCATCAGAAAGGTCACAACAACAACAACCCACAACACAACACCAACTACGCCCACAACCACAACACCCCACAACCACAATTTTTTCTCGTTTTAACTAATTTTCTCAGAAACAGGCCAACCACCCACAACCTCTTCACCCACAATTTTTTTCGTTTCATAACTAATTTCATCAGAAAGTCACAACACCCCACATCACACACATCCCACAAAATTTTTTTCTCGTTTAAACCTTTTAGTTCATTAAAGTTAATAAGGGGACACAGTACATCAGAAAAGTCACAAAAAACAACCCACTTATATCATCTTTTTTCCAGTATCTCTCTATTCGACTACATTACCCACAACCCTCATTCAATTACCAAATTATATTCACATTTTTTTTCCTAACTTATCCTATACCTAACCTAAACCTAACTTATCCTAACCCTAACTAACCTACTTATCCTAACCTAACCTAACTTATCTAACTAACCTAACTAACCTAACACCTTCCAAAACACCTCCGAATACTCCCAAAACACTACTGATTACATACAAATCACCATGAATACTACCCAAATCACGTCAAAAATACCAGAAACTAAGTTTATCATCACCATCCAACATCCTTTTTTATAGAATGAATATTCTTACTCATTTATGTCAACTTCAAACACCTCCGTATAGACTCCCCAAAACACTACTGCATTACTACCAATTCACCGTCAAAATCACAGAAAACCTAAGTCTTATCATCACCATCCAAACATCCTGTTTTATAGAATGAATATTCTACCCGCATTTTATGTTGCTATCGCATTTTCCTCTTCCACATCCATCCCTAAACATCCTTCCTTATTTCATTCCGTATATCTCCTAGAGTTGTTTTAACCCCGACGAGGGCCCATCACGACGCAGAGTCAGAGTGTAGTAGGTGGTGTTGGTGTCGGTGATGGTTGCTATGGCTCCTAATGTCATTGATGGTCCCGTCGGGGGTTAAAACCAACTCTAGGAGATATACGAATGATAAGGAAGGATGTTGAGGAGTGTGGTGATGTGGAGAGGAAAATGCATATGCAACTAAATGCGGTAAGAATATTCATTCATAAAAGGATGTTGGAGAGATGGTGATGATAATTAGTTTCTGGTGATTTTGACGGTGATTTTTGGTAGTAATCGTAGTGTTTTGGGAGTAGACGGAGGAGGTGTTTGAAGGGACATAAAATGCGGTAAGGAATTGCATTCTATAAAAAAGGATGTTGGATGGTGATGATAAACTTAGTTTCTGGTGATTTTGACGGTGGATTTGGTAGTATTCAAGTGGTGATTTGGTATTAATCAGTAGTGTTTTGGGAGTATTCGGAGGTGTTTTGAAGGTGTTTGTTAGGTTAGGTATAGGTTGGTTAGGATAAGTTAGTTAGGTAGGATATGTTAGGTAGGTTAGGTTAGGATAAGTTTTAGGTTAGGTTAGGTTAAGATAAGTTAGGAAAAAAAATGTTGAATAAATTGGTAATTGATGAGGGTTGTGGGTAATGTGTCGAATTAGAGAGATACCGAAAAGATGATATAAGTGGGTTGTTTTTGTGACTTTTTCTGATGTTACTGTGTCCCCTATTAACTTTTAATGAACTAAAAAGGGTTAAACGAGAAAAAAATTGTGGGATGTGTGTGATGTGGGGTGTTGTGACTTTTTGATGAAAATTAGTTGAAAGAGAAAAAAATTGTGGGTGAAGTGGGGTTGTGGGTGTTGTGCCTTTTTCTGATGAAAATTGTTTTAAAACGAGAAAAAAAATTGTCGGGTTGGTGCGGGTGTTGTGGGTGTTGTGGGTGTTGTTGGGTTGTGGGTTGTTGTGTTTGTGACTTTCTGATTAAATTAGCTAAAACGAGATAAAATGTGGGTTGTGAAGTGTTGTGGGTTGTGGGTTGTTGTTGTTTGTGACTTTCTGATGAAATAGTTAAACGAGAAAAAATTGTGGGTTGTGGGGCGTTGTGGGTGTTGTGGGGTGTGTTGTGTGGTGTAGGTGTGCGTTTGTGTTCGGTTGTCATAGAGTTTTTTTTTGTGAAATCTTGGTTACAGTTGATGACATTAGTTAAAACGAGTAAAATTTGTTGGTAATTGATGAGGGTAGTGTAGTCGACTTGAGGTTACCCGCCAAAATATGATATTAACGTGGGTTGTGATGAAATTAGTTTAAAACGATATTCAAGGTGTTTTGAAGGTGTTCAAGGGTGTATATGTGAGTATTCAATGATTATGAGAGTGTTTTGGGGATGTTCAAAGTAAAGTAGTTTGAGATAGTTTTTGGTGACTTTTATTTCTGATGTATTGTGTCCCTTAATAATTTAATGAACTAAAAGGGGTAAAAACGAGAAAATGCCCTTGTCTGGAGTCTGAGGGATGAGGTTTGTAAAATTTAATGAAATGTGTACTGTAAGTGCAGATAAATTTGAGATGTCAAATCTTATTTGGGAAAGTAATCAAATAGTGTTTTGGAATTGTACAAAGGGTTTTGAGGTTTCAAAATGTTGTTTTTTGTAGGTGAATAAAGGGTGTTTTGAAGGTGTTCCACGGGTGTTTTGAAGGTGGTTCAAAGGTGTTTTGAAGTTATTCAAAGGTGTTTTGAGTGTGTTTTCAAATGATTATGAGAGTGCTTTGAAGGTGTTCAAAGGTGTTTTGAAGGTGCTGAAGGAGTGTTTTAGGTAAGGATAGGTTAGGTTAGGTTAGGTTAGGTTAGGTTTAGGATGTATAGGTTAGGTTTGGTTAGGTTAGGATAGGTTAGTTAGGTATAGGTTAGGTTAGGTGAGGGTTAGGGTAGGTTAAGTTAGGTTAGGCTAGGTTAGGTTAGGCTAGGTAGTGATAGGTTCTAGGTTTAGGTCTCGGTTTAGGTGAGTTTGATTCAGGTGTGATTTTTACCTTGGGTGTGAAACGCATTACATGCCGCTGTGTCTGAACTGTGTTGCCGCGGGGTGTTTTCTACCTGGCGTGTGAATGCATTACCAGTGGTGTTGGGGGGGGAGGGGCGGCCCATATAAGCTCAATGAGTATCTCAGAGCGAGGAGGAAAAGTGTTTCTTATTCGGAAATCGAGGTTAGTAATATTTCTACCATGGGTGAGTTTACCAACAAGAAAAGTAATGTTCGATTTTACGATATAAGTTTTCATAACTAATTTGTGAAATATCCCCAAAATGGGATTCGTTCAAAGTAATTTGGAGTATTAATGTATTTTGGTAGTGTTCCAA
Source organism: Cherax quadricarinatus (assembly GCF_026875155.1). NCBI lineage: Eukaryota > Metazoa > Arthropoda > Malacostraca > Decapoda > Parastacidae > Cherax > Cherax quadricarinatus. The sequence continues at coordinate 28,708,103 of NC_069431.1, forward strand.
TATTATTTTAGTTTAGGTTAGGTTAGGTTATAGGTTAGGATAGAAGTTTAGGTAAGGTTAGGTTTGGTTATGTTAGGTTCTAGGTTAGGTTAGGTTAGGTTAGGATAGGTTAGGGATTAGGTTAGGTAATGTTAGGTTAGGTTAGGTTAGGTTAGGTTAGGTAGTGTTAGGTTAGGTTAGGGTGGTTAGAGTTAAGGTTAGGAAAGGTTAGGTTAGGTAGTGTAAGGTTAGGTTAGGTTAGGATAGGTGGGTGAAGTTTAGGTTAGGTTAGTTTTAGGTTTGGTTTAGAGGTAGGTTGGATAGGGGGTTAGGTTTTGTTAGGCTTAGGTTAGGTTAGGTGTGTGTGTGTGTGTGTTAGGTGGTCATAGAGTTTTGTGAATATCTTGATTATAGTGGATTTGAGATGCATTTGTGGATGTGAAATGTGATTTTTGTGTGTGTTCTGAAGAGGTGTGTTGGGAGATGGGTGAGTGGATGTGAAGAAATGCGGGTGAGATGGCGAGGTGTATGGGGAGGGTTGTAATTAGAAATATGGGGAGATTTTACTGAATATAAAGGTAATGTGTGAATATTTTAAAAAGAAATTATAGAAATGAAAAGTTATGATATATTGGAAAAGAATGGAGGGTGTTGAAACATGTCGCAATAGTTGGGTAGTTGATGCGAGTATAATATTAATTTATGTGGATACAAGGAGATGGGTATGGAGAGGATTTTATTAGAATTTTAGTACTGTAGGGAGGAATGTGTATTACTTTTAAGATTCAGTAAAAAGAAGGGGGGAAAAATGTGAATAAATTGGTAATTGATGAGGGTTGTGGATAATGTAGTCGAATTAGAGATACCGAAAAAGATGATATAAGTGGGTTGTTTTTGTGACTTTTTCTGATGTACTGTGACCCCTTATTAACTTTAATGAACTAAAAGGGTTAAAACGAGAAAAAAATTGTGGGATGTGGGTGATGTGGGGTGTTGTGACTTTTCTGATGAAATTAGCTAAAATAAGAAAAAATTGTGGGTGAAGTGGGTTGTGGGTGTTGTGCCTTTTTCTGGTGAAATTAGTTAAAACGAGAAAAAATTGTGGGGTGTTGTGGGTTGTGGGTGTTGTGCCTTTTTCTGATGAAATTAGTTAAAACGAGAAAAAAATTGTGGGTTGTGGGTTGTTGTTGTTGTGACTTTCTGATGAAATTAGCTAAAACGAGAAAAAAATGTGGGTGAAGTGGGTTGTGGGTGTTGTGCCTTTTTCTGATGAAATTAGTTAAAACGAGAAAAAAATTGTGGGTTGTGGGTTGTTGTTGCTGTGACTTTCTGATGAAATTAGCTAAAACGAGAAAAAATTGTGGGTGAAGTGGGTTGTGGGTGTTGTGCCTTTTTCTGATGAAATTAGCTAAAACGAGAAAAAGATTGTGGTGAAAGTGGGGTGTGGTGCTGTGCCTGTATTTCTGATGAAATTAGTTAAAACGAGAAAAAAATTGTGGGTTGTGGGTTGTTGTTGTTGTGACTTTCTGATGAAATTAGCTAAAACGAGAAAAAAATTGTGGGTGTGATGTTTGTGGGTTGTGTTTGTTGTTTGTTGTTGTGACTTTCTGATGAAATTAGTTAAAACGAGAAAAATTGTGGTTTGGAGTTGTGGGGTGTGTGTGTGCGTGGGATAGGTGTCATAGAGTTTTTTTTTTTGTTGAAAATCTTGGTTACAGTGATGACAATAAGTTAAAACGAGAAATTTGTTGTAATTGGATATGAGGGTTATTTTAGTCGAATAGAGTAACCGAAAAATGAGTGATATAATTGGTTGTTATGCAATTATTTAAAAACGGATATTCAGAGTGTTTTGAAGGTGTTCAAGGGTTTTTAATTGTGTTTTGTGGGGGTGTTCAAAGTAAAGTGTTTTGGAGTTGAGTTTTTTGACTTTTTTTCTGAGTAATGTGTTCCCATTAATAACTTTAATGAACTAAAAGGGTAAAAACGAGAAAATGCCTAGTCTGGAGACTGAGGGATGAGTTGTAATTTAATGAAATGTGTAAGTGCAGATAAATTAGAGATGTCAAATCTTATTTGGGAGTACTCAAATAGTGTTTTGGAAATGTTCAAAGGTGTTCAAAGGTGTTTTGAGTGTGTTCAAATGTTGTTTTTTGAAGGTGTTCAAGGGTGTTTTGAAGGTGTTCAAGGGTGTTTTGAAGGTGTTCAAAGGTGTTTTGAGGTTATTCAAAGGTGTTTTGAGTGTGTTCAAATGATTATGAGAGTGCTGTAAGGGTTCAAAGGTTGTTTTGAAGGTGTTCTAGGGTGTTTGTTTATTGTGAGTATTCATGGTGTTTTTTGAAGGGTGTACAAATGATTATGGAGTTACTTATGAAGGTGTCAAATGATGTGCAAGGCGATACTTATGAGGGTTCTGGGTGTATTCAGAGGTGATTTATTTGGGGGTGTTGAATGATGTTTTTGAGTATTTCAGTGTTGTTTGGGAAATGTATAAAGGTATTTTTGTGAGTATTCTACTTGATTTATGAGAGTGTTTTTTGAAGATATTTCAACAGTAAAAGTGCGTATTTAACTTCCGTAATAGGTAAAACTTGTGGTAGTGAATTTAACGAAAGTGGGATGTAAGCGATGTAGGTGACTTTTCTGATGTGACTGTGTCCCACTTATTACATAATAATGAAGTAAAAAGGGTTTTTTTAAAAGAGAATATTTGGCGCGGTTATGAGTGAAAATTGTGAGGTTTGTTGGTGGAGTGTGAGGGTTTGGGAGGGTGGGGGTGGAGGTTACTTAGTGGGGAGTTGACCCTGAGATGAAATAGTTAAAAAAATGTATCTAGATTGATGTTGTAAAGAAATTGTGGGTATTAACGAAAAAAAAAAATGTGAATTCTGATGTACTGTGTCCTTATTAAACTTTAAATTGAACTAAAGGATCGACAAGGATTCAAGCTGTATGGTGCGAGGTCAACCGTGACATCACTGTCAGAAGGTGAGTGTCCCCTTATAAACATAAAATAACTTTATTTGAACTAAAACGGTTCGAAACAGGATTCAGCCTGTGAGACTGCGGTTCATCACGTGACGTTCACTGTCAGAGGTGAGTGTCCCCTTATTAACTTTAATGACTTTAAAGGGTCGACAGATTCAGCTGGTATGTGTGACGTCACTGGACGCGAGTAAAACTCCCATTCTTTAGTTCATATGACTTGTTGAGACCTGTAGTAAGCATGCTTACCCTGAGTGGGATCCAAAACTTAGATTACGAGGAATTGGAGTAGAATTCGAAAACCCATAGGGGGAATCCAAATAAACTTGTTCCGAAGGAGATGGTGCTCCAATGGTATTGTCGAGAAAATTTGGGGTGAAGGAGGCGGTACCAAAAAATTTGATACGGGAGATGGAGACTTTGAAACCTCCCCATTCGGGGGAATCCAAAATTGGTTTACGTAGAAAAATTTGGGTGGGGGTGAATAAGTGAGAGGGGGAACTCAAAAATTGATCCGAGGAGATTAGAAGAAATTCAAAACCCTTGATCCAGGTAGCTGGAGACTTTGAGTTGAGAGAAAATTGATCCGAGGAATTGGAAGACTTTGATTTCGAGAAATTTTGGTGGTTGGGGGTTGAAAGTGGGAGGGGGGACATCCAAGGAGATCAGAAGAATTTCGAACCCTCATAGGGGGAATATCCAAAAAACTTGATCCGAGGAGATGCGAGACTTTGATTTCGTGAAATTTTGGGATGGGGGTGAAAGTGAGAGGGGGGAACCTCAAAATTTGATTGAGGAGATGGAGAGCACAAGAAAATGAAATTCAAAAAATTTTGAAAAAAAATCGGAAAAAATATTTGAGGCGCAGGGGGCGATACCGGTACGTCGCCTGCAGAAGGCTGCTGGGCGGGCGTGGGGACGCGAAGGGCGAGGGGCGGTCGGCGCGCGTGGGCGCGGCGAGCGCGCGGGCGGGCGCGCGGCGCGGCAGGGGGGGTCGCGAAGGTGAGGTCGCGAAGGGGGGTTAAGGGTGATCGAGGGCGAGGTCAAGGTAATTAGAACATAGGTAGCTGAAAAGGGGATACGTTGTCCAGAAGGGTCATTATCATAGGGTCAAGGTTCCATTAGCACATAATAGTGTTGAAAGGCCGGACATCCTTTGATAGGGGCCCCCGTGGAGGCCTAAAGGAAGGATGTCGCTCAGTGGAAGGCCTTTCGGAAGGGAGTCGCCTCAGTGGAAGGCTTTTCCGGAAGGAGTCGCTCAGTGGAAAAAATTCACTACTCTATATGATATATATATTATATAAAATAAATTTATATATATATATATATATATATCTTATATTAATGTATATATGTATATATTATGTCGTGACGATAGCAGAACTTGCCATCTTGGCTTAAATAGCAACGATATCTTTGCCATATAGGACAAGGTGAAAAAATTGGTATGGCAAATATTTCGCCAAAATCATTTTCGCAACCTAAACGAAAAAAATATAATTTGATTGTGCTTGTTTAGTTATTAAATTCATCGTAAAACCGTATATTTAAAATATATTAAGTTGTTTAGGTAAAATATAATTGTTCATGTTATTATAAGGTTAGGTAAGTTTTACTATGATTCTTTGGTGCAAAATTAAATATTTTTACATTAACATTAATGAAAAATATATCTTAAATTATAAGAGAAAATTTAAGAAAGACTTAATTTTAAATGAATTCTTGCTAAAATTGACCTGTTTAACATATTCGGCACACGACATATATATATATATATATATATTTTTTTTTTTTTTTAATTTTATATATATATATATATATATATTATATATATATATTGATTTTTCTTGGCGGTTTTAATTATATATATTTATAAGAGTTAGTCCTAATACTTTGTGATCGTATTCTCTGTTTTTATTGGGGAGTGGAGGTAGTTTTCGACAGAAGAGTGGATGTGTTTTTTTTTTTTTTTGTATTTATATGTGTAAATTTTGTTCTTTTGACGTGGTCGTACTGCCCTGGGTAGACCACTGTTTTCGCTTTGTTTTTTGTCGAGTTGATTATATGTTCAGAAATTTTTTTTTTTAAATAAAATTAAAAAAAATTCTTCAAAAAAGATTTGAGACACATCGACCCCATGCCTAACCCTTAGGGTGGGGTAGGTGCTGACCCCGACCCTTTTTAGCTTAAGACTGTCATTCCCATCTCTCCCTTGTGGCGGGGATGGAAACCCCAGAGAGGCCTACTTTGCTGGCCCCTGGGGACATTTTGGTCAAAAAGATGAGGGGTACTTGTGCCTCTCCCATGGGGACTTGGGTCTCAGACACCCCCAAAAAGGGGGACCCAAACCCGGGCCCCCCATTGGAAAAGGGCCCCGGGGCCGGGAGAATACCGGCGAATCTTTAACTAAATTTGAGCAGTAGACAATGATAAAGAATTGAGTTTTTTTGGATTTCTGTAAAAGCCTTCGAAAAAGTACCTACAAGAATTTAAAAAGTGGCAGCTCATGGTATGGAGGTAAAGTTTAACTGGATAGAGGCAGGGACTTCCCAATAGAAAGCAAGGTTTCCATTAAGGGGGGTAATCGAATGGGGATTAGTCACTAGTGGCGTTCCAAAAGGCTCAGTTTTACGCCTTTATTGTCCACAATTTCATTAATCCCTTTACCTGGAGTATAGGGAGGGGGTTTTTGGGGGATAAGCACCTCTTCCCCGGGGTCCGTGCCGCCCCGGGTGGTGGATTGGGCCTACAGCCAGGCTGTTATGCTGTCAGCACTTAACCCAATTTACAAACCACGGCCCTGATCAGGTACTGACTTGGTCCTTCCACTCCTCCTGAAGCAGCCAGAGGTCTATGGTTATTCCCCTTTTGTATTTTGGGAAAGGCAGTTAAACGGGGTTTTGGCCCCTAGCATTTTATCTTCACTATCAAGGGGGGAAAGTAATTGCAAAGAATTACGACCGATAGCAAAACCCCCATATATAAAAATTTTTGATATTTTTAGAAAAAAGACCCGAACCCCCAGTCCCCATCACTTACACAACCCAGGGTAACACGGGTTTAGGCAGGTCCCCCCGCCTGTCCGGGTACTGGACCACTAGACAAGGCCCCGGATGTGTAGAGTAAACAAAATACAGAGTTTTTAAACAACTTTGCAAACCCTTTGACAAGTAAACCAGGGTGTAATAGTCACAAAATGCGTGATAAAGGAATAACAGGAAAAGTTCGTAGATGGTACACAAATAATCCGAAAATAGAAAAAAGGAGTTTTCGACGACGTTTCGGCGATTGGCCCCATTTACAAATCAACAAACGCAAAGGAGGGAAGGAGGGATATATATAGGCAGGAGGTGGTAGTGGTGTAGTGGGGGTAAAAGGGAGAAGTGTGGGGAAGGTAGTATTTGGGGGGAAAAGGTGTAGTAGGGGGGGAAGGTAGTTAGGGGGGAAAGGTAGTAGTAGTGGGGAAGGTAGTATGGGGGGGTAGAGGATTATAACGTTCTAAGATAGAACTCAAAGATAAATAGTAAACAGAGTAAAGTCTCAGGCTGCTATGTGAAAAGCTCTGTTCCACAAGGCACGTACTCGCCCCCCACCTGTTCCAAAAGGGCACAGTACTCGCCCCCATCCTGTTCCACAAGGCACAGTACTCCCCCCCCCATCCTGTTCCACAAGGCACAGATCGTCCCACCCTTTTCACCTCTATCTGACAAGACAGAGATGAAACCCCACAGTTCGTTGTCTTCCATTGAAAGACCCGGGGAATTGCCATGAAGTGACCCCCATCGAAGCCACTCGAGACCCAAGTGAACTTTAAACCAAATCTTAAAATGGGCCACTCAAAAACAATGTGAAGTAATGTAAAAAAAAATTTCAGTACTCAGATTTGGAAAATTTGATAATTTTAAAAAGCCGGGGGTATAAAACAAATTTACCATAAAAATAGAGCGAAAAATAATGTGAAGGACCTGGGAGGATAATATCGAGGATCTCGACTTCAAAGACCACAGAAAATTATTTACCTCATTGTAGGAAATTGTAGGATGGATAATGAAAACCCCTTCAAAAAAAGTTCGCCAAGCCCATGATGATTTTTCAAATCGTTTGTTCTCTCTAGGGGGGTATACTCTGTACATAACTCCCTGCAACACAGGCAAAAATTGTGACCGGAGATGTACAAAGACTTTCACGCCACCCCCAAAGTCGATAAGGCACCTAAATTTTTGGGACGGTTTTTAAGTCCCCTTTATTTGTATTCCCTGAATGCAGGCGAGAGAGATAACGTAATAAACACTTGGAAAATCCCAGGGGATTAGTACCAAACTTGTACACAAAAAACACTCCTTTTGAAAGCCAGAGAACCGGGGGAAGGAGGAGAGGAGATTACCCATTGAAAAGCAAGGCCCACAGTTCACTAAGAGACAAAGCATGTCACCAGTCCAAGACTGTTTTTTGCCTCCCGCATACATAAGAGGGTTACCAAAAGACCCGCTGTTTTCAGAAGGGTTGCTGGACAGGCACCTAAAGGCATACCTGACCACCGGACTGTGGTTCTTACGTCAGTTTGCGTGCGGCCAGCAATAACAGCCTGGTTGATCAGACCCTCATCCATCAGAAGCATGGTCTCAGACCCGGGCCGCGGGGTTTTTAACCCCCAAACCCTCTCCAGGTAGAGTGCAGTGAAGTTCTCCGTAATTCTCCAGGTCAGCAATTATTGGTTCGACATTCTTCACATTATGTCCTTGAATTGTATTGATAAAACCACTGGATGGTGAATGTGAGGAAAAAGTTCAGTAGATAGGCGGAATATGAATATATGTTTTGGGGAGTATGTTAGATCTGTTGTTATGTTGGTGGAGTATGTTGGAGAGTCTGCTTGTTTGTTGGTGGTGTAGTTTGGGGGTTGCTTTTTTTGTTTGGGGTAGATGTTGGGGAGTCGCTTTTTTGTTTTGGTATTGTTGGGGAAAGTTGCTTGTTATGTTGGTGGTATATGTTGGAGAGTCTGCTTTTTATGTTTGGGGGTTTTAAAGTTGGAAAGTCTGCTTTTTATGTTGGTTGGGAGTATGTTGGAGAGTCGTTGTTATGTTGGTGGTAGTATGTTGGAGAGTCTGCTTGTTATGTTGGTGGTAGTATGTTGGAGAGTCTGCTTGTTATGTTGGTGGTTATGTTGGAGAGTCTGCTTGTTATTTGGTGGAGTATGTTTGGAATCTGCTTTTTATGTTGGTGGTAGATGGGGATCTGCTTGTTAGTTGGTGGTAGTATGTTAGAGAGTCTGTTGTTATGTTGGGGGAGATGTTGGAAAGCGTTGTTAGTTGGTGTGTTGTTGGAGATCTGTTTTTATGTTGGGGTATATGTTGGAGGTTGTTTTTTGTTGGGGGGTAGTTTGGGAAAATTGCTTTTTAGTTGGTGGTATATGTTGGAGAGTCTGCTTGTTATGTTGGTGGTAGTATGTTGGAGAGTCTGCTTGTTATGTTGGTGGTAGTATGGTGGAAAATCTGCTTTTTATTTGGTGGAGTATGTTTTAAATCTGCTTTTTTTTGGTGGTAGTATTTGGGGAGTCCGTTATTTTGTTGGTGGTGTATGTTGGGAGTCTGTTGTTTGTTGGTGGTAGTATGTTGGAGAGTTGCTTGTTATTTGTTTGGGAGTATGTTGGGAAATCTGCTTGTTATGTTGGGGTAGTATGTTGGAGAGTTGTTTTTTAGTTGGTGGTATATTTGGAGAGTCTGCTTTTATGTTGGTGGTAGTATGTTGGAGAGTCTGCTTGTTATGTTGGTGGTAGTATGTTGGAGAGTCTGCTTGTTATGTTGGTGGTAGTATGTTGGAGAGTCTGCTTGTTATGTTGGTGGTAGTATGTTGGAGAGTCTGCTTGTTATGTTGGGGGTGTATGTTGGAAAATCTGCTTGTTTTTGGTGGTGTATTTTGGAGAGTTTGCTTGTTAGTTGGGGTGTATGTTGGGATTGGGTTTTGTTTGTGGTAGTTGTTTTAAAGTCTGCTTGTTTTGTTGGTGGTGTATGTTGGGGAGTCTGCTTGTTAGTTGGGGGATATGTTGGAAGTTGCTTTTTATGTTGGTGGTGTAGTTGGAAGCTGCTTGTTATGTTTGGGTATATGTTGGAGGTCTGCTTGTTATGTTGGTGGTAGTATGTTGGGGAGTCTGCTTGTTATGTTGGGGGTAGTATGTTTGGGGAGTCTGCTTGTTTTGTTTGGGGGTAGTATGTTGGAGGTTGCTTGTTATGTGGTGGTAGTATGTTGGAAGTCTGTTGTTTGTTGGTGTTGTTGGGGAGTCTGCTTGTTTTGTTTGGGGGTAGATTTTGGAGAGTCTGCTTGTTATGTTGGTGTGTAAGATCCAGCCATTTTGTTTAAAATAATTTTGTGCTTTGTTTAACTTGTGTAAACAAAACTTCACCTTTGTTTAGAAACCTAAACAAAGGGTTTCCCCTTTTAGGTTAATATTCTGGTAATTTAACCCGACCCAAATTTTGGATTACATCAATAATATAATATATATGTCTTCCAGCTACTTTTTAAAGGGGAAAAAACAGATCATGGAGCAATTTCTTAAATAATCGTAATTTTTTTTTTTCTTTTTATAGCCTTTTTTCACCGGGTTCACCCATACAGATGGATAAAAGAAGGGCAGGAAAAACTAGGATTAGTCAATGCAGACTGGCATCGTACCAAACTGGTCCCCTTCCCCTCAAGTGACACGAAATAAGCTACATCCATCCCTTTCAGCCGTTCCCACTTGTCACCCGGGGCCCTTACCATCCTAAACCGTTTCCCAGTTGTCACCCCCGGGCTTACTACCTCCTCGTCGTTCCCCAGTGTCCCCCGGGTGCTACATACCAATCCTACAGTCGTTCTCCCCGTTTTCACCGGCTGCTAATCCCTCCCCCAGCCGTTCTCCCGTTTACCCGGCTGTACATACCTACAGTCGTTTTTCCCGTTTTTCATCCGGGTGCTACATACCACCTAACCGTTCTCCGTTTTCATGGCTACTACATACCATCCAACAGCCGTTTCCCAGAGTCGCCCCGCGCTAGATACCATCCTACCGTCGTTCCCAGTTGTCGCCAGGCGCTACACCTCCTAGAGTTTCTCCCGTTTCACCCCGGCGTACTCATCCTTTCAGTCGTTATCCATTGTCATCCGGCTGTACATACCATCCCAAAAGCCGTTTTCCAGATGTCGCCCCGCCTTGATACCTCCTACCGTCGTTCTCCAGTTGCTCCGGACTAATACCATCAAAAAGCGTTCCCGATGTCGCCCCGCCCGCTAATACCCATCCTACCGTCGTTCTCCAGTTTTTCGCCCGGCTGCTAATTCCCTCCTAAGGGGCGTTCTCCAGTTTTCACCCGGTGCTATATACCATCCTACGCTTTTCATTGTCATCCGGTGCCTACATCCTACAGCGTTTCTCCCGTTTTTCACCCGGGTGCTACATACCATCCTACAGTCGTTTTCCCGTTGTCCCCCGGTGCTACAACCATCCTAGAGTCGTTTCCAGTTGTCCCCCGGTGTTTATTTCCATTACGTCGTTATCCAGTTGTATCCGGTGTCATACCCTCCCCAGCCCTTTCAAGTTATCACCCGGCTTAATACCATCCTACAGCCGTTCTCCAGTGTCACCCGGCTGCTACATGCCATCCTACGATCGTTTCTCCAAATGGTCTCCCGGCTGCTACATACCATCCAAACAGCCGTTCTCCAGTTGTCACCCGGCTTGCAACATTACCATCCTACAGCAGTTCTCCCCATTGTCACCTCACCCGGCTGCTACAATACCAGCCAACAGTCGTTCTTCCAGTTGCCACCCTGAATGCTACATACCATCCTACAAGCTCCGTTCTCTCCAGTTGTCACCCGGCTGCTACATACCAGCCAACAGTCGTTTCTCCCCCAATTGTCACCCCGTCTGCTACATACCATCCTAGAGCGGTTTCTCCAGTTATCACCCGACTGCTACAATACCATCTAAGCCCGTTCTCCAGTTATCACCCGCTGCTACATACCCTCGCTACAGCCGTAGTCCAGTTTGTCACCCGCTGCTACATCACCAACCTACAGTCCGTTCTCCCCATTTGTCATCCCCTCTGCAACATACCATCCTACAGAGCCGTTCTCCAGTTATCACCCTGCCCTACATGCCATCCATAGCCTTTCTCTCCATTTTATCACCCGGCTGCTACATACCATCTTACAGCCGTTGTCAGTTGTCACCTGGCTCCTAACAATACCAACCTACAGTCGTTTCTCCAGTTAGTCATCCCGGCTACTGCATACCATCCTCAGCCTTTCTACCTAGTTGTTAACACAAATACCAACAACGGCTGCTACACACCATCCTACAGCCGTTCTCCATGTGTCAACCCGGCTGCTACATACCATCCTAAACAGCCGTCTCCATTTTGCCACTGCGGCTGCAACATACCTCGTCCCAATACAGCATTCTCCAATTGTCACCGGCTGCTATATACCATCCTACAGCCATTCTCCAGTTGTCACCCGGGCTGCTACATACCATTCCTACAGTCGGTTCTCTCGCATTTGTCACCCACCCGGCTGCTACATACCATTCCTACAGTCCGTTCTCCATTTTGGCGCCCGCTGCTACATATCATTCTACAGTCTTTCTCCATTGTCATCCGGTTTGCTACATACCAACCAAACAGCCGTTGTACAGTTGTCTATACCCGGCTGCTGCATACCATCCTACAGTCCTTTTCCAGTTGTCACCCGCTGCTACATACCATCCTAAGCATCCGTTTCCTTCAGACTGTCAACCCTGGCTTCTACATACCACCCTACAAGCCCGGTGTCCAAGTTGTCACCGCGGCCCCCCCCCCGCTGCTACATACCACCTACAGTCGCCCTCCCAGAGTGTCATCCGGCTGCTACATATATCCTACAGTCCGTTCTCACAGTTGTCACCCTGCTGCTATATACCATCATACAGCCGATCACCAGTTGTCACCCCGGCTGCAACAGTAGCCATCCACAGTCCGTTCTTCCCCCCAAAAAATTTTGGGGGGGTTTCCCCCCCCCCCATCCGCTGCCTAAATACCATCCTAAACAACCGTCGTTCTACCCAGTTGTCACCTGGCTGCTACATACCATGCTACAGAGTCGTTTTTCCAGTTGTCACCCAGGCTGCTATTCATACCAACCTACAGTCGTTTTCACAAGTTGTCAATCCGGCTTGCTACAAAACCATCCTACAGCCGTTCTCCAGTTGTCACTGCTGCTACATACCATCCAACCAGTGGTTCTCGAGTTTGTCACCCGCCTCTTGCTACATACCAATCTACAGTCCGTTCTCCAATGGTCACCGACCCGGCTGCTACATACCAGCCTACAGTCCGTTTCCTCCAGTAGTCCACGTCCGCTTGCTAGATACCATCCTACAGTTTGTTCTCCAGTTGGTCACTCGCTGCCGTGCAATACCATCCTACCTCGTTTCTCCCAGTTGTCCTCCGGCTGCTGCATGCCATCCTACATCCATTCCCCATTTAATACCCTTCTGCTACATACCATCCCATAGTCGTTCACCAGTTGTCACCCCCCGCTGCTACATACCATCCTACAGTATGTCCAGTTGTCACCCCCCCCGGCTGCTACATCCATCCTACATTCGTTCTCCAGTTGTCATCCAGCTACAAAATACCATCCTACAGCCATTCTCCCATTTGTCACCACCCCCGGCTGCTACAATACCAATCCTAACAAGCCGTTCTCCAGTTGTCACCGCGGCTTGCTACATACCAATCCTACAGCCGTTTCTCCATTTGTCCACCGGCTGCTACATACCATCCTACAGCCGTTCTCTCCCAGTTGTCCACCCGGCTGCTACATGCATCCTAGCAGTCGTTCTCCCAGTTTGTCACCCTGCTGCTAAAAACACCATCCTACAGCGGTTCCTCACAGTTGTCATCCGACTGCTACATACCATCCTACAGCCGTAGTCCAGTTGACGCCCGGCTGCTACATACCATCGTACAGTCCGTTCTCCAGTTGCATCTGGCTGCTACATACCATCCTACAGGTCTTTCTCCATTTCACTCGCTGCTACATACCATCCTACAGTCTTCTCCGGGTGGTGGGGGGGGGGGGGGGGGGGGGGGCCAGTTGCATCCCAGCTGCCTACATTACCATCCAACAGACGTTCTCCAGTTGTCCCCGGCTGCTACTAGCTCCTACAGCGCCGTTCACTAGTTTTCACCTGAGGTGCCCGGCTGCTACATACCATCCCACAGTCTTCTCCCAGTTGTCCATCCCGCAGCTACATAACATAATACAGCGTTCTCACAAGTTTGTTCACCCCGGCTGCTACAATACCATCCTACAGTCCGTTTCCTCCAGTTGTCACCCTGTGGAACCCGGACTGCTACCATACCACCTACAGCCGTTCTCTATTTATCACCCGGCTGCTACATACCATCCTACATCCGTTGTCCAGATTGGTTTTTCCACCGTCTCCTGCTGCTCTACATCCGTCCTACATCGATTTCTCCATTGTCACCCCACTGGCTACATACCATCCTATAGCCGTTCTCACAGTTGTCACCCGGGCTGCGTACAAAACCACCTACATCGTTCGCACAGTAGTCGCCCGGCTGCTACCATTAAAAAAAGCATCCTACCCGTCGTTCTCCCAGTATGTTCATCCGTCTGTTACTTACCATCCTACAGCCCTTCTCCAGTTGTCACACCCGGTCTGCTGCTACATACCATCCTCAGAGCCCTTCTCCAGTTGTCACCCGCTGCTACATACCATCCTACATCCTTCTTCAGTTGTCACCACGCAGCTACAATACCATCCCTACAGTCGTTCTCAGTTTTGTCACCCGGGCTACTACATACCATCCTACAGTCGTTCTCACCAGTTTTCCGCCCCGCTGCTACATAGCATCCTTACCGTCGTTCCCAGTTTGTTCATCCGGCACCTACTTACCATCCTACAGGCCCTTCTCCAGTAGTCACCCAGCTTCTACATACCCATCCTACAGTCGTTCCCCAGTAGTCACCCAGCGGCTGATACCATCCACCGTCGTTCTCAGTTGTCATCCGCTGCTACATACAATCCTATCAGAGTCGTCTCCCAGTTGCCATCCGTGCTACATACCATCCTACAGTCGTTCTCTCAGTTGTCACCCGGCTGCTACTACCATCCTACAAGCCTTTCTCTCAGTTGTCACCCGGCGTGCTAGTACCATCCTACAGTCTTTCCTCCAGTTGTCACCCTGCTGCTACATACCATCCTACAGTCCGTTCTCCCCAGTTGTCCACCCAAAACCGGCTGCTATATACCATCCTACATGCCGTTCACCAGTTTCCACCCGGCTGCTACAATACAATTCTACATCGTTCTCCATTGTCATCCTGCTGCTACATACCATCCTCCAATCGTTCTTCTCCAATTTGCCACCATGCATGCTAAACATAACTATCCTACAGTCGTGTCTCGCAGTTGTCATCTCGCTGCTACATACCATCCTGTCACCCGTTCTTCCGTTGTCACCGCCCGCCCGGCTGCTAACATATCATCCTACAGCCGTTCTCACAGTTGTCACCTACCCTGCTGCTACATAACCAACCAACAGTCGTTTCTCCAGTTGTCCCCCCGCTGCTACATACCATAATACAGTCGTTTTCTCCAGTTGTCCAACCCGCTGGCCTTACATACCATCCTACAGCCGTTCTCTAGTTTATCACCCGGCTGCTAACATACCAGTCTATAGCCCGGTGTCCAGTTGTCAACTGGCTGCTACATACCGTCCTACAGTCCATTTCAGTTGTCACCCCGCTGCTACATACCAAGTCCTACAGCCGTTCTCCAGTTTGACACCCCGGCTGCTACATACCATCGCTAGCATTCGTTCTTTTCCAGTTGTCACCCGGCTGCTACATATACCATCCTACAGCCGTTCTCCACGTTATCACCCCGCAGCTACATACCATTCCAACAGCTTTTGGGGGGTGCCCATTGTCACCCCACCCCGGCTGCTACATACCATTCTAACAGCCGTCCTCCAGTTGTCACCCGGCTGCAACCATAATCATCCTACTAGTCCCGTTCTACCATATGTCCCACCTCGCTGCTAGATACCATCCTCCGTCGTTCTCCAGTTTGTCACCCCACCTCACCCCAGGCTCTTACAATACCATCTTACAGTCGTTTCCCCTTTGGTCGCCCCGGCAGCTACATAGCATCCTAACCGTCGTTCTCCAGTTTCATCCGGCTGTTACATACCATTCCTACAGCCCTCCCAGTTTGTCACCCGGCTGCTAACATACCATCCTACAGCCCTCCTCCAGTTGTCACCGCCGGCCTGCTGCATACCATCCTACATTCCGATTCTTCGGTTGTCACTCCGCTGCTACATACCATCCAACAGTCGTTCTCCACAGTTGTCACCCGGCTGCTACATACCATCCTACAGCGTTCTCCGAGCTTGTCGCCCCGGCTGCTACAGAGCATCCTACCGTCGTTCTCGCCCGTTGTACATCCGGCTGCTACATACCATCCACAGCCCTTCTCCAATTTGTCACCAGGCTGCTACATACTATCCTACAGTCATTCACCATTAGTCACACCAGCTGCTGAGATACCATCCTACCGTCCGTTCGTCCAGTTGTGTCAATTCGGCTGCTAAACATACAATCCTACAGTCCGTTCTCAAAGTTGCCATCCGGCTGCTACATGCCATCCTACAGTCGTTCTCCATTGTCACCCAACCCCTGCTGCTACATACCAATCCTACAGCCGTTCTCCAGTTTTCACCCCGGCTGGCTAGATACCATCCTAGACAAGTCCGTTCTCACATTTTCACCCGCTGCAACATACCAAACCTACATTCTTCTCCAGTTGTCATCCGGCTGCTATATACATCCTACAGCGTTCTCCAGTGTCACCCGGCTGCCTACACTACAATTCCTACAGACCTTCTCCAGTTGTCATCCGGCTGCTACTAATACCATCCCCAATCGTTCTCCAATTGCCACCTGCTGCTACAATACATCCACAGTTCGCTCTCCAGTTGTCATCCGGCTTCTACATACCATCTTACACCCGTTCTCTCCAGTTTCACCCACCCGGCTGCTACATAGCATCAACAGCCGTTCTCCAGTTGGTCACCTCGGCTGGCGAAGATACCATCCTACAGTCCGACTCTAACTCCCAGTTGTCATCCCGGCTGCTGATATACCATCCTACAGCCGTTCTCCTCTCCAGTTGTCACCCTGCTTGGCTACTTACAATTCGACAGTCGTTTCACGCAGTTGTCATCCGGCTGCTACATACCATCCTACAGCCGTTCTGCGCAGTTATCAACCGGCTGCTACATACCATCCAACTGCCGGTGTCCAGTTGTCACCCGGGCTGCTACATACCATCGCACAGTACGATTTCCTTTTGTCACTCCCGCTTCTACATACCATCCTACAGCCGGTTCTCCAGTTGTCCACCAGCTGCTATGATACCACGTACAGTCGTTCGTGCAGATGACACCCTGCAGCTACATACCATCCTAAAGCCCTTCTCCAGTTTGTCACCTCCGCTGCTGCATACCAACCTACATCCGTTCTTTCAGTTAGTCACACCCCCCCGCTACATACCACCCTACAGTCGTTCTCCAGTTTTGTCGCCCGCTGCTAGCATAGCATCCGACCGCGTTCTCCCGTCCGCCTGCGCTCCGTTGTTCATCCGGCTGCTACATACCCAACCTACAGCCCTTCTCTCCCCCAGTTTTCACCAGGCTGCTACATACTATCCTACAGTCATTCACCCATTAGTCACCCAGCTCTAGACACCTCCTACTACCGTCGATCTCCATTGTCATCCCGCTGCTACATACAATCCTACAGTCGGTTCTCGAAGTTGCCATCCGGCTGCTACAGATGCCATCCTACAGTCTTCTCCAGTTGTCACCCGGCTGCTACATACCATCCTCAGCCGATCTCGCAGTTTGTCACCACCCCTTCTGCTAGATACCATCCTATCAGTCTGTTCTCCATTTTGTCACCCGGCTGCTACATACCTATCCTACAGTCGTTCTCGTCAGTTGTCAACCGGCTGCTACAATACCATCCTACGACCGTTCTCCAGTTGTCACCCGCTGCTACAATACAATTCTACAGTCGTTCTCCAGTTGTCATCCGGCTGCTACATACCATCCTCCAATCGTTCTCCAATTGCCACCTGGCTGCTACATACTATCCTACAGTCGCTCTCCAGTTGTCATCCGGCTTCTACATACCATCTTACACCCGTTCTCCAGTTGTCACCCGGCTGCTACATAGCATCATACAGCCGTTCTCCAGTTGTCACCCGGCTGCTAGATACCATCCTACAGTCGTTCTCCAGTTGTCATCCGGCTGCTGTATACCATCCTACAGCCGTTCTCCAGTTGTCACCCGGCTGCTACATACAATTCTACAGTCGTTCTCCAGTTGTCATCCGGCTGCTACATACCATCCTACAGCCGTTCTCCAGTTATCAACCGGCTGCTACATACCATCCTACTGCCGGTGTCCAGTTGTCACCCGGCTGCTACATACCATCCTACAGTCGATTTCCAGTTGTCACCCCGCTGCTACATACCATCCTACAGCCGTTCTCCAGTTGTCACCAGGCTGCTATATACCATCGTACAGTCGTTCTGCAGTTGTCACCCGGCTGCTACATACCATCCTACAGCCGTTCTTCAGTTATCACCCGGCTGCTACATACCATCCAACAGCCGGTGTCCAGTTGTCACCGGCTGCAACATACCATCCTACAGTCGTTCTCCAGTTGTCACCTCGCTGCTAGATACCATCCTACCGTCGTTCTCCAGTTGTCACCCGGCTGCTACATTCCATCCTACAGTCGTTCTCCAGTTGTCACCCGTCTGCTACATACCATCCTACAGTCGTTCTCTAGTTATCATCCGGCTGCTATATACCATCCTACCGCTGTTCTCCAGTTGTCACCCGGCTGCTACAGACAGTCCTACAGTCGTTCTCCAGTTGTCATCCGGCTGCTACATACCATTCTACAGTCGTTCTCCAGTTGTCGCTCGGCTGCTACATACCATTCTACAGTCGTTCTCCAGTTGTCACCCCGCTGCTACATACCATCCTACAGCCGTTCTGCACTTGTCACCCGGCTTCTACATACAGTCCTACAGTCGTTCTCCAGTTGTCTTCGGGCTGCTACATACCACCTACAGTCGTTCTCCAGTTGTCACCCGGCTGCTACATATTATCCTACAGTCGTTCTCCAGTTGTCACCCCGCTGCTACATACCATCCTACAGCCGTTCTCTAGTTGTCACCCGGCTACTACATATCCTGCCGTCGTTCTCCAGTTGCCATTTGGCTGCTGCATACCATCCTACAGTTGTTCTCCAGTTGTCACCTGGCTGCTACATACCATCCTACTGCCGTTTTCCAGTTGTCACCCGGCTGCTACATACCATCCTACAGTCGTTCTACAGTTGTCACCCGGCTGCTACAATGCATCCTACAGTCGTTCTCCAGTTGTCATCCGGCTGCTACATACCATCGTACCGTCATTCTCCAGTTGTCTCCCGGCTGCTACATACCATCCTTCAGTCGTTCTCCAGTTGTCACCCTGCTGCTACATACCATCCTGCAGTTGTTCTCCAGTTGTCATCCGGCTGCTACATACCATCGTACCGTCATTCTCCAGCTGTCACCCGGCTGCTACATACCATCCTTCAGTCGTTCTCCAGTTGTCACCCTGCTGCTACATACCATCCTGCAGTTGTTCTCCAGTTGTCATCCGGCTGCTACATACCATCCTACCGTCGTTCTCCAGTTGTCACCCGGCTGCTACATACCATCCAACAGCCGGTGTCCAGTTGTCACCCGGCTGCTACATACCATTCTGCAGCCGTCCTCCAGTTGTCACCCGGCTGCAACATATCATCCTACAGCCGTTCTCCAGTTGTCACCTCGCTGCTAGATACCATCCTACCGTCGTTCTCCAGTTGTCATCCGGCTGCTACATACCATCCTGCAGTTGTTCTCCAGTTGTCACCCGGCTGCTACATACCATCCTACAATCGTTCTGCAGTTGTCACCCGGCTGCTACATACCATCCTACAGTCGTTCTCCAGTTGTCATCCGGCTGCTACATACCATCCTACAGTCGTTCTCCAGTTGTCATCCGGCTGCTACATACCATCCTACAGTTGTTCTCCAGTTGTCATCCGGCTGCTACATACCATCCTACAGCCGTTCTCCAGTTGTCACCCCGCTGCTACATACCATCCTACAGCCGTTCTCCAGTTGTCACCCGGCTTCTACATACCATCCTACAGCCGTTCTCCAGTTGTCACCCCGCTGCTACATACTATCCTACAGTCGTTCTCCAGTTGTCACCCGGCTGCTACATACCATACTACAGCTGTTCTACAGTTCTCACCCGGCTGCTACATACCGTCCTACAGCCGTTCTGCAGTTGTCACGCCGCCAAAGTTTCACTGTGGTTTCCGACTGGTAACTCACTGCTTCAGAGGTGTTGTCAGAGGATCTCGGTACCTCGGACTGCTTCAGAGGTGTTGTCAGAGGATCCCGGTACCTCGGACTGCTTCAGAGATGTTGTCAAAGGATCCCGGTACCTAGGACTGCTTCAGAGGTGTTGTCAGAGGATCCCGGTACCTCGAACTGCTTCAGAGGTGATGTCAGAGGATCCCGGTACCTCGGACTGCTTCTGAGGTGTTGTCAGAGGATCCCGGTACCTCGGACTGCTTCAGAGGTGTTGTCAGAGGATCCCGGTACCTCGAACTGCTTCAGAGGTGATGTCAGAGGATCCCGGTACCTCGGACTGCTTCTGAGGTTTTTGTCAGAGGATCCCGGTACCTCGGACTGCTTCAGAGGTGTTGTCAGAGGATCCCGGTACCTCGGACTGCTTCAGAGGTGTTGTCAGAGGATCCCGGTACCTCGAACTGCTTCAGAGGTGTTGTCAGAGGATCCCGGTACCTCGAACTGCTTCAGAGGTGTTGTCAGAGGATCCCGGTACCTCGGACTGCTTCAGAGGTGTTGTCAGAGGATCCCGGTACCTCGGACTGCTTCAGAGGTGTTGTCAGAGGATCCCGGTACCTCGGACTGCTTCAGAGGTGTTGTCAGAGGATCCCGGTACCTCGGTTATTCGGAAACTACTCATGTTGGGGTCACTATTTTATTCTCATGTGACAACAGTCACGTCGACCAGTGACCCCGTCCTCTCCCGACAACACCAGCTCATCGTTGCTAACCAGGATTCAGAGCTCCGTGCCCAGGACATCGCCACGGCGCCTCTGTATTATTCTTATATTCATTGTTTACATATTAGCTTTAAGTCACTATATTTTTCGTTTTTAATTCTTTGCTTCATGTAGGATTATTTTCATATTTAAGTGTTTTATTTATTTATTTATTTTTTTATTTATTTAGAAAATTAGCATACATACAGAGGTACAAAAAAGTACAGGTATGAGCAGCATGCCAAAGCCACTTATATGCATAGCATTACACGTTCTATATACCGTCTTCTCGGCGGTATTAAACTGTTAGTGTTGTTGGGATTCCTTAAGGAAACTTTTGACGTTTTTTTAGACTGTGGATGTAATACTGGTCCAGTTTTTATTCCTTTTTATTTTGTTGTGGAATAAGTGGAAAATGTCTTATTAAGGATATTAAAAAAGAAGTGTGCATGTTATCAGAACTTAAGAAAGCAGAAGCACTGCAGCAGGCCTACTGGCCCATGCTAGGCAAGTTTAGCTCACAAACACTCACACTCAATCATGTACATGTTCAACTTACTTTTAAGCTACTCAAGGTTTTAACTTCATTGATTCTACTGAGGACTTTGTTCCAATCATCCCCAACTCTTTTCCTATATTCTTTCTAAATCTATTTTTTTTTTTTAAACTTGAGCCCATTACTGCTAGTCCTGTCTTGGTTACATACTTTTAGCTGTTATTTATTTATTCCTGTTTTCCATTTATATACATCAATCATATCCCCCTAATTCTACGCCTTTGTGTAGTATGCACATTCAGGGCCTCAGTCTATCCTCACAGGAAAGATTTCTGCTACATGGGACCAACTTTGTCATTTTTCTCCGTATGATTTTCAGTACATTTATATCCATTCCGTAATGTGGTGACCAGAACTGCGCAGCATAATCTGAGGCCTTATCAATGATATATAGTTATCTATCCTAAACTTAAATAAACTTTGTCGAAAATAACTGATAGTTTCTGATGGCCAACAATGTTTAGGAAGGGTCGTTAGTGTGTGGATGAACACTGACAGGGAGGGTCGTTAGTGTGTGGATGAACACTGACAGGGAGGGTCGTTAGTGTGTGGATGAACACTGACAGGGAGGGTCGTTAGTGTGTGGATGAACACTGACAGGGAGGGTCGTTAGTGTGTGGATGAACACTGACAGGGAGGGTCGTTAGTGTGTGGATGAACACTGACAGGGAGGGTCGTTAGTGTGTGGATGAACACTGACAGGGAGGGTCGTTAGTGTGTGGATGAACACTGACAGGGAGGGTCATTAGTGTGTGGATGAACATTGACAGGGAGGGTCGTTAGTGTGTGGATGAAAACTGACAGGGAGGGTCGTTAGTGTGTGGATGAACACTGACAGGGAGGGTCGTTAGTGTGTGGATGAACACTGACAGGGAGGGTCGTTAGTGTGTGGATGAACATTGACAGGGAGGGTCGTTAGTGTGTGGATGAACACTGACAGGGAGGGTCGTTAGTGTGTGGATGAACACTGACAGGGAGGGTCGTTAGTGTGTGGATGAACATTGACAGGGAGGGTCGTTAGTGTGTGGATGAACACTGACAGGGAGGGTCGTTAGTGTGTGGATGAACACTGACAGGGAGGGTCGTTAGTGTGTGGATGAACACTGACAGGGAGGGTCGTTAGTGTGTAGATGAACACTGACAGGGAGGGTCGTTAGTGTGTGGATGAACACTGACAGGGAGGGTCGTTAGTGTGTGGATGAACACTGACAGGAAGGGTCGTTAGTGTGTGGATGAACACTGACAGGGAGGGTCGTTAGTGTGTGGATGAACACTGACAGGGAGGGTCGTTAGTGTGTGGATGAACACTGACAGGGAGGGTCGTTAGTGTGTAGATGAACACTGACAGGGAGGGTCGTTAGTGTGTGGATGAACACTGACAGGGAGGGTCGTTAGTGTGTGGATGAACACTGACAGGAAGGGTCGTTAGTGTGTGGATGAACACTGACAGGGAGGGTCGTTAGTGTGTGGATGAACACTGACAGGGAGGGTCGTTAGTGTGTGGATGAACACTGACAGGGAGGCTTCACTCTACCTACATGGAACGGTGTATAGGATAGCATGCTCTGCATGCCCATAAAAAAATTAGTAAATAATTCATGCTGGTTACAAAGCATACACTCAAACACACACACACACACACACACGAACATACACACCTGTGCTGTTTTTAGTGTATGTGAACGACATAACGGAAGGGATAGACTCAGAAGTGTACTTGTTTACAAATGATGTGAAGTTAATGAGGAGAATTAAATCGGTCGATGATCAGGCAGGACTACAAAGTGATCTGGACAGGCTACAAGCCTGGTCCAGCAACTGGCTCCTTAAATTTAATCCTGCCAAATGCTAAGTCATGAAGATCGTGGAAGGACAGAGAAGACCGCAGACAGAGTATAGTCCAGTTTGCCAAAGACTGCAAACCTCACTCAAGGAAAAAGATCTTGGGGTGATTTTAATACCGAGCATATCTCCTGAGGTGCACATCAGTTAGATAACTGCTGCAGCATACGGGCGTCTGGCAAACCTGTGAATAGCGTTCCGATACCTCAGTAAGGAATCGTTCAAGACTCCACACTATATATGTCAGGCCCATACTGGAGTATGCAGCACAAGTTTGGAATCCACACCTGGTCAAGCATGTCAAGAAATTAGAAAAATTGCAAAGATTTGCAACTAGACTAGTTCCAGAGCTAAGAGGACTGTCCAATGAAAAAAGCTTAAGGGAAATCGGCCTGAAGACATTGGAGGACAGGAGGGTCAGGGAAGATATGATAACGACATATAAAATACTGCAAGGAACTGACAAGGTGGACAAAGACAGGATGTTCCAGAGTTGAAGACTCCTATGAATCAAAGTATTTGAGTTGGGAAGTATTTCTTCAGTCATAGAGTTGTCAGGAAGTGTTCTTTCCTGATGACACAGTGGTTTTGGGAGTTTCTGAAGAGAAGTTGCAGAGGTTGGTGGATGAGTTTGGTAGGATATGTAAACAAAGAAAATTAAAAGTGAATATAGGAAAGAGTAAGGTGATGAGGATAAAAAAATAGGTAACGAAAGATTAAATATCACGTTGGAGGGAAAGAGTAATAGAGCAAAGTGGAACAGATATGTTGGTGATATTTTGTGTCTTATGCCTAAGGATATAGATATTTAAAGATTTCCTTGTTAATCTAAATAGTTTAGCTCATTCTGTTAATTTTACTGTTGAGCTCGAAGAAAATAACTTATTTCCTTTCCTAGATGTTTTAATTATTAAGATTGGAAATATAAACACAAATGCAGTATAATGTGATCCTTTATTGACAACGTTTCACCCACACAGTGGGCTTTCTCAAGTCACACACGGATCTACCTGGGGTTGGAAGGTACGAGAGTATTTATAGTCATGACTATAAATACTCTCGTACCTTCCAACCCCAGGTAGATCTGTGTGTGACTTGAGAAAGCCCACTGTGTGGGTGAAACGTTGTCAATAAAGGATCACATTATACTGCATTTGTGTTTATATTTCCATTGTGTCGGTATTTTATACCATTTATTTCCAATTATTAAGGTTAACTGATATTAAATTTAAAACTTACAGAAAATCTACAAATAACTGTTCCTATGTACAGTATTATTCTTCCCATCAAGATAGAGTTAAACTCTCGGTATTTTCATCAATGTTTTTGAAAGCTTTGCGTATTTGCAGTCCAGAATCCATAGATGAAAAAATCTCAAAAATTTATGAAATAACTAATGATCTAAAATACCCAAGACACGTAATTGATAAATCCTTTAAAATTACCAGAAATACTTTTTACAATAAAAAAGGGACAACCAGCCTTATTCAACTAAAAATATGTTGGTTCTCCCTTACCATGAAAACTTGGTTGATATGTCTTCTCTTCTTAAGACTTTCAATATCAAAGTTGTATTTAAAAATCTTGAAACTGTAAAAAAAATTTTGATAAAGAATTCCCCCCAAAATGCTGACGGATGTGTCTATAAGATTCCTTGTAAAATTTGCGATAAAGTATATTACGCTCAAACTGGTAAAAATCTCGAACTAAGATTAAAACAACATAAATATAGCATTAAAACTGGACAAGATTCCAATGCTCTATTTATTCATGTGAGAGATTTTAACCATCAAATTGATTTTCAAAAAGTTGAGAAAGTTGTACCAAGCAAGTCCATGGTCGACAGGAATATAATTGAATCTTGTTTCATAAAAAATAATTTCAAAAATAATATGAAAACTGCTTTTTATTATTATTATTATTATTATTATTATTATTATTATTATTATTATTAACACACTGGCCGATTCCCACCAAGGGAGGGTGGCACGAAAAAGAAAAACTTTCACAATCATTCACTCCATCACTGTCTTGCCAGAAGGGTGCTTTACACTACAGTTTTTAAACTGCAACATTAACACCCCTCCTTCAGAGTGCAGGCACTGTACTTCCCATCTCCAGGACTCAAGTCCGGCCTGCCGGTTTCCCTGAATCCCTTCATAAGTGTTAATTTGCTCACACCCCAACAACACGTCAAGTATTAAAAACCATTTGTCTCCATTCACTCCTATCAAACACGCTCACGCATGCCTGCTGGAAGTCCAAGCCCCTCGCACACAAAACCTCCTTTACCCCCTCCCTCCAACCTTTCCTAGACCGACCCCTACCCCGCCTTCCTTCCTTCCACTACAGACTGATACACTCTTGAAGTCATTCTGTTTCGCTCCATTCTCTCTACATGTCTGAACCACCTCAACAACCCTTCCTCAGCCCTCTGAACAACAGTTTTGGTAATCCCGCACCTCCTCCTAACTTCCAAACTACGAATTCTCTGCATTATATTCACACCACACATTGCCCTCAGACATGACATCTCCACTGCCTCCAGCCTTCTCCTCGCTGCAACATTCATCACCCATGCTTCACACCCATATAAGAGCGTTGGTAAAACTATACTCTCATACATTCCCCTCTTTGCCTCCAAGGACAAAGTTCTTTGTCTCCACAGACTCCTAAGTGCACCACTCACTCTTTTCCCCTCATCAATTCTATGATTCACCTCATCTTTCATAGACCCATCTGCTGACACGTCCACTCCCAAATATCTGAATACATTCACCTCCTCCATACTCTCTCCCTCCAATCTGATATCCAATCTTTCATCACCTAATCTTTTTGTTATCCTCTTAACCTTACTCTTTCCTGTATTCACCTTTAATTTTCTTCTTTTGCACACCCTACCAAATTCATCCATCAACCTCTGCAACTTCTCTGCAGAATCTCCCAAGAGCACAGTGTCATCAGCAAAGAGCAACTGTGACAACTCCCACTTTATGTGTGATTCTTTATCTTTTAACTCCACGCCTCTTGCCAAGACCCTCGCATTTACTTCTCTTACAACGCCATCTATAAATATATTAAACAACCACGGTGACATCACACATCCTTGTCTAAGGCCTACTTTTACTGGGAAATAATCTCCCTCTTTCCTATATACTCTAACTTGAGCCTCGCTATCCTCGTAAAAACTCTTCACTGCTTTCAGTAACCTACCTCCTACACCATACACCTGCAACATCTGCCACATTG
Organism: Cherax quadricarinatus; assembly: GCF_026875155.1. Taxonomy (NCBI): domain Eukaryota; kingdom Metazoa; phylum Arthropoda; class Malacostraca; order Decapoda; family Parastacidae; genus Cherax; species Cherax quadricarinatus. The sequence continues at coordinate 28,733,956 of NC_069431.1, forward strand.
CCCCCCTATCCACCCTGTCATACGCCTTTTCCAAATCCATATATGCCACGAAAACCTCTTTAGCTTTATCTAAATACTGTTCACCTATATGTTTCATTGTAAACACCTGGTCGACACACCCCTACCTTTCCTAAAGCCTCCTTGTTCATCTGCTATCCTATTCTCTGTCTTACTCTTAATTCTTTCAATAATAACTCTACCACACACTTCACTTTGCTTTTGGTTTATATTACCTGGAGTTTACCTGGAGAGAGTTTCGGGGGTCAACGCCCCCGCGGCCCGGTCTGTACATAAGATACATTAAACAAATAGAAAATTTTAATACTTGGGTAGAATATCAGTTGTGTTTCACAGAGTCGGGTGTTGTCATGTGACTGTGAGGTGCAGCCTTGCCCATATATACCTTCCTGTTAATGTTTTATTTTTCTATTTCCTTGATAATGTGAGTAGTCACGAAAGCGCTTGGAATTTCTCTATTCTTTCAGAGTGGTTGTTTTGCATATATATATATATATATATATATATATATATATATATATATATATATATATATATATATATATATATAATATATATATATATATATATATATATATAATGTGTAGTGTGACCTAAGTGAAAGTAAAGGAAGCAAGACGTACCTGAAACCTTGCATGTTTATGAGGCAGAAAAATTGACACCAGCAGTACTACCATCATGTAAAACAATTACAGGCTTTCGTTTTAATCTCACTTGGCAGTATATATATATATATATTATATATATATATATATATATATATATATATATATATATATATATAATATATATATATATATATATATATATAATATTTATATATATATATATATATATATATATATATATATATATATATATATATATATTATATATTATATATATATATATATATATATTATAACACATTGGCCATTTCCCACCAAGACAGGTTGGCCCGAAAAAGAAAAATTTTCATTGTTCACTCCATCACTGTCCTGCCAGAGGTGCACTTACACTACAGTTATAAAACTGCAACATTAACACTCCTCCTTCAGAGTGCAGACACTGTATTTCCCATCTCCAGGACTTAAGTCCAGCCTGCCGGTTTCCCTGAATCCCTTCATATTTCCCTGCTCACACACCAACAGCACATCAAGTCCTAAAATCCATTTGACTCCATTCACTCCTATCTAACATGCTCATGCATGCTTGCTGGAAGTCCAAGCCCCTAGCACACAAACCTCCTTTACCCCCTCCCTCCAACGTTTCCTAGATCAACCCCTATCCCTCCTTCCCTCCACTACAGATTTATACACTCTCGAAGTCATTCTGTTTTGCTCCATTCTCTCTACATGTCTGAACCACCTCACCAACCCCTCCTCAGTCCTCTGGACAACAGTTTTGGTAATCCCACACCTCCTCCTAATTTCCTAACTACGAATTCTCTGCTTTATATTCACACCACACATTGCCCTCAGACATGACATCTCTGCCTCCAGCCTTCTCCTTGTTACAACATTCACCACCCATGCTTCACACCCATATAAGAGCACTGGTATAACTTTACTCTCATACATTCCCCTCTTTGCTTCCATGGACAAACTTCTTTGTCACTACAGACTCCTTAGTGCACCACTCACCATTTTCCCCTCATCATTATTGTGATGTACCTCATCTTTCATAGACCCATCTGCTGACACGTTCACTCGCAAATGTCTGAATACATTCACCTCCTCCATACTCTCTCCCTCCAATCTGATATCCAATCTTTCTTTACCTAATTTTATTATCTTCATCACCTTACTCTTTTAATTTTCTTCTTTTACATTACCTACCAAACTCATCCACCAACCTTTGCCCTTCTCTTCAGAATCTCCCAAAAGCACAGTGTCATCAATAGAGAGCAACTGTGAAACCTACTTTTTGTTAGATTCTTTATCTTTTAACCCCACACCTCTTGCCAACACCCGAGCATTCACTTCTCTTACAATCCCATCTGTTGAACAACCACGGTGACATCACACATCCTTGTCTAAGGCCTACTTTTACTGGGAAATAATCTCCCTCTTTCCTACATACTCTAACTTGAGGCCTCACTATCCTCGTAAAAACTCTTCACTGCTTTCAGTAACTTACCTCCTACACGATACACCTGCAACATCTGTCACATTGCCCCCCTATCCACCATGTCATACGCCTTTTCCAAATCCATAAATGCCACAAAAACCTCTTTAGTCTTATCTAAATACTGTTCACTTACATGTTTCACTGTAAACACCTGGTCCACACACCCCCTACCTTTCCTAAAGCCTCCTTGTTCATCTGCTATCCTATTCTCCGTCTTACTCTTAATTCTTTCAATAATAACTCTACCATACACTTTACCAGGTATACTCAACAGACTTATTACTCTATAATTTTTGCACTTTCTGTCTCCTTTGCCATTATACAAAGGAACTATGCATGCTCTCTGCCAACCCTTAGGTACCTTACCCTCTTCCACACATTTATTAAATAGTAGCACAAACCACTCCAAAACTATATCCCCACCTTCTTTTAACATTTCTATCTTTATCCCATCAATCCCAGCTGCCTTATCCCCTTTCATTCTACCCGCTGCCTCTCAAACTTCCCCCACACTCACAACTGGCTCTTCCTCACTCATACAAGATGTTATTCCTCCTTGCCCTATTACCTGGAGTTTACCTGGAGAGAGTTTCGGGGGTCAACGCCCCCGCGGCCCGGTCTGTGACCAGGCCTCCTGGTGGATCAGCGCCTGATCAACCAGGCTGTTGCTGCTGGCTGCACGCAAACCAAAAGTACGAGCCACAGCCCGGCTGATCAGGAACTGACTTTAGGTGCTTGTCCAGTGCCAGCTTGAAGACTGCCAGGGGTCTGTTGGTAATCCCCCTTATGTGTGCTGGGAGGCAGTTGAACAGTCTCGGGCCCCTGACACTTATTGTATGGTCTCTTAACGTGCTAGTGACACCCCTGCTTTTCATTGGGGGGATGGTGCATCGTCTGCCAAGTCTTTTGCTTTCGTAGTGAGTGATTTTCGTGTGCAAGTTCGGTACTAGTCCCTCTAGGATTTTCCAGGTGTATATAATCATGTATCTCTCCCTCCTGCGTTCCAGGGAATACAGGTTTAGAAACCTCAAGCGCTCCCAGTAATTGAGGTGTTTTATCTAAGTTATGCGCGCCGTGAAAGTTCTCTGTACATTTTCTAGGTCGGCAATTTCACCTGCCTTGAAAGGTGCTGTTAGAGTGCAGCAATATTCCAGCCTAGATAGAACAAGTGACCTGAAGAGTGTCATCATGGGCTTGGCCTCCCTAGTTTTGAAGGTTCTCATTATCCATCCTGTCATTTTTCTAGCAGATGCGATTGATACAATGTTATGGTCCTTGAAGGTGAGATCCTCCGACATAATCACTCCCAGGTCTTTGACGTTGGTGTTTCGCTCTATTTCGTGGCCAGAATTTGTTTTGTACTCTGATGAAGATTTAATTTCCTCATGTTTACCATATCTGAGTAATTGAAATTTCTCATCGTTGAACTTCATATTGTTTTCTGCAGCCACTGAAGATTTGGTTGATGTCCGCCTGGAGCCTTGCAGTGTCTGCAACGGAAGACACTGTCATGCAGATTCGGGTGTCATCTGCAAAGGAAGACACGGTGCTGTGGCTGACATCCTTGTCTATGTCGGATATGAGGATGAGGAACAAGATGGGAGCTAGTACTGTGCCTTGTGGAACAGAGCTTTTCACCGTAGCTGCCTCGGACTTTACTCTGTTGACGACTACTCTCTGTGTTCTGTTAGTGAGGAAATTATAGATCCATCGACCGACTTTTCCTGTTATTCCTTAGCGCGCATTTTGTGCGCTATTACGCCATGGTCACACTTGTCGAAGGCTTTTGCAAAGTCTGTATATATTACATCTGCATTCTTTTTGTCTTCTAGTGCATTTAGGACCTTGTCGTAGTGATCCAGTAGTTGAGACAGACAGGAGCGACCTGTTCTAAACCCATGTTGCCTGGGTTGTGTAACTGATGGGTTTCTAGATGGGTGGTGATCTTGCTTCTTAGGACCCTTTCAAAGATTTTTATGATATGGGATGTTAGTGCTATTGGTCTGTAGTTCTTTGCTGCTGCTTTACTGCCCCCTTTGTGGAGTGGGGCTATGTCTGTTGTTTTTAGTAACTGAGGGACGACCCCCGTGTCCATGCTCCCTCTCCATAGGATGGAAAAGGCTCGTGATAGGGGCTTCTTGCAGTTCTTGATGAACACAGAGTTCCATGAGTCTGGCCCTGGGGCAGAGTGCATGGGCATGTCATTTATCGCCTGTTCGAAGTCATTTGGCGTCAGGATAACATCGGATAGGCTTGTGTTAATCAAATTTTGTGGCTCTCTCATAAAAATTCATTTTGATCTTCGACTCTCAGTCTGGTTAGCGGCTTGCTAAAAACTGAGTCATATTGGGACTTGAGTAGCTCACTCATTTCCTTGCTGTCATCTGTGTAGGACCCATCTTGTTTAAGTAGGGGCCCAATACTGGACGTTGTTCTCGATTTTGATTTGGCATAGGAGAAGAAATACTTTGGGTTTCTTTCGATTTCATTTATGGCTTTTAGTTCTCTCCGCGATTCCTGACTCCTAAAGGATTCTTTTAGCTTAAGTTCGATGCTTGCTATTTCTCTGACCAGTGTCTCCCTGCGCATTTCAGATATATTGACCTCTTTTAGCCGCTCTGTTATTCTTTTCCGTCGCCTGTAAAGGGAGCGCCTGTCTCTTTCTATTTTACATCTACTCCTCCTTTTTCTTTGAGGAATAAGCCTTGTGCATACATCGAGTGCCACCGAGTTAATCTGTTCTAGGCATAAGTTTGGGTCTGTGTTGCTTAGTATATCTTCCAGCTTATATCGGTTAGGACTTGGTTTACTTGGTCCCACTTTATGTTTTTGTTATTGAAGTTGAATTTGGTGAATGCTCCCTCGTGACTAGTCTCATTTGTCGGTCTGGGGCTCCACGCATACATGTCTGAACCTCAATTATGTTGTGATCTAGTATATTGTTTTTGATATGGTGACATTTCTTATCAGATCATCATTGTTAGTGAAGATGAGTCTAGTGTATTCTCCAGTCTAGTAGGCTCTATTATTTGCTGGTTTAAATTGAATTTGTGCAGAGATTTAAAAGCTCGTGTGAGTGTGAGTTTTCATCAGAGCTGCCTCCTGGTGTTATTACTGCAACAATATTATTTGCTATATTCCTCCATTTAGGTGCCTTAAGTTGAAATCCCCCAGGAGCAAGATGTTGGTGCAGAGCTGGAAGATTTTCCAGACAGTGGTCAATTTTTAACAGCTGTTCCTGGAATTGCTGGGATGTTGCATCCGGAGGCTTGTAGACTACCACAATGACTAGGTTTTGGTTCTCGACCTTTACTGCTAAAACTTCCACTACGTCATTTGAGGCATTAAGCAGTTCTGTGCAAACAAGTGACTCTGCAATGTACAGGCCAACCCCCCCTTTTGCCTGTTCACTCTGTCACATCTGTATAGGTTGTAACCTGGGATCCATATTTCGTTGTCCAAGTGATCCTTTATGTGGGTCTCAGTGAAAGCCGCGAACATTGCTTTGCCTCTGCAAGCAGTCCACGGATGAAAGGTATTTTGTTGTTTGTTGCTGGATTAGACCCTGTATATTTGCAAAGAAGAATGTTATCGGACTGGTGGTATTGTTGGTACAGGGGGGGGATTTTTTTTCCGGCATTAGTATCTGTATCTGTTGGTTTGGAGTGGAGGCCATCGACTGTGGTTCCACTCCAGGAATGACTGGATTTGGTGTACGATTTCTGCGATTTCCTGCCAGTTTTTTTTTCCTTCCTGGCACTAAAAAACCTTTCCCTCTTGAGTGGCTGTGGCTACCCAGGTTTTCCCATGGCCTGGATGTTTTGTATCTTTTTGTCCCTTTAGATGGTATGCCTGGCAATTTAAGTTATAGCACAGTCTTTCCTGTACTGAAGAGGTACACATTTCAGGGTGAAAAAGCTTACAGGAAGGAAGTTTGCATTTTCCTGTTGTCATATGGGCATGACATTTTCTAGGGTGGTCATAGTTGCATGTCCCATCTGTTTTTCCAGATTTCCCATGCCAGCAGATACCAAGTGCATAGTATGTGCACAGGCTTGGTTTCCGCTTGCCTTGGGTTTCTGTGACTGTATTCCCTGTTGTGCATGTTTCCCTGTCTTATTCCTATCCTCCCTAGCACCAACAATGGAGCTCCCACCAGTTGTTTTGGTAATTTATCCTCACTATTGCTATTGGACTCCTCTTGTTTGCTATTTCCTGCGGTATTTCTAGTTTGCAATATTGGTTTTATCTTATCTTTGACTACACTTGTTTCCCTACTATGACTCCTGTCCTCTATGAGGTCATTTATATGTAATCCTTCCTGCGTATAATTCCGACTACCTGGACAAAATCTCCAGCTTCACCATTACTGTCTCCCAGGACAGTTATCTCCAGCTTCACCATTTCTGTCTCCAGGACAGCACCTCCAGCTTCACCATTACTGTCTCCCCGGACCCGCACCTCCCGCTTCACCATTACTGTCTCCCAGGACAGCACTATCAGCCCCACATTTACTGACTACCAGGACATCACCTCCAGCTTACAGTTTGTGACTACATGGCCAGTATCAAGGGCAGTACCATTCAGCCCAGACTTTTTATGTTCCCATCTGTTGTAGAAAGTTCCAGGTTTTCTATGAAAGCAGCTTTGATGTTATCCTCTTTTAATACCCTTGGTTTTTAGTCCACAGATTTTCCTCATTTGGGCATCCCCAAAAACACTTCTCTGTTTTAATACTGCTTGTAGCTAGTTCTGGGATATCTGCAAAAGGAGCGTGACACCAATTTCCCCCAAAAAATGACAATTTATCCATGTGGAAGCCCGTTTGTTTGACTGACCACAGACTACACACAGCTTCATAATGATTTGAATGGTTGATTTACTGTAATTCTCCCAGCAACCTCTTGAATATTATATTAATACCTTAAATGAAGCTCTAGCTTTTTTGTATTTCTGTTTCTAACTCTTTTTGTATATTGGACAGCTTACCGTCACGTTCCTGATTTTTAAGTTTGTGTTTTATAAAGGCGCCTACAAACCCATCCTTTTTACAGTCTGCTTTATTTTTCCAACGAAACTGTTTGAAACCAGTCCCGGGTTCGGACCAGTCAAGGGTTCGGACCATTTCAAGCGTTCGGACCAGTCAAGGGTTCGGACCGGGTCAAGGGTTCGGACCAGTCGATCTGCTCTGATCACTGGGTCACTTATTTAAAACATACTGGTCGGTGATTTGAGTAACACATGAAGGATCTACTGGAAATTATCTACCCGGTAATATTGATTTGACTGATACAAAAGTATAACTTGCGTGTTGAAGAGCCCGGGGATATCTGGCAGCTCCTACAATGAGTACAGTCGACCTCTTTTTTTTATCAATTTGCGTATCTGGCTTTTCTATTTTTTGTTTTTTCCCTCTCCACCACAATAAATGCTATATTATCACTATAGTTGACTGGTGCAAATTTTGGAGGAAGGACGCTTTTTCTGTAGTAATAATTGCTTCTCGTTGTGTATATTGCGACGCTGGTAACTACAGGGTTTTATGAAATTCACAGAACGTCTCGTATTTCAAGAAAAAGAAAAATAATGAAAGTCACTCCACTCCACTAAGTACCATTAATAAAACTGGTTAGTTGCTACTACAACACTGTATTCTGCTATTCACTGGTATCACTAGATTATATGCGAGTACACTAGCAGGCCAGGAAGATTATTAAAAACAGTGACCTTGGTAAGTTTCTGGCGACTTCTAGCACCTGCCTCTATAGGGTTATCACTTCATTTACAAATTCACCTGTTTTCAAATGACACTTTAGCCTTTATCATCAATATACTAGGGAGCCACTGTAGTTACACTATACACTATGTAAAACTCAATGCTTTTAGGGACTTTTTTTTCCTCTGACACAAAGTTCAAATATTATTTTTTTCACACGGGAAACAGGCCTATGATTCCCCTCTGGCAGTAAACTCTGCTAGGTAATGCACACTAATTCTCCTTTTTTGACTCAGTATATAATGTTTTCCGCCCAAGATTGGTTCCAGGCGCTAGAGGGATGTATCGTATAGGATTGATGACACAAATTAAAGTTCTAGCACGTAAGAGCGACCGTGAAAACACCAGAAAACCGGGAGCACAACGAGACACGCTGACAGTCACGCGGCTTCTCTATCTTCATCAACATTTAACAATTCCTCAAAATATTCCCTCCATCTTCCCGATACCTCTAACTCTCCATTTAATAACTCTACTCTCCTATTTTTAACTGTCAAATCCATTAGTTCTCTCGGCTTTCTGAACTTATTAATTTCACTCCAAAACTTTTTCTTATTTTTAAGAAAATTTATAGATAACATCACACCCAATCTCTCATTTGCTCTCTATTCACATTGCTTCACCACTCTCCTAACCTTTCTCTTTCTCTCCATGTACTCTTCACTCCTTGCATCACTTCTACTTTGAAAAAACTTTTATATGCTAACTTTTTCTCTTGTTATTCTCTTTACATCATCATTCCACCAATCGCTCTTCTTCCCTCCCACACCCACTTTCCTGTAACCACAAACTTCTGCTGAACTCTCTAACAATACATTTTTAAACCTACCCCATACATCTTCAACCCCATTGCCTGAACTCTCACTGGTCCAGCTATCCTCCATAACTGCCTCCTCCTTTAGCTCACGAACCTTCACCTCTCTCTTACCTGCTACTTCTGTTTTCCTTGTATCCCATCTACCTTTTACTCTCACTGTAGCTACAACTACAAAGTGATGCGATATATAAGTCGTTGTTACGCCCTTTGTGCATAACTGAAGAAGGATCAATTGATTAGTGTGCAATTACGGCTTTTTCACTTAGTATTATATTACTGGTATCTTTATTCGTAGCTAAAATAAAGACTCCTAGTTTTATAATATTATCTGGCCATGAATTATTGATTTATTTTGTAGGATGTTTTGTGTTTACATGTTGAATTGCCTTGTGGTGGTTTATGCTTCACAAACTCACTCATTCCGAGGTGACGTTAAGCAAGAGAGTTTTACTCATAGCAGTTCATTCTCACCTCTGGTAGAGAAAGCACCAAGCCACAGAGCTCCCTTATTCTCTTGTTGCAAGTCTCAGGAGAACCTTTGAACCAGGATTCCTAGGTTCAACCACGGTTGCTGGATTACTTCAGTATCGGGAATACTTGACGGGTTGCGTCTGTGCAGTCAGCCGTTTAAGTGAAGCAATATACCACGTCTGAGTTCTCCAACTATTAAAGTCTCATGATAGTCTCGAACCAGTTCTAGCTGTGGTGCATATAATTGATTGAGGAGGTGGTAAAGGCACCCTATCTAGTGTTTCATTGATCTTGACTTTGATTATGAAACTACAGTGATTGTGTACATATGAATTTATAAGAAAAGGTATACCTAAATTTTATCAATTATTTAAATTTCTAAGTGACTCTATAAGCTTAGTATTATACTGAATAAAGCCAGATAAAGCATTATAGAACTTTTTTGCCTTATATTTATGTGTGTATTTAAAAAGAGTAAGAAGACCTAAGTGGATCTTCACTTGTTGTTACTAACAGGTCTCCTCTCTGAAAAGACTCAAAACGTAACAAGTGGGGGCCTGTCCGAGAGATATCCCAACTATATCTTCCCAATGGAAGTTCACATACAGCAACTGGTTAACGAATTGACTTTGGATAATTTAGAGACTTTGAAACTGCAGACGTGCTGGCGGATAGCGAAGCATTTAGGGGTGACAAATAACAATCGTTATACCACAGAAACCGTTCGGTCTATTATAAGGAATATCTTATTCCCATACCTCCTGAAGTTTCTGAGTCGCCTGATTCAGAGGTCGAAAGTCTAACATTCCAGCTGGATCACATGTCTCGAGTAAACGATCTAGAGGCATCAGGTGGAGCCGGCAAATCAGCCCCTGGAAGTCCTATGAATTCCTTAGTTGCTGAGAGTATGTTAATGCCAGGAGCAGAGGAAATGTGACATGACAAACTTCCTCCTGAAAGGGAAAGTGAAGCAGGGGCTTCTAATAGTCCGTCGCCGAACTATGATGCCGTGTGAGGAGCAGGAGCTCGGCCCAAGATACAACCAGAAGGGTTTCTTCCCCCATCTCCACCAATTCCCTTGACACCCATCTCTCTGGACTATTTTAAGAGAATGGTGCATCTCATAAATCTGCAAACGGCTCAGTTAGAAGCACAGCAAAAACTGTATGAAGAAGAATTTGAGAGAGAGAGAATCCATTGTGAAAGACAACAAGCGGAGAGAGATGTAAGACTGACTGTTTCCCAGAACCTCTCCTTTGATTTACATAAGGCAGCATCTTTAGTGCCTTGGTTCAGTGAAGCTGACCTTGACACCTATTTTCACACCTTTGAGAACCAGGCAAGAGGGATGCAATGGCCTCAGGAATATTGGGCCACCCTATTGCACACAACTTTAACTGGTAAGGCTAAAAAATGTACAGCTACTCTGCCTTATAAGTATGTGAATTATGAGGTCGTTAAAAAAGTAATTTTGGAAACTTATGACTTGCTCCCATTGAGCTACCAACGGACTTTCCGTACCCTACAACGGCTACCCGGGCAAACGTGGGTAGACTTTGCCCATCAGAAGAAGGTAGCCCCGGAAAGGTGGTTAAGGGCCCCGGGCTGTGACTCTGTGGAAAGCTTAACTCAGTTAATATTACAGGAAGAGTTTAATAATGCCCTGTTGGGAGACTTGCGTAAGTTTTTAATTGATCATCAGACTTTGGACGTCTTAACTTCCGCCTCGATCGCTGATCATTAAGAAATCTCCTCTCAGTTAATGAGAGATAAATCCCCTCGAGAGAAAGTAAGGAGAACACCTCCTAGGGATTGGCGATACCGGCCAAGAGAAAAGATTCGCCAGAAATTACCTCCCCATCAGGTGGCTCCTTACGCCGTTCTTAAACCTAATGCTGGGGAGCATTTCGATACTAAGCCCCACCTGGAGGTGGATAAAGCGAGGAAGAAACCTACCTGCTCCTACTGTCAGAAGAAAGGGCATGTGAGAAACCTCTGTTACAAGCTAGAAAGAGACTGGAAGAATAAAGTTTTAGATGTGGTTCCTGTACAGATGAAGTCTACCAGGTCCCAGGGACAGCCAGACCCATGGATGGAGCAAGATTTAGCCGGTCAAAAGGTTCCCACTTCTAGATGACTGACTCCCTCAATCATGTCCAAAAAGAAAGTGAGGGAGGCAATGAGTCCTTATTTTTCTATAAGTAAGGCCGGGACTACCAAATCCCAATTCGTTGAAGTAAAGTCTTATAGAGACACCGGGAGCTACCTAACTTTGTTGAGGGAAGGTGTTCTCTCTTTGAATGACTCGACCTATACCAAGATAGATGTGCTTTTAGAGGCGTATGGAGGGACCGTGTCTCGGGTTCCCCTCCATAAAATATACTTGAAAATAGGTTCTTATGATGGATATGCGGTGGTAGGTATATCAGAAACAGAATTTCCCATTAGGTCAGTAGACTTACTTGTCGGAAACGACTTCGGCCTGGGAGGGATCTGTAAAGAACCTCTCGTCATAGAGAATACCTCAGCTGAAAATTTTGCCCTTGAGGCTGGCAAGGAGGGTCCACTTTTATTTCCTCTCGCCGTAGTTATGAGAGCCATGGCAAAGTCCCATTCACTCCCTTCGTCTTTGAGCAATAATCCCTCTGATTGGGGCCTGGATCTATTGTTTAGCGAAGCTCACATGCCAGAAGCTGAAGATAAGTTACCAGAAATTAGTACATCAGATCTAACGGCCTTGCGGATTAATGATTTTAAGCAAGAAAATTTGATCCAAGAACAGCGAGAAGACTCTTCTTTGGAGGGAGTAAGAGGACTAGCCATTACTGAAACTGAGGCGGCAGATGTAAAAGATTGCTTCTATTAATGTAATGGTCTTCCTGTGAGAAAAATTCCTACGACAACTGCCCCAGGTATTAATTTATGTGCTACAAAACAGGTACTGGTTTTTACCGGGAAGATTCCGAACTCTGGCTCTGGAAGTGGCCCATAATAGTCCAATGGGTGGACATCTGGGGATACGGAAGACACTGAGAAAGTTGTCTCGATATTTTTTCTGGCCCAAGATGAAAGAGACGGTGGTAAAGTACTTTCGAAATAGGTAAACCAGCACAGACACCGCCACCTGCTCCCCTCATTCCTATTGCAGTAGAAGGAGAACCTTTTACTCGTTTGATAATCGATTGTGTGGGGCCCCTTCCTAAAACCAGGTTGGGTAATCAATACTTGCTGACTATAATGGATACTGCCACCAGGTATCCTGAAGCTGTTCCATTAAGAAAAATAAATGCTCGAGCTATAGTAAGGGCTCTAATTCGATCCTTTTCCCAGGTAGGGTTGCCTCGGGAAATTCAATCAGACCAAGGCTCTAATTTTACTTTCAAAGTGTTCCGAGAAGCATTATCTAGACTAGGTATTAAACCCTTACTCTCTACTGCTTATAGACCTCAAACCCAGGGGGCCTTAGAGAGATTTCACCAGACTTTAAAGTTCATGATGCGTGCTTATTGTGAGCAGTTCTCTAAGGATTGGGATGAGGGAATCCCTTTTCTCCTCCTCACAATCAGGGAGAGTGAGCAAGAGAGTTTAGGGTACAGCCCCTTTGAGCTAATATATGGACATGCAGTACAAGGACCATTGGCCGTGTTAAAGGAAGTATGGTCCGGAAGGGCCGATCCACCTTTTCATTTATCGCCATCTTTAATGCAAGAGCGCTTGTCCTTCATGAGGAGCCTGGCTTTAGAAAATGTAGCAAAAGCTCAGAGTAGAATGAAGCAGGGGATAAAGTTTTAGCTCTAAAATTGGTTCCTGAACATACACTGCAGCATAGGTATGAAGGACCCATGGAGATGGTGAGGAAACTGAGTAAGGTAAATTACTTAGTTCGTACTCCAGGTAAAAAGAAGTAAAACCATGCCTACCATGTAAATCAATTGAAAAGGTATTATGGTGGGACATCGCCCACTACTTCCATTCTACCACAAGAAGAGGATACATGCCTTACAGATTGTTCTAGAGAGGTAGAAGTGCGTCTAAAAAATTCAGAAGTGTTGAGCGCTATGGACCAGTTTTTATGTAACTTAGGAGATGACCAAGCTAGAAAGATTAAAGAGTTGCTAATGGCTTATCCGAGTTTATTCAGAGACGTCCCTAAGCGTTGCACTCTGGGGACACATGATGTGGATGTACAAGGTGCTCTGCCAATCAAGCAAGCCCCGTATCGAACGAGCCCAGTGAAAAATAAGGCACTTAGAGAAGAAATAGATTTTCTGTTAACTCACGGTTTGATCGGTTTGATCGAATGCAGCAAAAGTCTGTGGGCTTCGCCCTGTGTCCTAAAGCAGATGGATCTTACCGTATGTGTACAGATTACTGGAAGGTATACTCCGTGACCTTACCAGATGGGTATCCTCTACCTAGGTTAGATGATTTAATAGATAAAGTCTCCGGGGCTAAATATGTGAGTAGACTAGACCTGTTACGAGGTTATTACCAAGTACCACTGTCAACACGAGCCCAAGAGATATCGTCTTTTACTGTTCCTGGTGGTCTATTCAACTATTTTGTTATGCCCTTTGGCCTCTGTAATGAGGCGTCTACCTTTCAGAGGCTGATGAATAGTCTAACTTATGAGCTGGAAGGAGTGGAAGCTTATTTGGACGATTTAGTGGTGATAAGTGAAGAGTGGGGACAGCATGTGTCTCGGCTAGAAGCACTTCTGAAAAAATTAGAAGAATACAATTTTACGGTTAATTTAGCCAAGTGTGAGTTTGGGCAAGCCCGAATAAAATACTTAGGCTTCAGTATCGGCCAAGGAACAGTAGCACCTCTTAATGCTAAGATCAAAGCCATTTCAGAATTCCCTATACCTCAGGACAGAAAAGGAGTACAAAGATTTCTAGGGATGGCCAGCTACTACCACCGGTTCTGCCCCAACTTCTCTCAGGTGGCAGCTCCCCTGTTTGAATTAACCAGTTCTAAAGTTAAATTCTGCTGGACCTCAGAATGTGACATGGCTTTTAGCAAATTGAAACGATTACTTGAATCATCACCTGTATTACAAAGTCCAAATTTTGATGTCCCTTTTTCTTTGCATGTAGATGCCAGTAGCTATGCTGTGGGAGCAGTCTTGCTACAACCCTCATCCTCCTCTAATATTCTTCATCCTATTTGCTATTTTTCTGCCAAATTAAAGTCCCACCAGTTAAATTATGTAACGGTAGGGAAAGAAGCCTTAGCTTTAGTGTTATCTTTAGAGCACTTTGAAGTTTACCGGGGCACTACTCCCCACAAAATCACAGTCAATTCAGACCATAACCCTTTGACCTTTATTAATACTATGAAGTCGAAGAATGCCCGGATTCAGAGATGGGCTCTTCGAATTCAGCCCTTTTCAATAAGTATTAACCACATACGTGGCCAGGATAACGTAATTGCTGACGCTCTGTCCCGCCCTTAAGGATAAGTCAGATATTCCCTTTTTTCTTTTTTTTCTTTTCAAATAATTAATATTGATTTTGTGTTTAATATTTTGAATTTTTGTCATCAACAGTAAGAAGATTGCTGTAACAAAAAATAGGAGTCCTTATGGAGTTGAGATCCAGGATGTCAGTCTGGCAGAAGCTGAGAATATACACTGCTTTGGCCATGTCTCCTGTTGTGTTCCCATGACGTCCTCAGCTTCTGACGTCGCCAGAGGTCAACTACTGTGTGTTTACCTCTATGAGATGGAGCAAAGATTAAAATTCCGTTTCCTGACTCTGCTTCATGGTGACCCTGAAAAATATTTTTTTACTCTGAAGGACGTTGTCTTTGCAGTCGCCTGGATATATAGTAAAGAATGGAGGCATTGTGTGCCTTGTATGAGTTGAAGTCTCTATTGGTGAGACAGTCAGTCGTACAGGAGGAGTGTTACGCCCTTTGTGCATAACTGAAGAAGGATCAATTGATTAGTGTGTAATTACTGCTTTTTCACTTAGTATTATATTACTGGTACCTTTATTCGTAGCTAAAATAAAGACTCCTAGTTTTATAATATTATCTGGCCATGAATTATTGATTTATTTTGTAGGATGTTTTGTGTTTACATGTTGAATTGCCTTGTGGTGGTTTATGCTTCACAAACTCACTCATTCCGAGGTGACGTTAAGCAAGAGAGTTTTACTCATAGCAGTTCATTCTCACCTCTGGTAGAGAAAGCACCAAGCCACAGAGCTCCCTTATTCTCTTGTTGCAAGTCTCAGGAGAACCTTTGAACCAGGATTCCTAGGTTCAACCACGGTTGCTGGATTACTTCAGTATCGGAATACTTGACGGGTTGCGTCTGTGCAGTCAGCCGTTTAAGTGAAGCAATATACCACGTCTGTGTTCTCCAACTATTAAAGTCTCGTGATAGTCTCGAACCAGTTCTAGCTGTGGTGCATATAATTGATTGAGGAGGTGGTAAAGGCACCCTATCTAGTGTTTCATTGATCTTGACTTTCATTATGAAACTACAGTGATTGTGTACATATGAATTTATAAGAAAAGGTATACCTAAATTTTATCAATTATTTAAATTACTAAGTGACTCTATAAGCTTAGTATTATACTGAATAAAACCAGATAAAGCATTATAGAACTTTTTTGCCTTATATTTATGTGTGTATTTAAAAAGAGTAAGAAGACCTAAGTGGATCTTCACTTGTTGTTACTAACGGGTCTCCTCTCTGAAAAGAAAGGCTCAAAACATAACAGTCGTCCCTCTATAAACGTGTACATCTGGAAGTCTACCCAACAGTTTTTTATCTTCCAATACGCAGTCCAACAAACTACTCTCATTACACCCTATATCATATCTTGTATAATTATTTACCCTCTTTTTTCTTAAAATATGTATTACCTATAATCAAACCTCTTCTTATACAAACTTTAATCAAAGGGTTCCCATTTTCATTTTCACCTGGCACCCCAAACTTATCTACCACACCCTTTCTAAATGTTTCTCCTACTTTAGCATTTAAGTCCCCTACCACAATTACTCTCTCACTTGGTTCAAAAGTTCCTAAACACTCGCTTAGCATCTCCCACAATCTCTCTCTTTCTCTCCTCTAGACTCCTCTCCAGGTGAATGCACCCTTAATATAATCCACTTTTCGCATCCTACCCTTATTTTAATCCACATAATTCTTAAATTTATACATTCATATTCCCTCTTCTCCTTCCATAACTGATC
>NC_069431.1:28755359-28778117 GCF_026875155.1 Cherax quadricarinatus
ATCCTGCCACCACTACATCACTACCCTGATTTTTCTACTTCCTGACAACTGTGACTGTGTGTGTGTGTGTGTGTGTGTGTGGATGTGCACTCACCTAGTTGTGGTTGCAGGGGTCGAGTCACAGCTCCTGGCCCCGCCTCCTCAACTGGCCGCTACCCGGCCACTCTTCCCGCTCCGTGAGCTTTATCATACCTCTTCTTGAAACTATGTATGGAACCTACCTCCACTACATCACTACCCAGGCTATTCCACTTCCTGACAACTCTGTGACTGAATAAATATTACCTAACATCCCTGTGGTTCATCTGAGTCTTCAGCTTCCAACTGTGACCCCTTGTTGCTGTGTCCCAGCTGTCTCTGTCCACCTTGTCTATGCTTCTCAGTATTTTATATGTCGTTATCATATTACCCCTAACTCTCCTGTCTTCCAGTGTCGTCATGTTGATTTCCCTTAACCTCTCCTAGTAGGACAAACCCCTTAGCTCCGGGACTAGTCTTGTTGCAAACCTCTGCACTTTCTCTAGTTTCCTTTCATGCTTAGCTAGGTGAGGGTTCCAAACTAGCGCTGCATATTCCAATATGGGCCTAACGTACACAGTGTACAGGATCCTGAATGATTCCTTATTTAGATGTCGGAATGCTGTTCTGAGGTTTGCTAGGCGCCCATATGCTGCAGCAGTTATTTGGTTGATGTGCGCTTCAGGAGATGTTCCCGGTGTTATACTCACACCAAGATCTTTTCCTTGAGCGAGGTTTGTAGTCTCTGGTCCCCCTAGACTGTCTGTGGTCTTCTTTGCCCTTCCCCACTCTTCATGACTTTGCACTTGGTGGGGTTGAAATCCAGGAGCCAGTTTCTGGATCAGGCCTGCATCCTGTCCAGATTCCTTTGTAGTTCTGCCTGGTCTTCATCCGACTGAATTCTTCCCATCAACTTCACATCATCTGCAAACAGGGACACTTCCGAGTCTATTCCTTCTGTCATGTCATTCACAAATACCAGAAACAGCACCGGTCCTAGGACTGGTCGTTGTGACACCCCGCTCGTTACCGGCGCCCACTCTGACACCTCGCCACGTACCGTGACTCGCTGTTGTCTTCCCCACAGGTATTCCTTGATCCATTGCAGTACCTTCCCTGTTATCCCTGCCTGGTCCTCCAGTTTTTGCACTAATCTCTTGTGTGGAACTGTGTCAAGCGCCTTCTTACAGTCCAAGAAAATGCAATCTACCCACCCCTCTCTCTCTTGTCTCACTGCCGTCACCCTGTCATAGAACTCCAGTAGGTTTGTGATGCAGAATTTCCCATCCCTGAAACCATGTTGGCTGTTGTTGATTATCTCATTCCTCTGTAGGTGCTCCACCACTCTACTCCTGACAATTTTGTCCATGACCTTGCATACTATACATGTCAGTGACACTGGTCTGAAGTTTAGTGCTTCAAGTCTGTCTCCTGTTTTAAAAATTGGGACTATATTTGCTGTCTTCCATGCCTCAGGCATCTCCCTGTTTCGATGATTGTTGTTAGGGGTACACATAGCGCCTCTGCTCCTCCTCTCAGGACCCATGGAGAGATGTTATCTGGCCCTGTCACCTTTGAGGTGTCTAGATCGCTTAACAGCCTCTTCATGTCTTCCTAGGTTGTATGTATTGTGTCCAACACTTGATGATGTACCCCACCTCTCTGCCTTTCTGGAGGCGCTACTGTCTCCTCTGTGAACACTTCTTTGAATCTCCTGCTGACCTCCTCACATACTTCACCATCGTTTTTTGTGACCTCCCCTCCTTCCTTCCTCAGCCTGATTACCTGGTCCTTGACTGTTGTATTCCTCCTGATGTGGCTGTACAACAATTCTGGGTCAGATTTGGCTTTCGCTGTTATGTCATTCTCATATTGCCTTTGGGCCTCCTGTCTTACCTGTGCATATTCATTTCTGGCTCTATGACTGGTCTCCTTGTTCTCCTTGGTCCTTTGCCTTCTATACTTCTTTCATTCCCTAGCACACTTGGTTTTGGCCTCCTTGCACCTTTGGGTGAACCACGGGCTCATCCTGGCTTTTTCATTATTCTTGTTACCCTTGGGTACAAACCTCTCCTCAGTTTCCTTGCATATTGTTATATATTCTATCATCTCATTAACTGGCTTCCCTGCCAGTTCTCTGACCCACTGAACCCCTTTGAGGAAGGTCTTCATGTTTGCATAGTCCCCTTTCTTGTAGTTTAGCTTCATTCTTCCAGCCATTCCTGCTTTCCCCTCCATTTGTAACTCTACTATGTATTCAAAGCTTAAAACTTCATGATCACTGGCCCCAAGGGGTCTTTCATATGTGATGTCCTCAATATCTGCACTACTCAAGGTGAATACTACGTCCATTCTCGCTGGTTCATCCTCTCCTCTCTCTCTGGTAGTGTCCCTTATATGTTGGTACATGAAGTTTTCCAGTACCACCACCATCATCTTAGCCCTCCACGTTTCTTGGCTTCCATGTGGATCCAAGTTCTCCCAATCGATTTCCTTGTGGTAGCTTTGCCCTGTTTGCATGTGCCCTCCTGGCCACTACAGCTAGCGTGTCAACCATCACTCTGTTACTCTCATCATACTCCTGCCTTGGCCTCCTGCTGTTCTGTGGTGGGTTATACATCACAGCAATTGCCACCTTGGGACCTCCAGACTGAAGCGGCCCGGTGGCCTGGTGGCTCAAGCTCCCGCTTCACACACTGAGGGACAGGGTTCGATTCCCGGCGGGTGGAAACATTTCGACACGTTTCCTTACACCTGTTGTCCTGTTCACCTAGCAGCAAATAGGTACCTGGGTGTTAGTCGACTGGTGTGGGTCGCATCCTGGGGGACAAGATTAAGGACCCCAACGGAAATAAGTTAGACAGTCCTCTATGACGCACTGACTTTCTTGGGTTATCCTGGGTGGCTAACCATCCGGGGTTAAAAATCCTAACGAAATCTTATCTTATGTAATCTCTTGCTTCCCCTCTGTCTCCTCTCTCCAGCTCATTAAAATCCCATTGGTCTTTGACCAGCCATGCCACTCCTCCACCCCCTTTCCTTCTGTCTTTCCTCAGGATCCGATATCTCATTGGAAAGATGGCATTTATTATCATCCCTGTGAGCTTGGTTTCTGTGAGAGCTATGATGTCTGGTGATGCCTCTTTGACTCTTTTGTGCCACTCCTCCCACTTATTTATTATTCCATAAGCATTGCTGTGTTTTGGGGGGTCTGTGAGGGTGGGGGACCTGGCAGTGTACTGCAGAATAGTACAGTATAGTGTGGGGTGGGGGCTGTGGGTGTGGATTGTGTTCTGTGTTGAGTTACCATGATTGGTTGTGGGGTCCTGGGGATGGTTCTGTGTGTGCTTGCTCTTGTTGCAGAGCTGGGTCTGGTGCCATGCTCCTTCTTTGAGTGGAGGTGACCAGACTTGGTGGGTCACTGGGCTAATCCGGGGGGAGACATGGATCTAGTCTGCATGGGTCAGTACGCCTGTTGCAGTGTTCCTTATTTCTTATATTCTTATGTTCTTATCCTCTGGTTGTCCTCTGCTGATTCTGTCCTTGTCTCTCCTCCTAGCTCCTTTCGTTTTTGTGTCCTCTCCCTCAGCTGCTGTCGTTCTTTTTTCGTTCTGTCCCAGTCTAGGAACACCCTCTTGTATGCTGCCGAATCCTTCAACTGTGGTTTCTCATGGAGGATCCTGTTCTGCATTGTTTCTGTCCTAAAAAATCAGCTTTATCAGTCGTTTTCTCCCCTTCAGGGGAGAAAACGACTGATCATCATGTCTTAAAATTTACAATCACAGACATTTCCTCTTCAACTATTTCTTTGATGATGTTCTCAGTCTTCTGTCTCTCTGCCTGACGTCTTTCAGTGTGTGTCCTTCCCTCACTCTCCTGCAGCCCATGAATGAACACTGCGTCTTCTCCTCCTCCCATTGCCTTTCCCTCTGAGTCTCTGGTTCCTGTCGGTACATGGCCATTTTCTCCATTATTCTTTCCTCTAGCTCCTGGTGGCATAGTCGTGTCTCTGCATATGACCTGTCCCCTGCCCCTGCCAGCTGTTCTCCCTCTTCATTCCTTGGCCCTGCTTGGTGGGGTGATAAGGCTGATAGGACCTTAGCATAATTTATATCTCCTTCCTTCCAGTTTGGACCCTTGTTCAGTAGGGGTGTACCAGCTTCAGCTGCTGTGCCTCCTCTGGTCAATAACCCTATAGCTAGCTTTAGCCTATTTACCTCGTATACTAGGACGTTTTTCCTGGTTTCTGCAGCTTCATCTTGGGAATCCCAATGCTTCTTCTCCTCCTCCAGCCTCTTTTCCAATTTCACAGAAAGCTCTGTCCCCATTCTTGCAGCAAGCTCTCCTAGTTTTCTTTCCCACTCTTGTTCCATCCTTTTGTATTGCTCTTCCATCCATCCCCCCTACCAGAGCCAGTCCCCTCTGACCCCTGGGATCTTCGAGTCCTCCTCTGAGTTACCATTTTGTGTGTGTGTGTGTGTGGGTGTTTGTACTCACCTGTACGTGGTTGCAGTGATTGATTCACGAGTCGTGGTCGTGGCTTTTCTCTAGTCGTCACTAGATCCACTCTCTCCTCGCTTCAAGAGCCTTATCATACCTCTTCTGACAACTCTAAGGCCGATAAAATACTTCCTAACATGTACCGGTTGTGTCCCCTTGTTGCTGTGTCCCATCTCTGAAACATTCTGGCCCTGTCCACCTTGTCAATTTCTCTCATTTATTTATATGTCATTATCATCTCCTCTCCTATCCCTCCTGTTCTCTAGTATCGTCAGGGTACACACCCTGTGGGTGTACCCTGACGACACACACACACGTGTGGGTGTGTGTGAATAGTAGCAGTACAAGACATTTGCATTAATCCATAACACATAATGGTAGGTTGTAACTCGTACTATGGCGTGCTGCTATGTTAATAAACACCTCAATATAGCATTATCATATTGTCAAGGATTCATTATTTACCTTGACTATAATTTGCAAAATTAATTATCTTGTTAAACAAGGATGAACAACACACCAAAAAGAAGAAGAATGAAATGAAGTATTTTTTATTGTTTTAGAAAAGAATGAATGATTCACGATTTCGTGAGCCATGATGGCGGCTTTGAGGGGACATGAGCTAGAGTTCGCTGGCGGGAGATTCATCTGTAAAATCTTACATTTGTGATCACAGTGGTGCCTATGCTGACCTTCCTATAATGTATAAGCTGGATAAATCTTATTGTAGCCAGCTGGGCCAGTGGCTTGCGCACTGGCCTGAACTTTTACAACTCTCTTGCCGTGAGTTCTAATCCCACCCGTACCATTGTTTATTTTGCTGGCGTTTGTTAACACAAGTTTCCGTTACTTCTGCAGAATTTAGAGGAAATAATGGATATTGCCTCTCACTGGTAGGTTGGTAGACAACGTCGACCCAGGATGTGAACTTGGAGTCTGTTATTTTACAATAAGGATTGTTCGTCTAACTTTTATGTCCCATGAACGCTTTTCCACCTTCTGTGTATCCTAACACTTCGTTCTGGTGTAATATTTCCTTTCTAATTACAGAGGTTAGTCTGAAACCAGGTAGCTAGGCCAATGATACCGGTAACAGTAACATATATACAATGATACCGGTAACAGTAACATATATACAATGATACCGGTAACAGTAACATATATACAATGATACCGGTAACAGTAACATATATACAATGATTCCGGTAACAGTAACATATATACAATGATACCGGTAACAGTAACATATATACAATGATACCGGTAACAGTAACATATATACAATGATACCGGTAACAGTAACATATATACAATGATACCGGTAACAGTAACATATATACAATGATACCGGTAACAGTAACATATATACAATGATACCGGTAACAGTAACATATATACAATGAAACCGGTAACAGTAACATATATACAAGATACATTCTATTCCGTTTTTGTTTCCTGACAACAGAAAAATGAGAAACATAATGATGATTTACTTCGTGTATAATAGTGATTCAAGGTTCATGTGAGCTACAAGTTGTTTCAGATTCATTTATTACACACTGTTATCACTTCTCTACACTGCTGATAAAAAGCAGCGCAGCCCCGTGGCCTGATTGCTGAAGCTTTCGCTTCACGCGGTGAGGGGCTGCGTTCGATTCCCAGCGAGGGTAGAAACACTGGGCGTGTTTCTTTACACCGGTTGTCTATGCTCACCCATCAGTAAAATGGGTACCTAGGAGTTAGTCGACTAGTGTGGGTCGCATCCTGGGACAAGGACCTAATTTGCTCGAAAAGTTCTGCATAACAAGGGACTTTCTATATAGTAGTATGTCACTGATGTCAGCTATGGTCTGTATACCTTGTACACGTACTGGGAGTAAATAAAGATATATTATTATTATATATAACAGACTGGCTGACAAAGACTGGGGTAGATTACATACTCAAGACAACTCATATACTAGTACACAGAAGAAGAATGATATCCTGTACTAATATCCAGAAGCATTTTGGAATCGTAATGATCCGTGAGGTATCGTGTATGCAAAACAATACAAAGAAATAAGATAATAAAAAATATTGTAGTCTACATTTGAGATAACTGACTGATGTTCTGGAAATTGTTTTATCAACGATGCCTCTGTATATTACTGCAACAATCATTATCAATATAACTGAACACAGTCAGTGATGTATGAGGCAGATCTTGAACATTACTGACCACAGTCAGTGATGTATGAGGCAGATCTTGAACATTACTGACCACAGTCAGTGGTGTATGAGGCAGATCTTGAACATTACTGACCACAGTCAGTGGTGTGTGAGGCAGATCTTGAACATTACTGACCACAGTCAGTGGTGTATGAGGCAGATCTTTCCACAATGACCACAGTCAGTGTGGTAAGATGCCTTAAAACTTAATTATATAATATGCATAGCATTATTTGTAGCCAGACCCTCAGCTGACATATTTGTTGAACAACAGATTAGGTGGATGTTGGCAACTAAAGAGTTGGCACACAAAATGGCTGGAGTTGAACAGAATGCCTGGCAAGCTATACGGGTCATAGTTCATAAGTTTCTGAGTGACAACAAGACTGAACACAACCAAGAGATGGTTGAAGATGTGATTGCAGAAGATATGGATGTTGGAAGTCCCTCAAACTACAAACTTTGCAGTTCAGCTCCATGGAGCTCAACTCTTCTCCAGGCTGAGGGACTCACCACCTCAAATACTTTTTCTCCCAAGGTTGACTGTGAGGGAAAAACTTATTAAATAAGAGTGGAAGACTGAATGACTGATGAAGTATGACTGGTAGTATACCTGTTCAGAAAGGGGTATGTGAGCAGTTACCGTACCCCCCTTCCTCACTCAACGGGTGAGAGGCAACAAGGGATCCTTGCGGACTGAATAGCCAATTGGCTTCCTGCTCTCATGTCTGTAGCTCCATTCTTGAATATTTAATGTTCAGTTTTTGCTTTTCATAATTTCATGGACAAGAGTTATATTCTTGCTAGTTCTTTTTACCTTTTGTCCAGACTTAGGTAAATTACGTTATAAGACAATATTTAGTCATTATTTTTTTTTAAAAGGCCTTCAGCCTATCATATGAATTACTCCTCATCCGGCTAGTAATTTCCTTTTTATGTTTTTTCTCAGCCTTGCCTGATGGTTAGGGTCACCCACCAGATGTAAGACGAGCAGCATTGATCTAATAATAGGTCAGAAACAGAAGAATCCGTAAACTTGAGAGCTCTGTTGTTCCTCCACGTCTGGTCTACCCGTCTACTACGGTATGAGAACACTTCTGTGAAGGTCTACGATCTTGTCAAAGGCCTCATCTGTTCCTCTGTCTTTCCTTCTTATACTCCTGCATCATCACGAGAAACTCTGTTGTTACATTACTTCTGAGCAGGTCATCAGTCTTACTTGAGAACTTTCTCTATACCACAAGGACAGAGCCCCTATCTCAGCAACACAGAGGAACTGGCCGTATCCTTTATACTCTGTTGCCGATTTCCAGTTGCCTACTACGGCCGGGAACTGTTACCTACGCTGCTAGCTATGTACCTTCATAAGCATTGTAACAGTCACGACAACCTGTAACCTCTTACTCTATCTCCAGCGTCCCATTACACTCTAGTTATTCCTGTGCACCATAACATCAGCGGACTCGAAAGATCTTTCTGTACATATTAAGCTCGTTCATTTGATTTATTTATTTAATCTTACATCATTTGATTCAGTTAGGACACTTTTCTGTTTAATTGTTTTATATTTAAAAATATATGTTTATATTCAGTATACAGTTATATCTTATTTTGTTATAATTTATTTTTCTGTTTTCTCTTCATAAGGAGGAAGGGGGGGGGGAGCTCGAAAGTTCTCTGAGGGTTTGAAGGGCCCTTGAACCTTCACACTGCTGGACTGATTGCATCACCTTTATTTCATATCTACTGCTCCCTTTGTATTTGACTGAAGAAGCCTACGGTGTGGGCGAAACGTTTCGAAAAGATACATAACTGTTGAACAAGTTTCAGTCTTCAAAGTGTCGTATTTTATACAGTTTTCAACAGATATTCCATGTACTTAGCGTAGTCCAGTCCTGGACGAAACATCACACATAAGAGTCTCTCTGCAAATATAGTATCTTTTTTATTGCCTATTTTCCTCTTTATCTGGCTTATTCCTTTCTTTCTCTCGCCGTCTTTTCACTCTTTCCTCTCACTACCTGTTACTCCATATCCTGGGCCCCCCAACTGTACAGCATTTCTTCCCAAATAAAGCACACGATCTTATGAGACATTAGACGATTTTTTTCCAATCATTGTAACTTTAGAAAACAATCTATACAACCCAAAGACACCCTAGAGCAATAAGGCGCAGGCGATTTTAGCCCTTTTTGTGAGAGAAAAGACGCGCCTTAACCCAAAAAATTTTGGTTGAAAACTTTCTTAAATTTTTATCCCTATTAACATGACTCTATGACATATTACAATTTTAGTTTTATTCAATAATGTTTACATTTTATGATTTACAGTAAAAAATACACATATGTGAAGGGTTTTAAAAATTATTAAAAAAAATTTTTTTCTGTAAAATTAAGCAGTTAACTTCCACACGAGATCTACTTTCTTACCGTAGTCCCCGAATATTTGAAAAAAAATTTTTTATATTATATATATATATAAATAAATAGGCATTTTTCTACGGACTAGGATAAAAAAAAAAAAGGGTCAGTCTTACGGAGACATGAGCCTTCGAATAGCACTGATGATCACCCGATGGCAACATGGAGCCTGGGCGGAAAGTTAGCACTTTAGATCACCTGAGGGAACATGGAGCACTGGGGGCGGGGAAGTTTTAACTGGTGATCACCTATGGCAAAAATGGACACTGAGGCGGAGAAGTTTGCCTTGATGATCCCGTGGCAACATGGAGCACTGAGGCGGAGAAGTTGGAACTTGGTGACACTGATGGGAACATGGAGCACTAGGCGGAGAAAAATTGCATTGTGACACCTGATGGCAAAATGGACCTGAGGCGGAGAAGTTGGAACTTGGTGATCACCTGAGGAACGGGGCGCTGAGGCGGAGAAGTTGGAATTGGTGAAACACCTGATGGCAAAATGGAGCCCCTGAGGCGGGGAATTGGAACTTGGGGATCACCCCATGGCAACATGGGGCACTGAGGCGGAGAATTTTTTATTGAGATCACCTGATGGCAACATGGGCACTGAGGCGAGAAGTTAGCACTTGAGATCACCTGATGGCAACATGGAGACTGAGGCGGAAAAGTTGAACTTGGGACACCTGAGGGCAACATGGAGGACTGGGGCAGAGAATTTTAGCACTTGATGACACCTGATGGCAACAGGAGCACTGGGGGGGAGAAGTTAGACTTGAGATCACCTGATAAACATGGAGCACTGAGGCGGAAAGTTGGAATTGGGTGATCATGAGGGCAACATGGACACTGAGGCGGAGAAGTTAGCACTTGATGAACCTGATGGCAACAGGGAGCACTGAGGGGGGAGAATTTACCCCTTTATGACACCGATGGCAACATGGGCACTGGGGGCGGAGAATTTAGCACTTGATGACCCCTAGGCAACAGGGGCACGGGAGGGGAAAAATTTGGAACTTGGTATCATTGATGGAAACAGGGAGCACGAGGGGAAAGTTAGCACTTGATGACCCCTGATGGAAACATGGAGCACTGAGGGGGAGAAGTTGGAACTTGGATCCCCTGTTGGCAACATGGAGCAGGGGCGGAGAATTAGCACTTGATGATCACCTGATGCAAAGGACATGAGGCAGAGAAGTTGGAACTTGTGATCCTATGGAAAAGGGAGCACTGAGGCAGAAAATTTACACTTAAATGATCACCTGATAACATGGAGACTGGGGCGGAGAATTTGGGAATTGGGTGATCCCCTGAGGGCAACTGGAGCGCTGAGGGGGAGAAGTGGAATTTGGTGATCCCTGGGCAACATGGAGCACTGGGTGGAGAAGTTTAGCACTGTGCCCTGATGGAACATGGAGCACTGAGGCGGAGAAGTTGGAACTTGGTGATCCCCATGGCAACAGGACGCTGAGGTGGAGAAGTTGGAACGGGTGATCCCCTAGGGAAAACAGGAGCACTGAGGCAGAGAAGTTGGAATTTGGGTGACCCTGAGGAAAAGGACCTGAGGGGAAAAGTTAGCACTTGATGATCCCCTGATGGCAACTGGAGCACTAGGCGGAGAATTTGGAACTTGGGATCACCTTTGGCAACATGGAGCCTGAGGCGGAAAGTTGGAACGGGTGATCCCCGAGGGAACATGGAGCATGAGGTGGAGAAGTTTGGAATTTGGGTGATCACCGATGAAACATGAGCAACGGGGCGGAAAAAAGTTAGCACTTGATCACCTGAGGGCAACATGGAGCACTGAGGCGGAGAAGTTAACACTGAGATCACCTGTGGCAACATGGAGCCGAGCGGAGAGTTGGAATTGTGATCCCTATGGCAACAGGACACTGAGGCGGAGAATTTTAGCACTTGATGATCACCGATGGAACAGGGAGGCTGAGGCGGAGAATTTAGCACTTGTGATCACCTATGGGCAACATGGAGCGCTCCCATTGAGAAATTCTACATATTTACTTTTTTTTTTTATCCTTTTTTTTAATTTTCTAGGTTTTTATGAATGAAAAATTTATTTTTTAGTAAATCTTGTTTTCCCAATGCAATTGTTGATTATACCCCAATATTATATGGAAAATTATTATCATATTGTCACAAACACTCAAGTACACACTGAAGCTGACAGGGGGTTTTGCACACCCGGCTGAAAACACATTCTATTTTACAAAATATAACAAATATTTTCATGTCCCATGATTGTTAAACTCCACCATTTTTTGATACCTAAAAGATGGATTTCATACAGATTGCCACCCCCCACTGGTGCCCCCCCGCCTGGGGCACCCCACAATGGTGCCACCCCCCACTGGTGCACATGAATCGTGTGTCCTTCCGCTTTTGGGGTCGTTTTGTGGTGGTAGCACACACAAAACACTTTTTCTGCGAATACTTCTTCTTTGGGGTAGGTGGTACTGGTACCAGGTAGTGACATTTAGGGATGATTCGGTCTGGTACTTCCCCAACTGGCTGTAGATGTGGTTGTGGTCGGGGGACATGTCGCTGTTGATGGGCAGGAACAGGTGTGGTACCATACATTTTTGCTATATGCTTTATGACATTCAGGGAGAATTCTGTGAAACGTTGTCGTTTTCCAGTCTTTATTTCGTACATATTGAATGCATTGAGCACTGCAATGTCTACAAGGTGGAAAAAAAGTTTTATATACCACTTGCGACTCCTACGCACACAGTCAACAAACCCCATCATCATACCACAGTTGTCGACTAGTCGCATAATGTTCGTGTAGTCGACCATAACAGCTGGCTTGACAATACGTTCATTGGTGTCCCAGTTCACATTGTTTGTACCATCTCGTTTCATGCCACGTCAGTGCCATGATGTCATTAACATGAAACACTTGTACTGCATCTTCAACATTTCCTCCACTGAACCTTGGCATATGCTTTCTATTCCTTCTCACTGTTCCACATATATCAGTATTGTTCACACGTAGGAAATCAGCGAGCATAGGGCTTGTATACCAGTTGTCTGTATACAGTGTATGACCCTTGCCCAGGTATGGTTCCATCATCTTGCGAACATCACCAGAAATGCCTAACATCCGTCTGTCATCATCAAGTGTGTTTCTCCCGGTGTATACAATAACATCCAACACAAGACCACTCTCACAGTCACACATAACAGAAAGTTTTATACCAAAGCGATTACGTTTGCTCGGTATATATTGCTTAAATAACAAGCGTCCCTTGAACAGAATCAATGACTAGTCGACAACAATGTTCTTGAAGGGATAAAAATATGCACTGAATTTCTGCTTCATATACATAAACACTTCCCGGATTTTGTATAGAAGGTCATTACTGTTGGGCCTATTCCTTTCTGAGAAGTGCAATATTCGTAGCAACAGAGTGAATCTGTTGCAGGGAAGGAGGTCACAGAATACAGGAGTACTGATGAAGCAGTCTGTGGACCAGTACTGCGCTATATTTTATTTATATGTATGTGGCATAAGCATGACAGTTGCGAGGAATAAATACATTTCAGCTACAGTTGTATCTTTCCACCTACGCAGCCGTGACGATTCTGCAACCACTGTGTTGTCCATGATATAGCGGTAATAATTGTTCGTCTGGGTCACTATAAAGTTCATTAGAGGCTCGTCAAAGTATAATTTGCAAAAGTCTAACTCTGTAGACTCATTCGTTGTGCAACATTCTGGAAGGATACCACTGCTACTCGCATCAAAATCAAAAGGTTGTGGCACTCACGATCACATAATGCAGGGTGGACCTGTGGCATGGAGTGAGGGGGAGCAGGAGGAGGGACAGGAGTGGAGGCAGCACATGGCTGAGGGGGTGCCAGGCTGTCCTTTGTCTGTCCACCCACTGCGCCATGTGCTCCAGGCACCGTGCCCACCACCACCTCCTCTTCCTCCATCCCTGCATATTCTCCATCATTATCACTATCAGTCTATCACTATCAGTGGCCGGGGTTTTGGATCGTGACCTGCCATGACCCTTGGGGATTGCATATGGCACACTCCCTGAACGTTAGTTAGTTTAATATGTTTATTATGCACCCCATACCCATCCTGTGGGCGGTAGTCAAAAGATTACAGAGGTACATAATTGGTCCAGGGACTGGACTCCAAAGTTTTGATAGCTGAGCAAGTTACAGAGGCAATGAACTCACAATTTACAAAGGTAATGAACTCACAATTTACAAAGGTAATGAACTCACAATTTACAAAGGTAATGAACTCACAATTTACAAAGGTAATGAACTCACAATTTACAAAGGTAATGAACTCCAGGTAAGTCTGGTCACAATCATGACAAGTTACAAAGGTATTTACAGATTACAGAGGTACGTAATGGGTCCAGGGACTGGGCCCCCAAAGTTTTGATAGCTGAACTAGGTACAAAGGTAATGAGCTCACAAGTTACAAAGGTAATGAATTCTGTAGAATGGTTACTTACGTTTATACTTTGGCTACAATCATGAACAAATTATAGAGTAATGAGCAATTCACACTTCCACACCCGGTCACAACTGTAATGAGTTATTGGTGCAAATATTGATTGTTGAGTCACACACACCACACACACACACACACACACACACACACACACACACACACACACACACACACACACACACACACACACACACATGAACGACATGACGGAAGGAATAGACTCTGAGGTGTCCCTGTTTGCAGATGACGTGAAGTTGATGAGAAGAATACACTCGATCGAAGACCAGGCAGAACTACAAAGGGATCTGGACAGGCTGCAGAACTGGTCCAGCAATTGGCTCCTGGAGTTCAATCCCACCAAGTGCAAAGTCATGAAGATTGGGGAAGGGCAAAGAAGGCCGCAAACGAGTACAGTCTAGGGGGTCAGAGACTACAAACCTCACTCAAGGAAAAAGATCTTGGGTGAGTATAACACCAGGCACATCTCCTGAAGCGCACATCAACCAAATAACTGCTGCAGCATATGGGCGCCTAGCAAACCTCAGAACAGCATTCCGACATCTTAATAAGGAATCGTTCAGGACCCTGTACACCGTATACGTTAGGCCCATATTGGAGTATGCGGCACCAGTTTGGAACCCACACCTAGCCAAGCACGTAAAGAAACTAGAGAAAGTGCAAAGGTTTGCAACAAGACTAGTCCCAGAGCTAAGAGGTATGTCCTACGAGGAGAGGTTAAGGGAAATCAACCTGACGACACTGGAGGACAGGAGAGATAGGGGGGACATGATAACGACATACAAAATACTGAGAGGAATTGACAAGGTGGACAAAAACAGGATGTTCCAGAGATTGGACACAGTAACAAGGGGACACAGTTGGAAGCTAAAGACACAGATGAATCACAGGGATGTTAGGAAGTATTTCTTCAGCCACAGAGTAGTCAGTAAGTGGAATAGTTGGGGAAGCGATGTAGTGGAGGCAGGATCCATACATAGCTTTAAGCAGAGGTACGATAAAGCTCACGGCTCAGGGAGAGTGACCTAGTAGCGATCAGTGAAGAGGCGGGGCCAGGAGCTCGGACTCGACCCCCGCAACCTCAACTAGGTGAGTACAACTAGGTGAGTACACACACACACACACACACACACTTTAGTTTAATATCTTTATGCACCCCATACCCATCCTGTGGGCGGTAGTCAAAAGATTACAAAGGTACATAATGGGTCCAGTGACTGGACCCCAAAGTTATGATAGCTGAACTAGTTACAAAGGTAATGAACTCCAGGTAGATCTGGTCACTAATCATGGCAAGTTACAGAGGTAATGAATCAGCTTCACTCCTATACATGGTTACAGTCATGAACAAATTACAAAGTAATGAACCACTGATACGTCCACACCTGGTCACAATTGTAATGATTATAAATACAAATATTAAGTGGATCATACACCCACACTAGCGCGCGCGCGCACATACACACACGAGGGCGCACGCACGGACATGTGCACACGAGCGTACAAATATATGCATACACACAAGGACGCACACCCACACACACACACCCACACACACACACCAACACCCACACACACACCCCCTCACACACACACCCACACACACACCCTCACACACACCCTCACACACACCCACACACACATACACACACACACACACACCACACACCCACACACGCACACACACACCCACACACGCACACACACACACACACACACACACACACCACACACACACACACACACCCCTCACACACACCCGCACACACACCCTCACACACACCCACACACACACACGCACGCACACACACACACACACACACACACACACACACACACACACACACACACCCTCACACACACCCACACACACACACACACACACACACACACACACACACACACACACACACACACACACACATGCACACATGTGGTAATGCTTTATTTACAGCTAGCAAAGTCAGGGTATTTCTCCAGAATGGTCTGCAATATACCACTGTGGATAAAATACTTAGCCATTTCTTGAACACTTCTGAGTGAGTTGTTTCTAAATTCATTAATTTGATCACGCTCCAGTACATAATGACGCAATGTGTGACAATAGTCCATCTGGCAAAGTTTACATTTCGTTTGGTCTACATCTGGTGGTGGTGATTTAACCTGTCAAAGATACTTGTAACCCAGCCGGAGCCGGGCAGTAGTGACATCCAAGAGTCTGCTTATCTTGTTGGATGCACCATAGACATGTGGCTCCTCCTGCATGATGGAATGATGATAGATGGACTGACTTGTCAATCTCCCTAAGTCTTAAGTCAATAAAGTTCATTTGAAGTTCTTTCGTATTATTGTTCTCAAACTGCTAACTGACAACCCAAGATTGTAATCTACTCCTCTTTGAAAGCATACAGCTTAGCCAATTTATCAGTTCTATCATGCTCTGAAGACCAATGTGAGATGGAATCCACAGCATGTCACTCTGACTCCACTGTCCACAATCTTACCATATCTATGTCTGGCTTCTGACAAAAGCATGCCACAATTTATACTTAATGAGTTGAGAGCATTTATGGATGACAGAGAATCAGTTACAATTAAACTGTCAACCTTAGATACATGGACACATTTGAGTGCAAGGAGTATGGCAAACAGTTCTGTTTGAAGGGTAGAGGCCCAGTTATTGATGCGTGCTCCAATTTCTTTATGAGAGCCATCACTCTGTGTGACAACAGCAGCACTACCAGCTGCACCAGTGGACTGGTGAACAGAACCATCGACGTAAATAATTTGTGAAAGATTGTTCTGTGTGACTAAGTTATCAATACAGCTTAAGGCATCATGTTTGGCTTCAAGACGAAGCTTTGGTTGTGATTTAAGAAGAGTTTTGGGGGAAATGGAGGAATGGTAGTTTGGAATGGGGTAATATCCCATGGAGCAGGGAAATGTCTCTGTTGTCCAACTTGATATAGATCATGTAGCTGGTTCATGCGGAGGTCGGTTCCAGTTTTTTCGATCCATCTGGAAGGATGTTCACCAGTGCTGAGGAAAGTTTGGAGGGCTTCTGTGCAGGGGTTTGAATGGGCTAGCCTAAGCATATTGACCCCAATAAGGATATTTCTTTCAGTAAAACGATCTCTAATGCTTGGAATATTAAGTTCTTTCCGCATATTTAAAATTTTGGCAGTACGAGGGCATCCTAGGATGATCCTCATTGCTTCGTTTTGCAGTTTTTCCAGCCCTCCAAGCTTCCAGTCAGACACGAGTGCAAGTAGTGGCGCTGCATAATCAACCAAATGATCCCTGAACGCAGGCTAAGATGCCTAAAAGTACGCTTCACTGGTGAATAATGAATATCACTATCACTAGACAAATCTTCTATTGGCATAAAATCAATCTCATCGTCACTTTCACTATCACTGAAACCACGAGGAAATGATAGTTTTCTCTTGCGTAGTTGCTTATGGGTAGTAATAGTGGCCACTCCAGAGGTGCTTGGCCCAGAGTCTTATGTGGCCACACTGCCCATCCCAGAAGTGCTTGGCCCAGGATCTGGTGTGGCCACACTGGTCACCCCAGAAGTGCTTGGCCCAGGATCTGGTGTGGCCACACTGGTCACCCCAGAAGTGCTTGGCCCAGGATCTGGTGTGGCCACACTGGTCACCCCAGAAGTGCTTGGCCCAGGATCTAGTGTGGCCACACTGGTCACCCCAGAAGTGCTTGGCTGGGGGTCTGGCATGGCCACACTGGCCACCCCAGAGATGATGGGCTGAGGGTCCTCTGGGTTATCGTCGATATTTTCACTAATTCCTTGATCATTAGTGGCCACATCGGTGTCAGATCCACTAAACTCACGTTCTGCACCACTTTCCTGGAATAAGAGTGTTAATACCACAAGACGTGAGTGAATCACTAGAACGTGTCATGATGTTGACCCAAGATGGAGCTGAATGTAACTGGTGCTACCATGTGGTACCCAGGCATCACCGATTTTTTCACATGGTGCGCAGACCCATTCTCTTGTGTCTAGGCCGCTCAGGCCTATCGCGGCAAATTTAAAGCCAGAAAAAATAAAACGTAGAGCTACGTTCAGAGTGCTAGTGGTAAGAACATAGATCTATATTTGGACAGTTAATGGGTTAATGTGCAACTCACCCACAGGACTCCAGCAAACAGACAGTAGACAGAGGAGGGACAGGGATGCATGTCTCCAGGTTACATCATTCAGATGATCCTGTACGTCCCTCATCATCCTTGCACACCTGTCCAAAATAGGTGAAAAAACATTATTTAGAATTAGTTATTAATTAGAAATTCCAGAAGTGCTACTTTTAAAAGGCTGCTTAATTTTTTTCTAGTTTTCCTCCCTATAACTTATAGATTTTTATTTTGTTTGACTTGGGAATGCCACATTCAATTGGTTTCAAATTTTTAACACATGTGTTCAGTAACAAGGACTAAATTCTTTTAACAACTGGCATGTTTACCTGCTCTATAACCTGTGGAAAATTTTTAATTTTCCACAACCATAGTGCATTTTAGCATGTAATTCAATGAAATGCATTATTGTTGGTTAAAATTAATTTGAGAATTAAAAAGGGAACCAGCAAACAAGTAGTGTCCTGTGGAGAGAGGACGCCATATTGGAACTGGAGGACCAAGACGACACTGAAAGTTGAGGGACTTCTTCAGAGGCTCTGGAGGCTATGTGGGGTTTAAGTCTCTCAAACAGGAGCAAGCAGAACCGAAGTTACAGTTCTACAGAATGTGCGAAACCAACGATTTGGCAGGACTTAGAAATTAGATGTTGAAAGGGAGCCATCAACACCCACAGCTCAGTACACTGCACTTTATATGTTGAACTTCTGGCTAGTTAGGTTCCTCATATCTAGGCAGGGGTTGTGGGTGATCTAGCTGCGCCAGGCGACCTCCAGACAAATTTGGCCAGTGGTGGCAACATATAAATATTTTCTCATATGATGTATAAATACATGCATTTCCCTCCTTCCATCAGTCTACCAAATTATACAGTCCACATAATTTTAATGTAAATATTATTACTAGAATTACTGATTGTGCATATTAAATTTGATGTTAATATTTATAGATCCAGAGTAGATATGGGAATGTATGAGGGTAGTGGGTGTCAAAGGGAGACATTATCTTTGTGACCGAGGGTGTCTCAATATGTTCCTACATGCCTCAGAATTATAACAATTGGTAAGAAATAGTTGTCTTTGTTGCCTTCATTAAATTACTGGTATGAATATAATGAGGTTCATGCAGGTAATTTAATCCTTCGAACTGGATGTAATTAGTGAATTAATTACTAATAATTATAAGTGACATGACTGAAGGAAGCGAATGTTGGGTCCACAAATTTACTTAATTGTGTAGTGGATTATAATTACCACAATATTAATTTTGCTAAGCCAAATGTTACTAGGATTTCTATTAATGTGTGTTTGTACAATATTAATTTGCTAAGTGTGGCTAGGATTTGTATTGATGTGTATTTGTGCAATATTAATTTGCTAAGTTAATTGTGGCTAGGATTTGTATTGATGTGTATTTGTACAATATTAATTTGCTAAGTTAAGTGTGGTTAGGATTTCTATTGATGTGTATTTGTACAATATTAAATTGCTAAGTTAAGCGTGGCTAGGATTTATTCAAGGGTAAGTTGTAATATTTACCTTAAAGTGAATAATTAAGTGTATAATCAGTGTTTATTAATTAAGCTGAATTTAATATACTGAACCATGGATGAAACTAATGAAGTTAATGTAGCTGGCAAGCCCATGGATTTTATAACAAAGAAAGGATCATTACAGACTAGGAAAGATCATGTAACCAAGGCATACAATAAATGCTTGGATTCAATGAATCAGGAAACTGTGAATACTGACGATTAAAAATTGTATTTAGATGCTTTAAGAAATAGATATAAGTCATACTAATTATTTTACAAAAAATGTGAAGGAGATCTACTGGTAAATTGTGCAGATGAAAAAGAAATGGATATTTTAATTAATATCATGAATTAGAAGAAAAAATTTGGCCCTGTAAAGGTAAGTCTCTGAATAAATTAAAAGGTAAACCAGGCAGTTAGTCAGCCTATTAATGTAAATAAGATGTCTTTGCCAAAACTCTCAGAATTATGTTTACCTGTATTTAATCCTGGAGAAAACTAAAAAGAGTTTTGGTCGATTTTTAAAGCAGCTGTGCATAATAGGAATGACCTGCTGTGTGTTACTAAATGATTTTACCTCAAAGGACAGATAAGAGGAGATGCCCTCATGCTCATACAAGCTTTTTCCAATGTAGATGACTCTTACAAAGAAGCAGTTGACTTGTTGGCAATCTAGAACAAAGTAAGCTGGATATAGTAACTATTATTATATTTTAAAAACTCCAGATCACAAAAATTTACAGCAGATTAGAGTTAAACTAGAGAGCACTCTTAAAGCTTTAAGTAATAAATATGATCTGGATGGATCAGACTAGGTGTTGAGTGCCATTGAACAGAATAAATTAAGCTGTAAAACGGTGGAGTGCCTATCTAATAAACACCACAAAGGTTATTTTGGTCTGAAGGAAATAAGACTAGGTCTGCAAGAATTGTTCAATTGCAGACCAGCCATCCAAATAATTTTAAAGATACAACACAGTACGCTGAGGTTAGTGGTCACATGTGGTCATACCTGTCCTAAGCACTCTTGGAGTTAGTGTGGGCTGTTACCAAGCACCATGGCTTGTTGTAGTGTTTTAGAATCTCAGCTTCAGGTATTGAAGAAGGAGGTTCTCGTCTTCAGAAGAAATTAGGAGGGCTGAAGCTCACCTAGATAGAGGTTTGGGAGTGAGTGTGAGAAGGATTTAGGCTGGTAAGAGAATTGGACCACATGCAGTGGAGAGTGCAAGCCTACTTTAGTGCAAGTGGTTCACAGTTCAAAAAGAAAGAAGATAGGAGGGTTTAACAGAGGAAGATGTCAAGGTACGAAATCGATTCTCTTTCTCCAGGATGAGTGCACTTCAGTGGTTTAGTGAGGTTGAAGGTACCACTGATTTCCCTGCTAATCAGGTAAGAATATTTTATTTTTAGAGATTTCCCTCAGGAAGATATATGGACTGTGCTTTCGTAACGGAGATAGAAAAGTCACAGGGTGTGCTTCCAGGAGCTTGGTGTTGGTGACATAGTCATCAGGTTGGATAATATTATGTCAGGTAATGGAACAAGCCCATTATGTCTTGGTACTGGGGTAATGACATTTGTGGAGAAGGGGCAGGAGACAGAGTTTGCTGGAATAAGTACAGTCAGCCATAGAAGTAGTCAGGGCTAAGGGAGGAATCCCAGTCTATGTATGCATCTTGCCTGGAAAGGGAGTGGGCAATGAATGGATGTCTATGGGCAATTGGTATAAATTGCTGGCTAGACAGGTACTGCAAGGAACTTGCAATCCCATTCATTGATAACTGGGACATAATCTATGGTAAACGTGATATATATGCAAAGGATGGGGTTCATCTCTCTGGTGCTGGAGTTGTTACATTAGCCTATTCGATTGAGAGGGTAACTGATGACTTGTCTAGGAATTTAAGCTGATAGATTATAGAAGTATGGGTGTTTGTGGGAAACAATCAGGCTGCAGCATTAGGGTTAAAACAGCAGATATTACCGGGAAACCTCAGTGATATGTTTAAAAGACAATATTCAAAATAAAGTTGCTAGTAAAGCCAAATCAATTGATCAACAAACAAAGAAAGATAGTAGAGGGCAACGAGTAACTAGCTCCCTTAAGGTTTACTATACAAATAGTAGGAGTCTAAGAAATAAGATAGATGAGCTAAGATTACTTGCAGGTGCAGGTAATATAGATGTTATGGGTATAACAGAGACCTGGTTCAACCTGAAAGATAGAGAAATGCCTTCTGAATGCAATAGGGTTATAAACTATTCCACACTGATAGGATCAACAGGAAGGGTGGTGAGTGGCGATGTTTGTCAGAGATAATTTAAATTGTTGTCTTAGACATAATATAAGATTAGAAACATCGAACACAGAATCTATTTGGCTACAGTTTCTCGAGAGTCGTGACAAATTAATTTTGGGTGTGATTCATAGGCCCCCAAACCTTGATAGGGAGCGCAGTAAGCTGTTATGGGACGAAATTCATAAGACATCTAGATATGAAAATGTTGTGTTAACGGGAGATTTTAACTTTAGACAAATTGATTGGAACAATATGACAGGAAATCTTGAGTCTAGTGACTTTCTTGGTGCAGTTCAGGATTGCTTTTTAGAGCAGTTTGTGACAGAACCAACTAGAGGAAACAATCTGCTTGACATGGTTCTTGCCAACAAAGAATCACTAATTAATAATCTTGAGGTTAATGATTGAGCTTGAGCAAAGTGATCACAAATCACTTAGATTTCAATATATCATGGAATTACCCAGATAATTGTAATCAAATCTCTGTCCCAGATTTTTGCTTGGCCGATTTCAAGGGACTGAAAAATTATCTGGGTGGGCTAAAGTGGGATGACCTGACTGTGGGTCAGGTAGGTGATCTTGGTTGCCATTATGACGCTTTTCAGAGCATAGTTCTAGCTGCCCAGACAACTTTTGTCTGAGTAGGGAAATTAGATCTCAAGAAAATGATCCCAAATGGATGAACAATAGATTAAAATATCTCATTGGTCAAAAGAGAGGCATATATAGGCGTATCAGAAGAGGGGAAAAGGGCAGTTAAGAAATAAATGTATTCAATTAAAGAGAGAAATAAAAAAAAAGGAATAAGAAAAGCAAAAAGGGATTATGAAGCTAAGGTCGCAAGGGATTTGAGACTAACCCAGAAGGGTTCTTTCAGGTATAAAGAAGTAAGCTTAGGGACAAAATAGGTCCACTTAAGAGTAACTCTGGTCAGATCACTGACAGTGATAAGGATATGTGTGAAATTTTCAATTACCTACTTCCTCTTAGTTTTTACCTAGGAAAATACTAGCGAAATTTCTGAAATAACAGATTATGTAGAACAGGAGATAATAAACTATGCACGATTGCAGTAACTAGTGACATGGTCCTAGACAATAGAGAAAAA
>NC_069431.1:28778617-28791117 GCF_026875155.1 Cherax quadricarinatus
AAGTTGTCACCCGCTACAACAAATTCCTACCGTCGTTCTCCAGTTGCCATTTGTGCTGCTGCATACCATCCTACAGTTGCTCTCGCCAGTTTGTCTTCCCCGGCAGCTACATACATTCCTACAGTTGTTCTCCAGTTGTCCACCTGCTGCTACATACCATCCCTACTGCCGTTTTCCCAGTTTGTCCAAACCCCCGGGCTGCTACATACCATCCTACAGTCGTTCTACAGTTGTCACCCCGGCTGCTACAAATGCATCCTACAGTCTTCCTCCATTGTCATCCGGCTGCTACATACCATCGTAACCGTCATTCTCCATTGTCTCCTCCCGGCTGTCACATGACCATCCTTCGTCGTTCACCAGTTTGTCCACCCTGCTGCTACATAACCATCCAGCAGTTTTCTCCAGTTTTGTCATCCGCTGCAACATACCATCGTACCGTCAATCTCCAGCTGTCACCCGGGCTGCTACATACTATCCTTCAGTCGTGTCCAGTTGTCACCCTGCTGCACATAACATCATGCAGTTGTTCTCCAGTTGACATCCGGCAGCTACATTCCACCTACCGTCCGTTCTCTCCCAGTTGTCACCCATAATCCGCCTGCTACATACCATCCTAACCATCGTTCTCCAGTGTCATCCGGCTGCAACATACCATCCTCAGTTGTCTCCATGTTGTCATCCCGCTGCTACATACACCGACAGACGTTTCTCCAGTTGTCACCCCACCCGGCTGCTACATACCATCCTACAGTCGTTCTCCAGTTGTCATCCGGCTGCTACATACCATCCTTGCAGTTGTTCTCTCAGTTGTCACTCCCGGCTCTACATACCATCCTACAATCGTTCTCAGTGTCACCCCCTACGGCAGCTACATACCATCCTACAGTCGTTCTCCATTGTCATCCGTCTGCTACATACCATCCAACAGTCGTTCTCCAGTTGTCATCCGCTGCTAACAAACATCCTACAGTTTTTTCACCAGTTTGTCATCTCGGCTGCTACATACCATCCTAAAGCGATCTCCAGTTGTCACCCCGCTGCTACATACCATCCTACAGCTGATCTCCAGTTGTCCACCCGTGTTTCTACATACCATCCTACAGCCGTTCTTCCAGTTGTCACCCACCACCGCTGCTACATACCAGCCTCCAGCCGTTCTCCTGTTGTCACCCGGCTTCTTCAACATACATCCTACCGCGTATCTCCAGTTGCAACACCACCCGCTGCTACTTCCATCCAACAGCCGTTCTCCCGTGTCACCTGTCTGCTACATACTATCCAACAGTCGTTCTCCAGTTGTCACCCGGTTGCTACATACCATACTACAGCTGTTCTCACAGTTGTCACCCTGGCTTGCTACAAACCATCCTACAGCCGTTCTCCAGTTGTCACCTGGCTTGCTACATACTATTCCTACATCGTTCTCCAGGTGTCACCCGTCTGCTACATACCTACCTACAGCTGTTCTGCAGATGTCACCCTTCCCGCTTGCAACATACCTACTAACACAGCTGTTCTGCAGTTGTCCCCGGCAGCTACATACCATCCGTACCGTCCGTTTTCTCCATTGTCATCCCCGGCTGCTACATACATCCTGCAGTTGTTCTCCAGTAGTCACTTCGTCTGCTACATACCAACCTACAATCGTTCTGCATTTGTCACCCGGCTGCTACCAAACCCATTCCTACAGTCGTTCTCCAGCTGTCATCTCGGCTGCTACATTACCATCCTACAGTCTTCTCCAGTTGTCATCCTCTGCTACATACCATCCTACAGTTGTTCCTCCAGATTTCATCCGCTGCTACATACCATCCTACAGCCGAATCTCCAGTTGTCACCCCCCGCGCTACATACCATCCTACAGCCGTTCTCCAGTTGTCACCCTGCCTTCTAACATACCATTCCTACAGCCGTTCTCATCTCCAGTCTGTCACCCGCTTCTACATACCATCCTACAGCCGTTCTCCTGTTGTCCCTACCCGGCTTCTACATTAACCATCCTACAGCCGTTCACCGACAGTTGTCACCCTCCGCTGCTTACATACCATCCTACAGGCCGTTCTCCATTGTCACCTGGCTGGCAACAACAATCACCCATACATCCGTTCTCCAGTTGTCACCCCGTTGCTACATACCAACTACAGCCTTTTCTCCCATTGTCACCGGCTGCTCTACCAACCTACAGCCGTTCTCCATATGTCACCTGGGCTGCTACATACTATCCACAGTCGTTCTGACCATTGTCACCCCCACCCGGCTGCTACATACCTAAACAGCTGTTCTGCAATTGTCACCCGGCTGCTACATACCATCCTACAGTCGTTCGCAGTTGTCACCCGCTGCTACATACCATCCTACAGTCGTTTATCCAGTTTGTCACCCTTCTGCTTACATACCATCCTACAGTCGTTATCCATTGTCACGTCACGGCCGCCCCA
Organism: Cherax quadricarinatus; assembly: GCF_026875155.1. Lineage (NCBI taxonomy): Eukaryota > Metazoa > Arthropoda > Malacostraca > Decapoda > Parastacidae > Cherax > Cherax quadricarinatus. Next base: position 28,781,059 of record NC_069431.1, read on the forward strand.
AAGTTTCATTGTGTTCCGACTGATAACCACTGCTTCATAAGGTGTTTGTACAGAGGATTCCGGTACGCTCGGCTGCCTTTCAGAGGTGTTGCGGGTGGGAGAGGGGGGGGGGGGGGGGGGGGGGGGGGGGGGGGGGGGGGTCCCGGTACCTCGGACTGCTTCAGAGGTGTTTCAGATGAATTCCGTACCTCGGACTGCTCAGAGGTGGGTCAGAGGAATCCCGGTACCTCTCGGACGGCTTCAGAGGTGTTGTCAAGGATCCCGTACCTGACTGCTTCAAGTTGTTGTCGAGGATTCCGGTCACCTCGGACTGCTTCAAGTTGTTTATCAGTGGATCCCGGTACCTCGGACTGCATCAGAGGTGGTTGTCAGTGATCCCCGTTATCTCACTGAGCTTCTGAGGTGTTGTCAGTGGATCCCTGTATCTTTTCGACTGCTATCAGAGGTGTTGTCATAGGATCCCCGTACCCTCGACTGCTTCAGAGGTTTTGTCCAGTGGATCCCGGTACCACACAGCTTTCAGAGGTGTTGTCAGAGGATCCCGGTACCTCGACTGCCTTCAGAGGTGTTGTCAGTGGATCCCGTATCTCGGAATGCTTCAGAGGTGTTGTCAGATGAATCCCGGTACATCGGACTGCTTCAGAGGTGTTGTCAGAGATCCCGGTACCATCGGTTATTCGGAACTATACTCTGTTGGGGTCACAATTTTATCTCATGTGAAAACAGACACGGTCCCCCACCAGTGACCCCGTCCTCTCCCGAACCACACCAGCTCATCGTTGCAAAACCAGGATTCAGAGCTCCGAGCCCAGAACAATCGGCACGGCGCCTCTGTATTATTCTAATAATTCATTGTGTAATATTAGCTTTAAGTCACTTTATATTTTTTCGTTTTATTCTTTGCTTCAGGTAGGATATTTTTCATATTTTAAGTGTTTTATTTATTTATTTATTTTTTATTTATTTAGAAATTTAGCAACATACAGAGGTACAAAAAAATACATGTATGAGCAGCATGCCAAAGCACTTATATGTATAGCATTACACGTTCTAATATAAACCGTCTTCTCGGCGGAAAAAACTGTTAGTGTTGTTGGGAATTCCTTAAGGAAACTTATGACGTTTTTTTAGACTGTTGGATGTAAACTGGTCCAGATTTTTATTCCTTTTATTTTGATGTGGAATAAGTGGAAAATGTTTCTTATTAAGGATAATAAAAAAGAAGTTTGGGTATTTACAGAACATAAGATATCAGAAGCACAGCAGCAGGCCATACAGGCCCATGCTAGGAAAATTAGCTCATAAACACGCACAATCTCAATCATTTACATGTATCAACTTATTTTTAAGGCTACTCAAGGTTTTAACTTCATTGATTCTACTGAGGACTTTGTTCCAATCATCCCCAACTCTATTACCAAAACAAATCTTTTCCTATATTCTTTCCAAATCTAATTTTTTGAATTTCCAAACTTGAGCCCATTACTGCTAGTCCTGTCTTCGTTACATACATTTAGCTGTATTTATTTATTCCTTTTTTCCATTTATATACATCATCATATCCCCCTAATCTAACTACCATTTTGTTTATGCACATTCAGGGCCTCAGTCTATCCACACAGAAAGATATCTGCTACCTGGGACCAACTTTGTCATTTTTCCGCCGTATAATTTTCATACATTTATATCCATTCCGTAATGTTGTGACCAGAATTGCGCATCATAATCTGAAGCCTTATCAATGATTATATAGTTATCTATCCTAAACTTAAATAAACTTTGTCGAAAAAACTGGATAGTTTCTGATGGCGCAACAATGTTAAGGAATTGTCGTTAGTGAGTGATGAATACTGACAGGGAGGGTCGTTAGTGTTGTGATGAACACTTGACAGGGAGGGTCGTTTAGTGTGTTGATGAACACTGACATGGAGGTCGATTAGTGTGTGGATGAACACTGAACAGGGAGGGTCGTTAGAGTTGTGGATGAAAACACTGACTAGGGATTGTCGTTAGTGTGTGGATGAACACTGACAGGGAGTCGTTAGTGTGTGGATATTACACAGACAGGGAGGTTCTAGTGTGGTATGAACACTGACAGGGAGGGTCGTTAGTGTGTGGATGAAACACTGACAGGGAGGGTGCGTTAGTGTGTGGAAAACACAGACCGAGGGGTCTTGTTAGTGTGTGGATGAACACAGACAGGGAGGGTCCGTAATTGTGTGGATGATCAGTCTGACATGAGGGACGTTAGTGTGTGGATGAACACTGACCAGGGAGGTCGTTAGTGTGAGGATAACACTGACAGGAGGGTCGTTAGTGTGTGGGATGAACACTGACGAGGGAGGGTCGTTATTGTGTGGATGAACACTGACATGGAGGGACGTTAGTGTGTGGATGCACTCTGAAACATTGAGGGTCGTATAGTGTGTAGGTGAACACATACAGGGAGGGTCGTTAAGTGTTGATGAACACTGACCAGGGAGGGTCGTTAGTGTTGGATGAACACTGACAGGGAGGTCGTTAGTGTGTGGATGGAACACTGACAGAGGGTCTTTAGTGTGTGTATGCACACTAAAGGGAGGTCGTAAGTGTGATATGAACACTGACAGGGAGTGTCGTTAGTGTGTGGAATTTGAACACTGACCATGGAGGGTCGTTCTGTGAGGAGAACACTGACAGGTGAGGGTCGTTAGTGATTGGATGAACACTGACAGGGAGGGTCGTTAGTGTGTGGATGAACACTGACAGGGAGGGTCGTTAGTGTGTGGATGAACACAGAACAGGGAGGGTCGATAGTGTGTGGATGAACACTGACAGGAGGGTCGTTAGTGTTGGATGAACACTGACAGTGAGGGTCGTTAGTGTGTGGATGAACACTGACAGGAGGTCGTTTTGTGTGTGAAGAACACTGACTGGGAGGGTCGTTTAGTGGTGTGATGAAACTGACATAGGGAGGTTCGTTTAGTGTGTGGATGAACACTGACAGGGAGGGTCGTTAGTGTGTGGATGAACACAGAACAGGGCTGGTCGTTTGTGTGTGTATGAAAACTGACAGGAGGGTCGTTATTGTGTGAATGAACACTGACAGGGAGGGTCGATAGTGTGTGGATTGAACACTGACAGGGAGGGTCGTTAGGAGTGGATGAACACTGACAGGAGGTCGTTAGTGTGGTGGATTAACACTGAAGGTAGGGTCTTAGTGAGTGGATGAACACTGACAAGGGAGGGTCGTTATGTGTGGCTGAAAACTGCCAGGTAGGATCGTTAGTGTGTGGATGAACACGACAGGGATGGTCGTAGTTGTGGAAGAACACTGACAGGGAGGTTCGTTAGTGTGTGTATGAAACACTGAAGGGAGGGTCGTTAGAGTGGTGGATGTACACTGAACAGGGAGGGTGTTAGTGTGTGGATTGAACACTGACAGGGAGGGTCGTAAGTGTTGGATGAACACTGACAGGAGGGTCGATAGTGTGAGGATGAACACTGACACAGGGAGGTCTTTAGTGTGTGGATGAACACTGACAGGGAGGGCGTTAGTGTGTGGATGAACACTGACAGGTAGGGTCGTTAGTGTGTGTATGAACACTGACACGGGAGGTTCGTTAGTGTGTGGAAGAACACTGACAAGGGAGGGTCGTTATGTGTGGAATGAACACTGACAGGAGGGTCTTTAGTGTGTGGATGAACACTGACTAGGGAGGGTCGTTAGTGTGTGGAATGAACAACTGACAGGGAGGGTGGGGTTTATTGTGTGGATGAAACTGACAGGGAGGGTCGTTAGTGTGTGGATGAACACTGACAGGGATGGTCGATATAGTGTGGAAGAACACAGACAGGGAGGGTCGTTAGTGTGTGGATGAACACTGACGGGAGGTTCTTTATTGTGAGTATGAACACTGACAGGGAGGGTCGTTAGTGTGTGGATGAAACACTGACAGGGAGGGTCCGTTTTAGAGTGTGGATGAAACACTGACAGGGAGGGGTCGTTAGTGTGTGGATGTACACTGACAGGGAGGTCGTTAGTGTGATGGATGAACACAGACAGGGAGGGTTCGTTTAGTGTGTGGAGAACACTGACAGGAGGGACGTTTAGTGTGTGGATGAACACTTACAGGGAGGGTCGATAGTGTGTGGATGCACACAGACAGGGAAGGGTCGTTATGTGTTGTGGATGAACACTGACAGTTGATGGACGATAGTGATGGATGAACACTGACAGGAGGTCTGTTAGTTGTGTATGAACACTGACAGGGAGGGACGTTAGTGTGTGGATGAACATGACAGGAGGGTCTACGTGTGGTGGATGAACACTGACGAGGAGGGTCGTTAGTGTGTGATGAACACTGACAGGAGGGTCGTTAGTGGTGGAAGAACACTGACCAGGGAGGGTCGTTAGTGTGTGGATGACACTGACAGGGAGGGTCCGTTAGTGTTGGATGAACACAGACAGGGGAGGGTCGATAGTGTGTGGATGAACCCGACAGGGAGGGTCGTTAGTGTGAAGATGAACACTGACAGGGAGGGACTTTAGTGGTGTGGATGAACACTGACAGGGAGGGTCGTTAGTGCTGTGGCATTAACACTGACAGGAGGGTCGTAAGTGTGTGATGAACACTGACAGGGAGGGTCGTAGTTGTGGATGAACACGGACAGGGAGGTCGTTAGTGTGGGTAGATGAACACTGACAGGAGGGGGTCCGTTAGGGTGTAGATGAACACTGACAGGGAGGGTCGTTTATGTCTGTGGATGAACAATTTGACAGGGAGGTCGTATAGTGTGTGATGAACACTGACAGGAGGCTTCACTCTACCTACATGGAATGGTGTATAGGATAGCATGCTCTGATGCCCATAAAAAAATTAGAAAATAAATCATGCTGGTTACAAAGCATACACTCAAACACACTCACACACACACACGAAATACACACCTGTGCTGTTTTTATGTGTATGTGAACGACATAACGGAAGGAAGACTCAGAAGTGTTACTTGTTTACAAATATGTGAAGTTAATGATGAAATTAAACGGTCGATGATCAGGCATGACTACAAAGTGATCTGGACAGGCTACAAGCCTGGTCCAGCAACTGTCTCCTTAATTTAATCCTGTGCAAATGCTAAGTCATGAAGATCGTGAAGACATGAGAAGACCTCAGACAGAGTATAGTCCAGGTATGCCAAAGACTTGCAAACCTCACTCAAGGAAAAAGAACTTGGGTGATTTTTAATACCGAGCAAATCTTCCTGAGGTGCACATCATTAAGATAACTTCATGCAGCATACGGGCGATCTGTCAAACCTGTGAATAGCGGTCCATACAGCAGTAAGGAATTCGTTCCAGACTCCACACATATAAAGACAGGCCCATACTGGGGTATGCAGCACAAGTTGGATCCACACCTGTTCAAGCAATGTCAAGAAATTAGAAAAATAGCAAAGATTTGCAACTAGACTAGTTCCAAGCTAAGAGGACTGTCCAATGAAAAAAGCTTAAGGGAAATCGGCCTGACGACATTGTAGGACAGGAGGTCATGGAAGATATGATAACGAACAAATAAAATACTGCAAGAACATACAAGGTGGACAAAGACAGGAAGTTCCAGAGTTGAAGACCCTATAATCAAAGTATTTTGAGTTGGAAGTATTATCCTTCAGTCATAGATTTTGTTCAGGAAGTGTTCTTGCTGATGACACAGTGTTTTGGGATTTTTCTGATGAAAGATTTGCAGATGATGGTGGATGAGTTTGGTAAGATATGTAAACAAAAGAAAATTAAAAGTGAATATTAGGAAAGATAAGTGTGATGGAGGATAAAAAAAATAGGTAACGAAAGATTAAATATCACGTTGAGGGAAAGATAATGAGCAAAGTGGAACAAAATTTTTGGTGAAATTTTTGTGTCTATGACTAATGATATAGATATTTAAAGTATTTCCATGTTAATTTAAAAAGTTTAGCTTCCTCTGTTAATTTTAATTTTACTGTTGAGCTCGAAGAAATAACTTATTCCTTTCCTAGATGTTTTAATTATTAAGATTGGAAATATAAACACAAATCAGTATAATGTTATCCTTAATTGACAACGTTTTATCACCCAAACCATTGGCTTTCTCAAGTCACACCCTGATCTACCTGGGGTTTGGAAAGGTATATCGGGTGAGAGAATTATCGCCCAATGACTAATAAATACTCCACGTACTCTTCAACCCGGTAGATCTGTTGTTACTTGAGAAAGCCCACTTGTGGGTGAAAGTTGTCAATAAAGGAATCACATTATACAGCATTATTTGTATATATTTCCATTGTATCGGTATTTTATACCATTATTTCCATTATTAAGGTTAACTGATATTAAATTAAAAACTTACATAAAACCTACAAATAACTGTTCACCTATTTACAGTATTAAAATTCTTCCCTCAAGATAGAGTTAAAAACACTCGTATTATTCATCAAAGTTTTTATTGAAATCTTTTGCGTATTTTGAATCAAAGACCAATGAAGAAATCTCAAAAATTTATGAAATAACTAATGGTCTAAAATACCCAAGAAACGTAATTGATAAATCCTTTAAAATTACCAGAAATACTTTTTACAATCCAAAAAGGGACAACCAACATTATTCAACTAAAAATATGTTGGTTCTCCCTTACCATCAAAACTTGGTTGATATGTCTTCTCTTCTTAAGACTTTTAAAATCAAAGTTGCGTTTAAAAATCTTGATACAGTAAAAAAACTTTTGATAAAGAATTCCCCCCAAAATGCTAACGGATGTGTCTATAAGATTCCTTGTAAAATTTGCGATAAAGTTTATTACGGTCAAACTGGTAAAAGTCTCGAGCTAAGATTAAAACAACATAAATATAGCATTAGAACTGGACAAGATTCCAATGTTCTATTTATTCATGTGAGAGATTTTAACCATCCAATTGATTTTCAAAAAGTTGAGAAAGTTGTACCAAGCAAGTCCATGGTCGACAGGAATATAATTGAATCTTGTTTCATAAAAAATAATTTTGAAAATAATATGAAAATTGCTTTTTTTATTATTATTATTATTATTAACACACTGGCCGATTCCCACCAAGGCAGGTGGCCCGAAAAAGAAAAACTTTCACCATCATTCACTCCATCACTGTCTTGCCAGAAGGGAGCTTTACACTACAGTTTTTAAACTGCAACATTAACACCCCTCCTTCAGAGTGCAGGCACTGTACTTCCCATCTCCAGGACTCAAGTCGGGCCTGCCGGTTTCTCTGAACCCCTTCATAAATGTTACTTTGCTCACACTCTAGCAGCACGTCAAGTATTAAAAACCATTTGTCTCCATTCACTCCTATCAAACACGCTCACGCATGCCCGCTGGAAGTCCAAGCCCCTCGCACACAAAACCTCCTTTACCCCCTCCCTCCAACCTTTCCTAGGCCGACCCCTACCCCGCCTTCCTTCCACTACAGACTGACACACTCTTGAAGTCATTCTGTTTTGCTCCATTCTCTCTACATGTCCGAACCACCTCAACAACCCTTCCTCAGCCCTCTGGACAAGTTTTGGCAATCCCGCACCTCCTCCTAACTTCCAAACTACGAATTCTCTGCATTATATTCACACCACACATTGCCCTCAGACATGCCATCTCCACTGCCTCAAGCCTTCTCCTCGCTGCAACATTCATCACCCATGCTTCACACCCATACAGGAGCGTTGGTAAAACAATACTCTCATACATTCCCCTCTTTGCTTCCAAGTACAAAGTTCTTTGTCTCCACAGACTCCTAAGTGCACCGCTCACCCTTTTCTCCTCATCAATTCTATGATTCACCTCATCTTTCATAGACCCATCCGCTGACACGTCCACTCCCAAATATCTGAATACATTCACCTACTCCATACTCTCTCCCTCCAATGTGATATCCAGTCTTTCATCACCTAATTTTTTTGTTATCCTCATAACCTTACTCTTTCCTGTATTCACTTTCAATTTTTTTCTTTTACATACCCTACCAAATTCATCCACCAACCTTTGCAACTTCTCTTCAGAATCTCAAAAGAGCACAGTGTCATCAGCAAAGAGCAACTGTGACAACTCCCACTTTATCTGTGATTCTTTATCTTTTAACTCCACACCTCTTGCCAAGACCCTCGCATTTACTTCTCTTACAACCCCATCTATAAATATATTGAAAAACCACGGTGACATCACACATCCTTGTCTAAGGCCTACTTTTACTAGGAAATAATTTTCCTCTTTCCTACATACTCTAACTTGAGCCTCACTATCTTCGTAAAAACTCTTCACTGCTTTCAGTAGCCTACCTCCTACACCATACACCTGCAACATCTGCCACATTGCCCCCCCCCCTATCCACCCTGTCATACGCCTTTTCCAAATCCATAAATGCCACAAAGACCTCTTTAGCCTTATCTAAATACTGTTCACTTATATGTTTCACTGTAAACACCTGGTCCACACACCCCCTACCTTTCCTAAAGCCTCCTTGTTCATCTGCTATCCTATTCTCCGTCTTACTCTTAATTCTTTCAATAATAGCTCTACCATACACTTTACTTTGCTTTTGGTTTATATAAATTAGATTAATTTATAATTAATAAAATTTGGGAAGTATTTAAGATACATTAAACAAATAGAAAATCTTAATACTTGGGTAGAATATCAGTTATGTTTCACAGAGTCGGGTGTTGTCATATGACTGTGAGGTGCAGCCTTGCCCATATATACCTTTCTGTTAATGTTTTATTTTTCTAGTTCCTTGATAATGTGAGAAGTCATGAAAGCACTTGGGATTTCACTATTTTTCAATATATATATATATATATATATATATATATATATATATATATATAATATATATATATATATATATATATATATTCTTTCTTTCAACGCACCAGCCGTATCCCGCCGAGGCAGGGTGGCCCAAAAGGAAAAACGAAAGTTTCCCCTTTTTAATTCAGTAACATATACAGGAGAAGGGGTTACTAGCCCTTTGCTCCTGGCATTTTAGTCGCCTCTTACAACACACATGGCTTACGGAGGAAGAATTCTGTTCCACTTCCCCATGGAGGTAAGAGGAAATAAACAAGAACAAGAACTAGTAAGAAAATAGAAGAAACCCAGAGGGGTGTATGTAATATATATATATATATATATATATATATATATATAATATATATTTTATATATATATATATATATATATATATATATATATATATGCTTGTACATGTATGTGTAGTTTTGACCTAAGTGTAAGTAGAGGTAGTAAGACGTACCTGAAACCTTGCATGTTTATGAGACAGAAAAGTGGACACCAGCAATACTACCATCATGTAAAACAACTACAGGCTTTCGTTTTACACTCACTTGGCAGTGTATATATATATATATATATATATATATATATATATATATATATATATATATATATATATATATATATATATATATATATATATATGTTATTATTAATATTATTATTATTAACACATTGGCCATTTCCCACCAAGGCAGGGTGGCCCGAAAAAGAAAAACTTTCACCATCATTCACTCCATCACTGTCTTGCCAGAAGGGTGCTTTACACTACAGTTTTTAAACTGCAACATTAACACCCCTCCTTCAGAGTGCAGGCACTGTACTTCCCATCTCCAGGACTCAAGTCCGGCCTGCTGGTTTCTCTGAACCCCTTCATAAATGTTACTTTGCTCACACTCTAGCAGCACGTCAAGTATTAAAAACCATTTGTCTCCATTCACTCCTATCAAACACGCTCACGCATGCCCGCTGGAAGTCCAAGCCCCTCGCACACAAAACCTCCTTTACCCCCTCCCTCCAACCTTTCCTAGGCCGACCCCTACCCCGCCTTCCTTCCACTACAGACTGACACACTCTTGAAGTCATTCTGTTTTGCTCCATTCTCTCTACATGTCCGAACCACCTCAACAACCCTTCCTCAGCCCTCTGGACAAGTTTTGGCAATCCCGCACCTCCTCCTAACTTCCAAACTACGAATTCTCTGCATTATATCACACCACACATT
>NC_069431.1:28798617-28816117 GCF_026875155.1 Cherax quadricarinatus
CAGATTCGGGTTCATCTGCAAAGGAAACACGTGCTGTGGCGACATCCTTTGCTATGTCGGAAAAAGGGTGAGGAACAAGATGGGAGCGAGTACTGTGCCTTGTGGAACGAGCTTTTCCCGTCTGCCTCGGACTTTACTCTTGACAAACTCCTGGTTCTGTTAGTGAGGAAATTAGATCCATCGCCGACTTTTCCCTGTTATTTTTTCACGCATTTTGTGCGCAAATACGAGGGTTCACACTTTCGAAGGCTTTTGCAAAGCGTAAATATTACTCTGCATTCTTTTTGTTTCAGTCTTTTTAGACCTTTCGTAGGGGTCCAAAGTTGAGACAGACAGGAGCCCCTTTTTCAAAACCCATGTTCCCCGGGGGGTTTAAAACTGATGGGTTTCAGATGCGTGGGGGATTTTGCTTTTAGGACCCTTTCAAAGATTTTTATGATATGGGTGTTAGTGCTTTTTGGGCTGTAGTTCTTTGCTTTGCTTTACGCCCCTTTGGGGAGGGGGGCAGTCTGTTTTTTTTTAGTAACTGGGGGACGCCCCCCGTGTCCATCCCCCTCTCCATAGAGGGAAAAAAGGCTCGTGATGGGGGCTTTTTGCATTCTTGATGAACACAAGTTATGAGTCGGGCCCCCTGGGGCAGAGTGCATGGGCAGTCTTTTTCGCCTGTTCGAAGTCATTTGGCGTCGGGATAAATGGGAAAGGGCTTGGTTAATAAATTTTGGGGCTCTCTCAAAAAAAAATTCATTTGTCTTCGACCTCGTCGGGGTTACGGTTGCTAAAACTGAGTCATTTTGGGGACTTGAGTAGCTCATCATTTCCTTGTTGTCATTGTGTAGGACCCTCTGTTTAAGTGGGGGCCCAATATGGACGTTTTCTCATTTTGTTTTGGCATAGGAGAAGAAATACTTTGGGTTTCTTTCTTTTCTTTTAAAGGCTTTTTATTTTCTTCCCGCGATTCCTGACTCCTAAAGGATTTTTTTAGCTTAAGTTCATGCTCTATTTTTGCCCAGGTCCCCCTACGCATTTAAATATTGACCCTTTTAGCCGCTCTGTTTTCTTTTTCCGTCGCCTGTAAAGGGAGCGCCTGTCTCTTCTGTTTTACATCTATCCTCCTTTTTCTAGGGGAAATAACCCTGTCAACATCGAGTGCTACCGAGTTAATTCTTTTTCAGGCAAATTTGGGGGGTTGGTTGCTTAGTTATTTCCCAGCTTATATGGGTTTAGGATTTGGGTTTACTTGGCCCTTTATTTTTTGTTATTGAAGTTAATTTTGGGTGAAGCCCCTCGTGACTAATCTCTTTATGTCGGTCGGGGGCCCGCGCATCATGACGAACCTCAATTTGTTGTGATTGAGTTATTTTTTTGTTGGTGTAATTTTATCAGACATCTTTTTTGTGAAGATGAGGTTAGGTTTTTCTCCATCTAGTGGGCTCTATATTTCTGGTTTAAATTGAATTTGTGCAGAGATTTAAAAGCTGGTGAGTGTGAGTTTTCATCAGAGTGCCTCCGGGTTTATTACTGCAAAAATATTATTTGCAATTCCTCCTTTTAGGTCCCTTAAGTTGAAACCCCCCCAAACCAAGATGTTGGGCAGGAGCTGGAATTTTTTCCCCAGACGTGGCAATTTTTAACAGCTGTTCCGGGAAATTTGCGGGATTTTGCACCCGGAAGGTTTTAACTATCACAATGACAGGTTTTGGTTCTCGCCTTTACTGCAAAACTTCCACTACATCATTTAGGTTTTTTAGCAGTTCGTGCAAACAAGTGCTCGCAATGTCGGGCCCCCCCCCCCCTTTTCCTTTTCACTCTGCACTCTGTAAGGTTGTAACCGGGGTCCTATTTCATTGTCCAAGTTCCTTTAGTGGGTCTCAGGAAACCGCGAACATTCCCTTTTTGCCTCTGCAACAGTCCCAGGATGAAAGGTTTTTTGTTGTTTGTTGGGGGTTTTAGCCCCGTAATTTGCAAGAAGAATGTTTCGACTGGGGGTTTTGTTGTACTGGGGGGGGTTTTTTTTCCGGGGCATTAGTTTGTATAGTTGGTTTGGAGTGGGGGCCATCGACTGTGGTTCCACCCCGGGAATGACGGGTTTTTGGTGTACGATTTCTGCCTTTTTTCCTCCCAGTTTTTTTCCTTCCTGGCACAAAAAACCTTCCCTCTTGGTGGCTGGGGCTCCCCCGGTTTTTTCCCAGGGCCCGGGATTTTTTATTTTTTTGTCCCTTTGATTTTTCCCCTGGCAATTTAAATTAAGCACAGTTTTTCCTGTACGAAGGGGGTACCAGTTCGGGTAAAAAAGCTTACGGGAAAGGGGATTTTGCTTTTTCCGTTGTCATAGGGCGGGCTTTTCCCAGGGTGGTCATATTTTGCACGCCCATTTTTTTTTCCAGTTTTCCCCATGCCGCAATACCGAGTGCATGTATGTGCACAGGCTTGGTTTCCGTTTGCCTTGGGGTTTTTCTGTGACTGTTTCCCCTGTTGGTTTTCCCTGTTTTACTTCTATCCCCCCTAGCACCAACAAGGACCCCCACCTTTTGTTTTTGGTAATATACCCTACTATTGCTATGGAGTCCTCTTTTGCTTTTTCCCTACGGTATTTCTTTTTTTAAAAATTTTGGTTTTTTAATCTTATCTTTAAATACACTTTTTTTCCCACTATGGCCCCTGTCCCCTATGCGGCTTTCATATGTATTCCTTCCTGCTATAACCCGCACCGACAAAATTCCAGCTTCACCATTACTGCCCCCCCGGGACAGCTCCCCCAGCCCCCCCATTACTGTCCCCGGGACAGCATCTCCAGCTTCCCCGTTACGTTCCCGAAGCACCTCCACTTCACCTTTACTGCCCCCCCAGGCAGCACTACACCCCCCATTTACTGACTCCCGGGGCATCATCTCCAGCCTTACAGTTTCTGACTACGGGCCAGAACAAGGGCAGTACATTAGCCCGGGATTTTTTTGTTCCCCATCTGTTGTAAAAAGTTTCCCGGTTTTCTATGAAAGATTTTGATGTTGCCTCTTTAATACCCTTGTATTTTATCCACAGATTTATCTCTTTTGGGTTTCCCAAAACCTTTCCCCCTTTTTTTAATACTGCTTGTAGCTAGTTTTTGGATATCTGCAAAAGGGGCGTACACCAAATTTTTCCCAAAAATAAAATTTACTTGGAAGCCCGTTTTTTGATGACCACAGATACACACACTTCTAATGTTTGAATGGTTTATTTACTGCAATTCTATGCAACCTTAATTTTCTAAAATAACCTCAGGTGGTGCACAAACAAAACCGTTTGAAACCATCCGGGGGTTCGGACCAGTAAAGGTTTTGGGACCAGTCTATCTGATCGACATGGGTCACTTATTTTAAACCATATGGTCGGTGTTTGAGTAAACATAAACTACGGAAATTATCTCCCCCGATAATATGTGATTTGATTGATACAAAAGTTAATTTGCGTGTTGAAGACCCGGTGACTGCTGGCACTCCTACAATGACGAACTTTTCGAGCCTCCCCCTTTTGTTTACAATCGCTTATTACTTCTCTTTTTTTTTTTTTCCGCCCACCACAAAAAAAGCTATTTTATCACTATGTTGATGGTGCAAATTTTTGGAGGAAGGGGTTTTTTCGTAGTAATAATTGCTTCCGTTGTGTAATTGCGACCGCTGGTAACTACAGTTATATAAAATTTCACAAAACTTTGGGTATTTCAAGAAAAAGAAACAAATGAAAGTCACTCCATTTCACTAAGTCCCATTATAATACTGGTTAGTTCCTACAACACTGTATTCTGCTATTCACTGTATACTTTATATGCGAGTACACTAGCGGCCGGGAAATTTTATTAAAAACAGCTGACCTGGGGTAATTTTTCTGGCGACTTTGGGCACCTGCCCTAAGGCTTTCACTTCATTTACAAATTCACCGTGAAAACACGAGAAAACCGGGAGACAAAGGCACGCGTGATTCTCCCCTCCTAGTGTTATAAAAAATAAATAAAAAATAAAAATATATATATATATAAATATAAATAAAAAAATATATAAATAAAAATATATTATATATATATATATATATAATATAATATATATATAATAATAATGTTTTTCAACAACCGGCCATATTCCACAGGGGAGGGGGGGGCCCCCAGAAGGAAAAACGAAAGTTTCTCCTTTTACATTTAGTAATATAACAGGAAAAGGGGGTTACTACCCCCTTGCTCCCGGCATTTTAGTCGCCTTTACAACACGCAGGTTTACGGAGGAAGAATTTTGTTCCACTTCCCCATGGAGGTAAGAGGAAATAAACAAGAACAAAACTAGAAAAAAAATAGAAAAAAAAACCCAGAGGGTGTATATATAACGCTGTACATTATGTGTAGTGTGACCTCAGTTAAGTAGAAGCAAGACACCTGAAATTTCATTTTTAAAGAGACAAAAAAAAAAGACTTAGCGGGGACGGTAGAACCCCCCGGGGTGGTTTTGCTAAAACCCTACTACCAGAATCATTAAATATATAAATATTTATATATATATAATATAATATATAATATTTATATATATTATTTAATAAAAATATATAAAATATATAAAAAATATATATTAAATATAATATATGTCGTGCCGAATGGGCAGAATTGCGATTTTGGTTTAAAAAAGCAACGTTCACTTCCCAAAATTTGGCAACGAAAATTTTGTATGCAAAATTTCTCCAAAATCATTCTGAACCTAACGAAAAAAATATATTTTCACTGTGTTTGTTTATTTTAAATTATTTAAACAAATCTAAAAACATTTAGGGGGTTAGGCAAAAAAAATTTTCTTGTTATAAAAAGGGTTGGGAAGTTTTCAAGATTCTTTTGGCAAAATTTAAAATTTTTACATAAACTTTTTTTTAATTTTTTTTTTTTTTTTTTATTTTTATTTTTATTTAGTAATTTTAGCATACATACAGAGGTAAAAAAAAAAATACAGGTAAGAACAGCATGCCAAACCACTTTATGCATAGCATTAAAGGGCGGGCTTAAAATTAACTTAAAATTAACTAAGAAATGATGAAATCAGTGATAAACATTAATGAAAACAGATAACTAAAAGCACAAAGGGTATTCAAAACGGGAAGGTTGCTTGCATTGTTGTACTTCGGTCGTATGGAGATTCTGTTGGTGTGTATTTAAAAAATAAAAAGTTAGGGGGGGTTTTATTTTTAAATTTATGTGAAAAAAATTGTGAAAAACTTTAAGATATACTTTTTATAGGTTTCAGTTTTTTCAGTATTTTTTGGTTTTTGGGGTGAGAAGTGATCTTTGAAAAGAGCTGAATTTATAAACGGGTAGTGTTTCTTTTATTTTTACAGGTAATGGTTCCAATTTTAGGGCCTTTTATGTGCTGATTTTTTGCTAGTGTAGATGGACACGAGGAACACAAAGATATCTTGCCTTGTGTTAGTCTTGTGTTCTGTTGGGGTGGCAAGGAAATGTTTGAGGGGGGTTAATATCAGAGGTTAAGTGTTCTATGTTGAAATAAAGCAGTAAAAGTATGGATGTTTTTTTGGTGATATTTTTAGTTTTTGAATTTTGGTGGATGTGCTACCTGTAGGAGAATTGTTTCATTCTAATGCACCTTTTTTGGGAATTAGGGTCTGAGATGTTAATTTTTTTTTGAGCCCCATGCACAAATTCCATAGGGAGATAGGGGAAAAATAAGGAGGTTGGGGCCCAGGAGGCGCTGGGAGCATAGTACCGAAATTTTCGTAATATGCCTAAGTTAAGAAAAAATTTAAAAACTTTGAAGTAAAGAAAAATTTTAGAAAGGATTAATTTTAAATGAATTCTTGCTGATTGACCATTTTTACTATTGGGCACACTTTAATATATAAATATATTATATAATATATTATAATATATATAAAATTTATTATTAATATAAATATAATATATTTATAATAAAATTTTTTTTTGGGTTTCAAGGGTCAAGTACAGCCCCTGGCCCGCCTGTTCACTAATCGCCACCAGGACCAAATCTCCCTTCCCGGGGACTACGTACTCTTTTTAATGTATGTAGGAACCTCCCTCACTAGTCTTCTCCATTGTTCACTTTAAAACCCCCAGGGCTAAAGGAAGAGAAAAACTTCCTGTAATTTGTGACTTGTTGATTCCTCATCTTTCACTGGACCGCCTTTTACTGGTCTCTCTCTGAAAATTCCATTCATACCCATCTCGCAATTCTCTCAATTTTATATTCGTTACATGTTATCTTTTTTCCCCCCTCTTTTTTACTGTCCCCCATTCGTCAATCTTTTTTCCTTAACCTTTCCCCTTGTAGGACATATCCCTTATTTCTGGGACTGTTTTTTTTCCAAACTTACCCTTTTCTCTAATTTTTGATGTGCTTGAAAAGGGGGTAGATTCCTTACGGGTATTGCATGCAATAAAGGGGCCGAGTACCGATGTACAGAGTCCTAAATATTCTTTGCTAAGGTACCGGGAACGCTATTCTTAGTTCCCGCCAGGTGCCCATATGCTTCAGCAGTTACTTGATTATGTGCGCCTCGGAGATATGCCGGGACTCAAAAATCAATGACACGATTGCAAAAAAAAACCCAACCCCCCGGCCGGGATTGAACCCGCGGTAAAGGGTTTCCAAAACCCACCCTCGCGTTAGCCACTAACCATAGCCACAATAAGATTAATCAATGGGTATTTTTCTCACATGGAAATTGGCACAGGCATCTTTTTGGACCACAAATGCAATTTTTTTTTTTTTACAGACAATCTCCAGCTAGCGTGGCCGTGACGAACTCTAGCTCAAGCCCCTCACTCCCGTCAACATGACTAAAGAAAATCGAATAACGATTGCAATAACCATACCCCGGCCGGGATGAACCCGCCATAGAGTCTAAAAAATCCAGCCCGCGCGTTAGCCCTAGAGGGAAAATTTCGTCTGTAAAAAATTTCATTTGGGTCACAGAGGTGCCTGTGCTAAACTTTCCTATGGTTGAAATATACCATTGATGAATCTTATTGTGGCTACTGGTCTAGGGGAACGCGGGGGCGGATTTTTTAAGACCTATGACCGGGGGTTCAATCCCGCCGGGGTATGGTTTGATATGCTCGGATTTATTAAGCCCAAACCCTTTTTCCCTTAAGTGGGTTTCGTCTTTTGACCCCAAAACTTATATCGCCCCGGGTCTTTTTTCCCCTTTCCCCGATCTTCATGACTTTGCATTTGGCGGGGTTAAATTGAGGAGCCATTGCTGGACCAACCCTCCACCCTGTCCAGGTCTCTTTCTGCCCCCGGCCCCATTAATATAATTCTCCTCTTTAAATTTTTTCATCACTGCAAAAAATGACATTTCTGAGTTTTTTCCCTTCCGCCATGTCATTCCTAACCAAAAAAATCACTGGGGCCCATGGGTGACCCCTGTGGAACCCAATCGCACAGGGATACCTGGTCTGTAAATTGCCTCCTTGTTAAGTATTTCTGATCCATTGGTGCCCTTCCTGTTATACTTCCGATTCTCTAGCATTTGCACTAATCTAAAGTGAGGAACTGTCCAAGGGCCCTTTTTGCGTCCAAAAAAAGCACCTTTACCCCTCCTCTCTCCAAAAATTACTTTTGTTCCTTTTTCACAAAATCGTAGGTTTTTGACACAGGATTTTCCTTTCAGAATTTTATGCTGGTTGTCGTTTAAAGTGTTCCCCTTTAGGTGTTCCACCACCCCCTCCCGATAACTTCCCCATGACTTTGCATCTAACACGTTTTTTGACACTGGTCATAGTTTGTGCCCCGTTCTGTCTCCTTTTTGCTCCTTCTCTAAGGACCCATGGAGAGATGTCTGGTCCCCCGCCTTTTAGATCAAGGTCACTTGCAACTTTTTCATCTCCCCTGGTTGTGTGTATTTCTTCCCAACCCAATTTTTTTATATTTCCCCTGATAACCAACAAGTGGTGTACCCCCTCGTTTGACCCACAGAGTCCTTTCTGTCCCACGTAAATACTTCCATATATCCAAACTGAGCTCTCTCTATTTTTATTGTTTCTTTTGAGCTTCCCACCTTCTTTCCCAGCCTGATTACCGGTCCCTGACTATTGTCAAAAACCAGGTTTTTGAAACCCTTGTGGGGCCTCCCTCCTTTTCTGTGACAGTCATTTCGGCCCTTTCTAACTCATTATTTTTCCTGGGGCCCCCCCCTTTTCTTTTGTACTTTTTCCTTTTTCTAGTGCACTTAGTTTTAGCCTCATTACACCTGTGTGTGTGTGTGTGTACCACCCAGTTTTTACTCACCTAGTTAGGTTGCGGGGGGCAGTCCGAGTCCCGGCCCCGCCTCTTACTGATCGCTACTAGGTCACTCTCCCAGCCGTGAGCTTTACATACCTCTGCTTAAAAGCTTGTATGGTCCCTCCTCCATACATTCCCCCCCAAAAAATATTCCACTTACGACTATCTGTGGCTGAAGAAATACTTCCCAAACCCCGTGATTCACGTGTTTCACTTTCCCAAATGTGTCCCCTTTTTACTGTGTCCCAAACTTGGAAAAATCCTGCTTTTCCACCTTTTCAAATTTCCCCTCATATTTTTTATGTCGTTTTCTGTCCCCCCTATTTTCCTACCTCCATGTCGTCGGTGATTTCCCTTAACCCTCCTCGTGGACAAACCCCTTTACTCTGGGAAATTTTTGTTGCAAACCTTTGCACTTCTCTTTTTTCTTCACGGCTTGGCAGGTTGGGTTCCAAACGGGGGCATACTCCAAAATGGCCTAACGACAGGTTACAAGTCCCGAATGATTCCTTTTTAAGATGCGGAATGCGTTTTGAGGTTTGCTAGGGGCCCATTGCTCAGCGTTATTTGGGTTTTTGGCTTCAGGAAGTGCCTGGTTTTAAATCCAAAAACCCCCAAACTTTTTCTTTAGTGAGGTTTTTAGTCTCGACCCCCTTTGACTGTACTCCGTTGGGCCTTTTTGCCCTTCCCCAAACTTTTATGACTTTGCACTTGGGGGGATTGAACTCCAGGGGCCAATTGCTGGACCAGGGCTCAGCCGTCCAGATCCCTTTGGTTTTGCCTGGGCTTGTCGAGTGAATTCTTCCATCAAATTTACGCCCTCGCAAACAGGGACCCTCAGAGTCTACTCCTTCCCTCATGTCGTTCACAAATACCCCAAAAAAGCACGGTCCCAGGGCTGCCCCTCGGGGCCCCGCTGGTCACGTCCCCCTTGACACCTCGCCACTACCCCACTCCGCTGCTTTTCCCACAAGTATTCCCTATCCCTTGTAGGCCTTTCCCTGTTACCCCGTTGGCCTCCATTTTTGCACCAAACTCTTGTGTGGAACTGTGTCAAAAAGCCTTCTTTTCATCCAAAAAAGCAAACCACCCACCCCTTCTCTCTTGTCTTATGCGTCACCAGTCAAGAACTCCAGTAGGTTTGGACAAGGTTTTTTCCCCTCCCCCAAACCCTTTTGGGTGCTGGATGAACGTTCCCTTTCTAGGGTTCCACCATCTTCTCCTGATAACTTCTCCATGATTTTGCAAATATACATGTCAGTGAAACCCGGTTTTAGTTTTAAGCTTTATGTCTGTCTCCTTTTTTAAAATTGGGGCAATTTGCGTCTTCCAGCCCCAGGCAATCTCCCTTTTTCGATAGAAGTGTGTGTGTGTGTGTGTGTGTTGTGTGTGTGTGGTGTGTTGTGTGTGGGGGTTTTTGTGTGGTGTGTGTGTTTGTGTGCACGCATGTGGTGTTTGTGTGTGTGTGTGTGTGGTTTGTGGTACTCCTATTGAGGTGAAGGGTCAAGTTTTAGCCCTGGCCCCACCTTTCCCCACGGTCGCATGGTACCTCCCTGAAATTGAGTTTATCTACCTATGCTTAAAGCTATGATGGATCCTGCCTCCATACATCGTTCCCAAAATATTTCCACTTTTTTTTACTCTGTAGCTGAAAAATACTTTCCTAACACCTGTATTCATCGTTCTTCAACTTTCCCAATTTGGCCCCTTTTGTGTTCCCATCTCTGGAACATCCTTTTTGGTCCACCTTGCAATTCCTCTCATGTTTTGTAGCGTTATCTGTCTCCCCTATCTCTCCTTCCTTCAGTGTGTCAGGGTTTATTTCCCTTAACCTCTTCTCTAGGACAACCCCTTAGCTTGGGGGCTATCTTTTTGCAAACCTTGCACTTTCTCTAGTTTATTTACTTGTTGGCTAGGAGGGGTTAAATGGTTACATACTCCAATAGGGGGCCCAACGTACACGGTGTACAAGTTCTAACGATTCTTATTAAAAATGTTGGAATGCTGTTCTGAGGTTTGCTAGGCGCCCTATGGCAGCGGTATTTTTTGATGTGCGCTCAGGAGATTCCCGGTTTTTTACTCGCCCCAAACTTTTCTTGAGTGAGGTTTTTTAGTCCCCCTTTGGGCCCCCAACTGTACTTTTGTCCCGCGGATTTCTTTGCCCTTTCCCCCTCTTATACTTTGCACTTGGTGGGGTTGAACTCCAGGGGCATTGCTGGGCCGGTCTGCGCCGCCAGAAATCGGTGTGTGTGTGTGTGTGTGTGTGTGGTGTGTGTGTGGTGTTTATGTGTGTGTGTGTATGTGTGTGTGGTGTTGTTTTGTGTGGGTTTTTGTATGTGTGTGTGGGGGGTGTGTGTGTGTGAGTGTTGTGTGTGTTGTGGGGTGTGGTGTGTTGTGTGAGTGGTTGGTATGTGTGTGTGGTTGTGTGTGTGGGGTTGTGTGTGGTGTTTTGTGTGTGTGTGTACCCCAATTTTGTTTCGGGGCCCGTCACATCAGGCCCCCCTCTACACTGCCGACTGGGGACTCTTCCCGCTCCATGAGTTATCATACCTCTTCTTAAAACTATTATGGGTCCTGCCATCACACATCACACCCCGATTTCCCTTCCCGACAACTCTGTGCTGTGTATGTGTGTGTGTGTGTGTGGTGTTGTGTGTGTGTGTGTGTGTGGGGTGTGTGTGTGTGTTGTGTGGTGGGTTGCGTGTGTTCACTCACCTGTTGGTTGCAGGG
The DNA here is from genome assembly GCF_026875155.1 of Cherax quadricarinatus. Taxonomy (NCBI): domain Eukaryota; kingdom Metazoa; phylum Arthropoda; class Malacostraca; order Decapoda; family Parastacidae; genus Cherax; species Cherax quadricarinatus. Next base: position 28,809,618 of record NC_069431.1, read on the forward strand.
TCGAGTCAAGCTCCCGGCCCCCCTTTAAATGGCCGCCCAAAACCCCCCCCTCTTCCTGCTCTGTGAGCTTCACTACCCCTTCTGAAACTATGTATGGAACCTCCCCGTACTCCAAAACCCGGCATTCCATTCCTGACAACTCTGTGACTGAATAAATACACCTAACATCCCGGGTTCATCTGGCTTGCTTCCAACTTTACCCCTTTTGCGTGTCCCAGCTGTCTCTTCCACCTTGTCTATCCTCTCAGTTTTTATATGTCGTTTTCTTTTCCCCCCAACCCCCTTCTTCCATGTCGTCAGGTTGATTTCCCTTAAACCCCCTTTCCCCGTAGGGCAAAACCCCCTTACTCCGGGAAAAAGTCTTGCTGCAAACCCCTGCACTTTCTCTAGTTTTCCTTTCATGCCTGGGTAGGGGGAGGGTTCCAAACTAGCGCTGCATATTTCCCAAAATGGGCCTAACGTGCCGGGGTACAGGGCTGAAAGACTCCTTATTTAGATGTCGCGTGTGTTCTGATTTTGCTAGCGCCCATTGCGCAGCAGTTATTTTGGGTTTATGTGGCCTAGGATGTTCCCGGGGTTATACCAACCAAAATCCCTTTTTCCCTTTAGCGATGTTTGTAGTCTCTACCCCCCCCAGACTGTCTGTGGTCTTCTTTGCCCTTCCCCAATTTCATGACTTTGCACTTCGTGGGGTTAAATCCCGGGGCCCGTTTTGGATCAGGGCCCGCACCTGCCAGATTCCCTTTTTGTTCTGCCCGGCTTCATCCGACGAATTCTTCCCATCAAAATTCACATACTGCAAAAAGGGGCACTTTCCCGGGCTATTTTCCCTTTTGTCATGTCATTTACAAAAAACCCGAAACAGACCGGGCCTAGGGCTGGTCGTTTGTGCACCCCGCTCTTACCGCGCCCCCCTCTGACCCTGCCAAGTACCGTGACTCGCTGTTGTCTTCCCCACAGGTTCCCTATCCATTGCAGTAATTCCCTGTTATCCCTGCCTGGCCTTCCCCGTTTTTGCACAACTCTTGTGTGGAACTGTGTCAAACGCCTCTACGTCCAAATAATGCAACTACCCCCCCTCCTCTCTTTTCTTACGCCGCCCCGTCATAGAACTCCCCGTAGGGTTTTTGACACAAAATTTCCCCTCCCCGAAACCATGTTTGGGTGTTGTTATTAGCTCAACCTCTCTAGGGCTCCACCACTCTATCCTAATAAATTTTTTCCATGACCTTTCATACAAAAAAGGTCAGTGACATGGCGTAGTTTGTGCTTCAAGCGTTCCTATTTTAAAAAATTGGGGCTATATTTGCTGTCTTCCATGCCTCAGGTCTCCCCTTTTTGATGATGTTGTTAGGGTACACATAGCGCCTCTGCTCTCCCACCAGGACCAGGAGAATGTTATCGGCCCTGTACCTTTAGGGGTCTAGACGTTTAACAGCCTTTTTTATTTCTTCCCTTTGGGTTTTATGTTTGTGTCCACACTTGTGGTGACCCACCTCTCTGCCTTTCTGGAGGCCCTACTGTCTCCTCTGTGAAACTTCTTTGAATCTCCCGTTGACCTCCTCACATATTCACCACGTTTTTTTTGAAACCCCCCCTCCTTCCCCCACCTGATTAACGGCCTTGACTGTTGTATTTCCCCCCCTGGTTGGCGCCAAAAGTTTGGGGAGATTTGGCTTTCGCTGTTTTGTCATTTTCCCTATTTCCTTGGGGCCCCCTGTCTTACCCGTGCATATTCCCTTTCTGGCTCTTTGACTGGGCTCCTTATTTCCGGGTCCTTTGCCTTCTATACTTCTTTCTTCCCCCAGACATTTGTTTTGGCCTCCTTGCACCTTGGGTGAACCACGGGCTCTTTCCCGGCTTTTTCATTTTCCTTTACCCTTGGGGACAAACCTCTCCTCATTTTCCCTTTCTTGTTTTTATTTCTATCATCCATTAACTGGCTTCCCGCGTTTTTCTGACCCCTGAACCCCCTTTTAGGAAGGGTTTTTTTTGCATAGCCCCTTTCTTGTATTTTTGCTTTATTCTTTCCCCCTTCCCGCTTTTCCCCCCCATTTGTAAATCTACTATGATTCAAAGCTTTAAAACCCCATTATCACTGGCCCCCAAGGGGTCTTCATTGTGATTTCCTCAATACGCACTACTCAAGGGGAATACACTCCAGTCTCGTGGTTTTCCCCCCCTCTTCTTGGGGTGTCCCTTTCATGTTTGGGACATGAAGTTTTCCCGTCCACCACCCCTCATCTTTGCCCCCCACGTTTCTTGACTTCCATGTGGATCCATTTTCTCCCCCTCGATTTCCTTGTGGTAGCTTTTCCCGTTTGCATTGCCCTCCTGGGCCCCTACAGCTATGTGTCAACCCCATTGTTCCCCTCAACTCCTGCTTGGCCCCCTGCGTTCTGTTGGGGGGTTAACATCACAGCAATTTCCACCTTGGGGCCTCCAAATGAACGGGCCCCGGGCCTATGGCTAAGCTCCCGCTTCACCACGGGGGCCCCGGTTCGATTCCCGGGGGTGGGAAAAATTCCGACACGTTTCCTTTCACCTGTTTTCCCTTTTACCCAGACAAATAAAAACGGGTGTTAGTCGATGGGTGGGTCGCATCCGGGGGAAGGATTAAGACCCCAAAAGGGAAAAAGTTAGACAGCCCGATGATGCACTACTTTCTTGGGTTTTCCCGGGTGGCAACCCTCCGGGGTTAAAAAATCCGAACGAAATCTTATCTTATCTTATGTAATCTCTTTCTTCCCCCGTCTCCCCTTTTCCCCGCTCTTAAAATCCCATTGGCTTTGACCCGCCGGCCATCCCCATCCCCTCTGTTACTTCTGTCTTTCCCCAGAATCCTGTATCTATTGGAAAAAATTGATTTTCATTCCGTGAGTTGGGTTTTTGTGAGAGCTATATGTCTGGTGATGCCTCTTTGACCTTTTGTGCCACTCCTCTCACTTATTTGTTATTCCAAACTTTCGTTTTTTGGGGGGGAGTGAGGGTGGGGGACCTGGGATGTACTGCAGATTCTCAGAAATGGGGGTGGGGCTGTGGGGGCGGAAATTTTGTTCTGTTTTGGGTTACCCCGATTGGGTTTTGGGGGTTTTGGGATGGTTTGGAGTGCTTGCTCTTGTTGCTCTGCAACAAGAGTGAGTTGGGCCGTTCCTTCCCGATGAGGACCCGGCTTGGTGGTCCCCCCTGGGCTAATCCGGGGGGAGACATGGATCTGCTCTGCATGGGTCATAGGCCTGTTGCAGTGTTTTTTTCTTTTTTATATTCTTTGCTTATCCTCTGGTTGTCCCTGCTGATTCTTCCATGTCTCTCCTCCCCAGCTCCTTTCATTTTTGTGTCCTCTCCCTCAGCTGCTTCGTTCTTTTTCGTTCTTCCCTTTTAGGGGAAAACCCCCTTGTACGTGCCGAATCCTTTAACTGTGGTTTCTATGGGGATCCTTTCTGCATTGTTTCGTCCCCGAAAAACACTTTTCAGTTTTCCCCCCTTCAGGGAGAAAACGATGATCATCATTCTTAATTAATTTTTTCAATTCAGACTTTCCTCTTTAACTATTTCTTTTTTGATTTTCAATCTTCTGTCTCTCTGCCCGACTCTTTTATGTGGTCCTTCCCTCACTTCCCCGAACCCTGAATGAACACGCGTTTTCCTTTCCCCTTGCCTTTCCCCTTAGTCTCTGGTTCCCGCGGGAATGACCATTTTTTTTCCCTTATTCTTTCCTCTACCCTGGGGGCATAGTCGTGCCCTGATATGACCCTTTCCCCTGCCCTGCCAGCTGTTTCCCTCTTTAATTTCCTTGGCCCTGTTGGTGGGGTAAGGCTGAAGGACCTTGCAAAATTTAATCTCCTTCCTTCCAGTTTGGTCCCTGTTCCCGTAGGGGTGACCAGCTTTTAGCTGCGTGCTCCCCGGGCATACCCCTTAAACTAGCTTTAGCCTATTTACCTCATATAAGGATTTTTTTTTGTTTTTGCAGCTTACTTGGGAAACCCAAGTTCTTCCCTCCTCCAGCCTCTTTTCCAATTTTACAGAAAACTCTGTCCCCATTTTGCAGAAAGCATCCCGTTTTCTTCCCCTCTTGTTTCCATCCTTTTCCAATTTCTCCTCCATCCCCCCCCTACAAAACAGTCCCCTCTGCCCCCGGGGTTTCGGTCCTCCTCTGATTTCCTTTTGTTGTTGTGTGTGGGATTTTTACTCACCTGTACGTGGTTGCGTATTTTTCACGAGTCGGGCCTGGCTTTCTCTATCGTACTAGTCCCCTTTCCTCGCTTCAAGAGCCCTTTTCATACCTCTTTTTGACAACTCTAAGGCCGATAAAAACTTCCTAACATGTACCTGTTTTGTCCCCTTGTTGCTGTGTCCCCTCTTGAAACATTTTGGCCCTGTCCACCTTTTCAAATTTTTCTCATTTTTTTATATGTCACTATTCTCCTTTCCCCACCTCATTTCCTAGTTGTCAGGGGACACACCCTGTGGGTGTCCCGACGACACATACACACGTGTGGGTGTGTGTGAAATAGCGTACAAGACATTTGCATTAATCCATAACACTTGGAGGTTTTAAAATCGTACTTGGCGTGCGCGTTAAAAACACCCAAAAAAAGCATTTTCATATTGTCAAAGGTATTATTTACCTTGACTAAATTTGCAAAATTAAAAAAATTTTCTTGTTAAACAAGGATGGGAAAAACAACCAAAAAGAAGAAAAGAATGAAATGAAGATTTTTTTTTTTTAAAAAGAAAAATGATTTACGATTTCGTGACCATATGGCGGCTTTGAGGGACATGAGTAAGTTCGTGGCGGGGGATTCATCTGTAAAAACTTTCATTTTTGATCACAGTGGTGCCCATGCTGACCTTCCTTTTTGTTAAGCTGGAGAATTTATTTTAGCCACTGGCCAGGGCTTGCGCACTGCCTCAACTTTTACAACTCTCTTTCCCTGAGTTCTAAACCCACCCGAAAACCATTTTTTATTTTGCTGGGGTTTGTTAACCAAGTTTTTCCCTACTTCGCAGAATTTAGAGGAAAAAAATGGATATTCCTCTCACTTGGAGGTTGGGAACAACCGACCCAGGGTGTGAATTGGGGTCTGTTTTTTTACAAAAAGGTTGTTGTCTAACTTTTATGCCCCCTGAAAGCTTTTTCCCCTTCTTGTTCCAACACTTTGTTTGGGTATAATTTTCCCTTTTTTAATTACGGGTTAGTTAAAACAGGCAGCAGGCCCAAAGATCCGTAACAGTAACATATATATAATGAAACCGGGGAAAAGAAAAAAAAAACAAGATACCGGTAAATAACATATACAATGATACCCGGTAACATAACATTACAATGATACCCGGAACATAACAATAACAATGATCCGGTAACAGTAACATATTACAAGATACCGGGAAAAGTAAATATAACAATATACCGGTAACAGTAAAATATATACAATGATACCCGGGAACAGTAAAATATACAAGTACCGGGAACATAACTATCCAAAAAAACAGGTAACAGAACATATAACAATGAACCGGTAACGTAAAAAATACAATGAAACGGGAACGAACAATATACTGATACCGGGGAAATAACAAAATACAATGATACGGTACTAACATAATACAATGGGAACCCGGAACAGAACATATAACAATATACCGGGAACGTAACATATATAAATGAACCGGGAAAAGTAACATATATACAATGAACCGGAACATAACATATAATGATCCGGTAACTAAAAATAAACAATTTTTACCGGTAACGTAAAAATATAACAAAGATACCGGGGGAACATAACATATATACAAGATACCCGGGAACAGTAACATATATCAGATACCCGGGAACAGTAACATATTACAAAATACCGGTAACGTAACTTTTAAACAATGAACGGGGAACAAAATATATCAATGATAAAAGGGAACAGTAAATATAAACAATATAAAAGAACATAACATATTACAATGAACCGGGTAAAAATAACATAAACAATGATCCGGGAACACAACAATATACAATGAACGGGAACAACATTATCAAAACCGGAAAAAAAAACAATATACAATGATACCGGTAACAGTAACATATAACAATGATACCGGAACATAACATATTACAATGAAACCGGAACAGTAACATATAACAATGATACCGGGAACAGTAAATATATCAATGAAACCGGGAACAGAACATATAACATGATACGGTAACAGTAACATATATACAATGAAACCGGGAAAATAAACTTATACAAATCATTCATTTCCCTTTTGTTTCCCGCCTGCAAAAGGGGCGTGACACCAATTCCACAAAAATGACAATTTATGCATGGGGGAAGCCCGTTTTTTTTGACTGACCACGGGACTACACACAGCTTCATAATGTTTGAATGGTTTATTTACTGCAATTCTATAGCAACTCTTGAATATTCTATTAATAACCTGCTAGGTGGTGCACAAACGAAAACCGTTTGAAACCAGTCCAGGGTTCGGACCAGTCAAGGGTT
>NC_069431.1:28821117-28822922 GCF_026875155.1 Cherax quadricarinatus
TGATTACCTGGTCCTTGACTATTGTCAAGGACCAGGTTTTCGTACCATTGCTGGGCCTCCCTCCTTATCTGTGCACAGTCATTTCTGGCTCTTTGACTAATCTCATTATTTTCCTGGGTCCTTTGTCTTTTGTACTTTTTCCATTCTCTAGTGCACTTAGTTTTAGCCTCATTACACCTGTGTGTGTGTGTGTGTACTCACCTAGTTGTACTCACCTAGTTGAGGTTGCGGGGGTCGAGTCCGAGCTCCTGGCCCCGCCTCTTCACTGATCGCTACTAGGTCACTCTCCCTGAGCCGTGAGCTTTATCATACCTCTGCTTAAAGCTATGTATGGTTCCCTCCCTCCATACATCGTTTCCCCAAAAACTATTCCACTTACTGACTACTCTGTGGCTGAAAAAATATTTCCCTAACATCCCTGTGATTCATCTGTGTCTTCAGCATTCCAACTGTGCCCCCTGTTACTGTGCCCAATCTCTGGAACATCCTGTCTTTGTCCACTTGTCAATTCCTTCAGTTTTTTGTATGTCGTTATCATGTCCCCCCTAAACTCTCCTGACCTCCAGTGTCGTCAGGTTGATTTCCCTTAACCTCTCCTCGTAGGGGCATACCTCTTAGCTCTGGGACTAGTCTTGTTGCCAAACCTTTGCACTTTCTCTTGTTTCTTCACGTGCTTGGTAGGGTGTGGGTTCAAAAATGGTGCGCATACTCCATATGGCCTAACGTACACGGTTTTACAGAGTCCTGAATGATTCCTTTTTAAGATGTCGGAATGCTGTTTGAGGTTTGCTAGGCGCCCATATTTCTGCAGCAGTTATTTGGTTGATGTGGCTTCAGGAGATGTGCCCGGGTGTTATACTACCCCAAGATCTTTTTCCTTTAGTGAGGTTTGTAGTCTCTGACCCTTAGACTGTACTCCGTCTGCGGCCTTCTTTGCCCTTCCCCAATCTTCATGACTTTGCACTTGGTGGGATTGGGAACTCCAGGAGCCAATTGCTGGACCAGGTCTGCAGCTGTCCAGATCCTTTGTAGTTCTGCCCGGTCTTCGATCGAGTGAATTCTTCTCATCAACTTCACGTCATCTGCAAACAGGGAAAACCTCAGAGTTACTCCTTCCGTCATGTCGTTCACAAATACCAGAAACAGCACTGGTCCTAGGACTGACCCCTGCGGGACCCCGCTGGTCACAGGTGCCCACTCTGACACCTCGCCACGTACCATGACTCGCGCTGCTTCCTGACAAGTATTCCCTGATCCCTTGTAGTGCCTTTTCCCCGTTATCCCTGGGTTGGTCCTCCAGTTTTTGCACCAATCTCTTGTGTGGAACTGTGTCAAACGCCTTCTTGCAGTCCAAGAAAATGCATCCACCCACCCCTATCTCTCTTGTCTTTTGCTGTCACTGTCATAGAACTCCAGTAGGTTTGTGACACAGGATTTTTTCCCGTCCTGAAACCATGTTGGCTGCTGTTGATTTAGATCGTTCCTTTCTAGGTGTTCCACCTTTTTTCTCCTGATAACCTTCTCCATGATTTTGCATACTATACATGTCAGTGACACTGGTCTGTAGTTTAATGCTTCATGTCTGTCTCCTTTTTTAAAGATTGGACTACATTTGCTGTCTTCCATGCCTCAGGCAATCTCCCCGTTTCGATAGATAGTGTGTGTGTGTGTGTGTGTGTGTGTGTGTGTGTGTGTGTGTGTGTGTGTGTGTGTGTGTGTGGTGTGTGTGTGTGTGTGCAGCATGTGTGTGTTGTGTGTGTGTGTGGTGTGTTTGTGTGTTTACTCACTAGTTGAGGTTTAAGGGG
>NC_069431.1:28823422-28835922 GCF_026875155.1 Cherax quadricarinatus
TTGGGGGTCATTTCTATTTGATTAATTTCTTGTAAGGGATAAACGTTCTCTTGAGCAGCATGTATTGTGTTCAGAAAACTGTCATATTGATAGCTCTCTTCGTTACCTAGTCAACAGATGATAAGTGTTCTCTAAGCCCATCGTATCTGCTAAGCGAAAATCTGGGACTGTTACTGAGTTATCCCTACTATCATACTTCCATTCAATCTAAATGTAATTGATTTGTGGTCGCTAGCACCCAGTTCCTCTGAAACTTCTAAATTATTAACAAGGGATTCATTGTTTGCCAGAACTAAGTCAAGCAGGTTATTACCCCTTGTAGGTTCTGTCAAAAAATGCTTCAAAAAACAATCCTGAACTATTTCTAAGAAGTCGTATGATTCTAAATTCCCAGTCAAAAAATTTCCCAATTTCAATTGACTAAAGTTAAAGTCTCCTAGAATTACTACAATATCGTGCCTTGTGGCCCTAACAATTTCCTCCCATAGTAGTTTCCCCTGGCCCCTATCTAAATTTGGGGGGGCGGTATATCACACCTAAAATTAATTTTTAAATGCCCCTCTGAAAATTCTATCCAAACAGACTCTGTATGTGTTACTTCAGATTTAAATACCCGTTTTTATGCAACAGTTCAAGCGATCTCGGACATACAATGCCACCCACCCCCCTTCCGACAATTCTATCTACTTGGAACAATTTAAAACCCTGGATGTGACATTCTGCAGGCATGTCCCGACTTTTTAAATTAAACCACTTTCTCAGTAATGGCAAATACATCTATGTTACCTGCACTAGCAATAGTCTCAACTCGTCCATCTTTTTCCTAGCACGGGCGACTATTTGTGTAATAAATATTTAAAGACCCTCCTCTCTCTTTCCCTTCCTGCTCCTTTCTGTTTTTCCACTAAACCCTATTACTGTCCTTGTCAATTAGTGCCACTGGCTTTCCAATATCCACCTCATTTTGCCTATTACTGTTCTCCTAGTACTCATATTACTACCCTGAGACTTCACAGTTTTCCCGCAAAAAACCCATACCACTAACTATTCCCAGTTTAAAAGACCTAACAGCTCCTCCACTGCGTTGGCCAGTGCTCCCACCCCACACCTAGATAAGTGAACCCCCCGTCCCTGGCATACATGTCATTTCTGCCATAGAAGAGGTCCAGTTGTCAATGAATGTTACGCATTTTTTCCCTTTCAGTATTTGTCAGCCAGCAATTGACACCAATTGCTTGGACAACATTCATTTCCAACTCCTCTCCTTGGCAAAATGCCAAAATATGACAGGTTTCCCACCCTTCCCCCTAATTATCTCTATTGCTGACCTATACCTGCTAATCAGGTCCTCACTCCTACGTCTGCCAACAGTTGCCTCAGCACTGAGACAGATAATAGGATTGCTCCCATTACCTCTCATGATGTCATCCAGACGGCTAACAAATATCCTTCATCCCAGCCCCAGGAAAACACACTCTCTGCCTCCTACTCCTATCTTTCAAACAGAATGCCCTATCCTTTACCTAATCTGGCTATCCCCAAACAACAAAAAATGTTTTTACCTTCCTTGGCGTCGTCCGTCGTGATGCTCCGAGTAGTCGACTCACATTCGCCAAAAGGGAGCATTACGCCACTTGTAGAATTAGTCAAGACGTTCTCGATGGTCTTCGTTGGGGTTTCTAGGGATGCCCTCACTCACGTCTGCCAATGCTTCTTGGTGCTCGTTGTGGCATTCCCAGTAGAACACTCACATTCGTCATGTAGCACCGAGAACGGGTTGGAAGATTCCACGGTATTGTCTCCGGTTTCTCGTTGTTTCTGCCTCTCCAACCGTTTCCTTGATTTTCAGTTTGGGTTTTCCCCATGTTGCCCGGCCACTGACCAAGCTCCCCTCTTAACCTGGGGACTCACAACAGGAGGTTTTACTACAATCCTCTTGTTCTCCCCCGTTAATCGCCGTATCTCCATCTTTTGCAACCTGAGCTCTTCTCTCAGCTGCTGGTAAAGTTGCTCAAGAGAGGGCATCCTGGTTCAGATTCACAGAGAGCACACAAACGGTCTTCACAGAGCTAAGTACACGTCACCACTGACTAAGTACACGTCACTACTCAGTCCATCAATCTTGAGTAGAATACCTAATCTTAAGTGTGGCAAATTAGAAAAGTTAAAAAAGAGAATCCTAGACAAAGTTTTCATGAAATATATTGGAATTATTGATTAAAACCAGAAATTGTCAGGTAATACTTTGCTTAAGAATCAAGAGAACGACAACCTCTTGTATGATGAAACTGTCAATAATTACTATTCAGTAATGCTGGGTGACTTCAATATTCCTAAAAATATCTAGAAAATAGATTGAGTAGCCAAGAACATTACATTCTGTATGCCTAAAATCACAGATTTTAATGCTGTGTTCTTGGCAGATGTTACCACCAAGTATCGTAAAGAGAGACTGTACATCAAGTCTTTATTCAGAATAATTACTTCTGGCTATTAAAAGGGAAAATATACCAACAAAATTAAAAGAAACTATTCGGGTCATTGATCAAAACATTTAAATTTACTGGTAACATCGAAGACTCTACTAAGTAGGTAAGATTACTAAGAGAAAGACAAAATATAAACAGGCAGACGATAATTTGAAAGAAGGTTTACTCACATTAAATATAATTATAAAGAAATCTTTAAAAAAAGTCAAGTATAAGAAAAACGGGGCAATCACAGATTGGAAATTTTCCAGGGGCGACTTTTAAAATGACTACGTCGAGAACGATGACTTAAATACTGGGCCCATTCAGTTTAGTACATGTGTGTTTTTTGTGTGTTTGTGTGGGGTGAGTGTGTTTTGTGTGTGTGTCCCAAAGGTGTTGTGTGTGTGTGTGTGGGTGGTTTTTGGGGTTGTGTGGCTTGGGGGTGTGGTGTTGGGGTGTGTGTGTTGTGTGTGTGGGGGTGTGGGGTTTTGGGTGTTGGGGTGTGTTTGTGTGTGTGGTTGTTTGTGTGTTGTTTTGTGCTTGTGTGTGTGTGTGTGAGTGTGTGGTTGGGTGTGTGTGTGTTGTTGGGGTGTGTGTGTGTGTGTGTGTGTGTTGTGTGGTGTGTGTTTTGTGTGTGTTTGCGTTTTTTTTTTTTTTTTGGGGGGGTGTTGTGTGTGTTGTGGTTTTGTGTGTTGGGGTTTTTGTGTGTGGGTGTTTGCGTGTTTTGTTGTGGGGTGTGTGTGTTGTTTGCGTGTTTTTGTGTGTGTTGGGTTTTGGTGTGTTTTTGGGCTGTTGTGTGTGGCTTGTGTGTGTGTGTGTGTGTGTTTGTTGGAGTGTTTGTGGTGTGTGTTTGTGTGTTGTGTGTGTTTGTGGGTGTGTGGGGTGGGGTGTGTGTGTGTGTGTGTGTTGGTGTGTGGGTGTGTTTTGTGTGTGTGGTGTGTGTGTTTTTGTGTTTGTGTGTGTTTGTGGTGTGTGTGTGGTGTGTGGGTGTGTGTGGGGTGTGTGTGTGTGTGTGTGGGGTTGTGGTTTTGTTTGTGTGTGTGGGGTGTGTGTACCCCACCAAAGTTGGGGTTGCGGGGGTCGAGTCCGAGCTCCGGCCCCCGCCTCTTCACGGGATCGCAAATGGGGTCACTCCCCCTGAGCCGTGAGCTTTTTTAATACCTCTGTTTTAAAGTTTGTAGGGGATCCTGCCCCCAAATTTAACATCCCCTTCCCAAACTTTTCCCACTTACTGACAAACTCTGTGGCTGAAGAAATATTTCCCAAAACACCCCTGTAATTCATCGTGTTTTTCCCCAGCTTCCAACTGTGCCCCCTTTTTAACTTGGGGGTCCCAATCTCGGGAACACCCCTGTTTTGTCCACCTTTTTCAATTCCTTTTCAGTATTTTTATGTCGTTACCCAGCCCCCCCTATCGCTCCTTCCTCCAGTGTGTCATTTGTTTTCCCCTTTAAAACCCTCCTCGTGGGACATACCCTTAGTTTGGGGACTAGTCTTTTTTCCCAAAACCTTTGCACTTTCTCTATTTTCTTCACGTGTTTGGGTTTGGGTTTGGGTTTCCCAAAACTGGTCCCGGGCTACTAAAATATGGGCCAACAACACGGTTTTTTTTACAGGGTCCTGAAGGGATTCCTTTTTAAAGATTTGGAAAATGCGTTTTGGGGGTTTTGCTGGGGCGCCCATAGGGCCCCAGCGTTTTTTTTTGGTTGATTTTCGTTTCAGGGGATGGGGCTGGTGTTATACTCCCCCCAAAGTTTTTTTCCCTTGAGTGGGGTTTGTATTCTCTGACCCCTAGACTGTACTCCGTCTGGGGCCTTTTTTGGGCCCTTCCCCAATCTTTATGACTTTGATTTTGGTGGGTTTAACTCCAGGGGGCCAATTGCTGGACCAGGTCTGCGCCCGTCCCCGATCCCTTTTGTAGTTCTGCCTGGTCTTCGATCGAGTGAATTCTTCTCATAAAATTCACGTCATCTGCCCAAAAAGGGACACCCCCAGAGTCTATTCCTTTTCCCTCATGTCGTTCACAAAATACCAGAAACAGCCCTGGTTGTGTGTGTGTGTGTGTATACTCACCTCTTTGTGGTTGAGGGGCGAGTCACAGCCCCTGGCCCCGCCTCTTCCTGGCGCTACTAGGGCCACTATTTTTTCCCTTTCTCCCTGACTTTATGTATCTCTTCTTAATAACTATTATGGACCCCCCTCCACTAAATATCCTCGGGATTGTTCCACTTCCTGACACCTCTGTGAATTTAAGGGAAAAACTTCCCTGTGTTGTGTGAGGTGTGTGTGTGTGTGTGTGTGTGTGGGGTGTGTGTGTGTGGTGTGTTTTGGGGTGTGTGTGTGTGTGTGTAAAGGGTGGAGAGTGGGGGGGAGGGAGGGAGGGGAAGGGGGGGAAGGAAAGGTTTGGGGCCAAAGGGGTGTGTGTGGGGAAGGAAGGGGCGTGGTTTTGGGTGTTCGTGGGGGGGGGTGTGGGGAGGTTTTGTATGGGTAAAATGTTTTTTTTTTTTAGAAGGTAGATAGTGTGTGTGTTGGGGGGGGTTTGGGAAAAAAAAAATATTAGATTTTCATGAGTGTAGTAATTCGTTTTCATGTATAAGTGTTTTGGGGAAATAAAGAAAATTTGTGGGGGCATACGGGTAAGCTTTTATTTCCCCGAAGTTACAAGTTTAAAGGGGAGTTAATTTCCCGTATTTTTTTTTTCTAAAACCCTTTTAAAGTTTTTGTTAAAAGGGGGTCCCTTTGAAATTTGTACTGCTTTTTTTTATCTGTTGCAAACTTTGGGTGGGGCGGGGAATATGTAATTAAAAACACTATCATTTTTATTTTAAGAGAAAAATTCTTTCCCGAGAAAAAAAAAATTTATTGCATAATACACTTTAAACAATCCGGAAGGCGATCTTCTTTAGGAAACATGGGAATAATTTTTGAGGGAGTTTATTTGGCAGGGTTTTTGATCCCATTAAATGAATAATAATCCCCTACCCGGCTGCGCTAAATTTTAAATAATCCCACACAATCAGGAAATTTTTGACAATGTTTGGGGCTACGGGCAAATATCTTTTTCCCGAGTAACGATGAGCCCGAAAAGGGGGTTTTTTCCATTGAAAAAATTTTAACTGTTTTTGGAAAGTATGGTAGTTGCGAGGAAAAGTGTAACCCTTTTAAGACAAGGGGAATTTTTGATCATTATATACAAAAGGGTCACGGTTTAAAAAAAATTAAATTTTTTTTTTCCCCCTAGGAAGACCACGCTCAAAAAAATAAATTTTATCACCCGTGTTACATTACCAGGGAAGCACTAAAACTCTTAAAAAATATCATTCAACACCCTATAATGAGAAAAAAAATAAAGGGTTTTATACGTGGAAAGTCACTAAACAAGAAAATCTTTAAACCGCATCAAGACCTCCTCTACTCCTCTTTAAAAATAAAATGTCATCCCCGAAAAAAAGTGAAGAAATTCCCTCAAAATGTTAATATTTAAAACCAAAAATGGGAAAAAACCAAAAAAACACAAAAAAAAAAATTTTTCCCCGAAAAAGAAATTGAAAACTTGGGGGTAAAGTGTCATCAATATTGATCGATAATAATAAGAGGCAACGAAACCTAACAAATATTGAACGGGAAAAGCCCCTTTTCCATGTTTGGTGGTTTTAGTGGGAACCCCTCTTTTTAATTTTTATTTTAAATAAAATGTAAACACACAAAAAACCAAAAATTTTGTAAACTCGCATTGTAAACCTTTTAGAAATAAACTTTGAATTTGAATTTGAATTTGTTTTCTAAAAAAGAGGCAACAAAACTAACAAATATTGATCGATATAATAAGAGGGTTTAAAGAACCCAACAAATATTGATCCCATAATAATAAAAGGCAACAATCTAACAAAAAATTGATCGATCTAATTTAAAAAGGGAACGAACCTAACAAATTTTGATCGATACTAATAAGAGGCAAACGAACCAAAAAAATTTTTATCGATAAATAAAAGAGGAAAAAGAATCTAACAAAAATTGATCGATACTAATAGGGGGCAACGAATCTAACAAATATTGATCGTTTCAATAAGAGGCAACGGGAACCCAACAAATTTTGATCGAAAAATGATAAGGCAACGAATCTAACAAATATTGATCGATACTAATAAGAGGTAACGAACCTAACAAATATTGATCGATACTAATAAGAGGCAACGAACCTAACAAATATTGATCGATACTAATAAGAGGCAACGAACCCAACAAATATTGATTGATACTAATAAGAGGCAACGAACCTAACAAATGACTCAAGAAATCGTAATGACACGATTGCAAATAAACCATACCCCCGGCCGGGATTGAACCCGCGGTCATAGAGTCTCAAAACTCCACGGCCATGCTAGCTGGAGATTCGTCTGTAAAAACTTGCATTTGTGGTCACAGAGGTGCCTGTGCTAACCTTCCTATGGTGTAGAAATATACCTAGTTGGATGAATCTTATTTGGCTAGCTGGTCTAGTGGCTAACGCGACGGGCTGGAGTTTTGAGACTCTATGACCGCGGGTTCAATCCCGGCCGGGGGTATGGTTTAACCTAACAAATATTGATCGATAATGATAAGAGGCAACGAACCTAACAAATATTGATTGATACTAATAAGAGGTAACGAACCTAACAAATATTGATCGATGATGATAAGAGGCAACGAACCTAACAAATATTGATCGATAATGATAAGAGGCAACGAACCCAACAAATATTGATCGATACTAATAAGAGGCAACGAACCTAACAAATATTGATCGATAATAATAAGAGGTAACGAACCCAACAAATATTGATCGATACTAATAAGAGGCAACGAACCTAACAAAGACACGTGACACAACACAAACATGTCTGATAATTTATACATATCTTCCTACACAAAATACTGTAAATATTGTAGTATTATAAAGTTATATTAATTTTATATTTCCTTAAACCTGCCTACCAATAGATTTTTCTAAGAGTTCAACAATTGTAGAAATATAATGCGCATATTTAATATTTCTGGGAAAGAAGTGAAGATGGTAGAAGCTTCATCATATAAGTGTAGTATTATGCTTGCACTTAAGTGCATATGCACCTAGCAGTATGTATCTGTTAATGTCCAATGAGATATATGTATCAGTACATATATATATATATATATTATATATATATTATATTTTAATATATATATATATATATATATATATATATATATATATATATACATATATATGTATATATATGTCGTGCCGAATATGTAAAACTGGTCAATTAGCAAGAACTCATTTAAAATTAAGTCCTTTCTAAAATTTTCTCTTATACGTTTAAAGATATATTTTTTTCATTAATGTTAATGTAAAAAATTTTAATTTTGCACCAAAAGAATCTTAGAAAACTTACCTAATCTTATTATAATAAGAACTATTTATTTTAGCCTAACCCAACTAAATATATTTTAGGTTTGTTTACAATAATTTAATACTAAACAAACACAGTGAAATATATTTTTTTCGTTAGGTTCAGAATGATTTTGGCGAAATTATTGCATACACAAATTTTCACTTGTCCTATATGGCAAGATGAACGTTGCTATTTAAGCCAAGATCGCAAGTTCTGCCTATTCGGCACGACATATATATATTTATTTATTTATATATGTAGGTGTATCTCACATATACGGAGGTGTGCGTGTATAAAGTGTATGTAAATCGAGAGGTGTGTATGTGGCATGGTATAAACACCTAGATGTTTGTGTTTCTGTGTATATTCATTGAGAATTCACTTCAGTCTCTCATTAGGGAATTAAAATTTGCGTTATGTCAGTATTAAACTGGATTACGACCTTAATGACACCCTCGAACTGGTAAAGTTTCATTGCTTAGACTTACCGTATAAATAATCAGTAATACGTATTTATTTATTATGATTATCGTGTTATTAAATGGATTATTAAAAACACTGAAACAGTTATGAATATTTACCATATTAAATAAATGTAATTCGTGTTACACTATGATATATGTGAGAGTTTGGAAAATTTGGATATTAATAGAAAATGAACTGCAATAACATGATTACAAACAATGCACAGTACGGGTGGGGTTAGAACCCATGGCAAGTGAGTCACTTGCTGTGGGTTCTAATCCCACAAATACCGTGATTTGTTAGAAACTGGGTGGCTGATGGCGTGGTCCCAGGCTTGCTCTTGGTTAGAGACCACGATATAACCCAGAGCTTCCTGTCGAGTATACAAATATTTTCGTAAACATTATAGGGTGATCGTATGGCCGGCAGCGAAGAGTATAGGGCAGCGAGCAGGGCGGTACGACAGAGAGGCGCAACTCTGTCGAAAAGTTGGAAGTGGAGCGCCTCAGTCGTGTTCCGTGACTCGTCTGTGTAGTAGTATTGTGTCCGTGGCAGATCATTGGCATGAGAGCCCAGTACTGGTGTGAACGTACCGCCCCATTTTGCCAACCTGTGCGTGTCTACCACACCTTAGTTGTTTATAATAATATTAGACACGATGTTTGTTGACATTTTTTCCTACCAAACTTTGCGAGTACTATAAAATAAGAGGTTTTGACTTTTTATTTCTCCTGTATTCTTGCAAAAGTGTACCATTACGGTAAGTAACTTTCAAGAACACTGTTCTATTTCTTTACTGTCTTTGCTCCCATCTAATGTGTTTATTTATTTTTTCGTTGCTTTTCATCACTGTAAAACTTTGTTGACCGTATAATTACATAAAATCGATTATCAAACAGCATGAAACGATCGTTACCAGAGTCCAGTAAAGTAGCAGTTGCTGCTGTCATGGCTAGTTGTAGCACCAATATTTGCCCCACATTCTCAAGAATCCTTCAAGATATACTGCAGACACTACTGAATGGGTTATCTTGTGACGACGATCCATACCAGGAGATTTTTCCTTGGCTGGTAGATGATCAACAAGCTTAATATCTTGTTTACTTCAGAGATGGCAGCTTAGATGTTGTAGAGCCGGAGCTCAGTAACTGAGACAATACTAAGTGTCCTCAGTTCCATGTTCCTCTATAAGGGCTATAATACTGATCCACCGTATATATGTATATACACAAATAACTTGCACATAGAAGAGAGGAGCTTACGACGACGTTTCGGTCCGATTTGGACCATTTACAAAGTCACACTAACGACTTCGTAAATGGTCCAAGTCGGACAGAAATGTCGTAGTAAGCTCCTCTCTTTTACGTGTGGGTTATTTGTGTATCGCTCAAGTCACGGTATTCTGGCTTCTTCTATTTATATCTTACTTTTCTTTCAACAAAACCGGCCGTATCCCACCGAGGCAGGGTGGCCCAAAAAGAAAAACGAAAGATTCTCTTTTTAAATTTAGTAATTTATACAGAATGGATTACTAGTCCCTTGCTCCTGGCATTTTAGTCGCCTCTTACAACACGCATGGCTTACGGAGGAAGAATTCTGTTCCATTTCCCCATGGAAGTAAGAGGAAATAAACAAGAACTAGAAAGAAAATAGCAGAAAACCCAGATGGGTGTGTATATATATATGCTTGTTCATGTATGTGTAGTGTGACCTAAGTGTAAGTAGAAGTAGCAAGACGTACCTGAAATCTTGCATGTTTATGAGACAGAAAAAAGGACACCAGCAATCCTACCATCATGTAATATATATATATATATATATATAATATATATATATATATATATATATATATATATATTATATATATATATATATATATAACACGAAAATACCCCAATATGCAGAACAACCACGGTGAAAAAGTAGTAAAATTCTAAGTGTTTCGTGATTTCTCACATTATCAAGGAACAATTCCTTGATAATGTGAAAAATTACGAAAGACTTAATTTATATTTTGCCACCGAAGTGGCTAGTTTATTGTGCACCCCATATCCATCCTGTGAACGGTAGTGCCAGATCATATGGATACACAAAAGGCATAGAAACTAGGTCCAAAAGGGTTAAGAGAAGCACATCAAGATTTATATCTACAATTCACTTATCTGTTACAAGCAAATTTAGGAAATTTGTTTATATCTAGTATCTTATTTTCATTAATAAGATACCTTGACATATAACATAGGTTATTATACTATTATCTATATTCCTCAATAAGAGGACAATTAAGCCCATAGTGTTCAAGATAGTGAGCATAGGGCTGGCCACATACTTTGCATTTAATTTGATCATCATCTGTCTCCCAAACTGCCAAAAGTACTTGTAAACAAGCCTAAGCCTGGCCACTACAACATCAGTCAGTCTGTTCACATTGCACGTTGCTCCATAAACATACTTATCTACGTTCATGTTATCATAGGTTATAGATCTCCTCAGGCTTCTAACATTCCTATAACATTCGTTTCCATTATTTACTTCTCTCCTAATATTATTTTTAATGCTAGATACAGATATACCAAAGTTATATTCTACATTCTCCTTTAGGGTACTCTTCATGGCTAACATATCAACTTTACCATGAAGGAGTATCCAATATGTGATGGGATCCATAGCAACTGTATGTTAAGTCCTTTTTCCCTGATTTTTGAGTGTCTGTACGTGGCTTCTCCAGTGAGCTTGTTGGTCATTATATGAATCAGGAGCCTTCAGTGATGATATAGAATAAGTAATGATAGAGTCAAGCTCAGTGTCAAAAGTTAGCTTTAGTGCTTTAGGATGACAAACGATTCAGTTTGCAACTTAGACGCCCAGTTATAATTCTTATGCCTAACTCAACAAAGTTATCATTCTTATATAGGAAGGTGGCAACAAGAACAGATGCTGCCCTGCCAGTAGACTCCTGCTTCTGCTTAGATCCATCAGTGTATATAACTTGTGATAAGTTATTACTACTAACTAAGCGAGAAATTTTTTCTTGGGCAGTTGCTTTTACAAGCGATTTAAGGAAGGGATTACTAATAATGAGCTTCTTGGGAGGAGCTTGCAGATATGTGATATTAAATGAACACATCTTCCATGGAGGGGTGGGATGCTCACAGTTGTTGTCTACAGTCATCCAGTTCGTGAAAGTTATAAAACTTAATATAATTGCATGTTTTCACAACCCATTTAGATTTATGTGTATTTACTTCTAGACATTTAGTAAGATTTATAGTGACAGCATTTGATTCATTTCTTAATATTCTAATACCAAGTACAGTGTTAATCTCAATAATCCTATCACTGATGCTAGAGATACCAGGCTCCTTCCTTCCTTCAGCCCGTCGCGTTAGCTAACGCGACGGGCTGGAGTTTTGAGACTATGACCGCGGGTTCAATCCCGGCCGGGGGTATGGTTAATCAATTAAAGACCTAACATAGGCTACGTACATCATTGTCACTTTAGCACCATTGTTGGGGTTGTAGCCAGCAACAGCTATGAGAGCATATAGCGTTTCTTTGCATTTCGTATTTAGTTGTGGTATGGTGGATTTACTGAAGGGTACATTTACACCAAGATATTTGTAAGAATTAACGTAGCTAATGTTTTCACTCTGCAAACAGATGGGTGGAGGATGTTGTTTGCTTGTCAGTATCTTTGTTGTAGATGAAGAAATGATGCGCCTAATCGATTACAAATTGCTTGAACTTGAACTTCATTTAGAATGATGCTCATCTTCTTATGCCCTGTTGTATGGATCATAATGTCATCTGCACACATTATAGCTGTTTAGGTGAGGCAGGTAGAGGATTTAGGACTGCATTAATCAAAATATTAAATAGCATGGGACTGAGAACTCCATCCTAGGGACATTTTTTTACAATAGCTTCTATAGCCTTGGTAGAGGACGGAGGATAATCTTTTTGACTGGTATCCTATTATCCAAGTTAGTAGGCTACCACCAATGTTCATTTTGGTTAGTTCATGCAATATAACGGTTCTATTTGCGATATCAAATACAGATTTTAGATCAAGAAATGTAAAACTAGTCGAGGTGTGTGCAGTGAGAATATGAAGTACAATTCTGCAACTTTTTCCTTTCACGAACCCATA
>NC_069431.1:28838422-28867493 GCF_026875155.1 Cherax quadricarinatus
CTCCTAATTTCCAAACTACGAATTCTCTGCATCATTTTACACAACACATTATTTTCATTAAAACATTTGTGAAACATAAATGTAAACTCACCTTTCTCTAAAACTGTTTGCCTGTTTAATCCAGTCACCTAAACCCTTTGTTGTAGAGCAATTCTAAATACATTTTAGCGTTTTTTTTAATAATATGAGTGATAATTTTCTAAATTAAAGTTGTCTAATCTGAATACTGTGTTGCGAGGAACGCTCTGATTATATTTTCTCAACATTTTATTTACATCTCATTTGTCTTTCACTCATTTATACACTTCACACACGTCATCTTTCAATTTACATCAAAAAAAGAAAGAAAAAAATCATAGGTCTTTTATCTTCAAAATAATTTTTCTGGTGTTGAATATCACTTTTGTTATCCTTCTTCGGATACCTTGAAGAATGTGAATCCATTACGTAGCATGATGATCAATGCCGCACATTATTCAAGTAACCCTCGCAAGAGAGGGCATATATCATGCAATGATTGGTGGTGTGTGTCTGTGTATACACACAGAATTTCCCTAATATCAGTGCTAGAACTTATATCCTTGATGGTAGGTGGAAGGAAGAGTGCGCACATACGTGGGTACTGAGCCCTTAAAGACAGAGCGGATCAAAATTATCATGACTTAATGAAGCCTTATACAGAACGAGACATTGGATTAATAAAGGCTGGCTCTGTTTTTATATAGCCCATTCTTGATGGTATTATGAAGGACTGCGGGATTTAAAACTGGTGTATCCGATAAACCGTAAGCCTAACAAATTTTGACATAAAACAATCTTATTTAGCCCTTTCTTCGTCCACTAAGGAACTTTTGTCTTTGTTTTAGATCTGATGATGGTCAGTTCCTAATCTCTTTAGAAATCAGCTTTACGGCTACCTATACTGAGTATATTACTAGTATATTAGAAGTTCAGAAATATATGTTTGTCTACAGTGAACTGACTTGCCCACATCTTCACTCAAACGTCGAAGTCTATTCAGGTCCTGTTGGTGTGTCTATTCTGGCTTTCGTTTTGGTCTACTGAAAACCTCCTTTTGGTCTGTTTATTAGGAAAATAGGAAGAGGACTAGCGAATAATAATGAAATTATGATTATGAAACCAAAATTAAACAGTATTTTTTTAAAAAATTGAACTTTAAGTAAAATGATCCATAACCAAGAATACATTCATATTTAATTCTAGTATAAAATTCCACACTGAATATTTTGATCCCATTATCAAGGTGGCTTTGATAGAGGTGAATTAGGACACCCTTCCCTTCCAGGGATGAAACCTAATTTCTTCCACCCTTCCCCATTCCACAGACGCTCTATGATTTGTACATATTTACTAACTAATACTACTACTACTAATAATAATTTATATTTTTATTAAACATTCTTTGAATATTGTTACTTTTATAAAATTAAATGAGTCATTACGTAAAATAAATCAACTCGAATTACATAAAAGCCTAAAAAAAATAAATTATTTTGACATGGGGAAATTACAAATGAAAAGACTTAGGCGGCGACTGATACTGAAGAGATTATAATTTTTTTTTTATTTTGATGATACCATATTATAACATGTTAGTGCAATGACATGTTAGTGCAATGACATGTTAGTGCAATGACATGTTAGTGCAATGACATGTTAGTGCAATGACATGTTAGTGCAATGACATGTTAGTGCAGTAACATGTTAGTGCAATAACATGTTAGTGCAATGACATGTTAGTGCAATGACATGTTAGTGCAATGACATGTTAGTGCAATGACATGTTAGTGCAATGACATGTTAGTGCAATAACATGTTAGTGCAATGACATGTTAGTGCAATGACATGTTAGTGCAATAACATGTTAGTGCAATGACATGTTAGTGCAATGACATGTTAGTGCAATGACATGTTAGTGCAATAACATGTTAGTGCAATGACATGTTAGTGCAATGACATGTTAGTGCAATGACATGTTAGTGCAATGACATGTTAGTGCAATGACATGTTAGTGCAATGACATGTTAGTGCAGTAACATGTTAGTGCAATGACATGTTAGTGCAATGACATGTTAGTGCAGTAACATGTTAGTGCAATGACATGTTAGTGCAATGACATGTTAGTGCAATGACATGTTAGTGCAATGACATGTTAGTGCAATGACATGTTAGTGCAATGACATGTTAGTGCAATGACATGTTAGTGCAATGACATGTTAGTGCAATGACATGTTAGTGCAATGACATGTTAGTGCAGTAACATGTTAGTGCAATAACATGTTTAGTGCAATGACATGTTAGTGCAATGACATGTTAGTGCAGTAACATGTTAGTGCAATAACATGTTAGTGCAATGACATGTTAGTGCAATGACATGTTAGTGCAATGACATGTTAGTGCAATGACATGTTAGTGCAATGACATGTTAGTGCAGTAACATGTTAGTGCAATAACATGTTAGTGCAATGACATGTTAGTGCAATGACATGTTAGTGCAGTAACATGTTAGTGCAATAACATGTTAGTGCAATGACATGTTAGTGCAATGACATGTTAGTGCAATGACATGTTAGTGCAATGACATGTTAGTGCAATGACATGTTAGTGCAATAACATGTTAGTGCAATGACATGTTAGTGCAATGACATGTTAGTGCAATAACATGTTAGTGCAATAACATGTTAGTGCAATAACATGTTAGTGCAATAACACCACAAATCAACAGGATCAAAGCAGCAACACTTTAAAGTAGCAATAAGTCAGAGCAACACCATGACAAAGCAACAACATAACACAACAAAGCGACAAAACAAAGCAAAACAACACAACAACACAACAAAGCAACAACACAACAAAGCAACAACACAAAGCAACAAAACAAAGCAACAACACAACAAAGCAACAACACAACAAAGCAACAATACAACAAAGCAACAACACAACAAAGCAACAACACAACAAAGCAACAACACAAAGCAACAAAACAAAGCAACAACACAACAAAGCAACAACACAACAAAGCAACAACACAACAAAGCAACAATACAACAAAGCAACAATACAACAAAGCAACAACACAACAAAGCAAAACAAAGTAACACAACAAAGCAACAACACAACAAAGCAACAACACAACAAAGCAACAACACAACAAAGCAACAACACAACAAAGCAACAAAACAAAGCAAAACAACAAAGCAACAACACAAAGCAAAACAACAAAGCAACAACACAAAGCAACAACACAAAGCAAAACAACAAAGCAACAACACAACAAAGCAACAAAAAGCAAAACAACAAAGCAACAAAAAGCAAAACAACAAAGCAACAACACAACAAAGCAACAAAAAGCAAAACAACAAAGCAACAAAAGCAAAACAACAAAGCAACAACACAACAAAGCAACAGCACAACAAAGCAACAGCACAACAAAACAACACAAAACAAAGCAAAACAACAAAGCAACAACAAAACAAAGCAAAAACAACAAAGCAACAACACAAAGCAACAACACAAAGCAACAACACAACAAAGCAACAACACAACAAAGCAACAACACAAAGCAACAACACAAAGCAACAACACAACAAAGCAACAACACAACAAAGCAACAACACAACAAAGCAACAACACAAAGCAACAACACAACAAAGCAACAACACAACAAAGCAACAACACAACAAAGCAACAACAACAACAAAGCAACAACGCAACAAAGCAACAACAACAACAAAGCAACAACACAACAAAGAAAACAAAAACCCAACAAAGCAACAACACAAAGCAACAACACAACAAAGCAACAACACAACAAAGCAACAACAACAACAGAGCAACACCTAGACAACCCTTCAGGAGTAGTTTAAGGCGGCAATTCCTTGAACCAGGAGATGTGTTCAACTTGACAGTCTTGAAGCGGATGAACCTGAAGAGAGAGAGAAGAGCCTTTTATAGTGTAGAGGCGAGGTGATGACGTCACTGTCTTACCTTCTTGAAGGTATTATATGCCATTATTATTTTCAAAATCCTTCAAGGCATTAGCGGAGAAATAAAAATATAAGCAAGATAAAGAAGTTTACAGAAAAAAATGTATATCTGAAGAGAAAGACAGTGAATTTCTATGGCACTCGAAATAAACTATAATTCCATACATAGTAATGCTTGGTGCCCCATCCGGGTTTTGCGATTTTTGTGAATCTCTCACCCCTCAAGGAAGGTTCCTTGATGTTGGTGAGGGGCTCTTGATTTAGGGAATTGGATCTGTGCTCCAGTTCCCCGAATTAAGCCTGAATGCCTTCCACATCCCCCCCAGGCGCTGTATAATCCTCCGGGTTTAGCGCTTCCCCCTTGATTATAATAATAATAATAATGTGAATCTCTCAATTATCCAGAGATTAGAAGAAGACAGAAATTAATGATTCAGTGTTAAAAACATGAAGAGCAAAATAAGAACATTAAGTTTGGAGGCCTAAGACACTTTTCTTGAGCAACAAATTAATGTTACTTTGATGAGACAGAACCTAAAAAAAAAAAAATAGAGGTGTACCAGAGAGAGTGTGCTAAAATAGAAACTATTGTTAATATTTAAGGCTGGAAAAATAGTCGATTCGTTGGGAAAAAAATATTCAGGTTACTAATTATATATGAAACCCCAGTGTGTGTTTACTAGAGAAAATGTTTGTTTACTAGAGAAAATGTTTGTTTACCAGAGAAAATGTTTGTTTACCAGAGAAAATGTTTGTGTACTAGAGAAAATGTTTGTTTACTAGAGAAAATGTTTGTTTATTAGAGAAAATGTTTGTTTACTAGAGAAAATGTTTGTTTATTAGAGAAAATGTTTGTTTACCAGAGAAAATGTTTGTGTACTAGAGAAAATGTTTGTGTACTAGAGAAAATGTTTGTTTACTAGAGAAAATGTTTGTTTATTAGAGAAAATGTTTGTTTGCTAGAGAAAATGTTTGTTTATTAGAGAAAATGTTTGTTTGCTAGAGAAAATGTTTGTTTATTAGAGAAAATGTTTGTTTGCTAGAGAAAATGTTTGTTTGCTAGAGAAAATGTTTGTTTACTAGAGAAAATGTTTTTTTTTACTAGAGAAAATGTTTGTTTACTAGAGAAAATGTTTGTTTACTAGAGAAAATGTTTGTTTACTAGAGAAAATGTTTGTTTACTAGAGAAAATGTTTTACTAGAGAAAATGTTTGTTTGCTAGAGAAAATGTTTGTTTACTAGAGAAAATGTTTGTTTACTAGAGAAAATGTTTGTTTACTAGAGAAAATGTTTGTTTACTAGAGAAAATGTTTGTTTACTAGAGAAAATGTTTGTTTACTAGAGAAAATGGTTGTTTACTAGAGAAAATGTTTGTTTACTAGAGAAAATGTTTGTTTACTAGAGAAAATGTTTGTTTACTAGAGAAAATGTTTGTTTACTAGAGAAAATGTTTTTTTTACTAGAGAAAATGTTTGTTTACTAGAGAAAATGTTTGTTTACTAGAGAAAATGTTTGTTGACTAGAGAAAATGTTTGTTTGCTAGAGAAAATGTTTGTTTACTAGAGAAAATGTTTGTTTATTAGAGAAAATGTTTGTTTGCTAGAGAAAATGTTTGTTTATTAGAGAAAATGTTTGTTTGCTAGAGAAAATGTTTGTTTGCTAGAGAAAATGTTTGTTTACTAGAGAAAATGTTTGTTTACTAGAGAAAATGTTTGTTTACTAGAGAAAATGTTTGTTTACTAAGAAAATGTTTTACTAGAGAAAATGTTGTTTGCTAGAGAAAATGTTTGTTTACTAAAGAAAATGTTTGTTACTAGAGAAAATGTTTGTTTACTAGAGAAAATGTTGTTTACTAGAGAAAATGGTTGTTTACTAGAGAAAATGGTTGTTTACTAAAGAAAATGTTTGTTTACTAGAGAAAATGTTTGTTTACTAGAGAAAATGTTTGTTTACTAGAGAAAAGGGTTTTTTACTAGAGAAAATGTTTGTTTACTAGAAAAAATGGTTGTTTACTAGAGAAAATGTTTTTACTAGAGAAAATGGTTGTTTACTAAGAAAAATGTTTGTTTACTAGAGAAAATGTTTGTTTACTAGAGAAAAATGGTTGTTTACTAGAGAAAATGTTTCTTTACTAGAGAAAATGTTTGTTTACTAGAGAAAATGTTTGTTTACTAGAGAAAATGTTTCTTTACTAGAGAAAATGTTTCTTACTAGAGAAAATGGTTGTTTACTAGAGAAAATGTTTCTTTACTAGAGAAATGTTTGTTTACTAGAGAAAATGTTTGTTTACTAGAGAAAATGTTTGTTTACTAGAGAAAAGGGTTTTTTTTTACTAGAGAAAATGTTTCTTTTACTAGAGAAAATGGTTGTTTACTAGAGAAAATGTTTCTTTACTAGAGAAAATGGTTGTTTACTAGAGAAAATGGTTGTTTACTAGAGAAAATGGTTGTTTACTAGAGAAAATGTTTGTTTACTAGAGAAAATGGTTGTTTACTAGAGAAAATGTTTCTTTACTAGAGAAAATGGTTGTTTACTAGAGAAAAGTTCTTTACTAGAGAAAATGTTTCTTTACTAGAGAAAATGGTTGTTTACTAGAGAAAATGTTTCTTTACTAGAGAAAATGGTTGTTTACTAGAGAAAATGTTTCTTTACTAGAGAAAATGGTTGATTACTAGAGAAAATGTTTCTTTACTAGAGAAAATGGTTGTTTACTAGAGAAAATGTTTCTTTACTAGAGAAAATGGTTGTTTACTAGAGAAAATGTTTCTTTACTAGAGAAAATGGTTGTTTACTAGAGAAAATGTTTCTTTACTAGAGAAAATGGTTGTTTACTAGAGAAAATGTTTCTTTACTAGAGAAAATGTTTCTTTACTAGAGAAAATGGTTGTTTACTAGAGAAAATGTTTCTTTACTAGAGAAAATGGTTGTTTACTAGAGAAAATGTTTCTTTACTAGAGAAAATGGTTGTTTACTAGAGAAAATGTTTCTTTACTAGAGAAAATGGTTGTTTACTAGAGAAAATGTTTCTTTACTAGAAGAAAATGTTTTCTTTACTAGAGAAAATGGTTGTTTACTAGAGAAAATGTTTCTTACTAGAGAAAATGGTTGTTTACTAGAGAAAATGTTTCTTTACTAGAGAAAATGGTTGTTTACTAGAGAAAATGTTTCTTTACTAGAGAAAATGTTTCTTTACTAGAGAAAATGGTTGTTTACTAGAGAAAATGTTTCTTTACTAGAGAAAATGGTTGTTTACTAGAGAAAATGGTTGTTTACTAGAGAAAATGGTTGTTTACTAGAGAAAATGGTTGTTTACTAGAGAAAATGTTTCTTTACTAGAGAAAATGGTTTACTAGAGAAAATGTTTCTTTACTAGAGAAAATGGTTGTTTACTAGAGAAAATGGTTGTTTACTAGAGAAAATGGTTGTTTACTAGAGAAAATGTTTGTTTACTAGAGAAAATGTTTGTTTACTAGAGAAAATGGTTGTTTACTAGAGAAAATGTTTGTTTACTAGAGAAAATGTTTGTTTACTAGAGAAAATGGTTGTTTACTAGAGAAAATGTTTGTTTACTAGAGAAAATGTTTGTTTACTAGAGAAAATGGCGCCGAATAACTTTTGACGGGAACTGCCTTCGTGAAGTGCTGCCTGATAACTCGACTTCTGTACATAGATGAGAAAAAGCAATATGGACAAACGAAGTATCACTTTTTGAGGTTGAAAAGACTATCAATTAAGCTACATTCTCTGGCAGTTTTTCTTCGGTCATGTGGTATATGGCAGAAAAACTTGATCGGGAAAGACTTTTTTACTATAGACTTTCCTAATAAGATGATCGAAACTCTGCAAAATAAATCAATATATATATATATTATATATATAATATATATAAATATATATATATATATATAATATATATATATATATTTTATATATATATATGTGTGTGTGTGTGTGTGTGTGTGTGTGTGTGTGTGTGTGTGTGTGTGTGTGTGTGTGGGGTGTGTGTGTGTGGGGTACTCACCTAATTGTGGTTGCAAGGATCGAGACTCAGCTCCTGGCCCCGCATCTTCACTGATCGCTACTAGGTCCTCTCCCTCTCTGCTTCCGGAGCTTTGTCATACCTCTTCTTAAAACTATGTATGGTTCCTGCCTCCACTACTACACTTGCTAGGCTATTCCACTTCCTGACGACTCTATGACTGAAGAAATACTTCCTAACGTCCCTGTGACTCGCCTGAGTCTTCAGCTTCCAGTTGTGACCCCTTGTTTCTGTGTCCCCTCTCTGGAACATCCTGTCTCTGTCCACCTTGTCTGTTCCCCTCATACCTTGTATGTCGTTATCATGTCCTCCCTGACCCTTCTGTCCTCCAGTGTCGTCAGTCCGATTTCCCTAAACCTTTCCTCGTACGACATTCCCCTGAGCTCTGGGACTAGCCTTGTTGCAAACCTTTGTACTTTCTCTAACTTCTTGACGTGATTGACCAGGTGTGTGTGTGTGTACTCACCTAGTTGTACTCACCTAGTTGAGGTTGCGGGGGTCGAGTCCGAGCTCCTGGCCCCGCCTCTTCACTGATCGCTACTAGGTCACTCTCCCTGAGCCGTGAGCTTTGTCATACCTCTGCTTAAAGCTATGTATGGATCCTGCCTCCACTACATCGCTTCCCAAACTATTCAACTTACTGACTACTCTGTGGCTGAAGAAATACTTCCTAACATCCCTGTGATTCATCTGTGTCTTCAACTTCCAACTGTGTCCCCTTGTTACTGTGTCCAATCTCTGGAACATCCTGTCTTTGTCCACCTTGTCAATTCCTCTCAGTATTTTGTATGTCGTTATCATGTCCCCCCTATTTCTCCTGTCCTCCAGTGTCGTCAGGTTGATTTCCCTTAACCTCTCCCCCTAGGACATACCTCTTAGCTCTGGACTAGTCTTGTTGCAAACCTTTGCACTTCTCTAGTTTCTTTACGTGCTTGGCTAGGTGTGGGTTCCAAACTGGTGCCGCATACTCCAATATGGGCCTAAAAGTACACGGTGTACAGGGTCCTGAATGATTCCTTATTAAGATGTCGGAATGCTGTTCTGAGGTTTGCTAGGCGCCCATATGCTGCAGCAGTTATTTGGTTGATGTGCGCTTGAGGAGATGTGCCTGGTGTTATACTCACCCCAAGATCTTTTTCCTTGAGTGAGGTTTGTATTCTCTGGCCCCCTAGACTGTACTCCGTCTGCGGTCTTCTTTGCCCTTCCCCAATCTTCATGACTTTGCACTTGATGGGATTGAACTGCAGGAGCCAATTGCTGGACCAGGTCTGCAGCCTGTCCAGATCCCTTTGTAGTTCTGCCTGGTCTTCGATCGAGTGTGTGTGTGTGTGTGTACTCACCTAATTGTGGTTGCAGGGGTCGATACTCAGCTCCTGGCTCCGCCTCTTCACTGACCGCTACTGGGTCCTTCCTCTCCCAGCCCCATGAGCTTTATCATATCTCGTCTTAAAACTATGTATAGTTCCTGTCTCCACGTGTGTGTGTGTGTGTGTTTGTGTGTGTGTGTGTGTGTGTGTGTGTTGTGTGTGGTGTGGGGTTGTGTGTGTGTGGTGTGTGTGTGGTGTGTGTGTGTGTGTTGTTGTGTGGTCGTTCCGAATAGGAAAATTTTTGGGCGATTTTGGTTTAATAGCAACGCCTTGTTCCCGGATAAGTCAAGCGAAAATTTGTGTATGCAATAATTTCGCAAAAATTATTT
Organism: Cherax quadricarinatus; assembly: GCF_026875155.1. Lineage (NCBI taxonomy): Eukaryota > Metazoa > Arthropoda > Malacostraca > Decapoda > Parastacidae > Cherax > Cherax quadricarinatus. The sequence goes on from NC_069431.1 coordinate 28,848,165, forward strand.
TTAAACCCTAACGTAAAAAAATATATTTAATTGTGTTTGTTTATTATTTAATTATTGTAAAATTATCTAAAATATATTTTGTTGGTTTAAGCTAAATTAAATTGCGCTTGTTTACAGTAAGATTAGGTTACTTTTCTAAGGTTCTTTTGATACAAATTAATAATTTTTACATTAAATATAAACGAAATATAAATGTATCTTTAAACGTAAAGAGAAAATTTTAAAAAGGGGTTTTAATTTTCAATAAGTTCCTGCTAATTGGCCAGTTTTACCTTTTTCGGCACGACACACCCCACACACACACACACACACACACACACACACACACACACACACACACACAACAACACACACACACACCACACACACACAAAACCACACAGGTAAGGAGGGAGGCCCAGCGACAGTATGAAAATAACTAGCATCGAGAATCAAGACTGACCCGAAACTGTTTTTATAGCCACATCAGGAGGAAGACAACAGTCAAAGACCAGGTGATCAGACTGAGGACAGAAGTGGAGAACTCACAAGAAAATGATAAGGAGGTATGTGAGGAGCTAAACAGGAGATTTAAGGAAGTTTTAACAGTAGAGACAGGAAGGGCTGTGGGAAGACAACACAGAAGGGAACATCAAGAGGGAATATACTAACAAGTGTTGGATGACATACGAACAACCGAGGAGGAGGTGCAGAAGCTGCTAAGTGACCTTGATACTACAAAGGCGAGGGGACCGGACAACATCCCCCGTGGGTCCTTAGAGAAGGATCAGAGATGCTGTGCGTGCCCCTAACCACAATCTTCAACACATCCCTTGAAACTGGGCAACTACCTGAGAAATGGAAGACAGCAAATGTAGTCCCCATATTTAAGAAAGGAAACAGAAACGAGGCACTAAACTACAGACCAGTGTCTCTGACATGTATAGTTTGCAAAGTCATGGAGATTATCAGGAGGAGAGTGGTGGAACACGTGGAATGGAACAAGATTATAAATGAAAACCAGCATGGGCTCATGGAAGGCAAATCCTGTGTCACAAACCTTCTGGAGTTTAATGACAAGGTAACAGAAGTAAGGCACGAGAGAGAGGGGTGGATTGATTGCATTTTCTGGACTGCAGGCCTTTGACACAGTTCCCCCACAAGAGATTAGTGCAGAAACTAGAGGATCAGGCATATATAACAGGAAGGGCACTGCAATGGATCAGGGAATACCTGACAGGGAGGCAACAACGAGTCATGGTACGTGGAGGTATCACAGGGGCGCGTGTGACGAGCGGGGTCCCACGGGGGTCATTCTAGGACCAGTGTATTTTTGATTTTAATGCGAACGACATGATGGAAGAATAGACTCTAAAGTGCCCCCTATTCGCAGATGATGTGAATTAAATCGGATGAGGATGAGGCAGGACTGCAAAGAGACCTGGACAGGCTGGACACATGGTCCAGAAACTGGCTTTCGAATTCAACCTGCCAAATGCAAAGTCATGAAGACTGGGGGGGGGCAAAGAAGACCGCAACAGAGTATAGGCTAGGTGGACAAAGACTACAGACCTCAATCAGGGAGAAAGTCTTGGGGTGACCAAAACCCCGAGAAACGTCACCGGAGGCACACATCAACCAAATAACTGCTGCAGCATACGGGCGCCTGGCAAACCTGAGAATAGCGTTCCGATACCTAATAAGGAATCGTTCAAGACGCGTACACTGTGTATTTTTAGGCCCATACTGAAGTAGCAGCACCAGTCTGGAGCCCACAACCAGGTCAAGCACGTCAAGAAGTTAGAGAAGTACAAAAGTTTGCAACAAGGCTAGTTCCAGAGCTCAGGGGAATGTCGTACGAGGAAAGGTTTAGGGAAATCGGACTGACGACACTGGAGGACAGAAGGTCAGGGGAGACATGATAACGACATACAAGATACTGCGGGGAATAGACAAGGTGGACAGAGACAGGATGTTCCAGAGAGGGGACACAGAAACAAGGGGTCACAATTCGAAGGTGAAGATTCAGACGAGTCACAGGGACGTTAGGAAGTATTTCTTCAGTCATAGAGTCGTCAGGAAGTGGAATAGCCTAGCAAGTGAAGTAGTGGAGGCAGGAACCATACGCAATTTTAAGAAGAGGTATGACAGCTCAGGAAGCAGAGAGGGGGAGGACCTAGTAGCGATCAGTGAAGAGGTGGGGCCAGGAGCTGAGTCTCGACCCCTGCAACCACAATTAGGTGAGTACACACACACACACGCACACACACACACACACACACACATGTAAAACTGGTCAATTAGCAAGAACTCATTTAAAATTAAGTCCTTTCTAAAATTTTCTCTTATACGTTTAGAGATATATTTTTTTCATTAATGTTAATGTGAATATTTTTAATTTTACACCAAAAGAATCTTAGAAAACTTACCTAACCTTATTATAACAAGAACAATTTATTTTAGCCAAACCCAACTATATATATTTTAAATACGTTTACAATAATTTATTACTAAACAAACGCATTGAAATATATTTTTTTCGTTAGGTTCAGAATGATTTTGGCGTAATTATTGCATACACAAATTTTCACTTGTCCTATATGGCAAGATGAACGTTGCTATTTAAGCCAAAAATGCAAGTTCTCCCTTTTCGGCACGACATATATATATATAAAATATAATATATATATATATATATAAATATATATATATATATAATATATTATATATATATATAATATATATAATATATAATATAATATATATATATACATTATATATATATATATATAATATATATATATATATATATAATATATAATATATATATATATATATATATTTAATGTTCTTTTGTTCCCTTGTGAAATGCATATGGACGATGCCAGCCTACTCGTTGAGATGCACTGGTCCGATTACCTCCCACCCACCACCCTCCGTACCCATTCCCATATGGGATTGGGTAGACGAGGGCCCTCAAGTTTACAGAAAGTGGGAAAAAAAAAGAAAAAAATAGGAAATGTAATAGTCAGCCCATACATAACTCAAATGATGGGTTGAACAATCTCGATAGTTATTTACTGGAGCCTGTTGTTCACAAGCAATGCTATACAAAATCGCAGAATTACTCATTATGCCATGGGGGTCTTGTGAGGTTTTGGTGACATTCTCCCCACCGAACATTAAGTTACGTCTGTCGTGAACGTCGATATATAACCCGTTCAGCTACTATGGATATGTTTGCACGCCTTGCTATCAGTGATTGCAACACGATCAATATAATATATAACCATTAGTAGTAAGTAAGTAAAGTAAGTTCATTCAGGTATACATATAACATACATACCGTAACATAAAGTATCATACATAGCAACACATGTGTATATTAGCCAGGATAGCCCCAAAAATTCAGACTAAGTGACCTAATTCTACTGGGGTTCTAAACCCATCTTTAAAGGTACACTTGGCTGATTGCAACGAGCTTATAGGCTGTTAGCAGGTGTTGAAGGATATCTGGAAAATTCATGAATTTGGAGGCCCTCGTCTACCCTTCCCCATTTAGAAAGGAGCGTGGAGGGAGGTGGGTGGAACGCAAACTGACCAGTGCCTCTCAAACTCTGAGAGAAGCTGTGGTTAGTGTCACCCACAATACCATACTCTGAGAAAACTTCTCACTTCTCCTGTTGCTACTCTTGCAACACTGCAAACAAGAACACGTAACAATATGTACTAGACACGCCTCATGTACTGTATATGCCATCTTTATATCAACAATATATCTCTTAAATCTTTTGTACCATATTATGTAATGAGAGAAGTAAGGGTAGAGGGTCGTCCCAGGAAAGATTGGACGGAATGGATAAAAAAAGAGGATTTGAGTGCTGGGAGCTTGAACATCTAACAGGCTTGTGTGATGACGTTAGATCAGAGTGGAGGTAAGTGGCTCTCGGCACTTGACGTGCTATTGGACCGTAAAAAGGAAAAAAAGTGATTCAGTGAAACCGGTTTGGTGGAGAGTACCTGCACTCTGAAGGGGAGTTGAGGTTGTTGCAGTCTAGAGGACCATCTGGGCTGGGAATCTGTTTTATTATATCTGGCGAATCTGTTTTGTTTTTCTGACGTCGTACTACTTCGGTGGAAGACGACTGATGTGTTAAAAAAATATCTGGGAATCTTTATTCAGGAAACGTTTCGCCACACAGTGGCTTCATCAGTCCAATACAAAGAGGAAGGCGTAAGGAGAGGAGGAGTATGAGGTAATCAGTCCCTCAGCCTGGAGTCGATGTGTTCAGTCCATCAATCTTGTAGAATGTACAGCATAGGGCCGTAGACGTGGCTTATATACTGTAGTGAGGTGAGGTGAAGCAGGCGGAGGCGGGGTCATAGTGGTACCATCCACTAGTCGAAGTAGGTCTTCGTCCAAAGGTTGAACAAGATTCCCATATGCTGCATAAGTGTCTCAATCTTCAACTTGTCGGTTTTTCAAACCATTCATCACAAAAAAATATTTAAACCTGAAGGTTTTATACAGCGTTCATATCAGGTTTAGTACGGATGAGGTAGTTTCTTTGTTAAGATTAACTAAATAATGAGCTAAATGTACCTCATACAAAATTACTGAGAGAGAGCTAAGAGTTTTGAAGTTTGAAAATGGATACTACCGACAGGAATGAGGCCAGACATAGGCAGGATAAAAAGTTTCTATTGGAACAGCGTTTCGCACACTTTAGAAACATTGTCCCAATAATGGCTTGTTCTGATACATGTCTTTGTTTTCCAAACTGAGAGAGAAATATTGATGCAAGACGAACTAAATATGCCCACAATTGTGTTGCTCGGACCTCTGCAACACAATTGTCCTCAAAGATTTGTTATGTTATACCATGAATTAAGGAAATGCGATAGTAATTATGAACAACGTAGAATATAGGGGAAAAATAAACATGATATTAGGAGACAGGGAAAGTCACGCGCCTCTTAAGAAATATAAGAAGAAATATAAAACTGGTAAAACCTTAGCAGTTAAAATATGATAACTAAGAACGAGTTCATTAGCGTAAAGAAGGAGGCAGAGAAACGATACATTAATTACACATTTTCCAAGGCATATACAAAGCCATAACTTTTCTAAAGCAACATCAAGCCAAATATAATGGTAAAACATCATAGCATAATAAAAGGAATAATGTGAATATTCACGGATTACCAGGGAGTTGTCTGGGGAAATTTTAACAGATGATTCCAGGTTTTCATGAGGGAGTTAATTTTCCCCCGAGGAAAAATACGATGAGAAATGAATAAACGAAGACATTAAGAACTATATATGGATTAAGGAAAAGGTACTAAAGAACCAAACAGATCACGGACATAAAAATTTTTACAATCATCACGTGACATGATATCAGGATGCGTGTAGTCTTTATAAGCAGTTTTTGCTTTTGTTTTGACTCACGAAATCGTAATGAACGATTGAAAAACAAACCATCCCCCGGGCCCGGGGAATGAGACTCCTGACCGCGGGTTCAATCCCGGCCGGGGTATGGTTTGCATTTGTTTCTTTGTATTTGACAAAATCAAAACTGTGGGAAAAAATATATAAAACTAAAGGATTTTCTGCTAAAATATCCACGAAATTTATTTCAGTCGTCTTATATCACTTTTTTACAGACAATGGTTAACTTCCTTGATGCTGGTGAAGAGTTACTTGCGTCAAATCTTGTTGCCTCTCACTCCCTGGGCGCTGTATGATCTCTAAGAGTTTATTATCTCAAAATAATAATACTATCCATAAAAAATATGAAGACGGCTGACAGGAAAAGGCGAGAAAGAAAAGTATTTACCTGGAAGAAAGGAACTCCAGGCATCTGAGAAAGATGTTAACCCAGGATTAGATCCATTGAAGCGCAGCTCTTTGAGTGCACACTTTACAAAAAGGGACCAAACATAGATTTAGGAATAGGTATGACATGGGTGACGATACCAGAAGAGTGATGATACCAGTATTAGGAAGCTTGACAGGCTAGGTCAGGAGTTGAGTATCGACCCCCCTCAACTACAAATAGGGGAATGCAAGTAGATGAGTATAATGTAAAGCTCACAGAGTACACACTATCATACAGGCACAGAGTACACACTACCATACAGGCACAGAGTACACACTACCATACAGGCACAGAGTACACACTACCATACAGGCACAGAGTACACACTACCATACAGGCACGGAGTACACACTACCATACAGGCACAGAGTACACACACCAAACAGACACAGAGTACACACTACCATACAGCACAGAGTACACACTAAACATACAGGCACAAAAGTACACACTACCATACAGGCACAGAATACACACTACCATACAACACAGAGTAAAAACACACCATACAGGCACAGAGACACACTACCATACAGTACAGAGTACACACTACATACAGGCACAGAGTACACACACCATACAGGCACAGAGTACACACTACCATACAGACAGAGAGTACACACTACCATACAGACAGAGTACACACTACCATACAGGTACAGAGTACACACTACCATACAGGTACAGAGTACACACTACCATACAGGCACAGAGTACACACTACATACAGGCACAGAGTAACACACTACCATACAGGCACAGAATACACACTACCATACGAACAGAATACCACTACCATACAGGCACAGAGTAAAACACTACCATAACAGGTACAGAGTACACACTATCATACAGGCACAGAGTACACACTACCATACAGGCACAGAGTAACACTACCATACACACAGAGTACACACTACCATACAGACACAGAGTACACACTACCATACAGGCACAGAGTACACACTACCATACAGGTACAGAGTACACACTACCATACAGGCACAGAGTACACACTACCATACAGGCACAGAGTACACACTACCATACAGGCACAGAGTACACAACTACCATACAGGCACAGAGTACACACTACCAACGGGACAAGTACACACTACCATACAGGTACAGAGTACACACTACCAACAGGTACAGAGTACACACTACCATAACAGGCACAGAGTACACACTACCATACAGGCACAGAGTACACACTACCATACAGGTACAGAGTACACACTACCATACAGGCACAGAGTACACACTACCATACAGGCACAGAGGGACACACTACCATACAGGGACAGAGTACACACCTACCATACAACACAGAGTCACACTACCATACAGGCACAGAGTACACACTACCATACAGACACAGAGTACACACTACCATACAGGCACAGAGTACACACTACCATACAGGCACAGAGTACACACTACCATACAGACACAGAGTACACACTACCATACAGGCACAGAGTACACACTACCATACAGGCACAGAGTACACACTGCCATACAGGTACAGAGTACACACTACCATACAGGCACAGAGTACACACTACCATACAGGCACAGAATACACACTATCATACAGGCACAGACTACACACTGCCATACAGGCACAGAGTACACACTACCATACAGGCACAGAGTACACACTACCATACAGACACAGAGTACACACTACCATACAGGCACAGAGTACACACTACCATACAGGCACAGAGTACACACTACCATACAGCCACAGAGTACACACACCATACAGGCACAGAGTACACACTACCATACAGGCACAGAGTACACACTACCATACAGGCACAGAGTGCACACTACCATACAGGCACAGAGTACACACTAACAAACAGGCACAGACTACACACTGCCATACAGGCACAGAGTACACACTATCATAAAGGTACAAACTACACACTGCCATACAGGCACAGAGTACACACTGCCATACAGATACAGAGTACACACTATCATACAGGTACAGACTACACACTGCCATACAGGCACAGAGTACACACTATCATAAAGGTACAGACTACACACTGCCATACAGGCACAGAGTACACACTGCCATACAGACACAGAGTACACACTACCATACAGGCACAGAGTACACACTATCATACAGGCACAGAGTACACACTACCATACAGGCACAGAATACACACTACCATACAGACACAGAGTACACACTACCATACAGGCACAGAGTACACACTACCATACAGGTACAGAGTACACACTACCATACAGGCACAGAGTACACACTACCATACAGGCACAGAGTACACACTACCATACAGGCACAGAGTACACACTATCATACAGGTACAGACTACACACTGCCATACAGGCACAGAGTACACACTGCCATACAGATACAGAGTACACACTATCATACAGGTACAGACTACACACTGCCATACAGGCACAGAGTACACACTACCATACAGGCACAGAGTACACACTAGCATACAGGCACAGAGTACACACTGCCATACAGGCAGAGTACACACTACCATACAGGCACAGAGTACACACTACCATACAGGCACAGAGTACACACTACCATACAGGCACAGAGTACACACTACCATACAGGCACAGAGTACACACTACCATACAGGCACAGAGTGCACACTACCATACAGGCACAGAGTACACACTAAACCCTACAGGCACAGAGTACACACTACCATACAGGCACAGAGTATACACTACCATAACAGACACAGGGGTACTCACTACCATACAGGCACAGAGTACACACTACCATACAGGCACAGAGTACACACTACCATACAGGCACAGAGTACACACTACCATACAGGCACAGAGTACACACTATCATACAGGTCAGACTACACACCCGCCATACAGGCCAAAAGAGTAAACACACTGCCCTACAGAAACAATACACACTATCATAAAAGGGACAGACTACACAAATGCCATACAGGCACAGAGTACACACTACCATACAGGCACAGAGTACACACTACCATACAGGCACAGAGTACACACTACCATACAGGCACAGAGTACACACTACCATACAGGCACAGAGTACACACTACCATACAGGCACAGAGTACACACTACCATACAGGCACAGAGTACACACTACCATACAGGTACAGAGTACACACTACCATACAGGCTCAGAGTACACACTACCATACAGGCACAGAGTAAAACACTACCATACAGGCACAGAGTACACACTACCATACAGGCACAGAGTACACACTACCATACAGGCACAGAGTACACACTATCATACAGATACAGACTACACACTGCCATACAGGTATAGAGTACAGGCACAGAGTACACACTACCATACAGGCACAGAGTACACACTGCCATACAGGCACAGAGTACACACTACCATACAGGCACAGAGTACACACTACCATACAGGCACAGAGTACACACTACCATACAGGCACAGAGTACACACTACCATACAGGCACAGAGTACACACTACCATACAGGCACAGAGTACACACTACCATACAGGCACGGAGTACACACTCTCATACAGATACAGACTACACACTGCCATACAGGTATAGAGTACAGGCACAGAGTACACACTACCATACAGGCACAGAGTACACACTACCATACAGGCACAGAGTACACACTATCATACAGATACAGACTACACACCGCCATACAGGTATAGAGTACAGGCACAGAGTACACACTACCATACAGGCACAGAGTACAACACTACCATAAGGCACAGAGTACACACTATCATACAGATACAGACTACACACTGCCATACAGGTATAGAGTACAGGCACAGAGTACACATTACTATACATGCACAACTCTGTGCGCAAAGCAACACAGTCAAATTATATAAACATTTCCAGGAATATACAGAAATGTTCACCTGTAACCTAATTGCACTGACTGTTCTGATGTACGTAGCTACTGCAGAGTAGCTGGCGCGCTCTCATGTGAGGACGTATGTCGCAATCAGCGGAGACTATTCTGCCAATCAGAGGCACTTACAAGAACCAAGTAACTGGTAAGTGGAACTCAAATTACTGCCACACGTCGTAAGTCGTTCAGGCAGCACGTGCTGTACTCACCTATTTGTGGTTGTAGGGGTCGAGTCTTAGCTGCCTGGCCCCCGCCCTCTTCACCCGGTTGCTCATGGGACCTCCTCTCCCCGCTCCATACTTTATCAAACCTCGTCTTAAAACTTTGCATGGTTCCCTGCCTCCACTATGTGTGTGTGTGTGTGTGGTGTGTGTGTGTGTGTGTGTTTGTGTTGTTTTGTGTGTGGTGTGTGTGTGTGTGTGTTGTGTGTGTGTGTGTGTGTGTGTGCGTGTGTGTGTTATGTGTGTACTTACCTATTTGTGGTGGCAGAGACCGAATCACAGATCCGGGCCCCGCCGCTTTGCTAGTAGCTAATAGGGCCTACACTCTCCTTGCTCCAAGAGCCTAACCATACCTCTTCTGAAAGCTATGTATGGATCCTTTCTTCCTTATTTCATTCTCCAACTGTTCCACTTCCTAACAACTCTAAGCTGAAGAAATACTTCCTAACATCGTCCTATGACTCATATGAGTCACTAACTCCAGCTATGGCCTTTTGTTGGCCAGATCCCATCTCTTAAAAACATTCTGGCCGTCTCAACTTAGACCAGTCTTCTCCAGTAATTTAGTAACGGGCGTTGTTATGTCCCTTCGGTCCTCCTTGGTCCTCCAGTATCGTCAGGTCTAAATTCCTTAACCTTCCTCGTAGGACATACCCTCCTTAGCTCTGTGGGACTAGTCTCGCGAAAATTTTTTGCACTTGCTTCCAATTTCTTGACGATTTTGACAAGCTGGGGTTCCATACTCCAATACTCAATATGGTGATTTATGTACACGGTATACAGCTCCTGAATCGCTCTTAGATATTGAAACGGTATTTCGTAGTTTGCCAGAAGACCATGTCTGGAGCGTTATATTGCGGAGTGTTCCTCAGGAGATCTGCTCGTATGATACTCACCCAAAGTTTCTTTTTCTCTTTGAGTGAGTTCTGCACCCTTTGACCGCACTAGGTTGTAACTCATTTGTCGTCTACTTTTATCCTGTACCCAAGCTTCATGACTTTGCACGTGGTTGAGCGTTAAACTCCAGAAGGCATATGTCGGAACTTTGAAACAGCCTATCCAGAATATTTCCCCAAGACTTACGCTAAGTTTCGTCCGCTGTATAGCCTCCTCTTTACTTTCACATCGTCTAACGCACAATGCACATCTTCCGTCATGTCATGCACTATACAAGAACAGCACCGGACCTAGGATTCTTGACTCTTGTTGAACCCCCCTCAACCATGCAAAGCCCACTCGGACATTACGTCACGTACCAACACATGTGTTTGCCCTCCTTCAGTATTCACTCAGCCATTTCAAGCTATTGCTGCTACATTTCTCCATTTGTTCAACCACCTCTTGTGTGGTACTGTGTGGAAAGACTTCGTACAAACCGAAGAAGCTGCAATTTACACATCCCACTCTCCTCTCTTCTTCCACTTCGTTACCTAATCGTAGAACGCCAGTAGGTTTTTTGATGCAGAATTTCCCTCTCCTGAATTGTGCTGCTCGCATGTATGAGCCCATGCCATACTAGTGCCTCCACCACCTTCACCTGATAATCTTCCTCCATGACTTAACATACTAGAAATGTCACGGCATCTAATGTATGTGTATGTGTGTGTGTGTGTTTGCTGTGTGTGTTAGTTACCATTTTGTCCTAGCCACATGTCGATTAGACACTAGCCTGTAGTAGGGTGTGTGATGTGTGTGTTGTGTGTGTGGTGTGTGTGTGTTGTGTGTGTTGTGTGTTGTGTGGTGTGTGGTGTGTGGTGGTGTTAGTGTACCATTTTTGTCCTAGGCACATGTTCGATTAGACACTAGGCCTTGTTTGTAGGTGTGTGGGTGTGGTTGTGGTGTTGTGTGTGTGTGGGTGTGTGTGTGTGTGTGTTCTGTGTGTGCGTGTGTGTGTGTGTTTGTGTGTGGTGTGAGTGTATGTGGTGTTGTGTATGTGTTGTGTGTATGTGTATATTGTGTAGGTGTGTATGTGTGTGTAATGTGTGTGTGTATTTGTGTGTGGTGTGTATGTGGTGTTGTGTGTATGTGTGTATGGTGTGGGTGTGTATGTGTGTGTGGTGTGTGTGTGTGTGTCACTATGTGTGTGTGTGTGTATGTGTGTGTGTGCATGTGTGTATGTGTGTGTGTGTATGTGTGTATGTGTTGGGTGTATTGTGTGTGGGACATCACCTATTTGTACTCACCTAATTTGGTGAGGTTCAGGGTCGAGTCACAGCTCCTGGCCCCTGCCTCTTATCGCTGATTCTACTAGGTCCTCTCTCCTCACCTGCCCCATGAGCTCTATCATACCTCGCCTTAAATCTATGTAGTTCCTTCCATGCCTCCACCACATCACTTTTCTAGCTATTCCATGGCCTGACTACTCTATACTAAGATAATACTTTCTAACATCCCTTTGATCTTCATCTGAGTCTTCAAAGTTCTCCAATTGGACCATCTGTGTCTGTGTCCATCTCTGGAACATCCTCGTCTTTGTCCACCTCGCGTCTATCCGCGCAGTCGTTTATTATGTCGTATCTCATGTCCCTCCCCACCCTCCTGGCTCCAGTGTCGCAGGCCGATTTCCCAACCTTTCTTCAGATGACAATCCCCGTAGCTCTGGACTAGTCTTGTTGCAAACCTTTGCACTTTCTCTATTTCTTGACGGGGCTTGCGACACTAGTGTGATTCCAAACTGTGCCTTGCATAACTCCAGTAACTCGGCCATGCTGTAGATTGGTGTACAGAGTCTTAAAACGAATCCTTACCTGAGGTAGCGGAAGCGCTATCCCGTAGTTTGCCAGCGCGCCCGTCTGCTGGCAGCATTTTATCCTGATGATGTCGCCTCAGGAGATATCTCGGTGTTTTATACGCACCCCAATCTTTTTCCTTTAGTGAGTGTGCAGTCTTTGGCCATCTAAACTATATTGGTCTGCGGTCTTCATTGTTGTTGCCCTCCCCAATCTTCATGACCTTTGCATTTGGCAGGGGTAAATTCAAGGAGCCAGTTGGCGGGACCAGGCTTGTAGCCTGTCCAGACTCTTTGTATCCTCCTGCCTGATCCTCGTTCCGATTTCGATTCTTCTCATGAACTTCACATCGTCTGCAAACAAGGACACTTCTGAGTCTATCCCTTCCGTTATGTCGTTCACGTTATACCAAGAACTAGCACAGGTCCTAGGAACTGACCCCTGTGAACCCGCTTGTCACAGCGCCCACTCTGCAAACACCTCGCGCGTAACCATGACTCGTTGTTTCCTCCCTGTCTATTCTCTGATGCCATTGCAGTGCCTTTCCTGGTTATGTGGCCTGTCCTCTAGCGTTTGCAGTTAAAACCTCTTGTGAGGAACTTGGCGAAAGCCTTCTTCTTGCATCCAAAATAACGCAGTCGATCCACGCGCCTCTCTCTCTTGTCTACTTCTGTCACCTTGTCATAAAAAACTCTAGTAGGTTTGTGACACAGATTTCCGTCCCTTGAAACCGTGCTGGTTGGTCAATTATACACGTGTTTCTTTCCAGGTGCCCCACCACTCTCCTTCCTGATTGATCTTCTTCTCCATGACCTTGCATACGATACACGTTAGAGATACAGCCTGAGTTTAGTGGCCTCATTCTGTACTCCCCTTTATTAAAAATTGGACTACAGTTGCCATTTGTCCAGACCTCGAGGGGCGTTTTTGCCCAGTTTCAATGAGGTGTTAGAAGTCTTGTTTAATGGCCTCACACAATATCTCCTGTCTACCCTCTTTAAAGACCTCATGAGAGATGTTGTCTGGTCCCACCGCCTTTGGGAGGTGTCAAGTTCGCAAGCAGCGCTCACCTCCTCTTGGTTATATGACCTCATCCAGCACTTGCGGGTGTGCCCCCCGGTTCGGAATTTCTTGGAGTCCTACTGGTTTCCACTGTAATAACCCTTTAAATCCTTGTGTTGGAGCTCCTGACATACCTCTCGTCGTTTCTTGGAATGTCCTCCCCCATCACCCTTCCCTCAGTCTGATTACCTGGTCCTTGACTGTTGCTTTTCCTCCGTGATGTGGCTGTACAACAGCTTCGGGTCAGTCTTTTACTTTTGATGCTATGTCATTTTCATAGTGTCTCTGACCTCCCTTTCGTATCTTGCATATTCGTTTCTGCTCTTCGGCTGAGTTCTTTATTATTTCCTGAGTTCTCTGTCTTTCGGTAACCTTTGCCATCTCTATTACACCTAGTTTTTGCCTCCCTAACCTGTTGGGTGAACCAAGGACTTGTCGGTCTGTTCTTCCCATTATTTCGGTTCCCTTCGGGACAAACCGCGCGCTGCCTCCTCATTTTGTTGCTACAGAGCCCATCATTTCGTGTACTGGTTTTCCCTGTCAGTTCCCCTCGTCCCACTGAATGTCTGGAAGGAAGTTCCGCAGCCTGAGTTTCCCACCTTTTGTAGTTTGGTTTTTCCCAGCCTATTCCTCTACTGCTACTCTCTTCCACTTGGACTCAACTATGTAGCCGAAGCACAGAACCACATGATCACTAGCTCCCAGGGCCTTTCATACATGATACCCTCGATGTCCCGGAACTACTCATGGTGAATACAAGGTCCACCTTGCTGGTTTCAATCCTCTTCCCTCTCTCTGGTAGTGGCTGCAACATGTTGATGCATGAGGTTCCCAGTACCACATCCATCATCTTGGCTCTCCATGTTTTCGGGACCCCACCCCATGGGCTCCAGTTTTCCCCAGTCAATACTCCTTGTGATTTGAAATCACCCACAACTAGTAACTTTGCTCCCCCCATGTGGTGCTCTCCCAGGCCACCTCGGCTAGTGGTTGACAATGCCTCTGTTGCTCTCATTCGTTTTCTTCTCTTTGCCCTCCTGCAGTTCTGTGGTGGGTTGTACTTACGCAATTATCACCTTATGTCCCTCAGACTGATTGTTTCCCTACTAAGTAGTCCTTTCGCCCATGCCATCCATTCCTCCATTTTCTCAAACCCCACTGTTTTTAATGAGCAGTGCAACTCCTCCTCCCCTACCTCCTCCCTCTGTCTTTCCTGAAGATTTGAGATCCGGATGGACAAGATTGAATCTGTTTTATTTATTCTGGTGAAGTTTTGTTTCTGTGAGGGCGATATTTCTGGGGATGGTCTCTTTGATCTTTCGTGCCACTCTCATCATACTTGTTTGTTTATTCGCATCTGCATTGGTATACACACCTTCACTTCTTTTCTGAGACTGTAGAGCTGGGAAGTATATTGGGGTTGGGGAAAGGTGGGGAGACCTGGTAAGGAACATGGGTTGTGTGCCTGTGTGGGTGAAGTTTGTAATGTAGTGGAGGTGGGGCATTGGATGTGGCATGGGTGGTTTTGGATTTAGAGTGTTTGGTTGCACTGGGTTGACCTGGTTGGGAGTCTTCGATAGAACGTTTGATGAGGGAGCTGTATGAGAGCTTTCTTCTGGGTCTGGGACCCTGTCTGTCGTCTCACACCCCACCTTCCCCCGTTCGTCCTTTGTACCACTCTCTCAGTTTCTTTCCTTTCTTCTTGGTGTTCTGTCGCGGTCGAGATACACCCTCCAGTATGCCGTCAGTCCCTTAATTCGTGCTTTCCTCCTGCCGTATCCTGGCCGAGTTGCTTCTGCCTTGAAGGTCCACTCTCACTGGCCGGGTTCCTTCTTTTTGTACAAACCCCTCCTATTCTCCGAAAATTTTCGCAGCTGGTCATATCGTCCCTTCGTACCTATTGCTTTCATGAGATGCTTTCAATTGCTTTTTTTTTCCCCTTGTTTTCTACACTTCCTCTCTCAACTTTCATCCCGTCGACTTCCTGGAGCCCATAACACAAAGACTGGACACTCTCTCCCTTTCATTCTCCCACTGCCATATCCCTGGTGATCCCCCCAGTTAAGTTGGTTTCCCTTCCACTTATCATCTCTCTCTCTCTTCAGCAGTTTCACTGGTCTAATGTACTGGCCTCAGTGGCCTGTCATTTTCCCCTTCTTCGGGGTGCTTACTCCTTGGGCTCTGTTGTCTTGTCTGTTAGCCCGCCACAAAAAGCTTAGCTCTTTCATTTGCTACAGTCTCCTCTGATAGAGCATCTCCATCAGTTGTGCCCCTTCTTTTCCCCTACAGAAGTCCCCTTAGTTGTGGCTGAGAGCAGGCTCTGATGTCAATCCCAAAATGTTCTTTAGTTCTTTAATGCTGTTTCAGATTGTTGTCAGTCCGCTTCGTAAACTCTGTATCCTACGCTTCTGCTGTTTTGACATGCACCTCCCACTTCCTGTTTATTTGCGTTCCTATCTAGTTCCTCTCTTACCATTCTCTGCTAAGTTCTTCTATTTCGTTGCCAGTGCATGAACCCTTTTTATGAGCTCTGCTGCCCAATGCTTCATTGCATTTTTCCTCCTCCTGTCCCTGTGGTTTTTCTTCTTGTTGCTCTCTGGCAACCCCATTTTGTTTTATCCTGTGTGCCTCAGAGTGGGAACCTATGTATTCTGTTAATGTTAGGTTAGTAGTGTGTGTTCCAGAGTGGGGGGGGGGGAAGTAGTGGAGGAACTGGGGCTAGTGGGAGCTGAAGTGGGGAAGGGTGGAGGGTGCGGGGAATGGGGGAGGTGATGGAGCAGGGGAAGTAGTGAGATGGTCGGGGGTGAGGGGGAAGTGTGTGGTTGTTCTGATATGTGTGGTGTTGTGTGTGGTGTGTGTGTGTGTGTGTGTGTGTAATTTTGTGGGAATTGTGTTGGAAATTATGTGTGGTTTAATTATTACTGAAAGGTAGGGGCTTGTGCTTTAAGGTAAGTCTCGTGGTCCTGGCTGTCCCACAACTTCTTGTGACCTGAACCAACCTCCTGGAAATTTACTCGCACTTACAGTGTGTGTGTGCGTGTGTGTGTGTGTGTGTGTGTGTTGTGTGTGTGTGTGGTGTGTGGGGTGTGGTGTGTGTGTGTGTGAGTGTATGTGGTGTGTGCGAATGTGTGTGTGTGTGTGTGTGGGGGGGGTGTGTATGTGGTGTGTGTGTGTGTAATGTGTGTGTGTGTGTGTGGGTGTGTGTGTGTGTGTGTGTGTGTGTGGTGTGTGTGTGTGTGTGTGTGTGTTGTGTGTGTGTGTGTTGTGTGTAAAATGATGTGTCGAATTATGTGTGGAATTATTGTGTGTCTGAAAAGGTAGGGGAACTTGTGCTTGGAGTGTAAATGTAGATTCTCAGTTGTCCTTGTGTCCACAACCTATGTGACCTGACTCCTCTTGCAGTGCTTGCCTATATCGCCTGCTTCTGAGTGACTTAATCGCCTTGTTCAATGGAGTTACCATTTGCTAAACCTTATTGAATACTGGATGCCTATTCTTTATCGTGCCTATGAGAGTTCAGACCATTCACATTCAGCTTTGCGGTTAAATGTGGAACCTGGACCCCACACCTCAAACAACCACTCATAGGTGATACAGTCTTGTATTGCAGCTGTAAGCAGTGTAGAATTGGTCCAGGGCGATGTGACGTCCTGGGTAGATCCAGCTCGATGGACGATCCTGCTAGAATCCACCTCAAATTTGCTTCTCGTTAATAATGTACCCTATTCACTGTATTTCTTTCACTGGCAAACTATTGTTTTCACTTTATTAAAATCTTGGGTGACACTTGGCAACGCCGCCTTCACACTAGCTGCGCCACAACGCTTTTATTTTCCAGATCCACTTCAAAATTGTGCTCTCCCCCACACAAGTGGTGGCTCAGGCAACATTAAAAAAAAACACTTCTAGGATTGTGACTACCCTGACTAGACGACGTAGCAAACCCTTGCAGAACACTTCTAGCCCTCAAAAACACTTAATCCCCCGTAGCACCGACGGCGTGACTAGCCTGCTCGCTGTCCCTGATGTGTGTGTATGTGTGATGTGTGTATGTGTGTGTGTGTGTGTGTGGTGTGTATGTGTGTGTGTATGTGTGGTGTATGTGTGTATGTGTGTGTATGTGTGTGTGTTTTGTGTGTGTGTGTGTGTGTGTGTGTGTGTGTGTGTGTGTGTGTGTGTGTGTGTATATATAAAATATTATTTATATATATATATAATATTTATATATATATATATATATATATATTTTTTATTATTTTTTTTTATTATCACACCGGGCCCGATTCCCACCAAGGCAGGGTGGCCCGAAAAAGAAAAACTTTCACCATCATTCACTCCATCACTGTCTTGCCAGAAGGGTGCTTTACACTACAGTTTTTAAACTGCAACATTAACACCCCTCCTTCAGAGTGCAGGCAACTGAAACTTCCCATCTCCAGGACTAAAAGTCCGGCCGCCGGTTTCCCTGAATCCCTTCATAAATGTTACTTTGCTCACACTCCAACAGCACGTCAAGTATTAAAAAACCATTTGTCTCCATTCACTCCTATCAAACACGCTCACGCCCTGCCTGCTGGAAGTCCAAGCCCCTCGCACACAAAACCTCCTTTAACCCCCTCCCTCCAACCCTTCCCTTTGGGCCCACCCCTACCCCGCCTTCCTTCCACTACAGACTGATACACTCTTGAAGTCATCTTTTGTTTCGCTCCATTCCTCTACAGTCCGAACCACCTCAACAACCCTTCCTCAAACCCTCTGGACAAACAGTTTTGGTAATCCCGGGACCTCCTCCTAACTTCCAAACTAAAGAATTCTCTGCATTATATTCACACCACACATTGCCCTCAGACATGACATCTCCCCCCTGCCTCCAGCCCTTCTCCCCGCTGCAACATTCATCACCCCGCTTCACAAACCCCTATAAAGAGCGTTGGTAAAACTATACCTCATACATTCCCCTCTTTGGCCTCCCAAGGACAAAGTTCTTTGTCCCACAGACTCCTAATGCACCACTCCCCTCTTTTTCCTCATCAATTCTATGGGTTCACCTCATCTTCATAGACCCATCCGCTGACACTCCACTCCAAATATCTGAATACGTTTTACCTCCTCCATACTCTCTCCTCCAATCTGATATTCCCAATCTTTCATCACCTAATCTTTTGGTTATCCTCATAACCTTACTCTTTCCTGTATTCACCTTTAATTTTTCTTTTTTTGCACACCCTAAACCCAAATTTATCCACCAATCTCTGCAACTTCTCTTCAGAATCCCCCCAAGAGCACAGTGTCATCAGCAAAAAAGCAGCTTGACAACTCCCACTTTGTGTGTGATTCTTTATCTTTTAACTCCACGCCTCTTGCCAAGACCCTCGCATTTACTTCTCTTACAACCCCATCCCATAAATATTTAAACAACCACGGTGACATCACACATCCTTGTCTAAGGCCACTTTACGGGGGAAAAATTTTTTCCCCCTTTCCCACATACTCAAATTGAGCCCACTACCCGTAAAAAACCCTTCACTGCTTTC
>NC_069431.1:28867993-28882993 GCF_026875155.1 Cherax quadricarinatus
TTTTTTTTTAAACTAGCGTTCAAATAATTAAGCCGTGTTCAAACTTGCTGCAGGCGACCCGGATACCGCAAGAATAAAATTATACAATCATTCTATTTTTAGATATTCTCCCCTGATTACTTGAAGTTAAAATTAACTATGTTTAAAAGTTTTGTAAAATAAAAATACAAATTACATGAAGGGGGAAAAGTTTGGTAGCGGGAAACTTTTCCCACGTTGCTTAAAAATATAAAAAGAATACACTCAGTTATATGGGTGTATTGTGGGTAGTCAGTAACGAATGGTATTCATCTTTCTCAACCTGATTTACTACCACTTCCTTAGTATAAAAACTATGAATTTATAAGTGAACATAAAATGTTGTAAATACTGAAAATTTATTTAAAATAAATTTATTATCTATGAGAGTAAGAACATGGCAACATTGGGTTCTTTATTGGACTTTCGCCATCCAGGGTTTTATCAATACAAATTGGGGGACAAAATTAAGACAGTAGAACTATGTACAGAAGATGAGGAAATTCAGTCCCTAAACCTAGGAGTAGGGGCGAACAGCACCATTTGGGAGATTCAAAAGCAGAAGAAAGAATCCTGGCGTTATATAGAAAACCTTTCTTCAAGTTATGTCGGGAAATTTGTTTTGTAAACCCCACTGGATGGCAAAAACGGTTTTCAAAAAAAGTAAAGATTTGAAAATTTTTGCCCTTACTCTCATCTTGTCGGTATTATTTTTCCATTTGTATACTTTATGGATTTCCCCCCTCGGGAACTTTAAAAAGGAAAAAGTAGCGGGACTTTTTTAAAAACAAGACTCTCACTGTAACACAGTTTCACAACTATTTGTGGGTTTTCGGGGGAACGAGCTCCTCTAAAAACCCAAAAGGACTCGTTTTCAGTTCTGGGGGATGGGGATATATGTAATGAAAAATTTAGACACATGTGCAACTCTTGGGTATTTTTATTGGGGAAAAAGGGTTTGCCCACAGTGGCTTCTTCGGTCCTTTACAAAGGAGAATCTTGAAGAACAGGAGGAGAATGAGGTAATCAGTCCTCAACCTTGGGGCGTTGGGGTCAGTCCATCAATCTTGAATGGGGTTTAAAGATTTTTGGACTGCCCACATGGGACTCAAGGTTGAGGGACTGTTTTATTTTCATTTTTTCCTCCTGTTCTTCAAGATTCCCCTTTGAAGATTGAGACACTTATGCAGCATAGGGAATCTTTATTCGGGAAAACGTTCCCCCACACGTGGCTTAAACCCAGCCCAAATTTAAAAAAAGAGGAAGGAAAGGGAAACATTTTGCAAATTTTAGGAAATTTTATTTCAAAAACGTTTCGCCTACAAAAATAGGTTTTTCAGTCGAGTAAAAAAAAGTTAAATAGAAGAGAAGATTTTAAAGGGAGATGTAACATTTCCTTCACCCTTAAAGTTTTGAGGTGGTCAGCCCCTCGTTGGAAAAGGCATTGTTTCAGAAACAAAAACAAGGCCCCTTCTCCAGACTGGGGAATGACCCCCCAAAATTTAAAGGGTGAGGAGGGATTACATCTTTTAAGATTTTGTTCTAAAAATTTTTTTCTGTACTGCCCTGAAAAAGCCTACTGTGTAGGCGAAACGTTTGGGAAATTTTAAAGTTTCCCTAACTTTTTCCCTTTGGGTCTTCCCTAAAAATCTTCGGTTTTTTAAAAACCCTTTTTAAATGTTCATTAAAAAAAGAGGAAGGCTTTAAGGAGAGGAGGAGTATGAGGAAAAATAGCCCCTCCCCTGGAGTCGATGTTTTTCAGTTTTTTAAATTTCTTTTTAGAATGTACACCCAAAAGGGCCCCGTAGACGGGGGTTTTATATACTGTAGTGAGGGATTTTTGAAGCAGACGGGGGGCGGATATAGTGGTATCATCCATTGTCAAAAAGAAAGGTCTTTGCCCAAAAGGGTTTTTGAAAAGGTTGAAGAATTCTTTGAAAGAAGATCCCTGATGCTGCAGGGGTTGGAGTTGTGTGAAGGGTTTAAAAAAAACCCCCGACAATTTGAAGATTGAGAACTTTTTGCGCATATGGGAATCTTTATTCAGGAAAAATTTGGGCCACACGTGGCTTCATCAGTCCAATACAAAGAGGAAGGCGTAAGGAGGGGAGGGTAGAGGAAACCCCATTTCCCTGGGCCCTGGAGTCGATGGGGTTCAGTCCTTTCAATCTTGTAAAATTTTTACAGCATGGGGTTTGGGAACGTGGTTTATACTGTAGTGGGGTTTACTTGAAGCAGACGGAGGGGGGGATCATGGTGGTACCCATCACTAGTCGAAGTAGGTTTTTTTCCAAAAGGTTAAACCAAGCGTTGAAAAATTTTTTGAAAGGAAGATCCCATGTGTTTGCGTGTCTGACTTTTGTGGTAAATTTGGTTTGAAAAAACCGAAAGGTTAAAGTTTGAGACATTTTTGCAGCTAGGGGAAATTTCTTTATTGGGAACGTTTCCCCACACAGTGGCTTCATCAGCCCAAAAACAAAGAGGAAAGGGCCCGTAAGGAGAGGAGGAGTATGGGGTAATCAGCCCCTCAGCCTGGATTTCTTTTGTGTTCAGCCCATCAATTTTGGTAGAATGTACGGGAAGGGCCCTTTAAAAGTGGCTTAATACTGTAGTGGGTGACTTGAAGCAGACGGAGGGGGATCATGTGGTATAAAAGAAATAAGCATAAGAAAAAAAAGAACGAAGGAACATTTGCGAAGGTTTTCTGGCCCATGCGAGGAAAGGGTCCAATTTCTCCTACCGGCTTAACCCAATGCCCCCAACCTGGGTCAGGTAGGTAACATTAAATTAAAGGGGAGGAAACAGGGGCAACCGACCGGGTTTAGCAAAAGCAAACAGGTCTAACTCACACCCACCACATCCCCCCTCATGTATTTATCCAACCAAATTTTTTAAAAGCTACCCCAACGTTCTGGCCTCTAAAACCCGGTATTGGGAGTTTTTTTCCCAAACTCATCCACAAACTCTATTACCAAACCAGTACTTTCCTTTTATCCTTATGTTTTTTAAATTTTTCCCAAATTAAAAAACCATTGCTGCGGTCTTCTAGGTAGATATTTTTCAGCACATATTTACCCCCCCTTTATTTTTTCCTGTTTCCTTTTTATACCCCTCAATCATCCCCCCCCTTTAATTCTACGTTTTTAGAGAGTGCAGATTCGGGCCCTTAGTTATCCTATGGGGAAAGGTTTCTGATACAGGGGGTTAACTTTGTCTTTTCCTCCTTTTTACTTTTTCCCAAGAAAATTTTTACATCCTTTTCTTTAATAAGGTGATAAAAAATGTGCAGCAAATCTAAATGGGGCCCCTAACCAAGGATGTTTTTTAGGTTGAAGAAAAAAACCTGAGGACCCCTTTATTATTTATGCTTTTGATATAAACCCAAGGATTCTTTTTAGTTTTAATTGCAAAAACACTTAGGGCACTGTTGTTTTGGGTTTTTTGTTTTTTTCTGCAAACCCAGAACTCCTAAATTTTTTCGAAATTTCCGTAATTTTTAAGATCAAACATTATTTAGTTTATATGGGCAGGGGTTTTTGTCCTGTCCAACTTTTTAGAATTTTGGGATTTGTCTTTTTAAAACTGCTTCTGCCACTTCCCCGGGCCCAAATGCTCAGTTTTTTTTCAAATTTTCCCTGGAGTGCCGAATGTCCTGCGAAAAATTGACGGCCTTTTTTGGGTGTTCATCGGAAAAATTGCCGATGTCGCTTTTACCCCTAATCTAGGGCTTTTTATGTAGATTGTGAACAGCAGGGGGCCCCAAAACATGCCCCCGGGTGGAACACCCTCGTGAAAATTCCCCATTTGGGATTTCCCCCCTTTTAATGAAAAAACTCTCTGTTTGGCCTATTTTCAACCTTTGCCTCTACCCACGAAAAAATTTCTCCTCCTATTCCATGTGCAAAAAATTTTCCCTCAATAGTCTCTGTTGGGGGGACCCTGTTCAAAACCCTTTTATGAAGTCCATAAAACCCCAATATCAAAATTCTTTACCATGTCTACCCCCTCAAATACCTTAGTAAAAAAAATTTAAATTTAAATTTTTAAGGCGGGAAAACCCCTTTGAAAAAACCATGCTGAGATTCGTTGTTTAAATTTTTTGCTTTTCAAGGTGGCACGAACGGGCCTCGGCAATTTTTTGTTTTCCAAAAATTTTTTCCCACTATGGGGGTTTTAGGCTTTTTGGTCTATAGTTGGGAAGCAAAAGGAAACCTGTAAACCTTTTTTAAAAAAGGGTTTTTAAACCATTTGCCTTTTTTTCCACTTATTTGGCCCCCTCCCATTTTTGAAGTGATATTTTGAAAAGATTAAAAAAAGGGTGTGTAAGCTCCTCTTTAATTCCTTTAAAACCCTTGATACAGTTCATCAGGGGCCTGGGGATTTGTTGGTTTTAATTTATTTTTTTGGGAAGGGGCCATGTCATTTGGTGCCCCTAATAGTGACAGTTTTTTTAATCGTCCTGTTTTTCATAATTTATCTTTAAAGGGGAATTTTTTCGCCGGTACCCTCCTGTTTTAAAAATGGAGGAGTATGGGGTTTAAAAATTCTAAAACACCCCCTTTTTCACTGTAAGTGAGCTGCGAGGAACTTTGAGTGGGCCTATTTGCCCCTGATTTTTATTCTGTATCCCTAAAAGAATCCTTTTGGGTTTTTATTCTTTTTTCTTGCCCCTTTTTTAAAACCTTTCATAATCTCTTTTTGCTTTTCTTTTTTCCTTTTTTTTTTTTTCTTTTTTAATGAATTATCGTTTTCCCAAATTTGGGCCCCTTCCTCTTTTGTTTTCCCTATATAGCCTTTTCTTTTAAACCAAATTCATTTATTTTAATTTTTGTTACCCATTTGGGGATCATTTTGTTTGACCCAAATTTTTCCCTTTAGGGGGGAAAAAATTTGACGAGCAGCTAGAAAACTATCCCCTGGGAAAGCTCTACGGAAACCCATCACCACCTCCCTGACCCTTAGTCAGGTCTTTCCCGTTCGCCCACTAAGAAATTTTTTTCAGTCCTATAAAATCACCCAAGCAAAAAGTCAGGGAGGGGAGATTGATTCCCTTTATTAGGGGGGTTTCCCATGATATTTTAAAAAACTGAGTGTTTTTGTGATCACTTTCCCCCAAGCTCATATTAACCTCAAGATTTTTAAATTAGTTTTTCCCCTTACTGGCAAAAACCCAAGTCAAGGGGGGTTTTTTCCCCTTTGTTGGCTCTGTCACAAATTTTTTAAAAAAACAATCCGGGGATCGTACCCCAAAAAAAATCACTGACTCAAAATTTTTTCCTTCAAATTGCTCCAGCCAATATGTTATATTTAAAAATTTTCCCATTAGCAAAAACATTTTCGTATTTTAATCCCTAAATTTGGCCCATAGAAGTTTACTCCCACTCCCTACCCAAGTTTTGGGGGGGCCCAGTAAACACCCCCCAAAATTTTTTTTTCTGGGCCCTCGAGAAGCTGAAACCCAAACAGTTTAGTGGCTGCCCGTTTCAAATTTTTTAAATATCTTGTCTAACACAACAATTTAAATTGTTTTGGGCATAAATCGCTATTTTCCACCCCCTTTTTTCCTTTTGGGGCCCCTGTCAGTGTGGAATAATTTTTTGCCTTGAAATGGGGAACTTTCGGGAGGGCATTCTCTATTTTTTAAGTTTTGAGCCGGTCTCTGTTTACCCAATAATATCTTTGTTTCCTGCACTTGAAATTTTAATCTTAGCTCTTTTTTTCTTATTTTTAAACCTTGCTTTTTGTTTTTTAAACCCTTAAGGGGCTTTTTCCCTTTGGGCTCCCCTTTCTGTTTGTCCCCCTTTTTTTTGTGCCCTTGATCTTTTGTCTTTTTTTATAATTTTCATGCTGAATCCCTTTTTAAATTTTTACTTTTCCCCCAAACCCCAAAGTCTTGAAAACCTGTTGTTTCCCACACACACCCATACCTCTATCTTCCTTTTTTTTTAAAATCATAGGCATTTCCCAAATGGCCTTCTAAATCGAGCCCTGCAGTGCCCCCAACCCCAAGCCCAGAGGGGATTTTAACCCCATCCCTTCCCATACAATCATGTTTCCTTTAAAATTTTGTTCAGTTGCCCAATGAATGGGTTTTGCAAGTTCCTTAAAGTATTTTGTTAGCCAGCAATTTCCCCCAATTTCCCCCTAGCAACCATTCTTTTTCCTTTACCCCCCTTTAGGCAAGATTTTACATATGTTTTGGGTTCCCCCCCTTAGACTTAATAAAAAATTATAGCTGACCTGTATTATCTGGGAAAGCTTTTCTCTCCTACCCTTCCCAATATAAATTTCCCCCAGCACGGGACAAAATAATGGGCTTGGTTTCCCATTACCCCGACTTGTTTTTATCCAGCCTGTTGACAATTTTCCCCCAAAACCCCGCCCAGGGGGGGGCACACTCTATCTCTCATTCCCTTTTTATTCCTATTACAAAAAAACACGGTCAATGTATCTTACCTGAGAGTCACCCAACCCACAAGAATGCGCTTACCTCCATTAGCAGGGGCGAGTAACCTTACCTTTACTGGCCAAATGAAATAATTCATCCCGAAGAACAGAAGAAGGATTTCCTTTCCTTCAAATCTTTTACTCTTAACTTTTTTTACTCTGTTTGGGCCCTTCCCTTACTGGGAAAACCCCTCGCCACTTTTTAGAGGGGTGGGCTGCACCCCACTGCTGGAAGGCCCTTGCTGCCTCCCCCTACGCCTTTCCCACAGGAGAGACAGACTGCACTCGTGCTAAAAGCCCCCATTCCCCACAACTCCCGCCCCCTACACTTCTCACAGACCCCTTTAGGTGGCCCCTTTGCCTTCCCAATCTCCCCCCTGGAGAAGCAAGACCCCTCCTTCAACTCTCCCAAACCTTTAATTTTTTAAAACACTTTCAGAAGCAAGCCATGCTTTGTAAAGGGCCCCCACTAATCCCCAAAGCAGCTCAGGGTCTGTTACCTCACGTGAAAGAATGCCCTTTCGGTCCTACCCTTTGGGCCATTGACAAAACCACACTGTCATCATCCACTAGTCGAAGTAGGGCTTTGTCCCAAAAGGTTTTTAACAAGCGTTTAAGAATTTTTTGTAAGGGAAAATCCCATTTATGCTGCAGTGTCTGACAGTTGTTTTTGAAAAGGTTTTTAAAAACCGAAACCCGTTGGGAAAATTGAGGCCCCTTATGCAGCATATGGGAATTTTATTCAGGAAACGTTTTGCCCCCACAGTGGCTTCATCTTCCAAAACAAAGGGAAGGGGGTAAGGAGAGGGGAAATATGAGGGAATTTAGTCCCAGCCTGGAGCCCATGTGTTTTAGGGCCATCAAACTTGTAGAAAAGAACCCGCTTTGGGCCGTAGCGTGGTTATATACTTTTTGGGAGGTGACTTGAAGCAGACGGGGCGGGGTCAAAAGTGGTATCATTTCCCCTAGTCGAAGAGGTCTTTGTCCCCAAAAGGGTTTAACAAGGTTTTAAGAATTTTTTGTAAAAAAGATCCCCTGATGCTGCAGTGTTTTTGCAGTTGTGATGAATGGTTTGAAAAACCGACAAGTTGAAGATTGAGAAAACTTATGCAGCTAGGGAAAACTTTATTCAGGAAAGTTTCGCCCCCCACAGTGGCTTTTCCCGTCCAATACAAAGAGGAAGGCGTAAGGAGGGGGGGAGTATGAGGTAATAGTCCCAGCCTGGGAGTCGATTGTTTTCAGTCCATCAATCTTGTAGAATGTACGCATAGGGCCGTTGACGGGCTTATATAGGGAGTGAGGGACTTTCAGTATATAAGCCACGTCCCAGGCCCTTTTCTGTTTTAAAATTTTTACAAAATTGTTTGGGCTGGGAAACATCGACTCCGGGTGAGGGGCTAATTTCCTCATACTTCCCCCCTCTCCCTTTCGCCTTCCTCTTTGTATTGGATGATGAAGCCCCTGTTTTGGCGAAACGTTTCCTGAATAAAGATTCCCCCTATGTGCATAAGTGTCTCAATCTTAAAAATTTTCGGTTTTTTTTAAAAAATTCATCACAAGAAATTTTCCCCCTTTTTATGGACTGATGAAGGGCCCCTGTGTGGCGAAAAGTTTCCCCAATAAAGATACCCCAAAAGGGTTTCCCTGTGTTTAAAATTTTTTCAAAATGTCGGTTCTCTGAAAAAATTATTAATATATGTACTAGATCGTCCCTACTGAAACCCAAACAATAATAGGCGAAATCGATCCTTTGGTGATGGGGGTATTAAACCTTTTACAGCGTGTTCTTTTGAAAAGAAATTTAGGGTAACGCATTTAAAGGGCTGTAAATTTAACAGTATAATATAAATTTGAATTTTGGTGGGGCCGTTTTTTAAGTGGGGTAACCCTCAATATTTATTATATTTTTTATTGATTCCGGGGTTTTTGGAAATTTGGTTTTTTTTTTTTTCTCTGCCCCAATTTAAAATCTAACACTGCTCTTAAAGTTTTTTTATGAAGAAAAAATTTGGTTTAAAATTACATAAAAGAAAAACAGGGAAAAAGATGTAATTAGTTTGTTTCGCGATCTGGGGGAAAGTGCACGCTTGGCCCCCAGTGCACGCTCTTGTCACAGTGCACCCCTCTGTGCCAAAAGTGCCGCTCTGTCACAGTGCAGCTTTGTGCCACGGGGCAACCCCTCTCTGTCACAGTGCACGCTCTGTGCCACAGCGCCGCTGTGTCAAGGGGCACGCTCTGTTTTCACAGTGACGCTCTGTGTCAAGTGAAAGCTTGTGTCACCTGCACGCTTGTACCCCAGTGCACCCCCTCCGTAAACCCCAGCGCCGCTGTGCCGCAATGCCCGTCTGTGTCACGTGCACCCCTCTGTTTCCACAGTGCACGCTTGCGGGCACAGGGCACGCTCTTTTAAACCCCAGTCACGCTCTGTGTCCCCAAAGGGACGCTTGTGCCACAGTGGGACGCTCTGCCCCAAGTGCACGCTTGTGACCGTGCACGCTCTGTGTCACAGTGCACGCTGTTTCCCCCAGTGCCGCTCTGTGTCCCAGTGCCCGCTCTGTGCCACAGTGCACGCTCTGTGTCACAGTGCACGCCTGTACCCCGGGGGCACGCTCTGTGCCACAAAAGCACGCTCTGTGTCACAGTGCAAGCCTGTACCCGAGTGCACGCTCTGTGCCACAGGTTTCACGGTTTTTTTGCCACAGTGCACCCTTGTCACAGTGCCCGCTTGTGCCCCAGTGCCCCCCTCTGTGGGCACGTTCCCCGCTCTGTGTCACATTGGGACGTCTTTGTCCAGTGCACGTCTTTTGCCCAGTGCAAAGCTCGTGGTTTACCCGTTTCACGCTCTGTTTCCCGTGCACGCTCTGTGTTTACATGCAAGCTCTTTTGGGCCCCAAAATACACACCACTGTACCCCCAGTGCCCCACTGTGTAGGAACAGTGACGAGTGCAGGAAAAAAGGTCCTAATGCAGTTAAATTACCACTTGAAGATTTGAAGCGAAAAAGGGAAAGGGGATTCACGGGCCCACCCTTTGCCACTTGAGGGCCTGTCTCCGTTTTTTTTTTTGGGTTTTCCCCCCTTTAACATTGC
Organism: Cherax quadricarinatus; assembly: GCF_026875155.1. Taxonomy (NCBI): domain Eukaryota; kingdom Metazoa; phylum Arthropoda; class Malacostraca; order Decapoda; family Parastacidae; genus Cherax; species Cherax quadricarinatus. The sequence continues at coordinate 28,877,548 of NC_069431.1, forward strand.
AAGCTCCTGATGACGCACTGAGAAATTTTGGGAGTAATTAGCTGAAGATTTCCCCCGTGGGCCCTTTTAAACATTGGCCCTATTTTTTATATATATATTAAAATTTATATATATATATATTTATATTATATATTTATATATATTATTTTATTATATTTATTTAGATATATTATATATATAATATATATGTCGTGCCGAATTTGGCAGAACTTGCGAAACTTGGCTTTAAAAAGCAACGTTATCTTTCCCTATAGGACAAGTGAAAAAATTTTTGTATGCAATAATTTCGCCAAAAACATTTTGGGAAACCAACGAAAAAAATTTTTTCACTGTGGTTTTTTTAGTATTTAAATTTTTTGTAAAAAAATCTAAAATTATTTAGTTGGGGGTTTGGGCTAAAAAAAAAATTTTTTTGTTATAATTTAAGGGTTTGGTAAGTTTTTAAGTTCCTTTTGGTGCAAAAATTTAAAAAATTTTTACCTCAACTTTAAAAGAAAAAATTTTGTCTTTAAACGTATAAAAAATATTTTTTGAGAGGACTTAATTTTTAAATTTGGGGTTTTTGTTAAAATTTTACCAGTTTTTCATATTCGGCCCCGAAAAATATATATATTTTATATATATATTTTATATTTATATATATATTTATATAAAATAAAATTTTTTTATATATTTATTATATATATTAAAATATATATATTTTAAAAAATTTTATTTTATATTTATTTTAAATTTTTATATATATATTTTTGAACGGTCAATTAGCAAGGAAAAAAATTTAAAATTAAGGTTTTTTAAAAAAAAATTTTCTTATAAGTTTAAAGAATATTTTTTTCTTAATGTTTATGTAAAAAAATTTTTTAAATTTTTCACCAAAAGGAACTTAGAAAAAACCCTTTCCTACCTTTTTATAAAGAACAATTTATTTTAGCCCAACCCAATAAATTATTTTTGATTTGTTTTCAGTAAAATTTTAAAACTAAAAAAAACACAGTGAAAAAATATTATTTTGTTTGGTTCGAATTTATTTTGGCGAAATTTTTGCATTTTAAGCCAAGATCGCAAAATTCTGCCCATTTGGCCGACATATATTTATATTTATATATATATAGGACGCGAACCCCAAAACAAGGAAACACCGCCTGCCAACCCTACTATCACAAGGGGAACTTCACCCTGGAAACATCGGTACTTTGCCCCGACTTCAATTAAAAAAAGGGGGGTAAAAGGCGGTTTTAAGCTCTTTTAATTGACAAAATCCCACTCTAAAGTACGGAAATTGGAAAAGTTTTTGTCATTCATTTTTCCCGGAATTTTTTTAAAAAAACAGGTTTAACTTTACATCAGGGAAAAAACATTAAAATGAATATAAAAAACAGGGAAAATTTTGAAGGAAAATCCTTTTGATTTAAAATGTTTCAAAAACCCAATGGTGTTTCTGTTAAACTGTTGGAAATGTTTTGGGGGGCCCCCCGCAAAAATTATGCTGGCATAACACTGAAGACAACGAGTACACTGTTGGGAACCCCCAAAATGGGGCACCTGCCCTAGAAAAGGGCACACACAACACGACCTCAAAGAAAAAGAAACAAAGCAAAAAAAAAAGCCTGTAAGTTCCCTATCAAATTCCATTTATACGTTTCCTTTCAGGGTGTGGACTCGAGCCCGGGTTTTTAACAAAAAACTTCATCAAAAAAAGTAAATCAATTAAATGTGAGAAATGTCATAACATTAATTGCATGTCTGTTTTTATTAACCCCGAAAATTGGGCCAACGAAAAAACCCTGCAACATTAGTAGCAAATTTTTTTCGAAAAATGCAAGGATGGGGGTATTAAAAGTTGGGGAAATTTCAACGAAAAAAGGGTTAGATTCTCTTCTGCCAAAGGGCTATTAACTTGAACAAAAACACTTTAAAACCCAAAAAACTCAATGATAACTTTTTTGACTGACTCACTATGGGCACTTATATTTTTGAGCAAATCGCCTTCACTGGTTTTCAGTCAAAAGCTGTTACTTTTGATTTTAAGAGAGTCCCAAAAATTGTGACAGGTAAAAAGTCTTAAAAAAAAGTCTGTCTCAAAGATCGTCATAATATGTTTGGTTGATTTCGTGTTTCTGTTTTGAACGTCGGGGGGGAAAAAATTATCTCCCTTTGTTTTTTTCTTTTATTTTAACCCATTTAGATATGCTAAAAATAGCCTAATTTTTTTTTTAAGAAAGGAAAAAGTAACCCAATAGTTAACATTTCCCTAAGCCAAATTGTTTGCCACAAAACCCTTTGCGAAAAAAACCCAAAGAAGTTAAGGGAAGGATTACCCCGCGTGATAATATATTGATTTCAGGGGTGGGGCAATTTAAAAAGAAAATGAAGGGGAGGAAAACCCCCTGTCAGCCCGGGGAACCAAATATTGTAAAATGCAAAAATCAAAATTAAAACAAATTTTCCTAGTCCTCCAATACATTTGTATCTGAGATATGAAATAGCTGACTGAACTAGTGTTTGACGCAGAACTTATTAGACAGACAGAAAGAGAGAGAGAAGAGACGAGACAGAGGGAGAGGGAGAGGAGAGGGAGAGGGAGGGGAGGGGAGAGAGGAGAGAGGAGAGAGAGGAGGAGAGAGAGAGAGAGAGAGAGAGAGAGAGAGAGAGAGAGGAGAGAGAGAGAGGAGAGAGAGAGAGAGAGAGAAAGAGGAGAGAGAGAGAGAGAGAGAGAGAGAGAGAAGAGAGAGAGAGAGAGGAGAGAGAGAGAGAGAGAGAGAGAGAGAGAGAGAGAGAAAGAGAGAGAGTCAGCAAGCCAGACAGTCAGACAGACAGATATATAGGCAGACAAACAGACTGACAGAGACAGGAAGATGGTCTATAAGCATCATGATGGTAATGCAGTAGTGTTACAGATTCATAGGAAAGTGTTGGAACACATGGATGAAGTATATATTCCCAAGGTGAAATTTAATTCCAAACTATGATGAAAAGCCGCAAAATAACTCTTGCAAGGGAGGCAGCAAAAAACTAGCAGCACTAAGGCGTCTCGTACCTGCTTGACAGCAGAGGCTGGTTGAGTCTACACGCGCTCACATCTTGAGTACACTCTACTTTCTTCGACTGCCTGCCGCCCCAATCTCATTTATGATTTCTTGATAGAATAGAGAACAAAGCAAGACCTCTCATCTCTCGCCTGGACCCGGCCTTGATACATCTGTCTTTTAAGTAAAGCTTCCAACACAGGATAGATGCCTGGCCTCAGACAGAGCCACGGGGGCAATGACTCCCGAAACAATCTCCAGGTAAATTCCAGGTCATACTGTTATATACAAGGCCAATGTTCTCAAAGTACCACACTTGGCTCCACTTCAAGGACAGCGAAAATTCCCCTTCTGTACTACACTTTACCCTTCTCAAGAACATCACTTCATCTGAAAATATTCATTCCTAGAAAGACTCGAGACTGGCATATGTTCTTACAGCATAAAAGCATCGATGAAATAAAATCAGTTGACCAAATGAAATCGCTGACCCACAGATGGCTCCAACTTCATCCTAACCATACCACGGGCGAGGACTGAACTCGTGGCGAGCGAGTCGTAAAACTTCAGACCAGCGCGTAAGCCACTGGACCAGCTGGCTACAATCAGATTCATCCAATTAGGTATATTTATACACCAGTGGGACCATGGGTCCCATTGTGACCACAAATGCAAGTTTTTACAGATGAATCTCCCGCCAGCGTGGCCGTGACGAGCTCTAGTTCTAGGCCCCTCAAAACCCTCATGTGTTCACGACAACTAACTGCATGATAACCACCTGGTGGTTTACAATTACACTCACTCACCCACTGACTATAAACCCAGAAATACTAATCTTAATCTTAAAATAATAAATCCTAACTAGTCATAAGTTTGCCTATGATACTCCAATATAGACAATTTGTATTGTGCCAAAACAAAAGCATTCACATTGCTAAACTCACAAATTATGATGTAGTCACTTAATACCATAATCTGTAAGGATTTAATGTTAAGAATTAATCTAAGTCTCCCCGAAATGCCTAGCCATGCTAGGTGTCCTAGTGGCCCCCTGTATAATTAATATTTTATAACATGTAAACCACACAATACCCAAAACCTGTAAACCCCACATTGTAACCCTTATAGAGAATAAACTTTAACTGAATTGAATTGAAGTCTTAACGACACGATTGCAAACAAACCATACCACGGGCGGTAATTAAACTCATGGCGAGTGAGTCGTAAAACTCCAGGACAGCGGTCACAATGGCGCCTGTGCTAACCTCTCTGTGGTATATAAATATACCTAGTTGGATGAATCTTACTGTAGCTACCTGGCCCAGTGGCTTACGCGGTGGCCTGGAGTTTTATGACACACTCGCCACGAGTTCAATCCTCGCCCATGGTATAGTTTATTTGCAATTAATCGTGTCATTACGATTTCGTGAGTCATGAGAACTTCATCCTGTTTCCAGTTTGAATATTTCATAGTAATGAAAAGGCTTTCAAACGAGCTGAAGTAAGCAGCAGCTCTTAGCTTGTAAATAAAGGCAGAGGAGAGTGGAAGAGAAGCGAGAGAGAGTAGAGATGCAAGAGAGAGAGAGAGAGAGATAGGCGAGAGAGAGAAAAAAAACTATCTATTTAAATTTGCTGGAAATGAGTTCCAGCTCACTGAGTCACCTATTAACTCTCGACCAACTAACGACATACAGCCTTGCAATAATTTTTCTTCGAGACTCTTGTTTGGTGCACACTTCATCTCTACTACTTGTTCTGTTCATTCCATGTTTACCCACTTGTAATCTGAAGAAAATGTTTCCAGACATTCATGAACCTCAGTCCAGTGTGTAGTTTCCAAGCACAGCCTCTTCTTGCTACATGCAAGTCTACTTTGTTAGGTAAAATAGGACAACTGGCGACTAATGTGACATTTTCTCGCGGCAACGTTTCAAGCCCCAGGAGCTTTGGCAAACCATTACAAACAATACATGGACACATGATATGAAGGTAATGCAGAGCATAAACACTGTAGTAAGCCGACTGGCCCATGCTGTAGGTGGTGGAAGTAGTAGTAGTAGTAGTAGTATTAGTGGAAGTAGTAGCAGCGGTAGTAGTAGTAGTAGTAGTAGTAGTTGGTGGAGTTCCTGTGCAGTACATATGCATTGTTCAAGTTGTCGTTACTTCACGGATTGTTGCATTCACTGAGACGCGTTTCTTGGCTTCCTGCTGTTTCACCGACATATACTTTGTCACAGCCTCCGCAAGAGTTTGTGTAAACATTTGTATTGGTTGTTTCAAAGTTCTTCACTTTGCTCCTAATACTACTACTACTACCACCACCTACAACATGTTCTGCCATCTCAAGTTACCTCTCTCATTCCTTTTGTGTCCTTGTATCATGTGCATTACTTTGACAAAGCTCCTAGAGAGAGAAATAT
>NC_069431.1:28887993-28972993 GCF_026875155.1 Cherax quadricarinatus
CACCTGTGACCAGTGGGGTCCCGCCAGAGGTCAGTCCTAGGACCAGTGCTGTTTCTGGTATTTGTGAACGACATGACGGAAGGAATAGACTCTGAGGTGTCCCTGTTTGCAGATGACGTGAAGTTGATGAGAAGAATTCACTCGATGGAAGACAGGCAGAACTACAAAGGGATCTGGACAGGCTGCAGACCTGGTCCAGCAATTGGCTCCTGGAGTTCAATCCCACCAAGTGCAAAGTCATGAAGATTGGGGAAGGGCAAAGAAGACCGCAGACGGAGTACAGTCTAGGGGGCCAGAGACTACAAACCTCACTCAAGGAAAAAGATCTTGGGGTGAGTATAACACCAGGCACATCTCCTGAAGCGCACATCAACCAAATAACTGCTGCAGCATATGGGCGCCTGGCAAACCTCAGATAGCATTCCGACATCTTAATAAGGAATCATTCAGACCCTGTACACCGTGTACGTTAGGCCCATATTGGAGTATGCGGCACCAGTTTGGAACCCACACCTAGCCAAGCACGTGAAGAAACTAGAGAAAGTGCAAAGGTTTGCAACAAGACTAGTCCAGAGCTAAGAGGTATGTCCTACGAGGAGAGGTTAAGGGAAATCAACCTGACGACACTGGAGGACAGGAGAGATAGGGGGGACATGATAACGACATACAAAATACTGAGAGGAATTGACAAGGTGGACAAAGACAAGATGATCCAGAGATTGGACACAGTAACAAGGGGACACAGTTGGAAGCTGAAGACACAGATGAATCACAGGGATGTTAGGAAGTATTTCTTCAGCCACAGAGTAGTCAGTAAGTGGAATAGTTTGGGAAGAGATGTAGTGGAGGCAGGATCCATACATAGCTTTAAGCAGAGGTATGATAAAGCTCACGGCTCAGGGAGAGGTCCCAGTAGCAACCGTTGAAGAGGCGGGGCCAGGAGCTAAGACTCGACCCCTAGAACCACGAATAGGTGAGTACAAATAGGCGAGTAACACGTTTCTATGGTTTGTAGGGGTTGGTTGTTCTTGCCTTTGGGAGGGGGTTTTATTTTTTTTCTGGGGGTTTGTAGGTTTTTTGGGGTTTTGGCCTTTTTTGGGACTCTTCCTGATGGTAGTGGACTCGTCCTGTTTTGTTTCGTGTGATGGGGGGTTATTGGCCTTTTGGTGTTGTCTTGGGTTTTGTATTGTTTTGTTTTTGTTTCCTTTTTTTGTTTTGTTGTTTCTGTGCCGTTGGTAGTGGTTCCCTTTTCCTTTGGTAGTTTTTCCCCTGGCTTTTGGTATGTGTACTCTGTGCCTGTTGGTGTGTTTTGTTTTGTTGTTTTTTGGTATTGCCTTTGGGTTTTTTGGGTAGGGTCTTTTTATGGTATGTGTTCGTCCCTGTATGGAGTTGTACTTGTGCCTTTGGGGTTTTTGGGGTATTCTGTCCTGTATGGTTTTTTTGGGAGGGGGTTTTTGTTTATTTTTTTGCCTGAGGGTATTTTGGTTCTCCTTGGGGTATGGTTTTCCCTGTTTATGGTATTGTTTTTTGGGGGTTTTGGTATTTTTTTGGTTTTTTCCTGGCCTGTTGGGGGGTACTCTGGGGGGTTTAGGGGTTTTGTTTTTCTGTGCCTGTAGGGTTTTGTTTGTCTTTGGGGGGGCCCTTTTGGGGTGGGGTTATCTGTGCCTTTTAGGGGTTATTTGTGTATTCTGTGCCTGTAGGTAGTGTTTTTTTTTGCCTTTTGGAGTGTGTCTTGCCTGAGGGGTATTTTTCCTGTTGTTTGGGTTTGTGTACCTTGCCTGTATGGTTTTGGGGTTTTCCTTTTGGGGGTTTTTGTGTATGGTTTGGGTATTTGCCTTAGGGTTTGTTATTGTCCTTTTTGGTAGTGTTTTTGGGGTTTTTTTTTCCTTTGGTAGGTTTTCTGTTTTTGGGTGTGTGTATTGGGGGCCTGTAGGGTGTGTGTTCTGTCCTGTATGGTAGTGTGTACCTGTGCCTTTTGGGTAGTGTTGTATCCCCTGTATGGAGTGTGTTCTGTGTGTTGGTATGTGTATTTTCCGGGTTTTGTGGTTTGTCCCTTTTGGAGTTTTGTATCGGCCTTAGGTAGGTGATCTGTCCCTTTGGTATTTGTTTTTTTTTGGGGTTGGTTTTTGGGGTTTTTCCCTGTTGGGGGTATCTGTCTGTAGGGGAGTGGTCTCTGTCCCTGTAGGGTTTACCCGTCCTGAGGGGGGTTTTTTGGTATTTTTTTTCTTTGTATGTTTCTTGTTTGGTAGGGGTTTTGACCTTTTGGGTAGGTTGTAGTGCCTTTTGTTTTTATTTGGGTTTGGGGGTTTTTGGGGTTTGGTTGTACCGTCCTGATGGTAGTTTTCCCTTTTTCGTATGTAGGGGGTTTTGTCCCTGTTTTTTTGGGGGGTTTTGTGTATTTGGGGTTTTGGTATTGGTTTTGGGTTTTCTTTTGGGTAGGTTTTCCCTGTCCTTATGGTGTTGACTCTTCCCTGTAGGGGTTTGGTATCTGTCCCAAGTGGTATCGGGTTGATTTGTTATTTTCCTTTTGGGAATGTGACCGTCCTGTTTTATTTGTGTACTCTGTCCCTTATGAGTGGGTCTTGTGTGAAAGGGTGTGTCCTTTGCGGGTTGTTTTGGGGGTTGGTTTTTTTTTTGTTGTAGGGTGTTTTTGGTTGTTTTTGTGTTTGGTTGTATTGGGGGGTTTGGTTTTTTTTTGGGTCTGTTTGGGTGTTCTCTGTGCCTGTTGGTAGTGTGTACTCTGTGCCTTTTGGGAGTTTTTCTGCCCCTTTTGTGTGTATTGTGCGTATGGGGGGTTTTTGTCCGTTGGGGTAGTGGTACCCCCTGTAGGGATTGTTTTTGGGGTTTATGGTGTGTGATCTGGGGGTATGGAGTGTGACTCTGTGCCGTTTTGGGTGTGTATCGGCCTGTAGAGTGTGTACCTTTGCCTGTATGGGTGTGACTCGGGCCTGTATGGTAGTGTGTACCCCGCCCCTTTGGTGGGGGTTTCTGTGCCTGTATGGGAGTGTTATTTTTTGGGGGTGGTTTTTCCCCCCCCCCCCCCCCCCCCCCCCTCCCCCGGGTTGGTATTTTTGGGGTTATAGTGTGTCTTGCCTGTAGGGTGTGTTTTTTGGGGTTTGTTCGTGGGGTTGTTTTGTCCCTTGGGTGTTTTTTTTTGTTTTTGTGGGGTAGGGTTTTTTTGGGTATTTCTTTGTTTTTTGGGTATCTGTCCCTGTTGATGGTATTGTCCTTTGGGGTTTTTTTTGGTGTGTGTACTTTCCTTTTGGTGTTGTTCGTCCCTGTAGGTTTTGTACTCTGTCCTGTTGTGTGTGTATTGTGCCTGTAGGTGTGGTCTGTCCCTTATGGTAGTGGTCTCTGGCCTGTATTGTTGTACTCTGTTGTTGGGGTGTTCCTTGTTTTGGGGTTTTTTTGTTTGGTAGGGTTTTCTTTGCCTATGGATGTTTTTTGGGGGGAAGGGTTTTTTCCTGTGCCGTTTTGGGGTGTACCTGTTGTAGGTGTTGTACTCTGTGCCTGTATGGAGTTTTTTCCCTTCCTGTAGGGTGTTTGTACTCTTCTGTATGGGGGTACTCTGTCCTGTATGGAGTGTGTTTGTCCGTATGTAGTGTTATTGGGCCCTGTATGGGTGTGTTATCTGTCCCTTTTGTGGTTTGGCCTTTTTGGGTGTTTTGTGTGTTTGGGGGGTTTTCCGTGCCGTGGGGTTGTACCTGCCCCTTTGGGTTTTACCTGTCCTGTTTTGTGTTTGGCCGTTTGGGGGGTTTCTGTCCTTAGGGGGTTTTTTTGGGGGTTTTGGGTTTTTTTGCCGGGGTTTTTTTTGGGGGGGGGTTTGTACCTTGGTTTGGTATTGTCCCCTTTGCCTGTTGGTAGTGTGTTTCCCTGTTTTGTTTTTGTACTCGTCCCTGGGGAGGGGGTTTTGGCTTTGGGTTGTTTTTTTTCCTTTGTATGGTATTGTTTTGGGTTGGTTTGGGTTTGGGTTGTATTTTCCTTTTTTGTTTTGTTTTATTTTTTTGGGGTTTACTCTGTGCCTGTTGGAGTGGTATCTGTTTTGGGAAGGGTTGTATTGGTTTATTTTGGGGGGTACTGTGCCTTATGGTAGTGTTACTTTTTTGGGTTTGGTTAGGTGGTTATCTGTGCGTAGGAGTTGTACTGTGCCTGTTTGGTTGTGTACTTTTGGGGTTTGGTATGGGCTTGGGTTGGAGTGTTTTTTTTTGGGGTAGGGTTTTTCCTGTTTATGGTTTTTTGTGTAGGTGTCCTGTCCCTTATGGGGTTTTCCTGTGCCTTTTTTAGGTGTACTCTGTCCCTTTTTGGGTATGTTCCCCGCCGGTAGGTTTTTATCTGCCTGTTTTGGGTTTTTTGTTTTTGGGGGTTTTTGGGGGTTTTTTGGGCCTGTTTGGTAGTGTTACTCTGTGCCTTTGGTTTTTTTTCCCGTGCCGTATGGTGTGTGTACTTTTTTTGGGGTTGGGTTTTTTGGGGTGTTGTATTGGGTTGTGTTTGTCCCTTTGTTTATGGTAGGGTGTTCTTCCTTTTTGGGGGAGTGTATTTGGGCCGTTTGGTAGGGGTTTTTTGGGTGTTTGCCTGGTGTTGGTATTGTTTTGTTGGGTTTTTTCCTTTTCCCTTAGGGTATGGTTTTTGTGCCTGTATGGTATGTTACTCTGTGCCTGTAGGGTAGTGTGTCTCGTCTTTGGTAGTGTGTATTTCCTGTATGGTAGTGTGTACTCGGCCTGTTGGTTGGTTTTTGTGCCTGTTGGTATTTGGTTACTTTCTTTTGGGTAGGGGACTCTTGCCTTTTTATTGACCCCCTTTTGGTTGGGGGGTGTACTCATTATGGGTTGACCTTCCGGGGTGGGGGTTCCCCCTTTTGCCGTATGGTGGGGTTTACCTTCCTTTAGTTGTCTTGTTTTTGGATTTGGGTCTTTGCCTTATTGGGTTACCTTCCTTTTTGGGGGATTTTTTCCCGTAAATTTTTTTTGGGGGCCTTTTTGTTATTCCTTTTATGGTTTTTTTGGGGGTTTTCTTCCTTAGGGAGGGGAGGGCCGATGGATTGTCTTGTGTGTATGGTGTGTTTGTTGGCTTATTTTTCCTTTTTTTATTGATCCCTTTGAGTTTGGGGGGGGTGACGGGGTTGGATTTACTTTTCCTGATAGTTTTACCTTCCTTATGGCTTCCCTTTCCTTTGGAGGGGTTTCCCTGTATTATTTTCTTTTCTTAGTTGGTCCCTGTAGTGTGGAAAATTTGCCTTATGGATTTTCTGGGTTTTAGTGTGTCTTTCGTATTTTTTTTGCCTTTTGGGTATTTACTCTTCCTTTTGGGTTTGTATTGGGGGGGTGTTTACCCCTCCGGGAAATTAGTTTTATTTCCTTTGGTTTACTCTTCCTGTAGGGTATGTTTACTTTTTTCCTTTTGGTTTGTAGTCCCTTAGGTGTGTGCTCTGTGCCTGATTTTGTGTGTACTCTGTGCCTGTATGGTGGTTACTCTGTGCCTGAAAGGGTAGGTGTCCTGTGCCTTTTATGGTAGTGTTACTCTGTCCCTTTGGCAGTGTGAGTTTCCTTATGATGTGGACTCTGATCTGTAGGCATTTTTACTCTGTGCCTGTATGGCAGTGTGTACTTTTTGCCTGTATGGTATGTGTACTTTGTCGTATGGTAGTGTGCCGTGCCTGAGGATTTTGGTCTCGTCCTGTAGGTAGTGTGTATCTGTGCCTGTAGGGTGTGTGTACCTGTCCCTGTATGATAGTGTGTAATCTGTCCCCTGTAGGTAGTGTGTATCGTGCCTGTATGGTAGTGGTCTCTGTGCTGTATGGCAGTGTGTATTGTCCTTTAAGTGTTATCTGTATCATTTGGCAGGGGGTACTTGTGCCTGTATGGCAGTGTGTCTCTGTGCCTTTGGTAGTGTGTACTCTGTGTCATGGTAGTGTGTCTCTGTGCTTTTTGGTAGTGTGTACTTGTGCCTGTTGGTTGGTACCTGTTTTTTGGGTAGTGTGCCTCGGGCCCGTATGGTGTGTGTACTCTGTGCCGTATGCAGTGTGTTCGTCCCTTTTTGATAGTGTGTATCTGTGCCTTTTGGGTAGTGTGTACCTGTGCCTGATGTAGGTGTACTGGGGGCCCCGTTGGTAGTGGTACTTGCCCCCTTTAGGGAGTGTGCACTCTGGGGTATGGTAGTGTGTCTCTGTGCCTGTAGGCAGTGTGAGTCTGTGCCTGTTGAAGTGTGTATCTGTGCCTGAGGTAGTGTGCCTCGTCCCTGTTTGGTAGTGGTACTCGTCCTTTTGGGGAGGGGTACTCTGTGCCTGTTGGCTGTGTCTCGTGCCTGAGGGGTTTTTCTGTGCCTTTTGGGTAGTGTGTACCTGTCCTTTTTGGCAGTGTGTAGTCTGTCCCTGATGATAGGTGTATTCGTGCCTGTAGGTATGTGACTCTGTGCCTGTTGGTTTGGGGTCCTTGTGCCTGTATGAGTGTGTTCTCGTCCCTTTTGGTTTGTGTGTACTCTGTCCCTTTTGGGTTGTGTACTCTGTGCCTTTAGGTAGTGTGTACTTGTCCCCTGTAGGGTAGTGGAAATCTGTCCCTGTATGGTGTGTGTACCTTGTCCTTTGGTGTGGTACTCGTCGTGTAGGGTGGGGTGTTTCTGGCCTGTTGGTGTTTTTGACTCTGTGCCTTTTTGGATGTGTCTCGTGTCTGTATGGTAGGTGTACTCCGTCCTGTATGGAGGTGTCTCTGTCCTTATGGTAGTGTGTACCTGTGCCTGTAGGGTATGTGTACCCGTCCTGTAGGGGTAGGTGTCCTTTTGCCTGTATGGTATGTGTACCTTGCGTAGGTATGTGTATCTGTGCCTGTATGGAGTGGTATCTGTGCCTGTATGGTAGTGTGTCCTTTTGCCTTATGAAAGGTGTCTTGTGCCTTTTGGGTGTGTGCACTTGTCCCCTTTGGGTAGGTGTCTCTGTGCCGTAGGTAGTGTGTACTCTTCCCTGTATGGTAGTTGTACTTGTCCCTTATTGAGTGTTTTTTCTGTCCCTGTAGGTAGTGTGTACTCGTCCCTGTAGGGTAGTGTGTATCTGTCCGTTGGTGTGTGTCTCTGTGCCTGTATGGTAGTGTTACCTGTGCCTGGTGGTATGTGACTTTGTGCCTGTTGGTATGTGTACCTGGCCTGTATGGTAGTGTGTGCCTTTGCCTGTATGGTGTGTGTACCGGGCCTGTAGGGTAGTGTGTCTCTGGCCTTTTGGTAGTGGGGTTTACTCTGTGCCTGTATGGTGTGGTACTCTGTGCCGTATGGTAGTGTGTACCTGTCCCTGTTGGTAGTGTGACTCTTGCCTTAGGTAGTGTGTTATTTTGTGCCTTTTGGGTGGTGTACTCTGTGCTTTTTGGGCATGGTAGTCTGTCCCTGTATGATAGGTGTTTTCTGTGCTGTTTGTGTGTGTACTCTGTGCCTGTAGGTAGTGTGTATCGTCCCTGAGGGCAGGTGTGTCTGTACCTGTTGATAGTGTGTATCTTTTCTGTATGGCAGTGTGACTCTGGCCTGTAGGGAGTGTGTAGTCTGTCCCGTTTGAATGTGTACTCTGTGCCTTTTGGGTAGTGTGTCTCTGTGCCTGTATGGTAATGTTATCTGGCCGTATGGCAGTGTTATTTGTGCCGTATGAAGGTGTACCTTACCGTATGGTGTGGATCTGGGCTGTATGGTACTGTTTACTCTGTGTTTGTAGGGTAGTGTTACTCTGTGCCGTATGGCAGTGTGTTACTCTGGCCTGTTGGTGTGGTACTCTTTGCCTGTAGGTTGTTTACTCTGGCCTGAGGGCAGTGTGTAGTCTGTGCCTGTATATAGTGTGTTTCTGTGCCGTAGGGTATGGTTTTTCTGTGGTAGGTAGTGTGACCTGTCCTTTTTGGCGTGTGACTCTGTGCCTGTTGGTGGTGTGTACTCTGTCCCTGTTTGGTAATGTTTCTCTGTGCCTGTAGGGTTGTTGTATCTGTGCCGTATGGTAGTGGGGACCTGTGCCTGTATGGTAGTGTTACTCTGTCCTGTTGGTAGTGTGTACTCTGTACCTGATGGTAGTGTGTATTTGTCCTGTATGGTTGTGTTCTTGCCGTTGTTTGTGTACTCGTGTCTGTAGGTAGGTGTACTCCGTGCCTGTTTGGTGTGTGTACCTGTCCCGGTATGGTAGTGTGTCTCTGTCCTGTATGGTATGTGTATCTGTGCCTGTTGGTAGTGTGACCCCTGCCTTTTGGGAGTGGTACTCTGTGCCTGTACTCTACCTGTATGGCGGGTGTGGTTGTACTGTATGATAGTTTTACTCTGTGCCTGTATGGTATTGGTACTCTGTCCGTCTCTATACCTGTAGGGAGTGTGTAGTCTGTTTTTGTATGTGTGTGTCTCTTCCTGTATGGGGGGTTTTTCTCTGTGCCTGTAGGGTAGTGTGTACTCTGTCCCGACTTACCTGTATGGGGGTGTGTGGTCTTTTCTGTATGATAGTTTTGTATCTGTCCCGTATGGTTTTTCTCTGTGCCTGTACTCTATACCTGTAGGGCAGTGTGTTCTGTATCTGATGAAGTGTGTCTCTGTCCCTGTTGGTGTGTGTACTCTGTCCTGTACTCTATACCTGTAGGGCAGTGTGATCTGAAATCGTATATAGTGTTACTCTGTCCTTTTAAAAGTTGTACTCTGTGCCTGTACTCTATACCTGATGGAGGTTGTCTGTTCTGTTGGATGTGTCTCTGTCCCGTATGGTGTGGTCCGTCCCTTATGGTATGTGTATTGTGCCTGTTGTAGTGTGTACCTGTCCCTGTATGGTGTGTGTCTTGTCCCTTTGGGTAGGTGTATCTGTGCCTGTATGGTAGGTGTACTCTGGCCTTTTGGGTGTGTTACTCTGTGTTGTAGGGTAGTTGACTCTGTCCCTGTATGGTGTGTGTACTCTGTGCCTGAGGGCGTGTGTGTCTGTCCCTGTATGATAGGTGTACCTGTGCTGTAGGGTAGTGTTTACTCTGTGCCGTATGGTGTGTGTACTCTGTGCCTTTTGGGCGTGGTGTCGTACCTTATAATGGTGTACTCTGTCCCTGTATGGTAGGGGGTTACTCTGTCCCATTTGGGTAGTGTGTACTCGTGCCTGATGGCATGTGAGTCGGGCCCTGTTGTGTGCGTATCGGGCCCTGTTGGAGTGCGTACTCTGTGCCTGTATGGTAGTGTGTCTCTGTGCCCGTAGGTAGTGTGTCTTGTTCCCGGGTTGGTAGTGTTGACTTGTCCCTTATGGTTTTTTTCTCGGCCCTTTTGGGTAGTGTGTACTTGGGCCTGAGGGTATGTGTACTTGGTGACTTAGGGGTTTTCTCTGTCCCTGAAGGGTAGGGGTTACTCGTGCCTTTGTATGGTATGTGTACTCTGTGCCATATGGTGTGTGTACTCTGGCCGTTGGTAGTGGTACTCTGTCCTGTTGGAGTGTGTACTCTGTCCCGATGGCGTGTGTAGTCTGGCCTGTATGTATGTGTATTCTGTGCCGTTGGTGGTGTACTCTGTCCGTATCGTAGGTTCTCTGTCCTGTATGGCAGTGTGTATTCTGACCTGATGTAGTGTGTACTGTATCTGTAGGCAGTGTGCACTGTGGTGTAGGGCAGGTGTACTTTTGCCTGTAGGTAGTGTGTACTCTGTGTCGTAGGTATGTGTACTCGTCCCTGTATGGTAGTGTGTACTCTGTGCCTGTATGGTAGGGTACTCTGTGCCGTTGGGGGGCCCTTGTGCCTGTATGGTTAGTGTGTACTCGTCCCTGTATGGAGTGTGTACTCTGTGGTATGGTAGTGTGTATCGGCCTGTATGGTGTGTGTCTCTGTGCCGTAGGGTAGTGTGTACCTGTTCCTGTATGGAGTGTGCACTCGTCCTGTATGGTAGTGTGTAATCTGGCCCTGTAGGAGGTGTAGTCTGTGCCTGTTGATATGTGTACTCTGTCCCGTATGGGTGTGTATCTGTGCCTGTATGGAAGTGTGTACTCTGTGCCCTTTTGGGTTGTGTGTACTTGTTCCTTTATGGTAGTGGCCTTGTGCCTGTATGGCAGTGTGTGTCGTGCCTTTTTGATAGGTGTACCTGTGCTGTATGGTAGTGTGCACTCTGTCCTTAGGGTGTGTGTATCGTGCCGTATGGTAGTGTGTACTTTTCCCTGTATGGCAGGGTTACTCTGTGTCGTAGGTATGTGTACTCTGTGCCTGTATGGTAGTGTTGCTCTTCCTGTAGGGCAGGGGTTGTCTGTCCTGATGATAGTGTGATTCTGTGCCTGTATGGTATGTGTACTCGTCCTGTTGGTAGGGGGTACTCTGTGCCTGTATGGCAGTGTTACTCTGTGCCTGAGGTTGTGTATCTGTGCCTTTAGGTATGTTACTCTGTGCCTGGGTGGTAGGGGTGTATCTTGTGTAGGGTGTGTGAAATCGTCCCTGATGGTGTGTGTCCTGTGCCGTAGGGTATGGTACTCTGTCCCTGTAGGGTAGTGTGTTTTTGTGCCTGATGGTATGTGTCTCTTCCCTTTTGGTAGTGTGTACTCTGGGTCTTAGGTAGTTGTACCCCGTCCCTGTTGGTAGTGGTCTCTGTGTCTGTATGGTAGTGTGTATCGTGCCTGTAGGGTAGTGTGTACTCCGTCCCTGTATGGTGTGGTATCTGTCCCTTTTTAGGGTAGTGTGTACTCTGTGCCTGTATGGTAGTGTGTACTCTGTGCCTTTGGTAGTGTGTACTCTGTGCCTGTATGGAGTGTGTACTCTGTGCCTGTAGGGAGTGTTTTATTTTGTGCCTGTATGGCATGTTTTTTTTAGCTTTTTACTGTATGTATGTTACCTGTTCTGTATGGAGTGTGTACTCTGTCCCTGTATGGGGGGACCCCCCCCCCCCCCCCCCCCCCCCCCCCCCCTTTGGTTTGTACCTGTGCCTGTAGGTAGTGGTCCTGTGCCTGTAGGGTATGTGTACCTGTGCCTGTAGATAGTGTGTATTCTGTCCCTCTATGGTAGTGTTACTCTGTGCCTGTATGGTGTGTGTACTCTGTCCCTGTTGGCAGTGTGTAGTCTTACCGATGAAGTGTTACCTGTTTCTTTGGCAGTGTGTACTCGTGCCTGTAGGCAGTGTGTACCTGGCCTGTATGGAGGGGTTACTCTGTGTTGTTGGTAGTGTTTTTCTCTGTCCCCTGTAGGGTAGTGTGTACTCGGGCCCGTATGGTAGGTGTACTCTGTGCCTGTATGGTAGTGGTACTCTGTGCCGAGGGTTTGTGTGTCCCTTGGCCCGTATGGTAGTTTACTCTTTTCCTGTATTAGTGTGCACTCTGTGCCGTAGGGTAGTGTGTACCTGTCCCTGATGGCGTGTGTAGTTGTGCCTGTTTAGTGTGTACTCTGTGCCTGTAGGGTAGGTGTACTCGTGCCTGATCGTAATGTTACTCTGTCCCCGTGGGGTAGTGTTACTCTGTTCCTTTTATGGTATTGCACTCTGGCCTGTAGGAATGTTTTCTCTGTGCCTGTATGGCAGTGTGTAGCTGTCCCTTATGATGTGTGTACTCTGTGCTTTTGGGTATGTGCACTCGTGCCTTAGGTATGTGACTCTGTCCCTGTGGGTAGTGTGTACTCTGTCCCTGTATGGCAGTGTGTCTCTGTGCCGTTTGGTATGTTTTTCTCTGTGCCTGTATTGTGTGTTACTCTGTCCTGTATGGCAGTGTGTAGTCGTCCCTGTATGATGTTTGTATTCTGTGCCGTTGGATGTGTACTCTGTGCCTGATGGTAGTGTGTCCTTCCCTGTAGGGTAGTGTTTTTACTCTGTCCCGTAGGTAGGTGTAACGTGCCTGTAGGTAGTGTGTACTCTGTGCTGTAGGTAGGTGTTTTCTGTCCCCTGTATGGTAGTGTGTATTTTTGGGCCCGTAGGGTAGTGTGTACTTATACCTGTATGGCAGTGTGTAGTCTGTATCTTAGATGGTGTACTTGGCCTGATGATAGTGGTACTCTGTCCCTGCTTATCCTGTAGGCAGTGTGACTGATCTGTATGAGGTGTTTTATCTGTGCCTGTATGGTAGTGTGTACTTTGGCTGTATGGTAGTGGACTCTGTGCCTTATGGTAGTGTGTCTCTGTCCCTTTTTGGGTGTGTGTACCTGTGCCTGTAGGGTTGTTTACTCTGTGCCTGTGGGGTATTGTGTATCTGTGCCTGTAGGGTTTTGTGTGTACTCGTGTTGTAGGGTAGTGTGTACTCTGTGCCTGTATGGTGGTGTGTACTCTTGCCGTATGGCAGTGTGTAGTCTGTACCTTATGATAGTGTGTACTCGTGCCTGTATGGTTGTGTTCGTCCCTGTAGGGTTGGTGACCTTCCTGTATGGCGTGTGTGTCGTACCTGTATGATAGTGTGTACTTGTGCCTGTATGGTAGTGTGTCTCTGTGCCATAGGTAGTGTGTACTCTGTGCCTTATGGCAGTGTGTGTCTGTGCCTGTTTGATAGGGGTACTCGTCCCGTAGGGTGTCGTTTGTGGCCTTTTTGGTAGTGTGACTCTGGCCCGTATGGTGGTTTTGGACTTGTTCCTGTAGGGTAGTGGCACTCTGTGCCTGTATGGTAGTGTGTTCTCTGTGCCTGTAGGTTGTTTTTACTCTGTGCCTTAGGGTATGTGTACTTGTGATGGGGTAGTGGTACTCTGTCCCTGTAGGTAGTGTGTACTCTGTGCCTGTAGGGGTGTGTATCTGTGCCTGATGGTAGTGTGTCTCGTGCCTGTATGTAGTGTGACTTGTCCCTGTAGGTGTGTGACTCGTGCCTTTTTTGGGCAGTGTTAGTCTGTGCCTGTTTTAAGTGTTATTCGTGCCTGTATGGTAGTGTGTATCTGTCCCTGTATCGTAGTGTGTCCTGTCCCGAGGGCAGTGTGTGTCTGACTGTATGAAGTGTTACTCTGTTTGTATGGCGTGTGTACACGTGCGTTTTGGGCAGTGTGACTCTTTGCCTGTATGGTAGTGTGTACTCTGTGTCTGTTGGTGGGGTGTCCGTCCCTGTAGGGTATGTGTACTCTGTGCCTATGGAGTGTGTACCTGTCCTGTTGGTAGTGTGTCTCTGTGCCTGTAGGGTAGGTGTACTCTTTTGCTGTAGGGTAGTGTGTACTCGTGCCTGTATGGTAGTGGGGACCTGTGCCTGTGGGGTAGTGGTACTCGGCCCTTGGTGTGTGTATCTTTTCCTGTAGGTAGTGTGCCTCGTGCCTTATGGTAGGGGAAATCTGGCCTTATGGCGGTGAGTCTGTCCTGTAGATAGTTTTGTACCTGTCCGTATGGTGTGTGAAACCTTGCTGTATGGTAGTGTGTCTTTTGGCCCTATGGATGTGTACTCTTTTCCTTTTTAGTGGCACTTGTGCCTGAGGGCGTGTGTGTCTGTCCCTTATGATATTTGTGTCTCGTGCCTGTTGGTAGTGTGCACTCGTCCCTGTATGGTGTGTGTACTCTGTGCCTTAGGGTAGGGGTTACTCTGGCCCTTTTGGATGTTACTTGTGTTGTAGGTGGGGTTTTATTTGGGCCCGTAGGTAGTGTGTCTCTGTGCCTTATGGCGTGTGTAGCTGTGCCTGTATGAAGTGTGTATTCTGTGCCTGTTTGGTAGTGTGTACTCTGTCCCTGTAGGTAGTGTGTATTTCGTCCCTGTAGGGCAGTGTGTCTCTGTGCCTGTATGGAGTGTGTACTCGGGCCCTTTTTGGGTTGGGTACTCTGTGCCTGTGTGGAGGTGACTCTTCCCTGTATGGTGTGTGCAATCGTGCCTGTATGGTAGTGTGTACTCTGTCTTATGGTGTGTGTACTCTGTCCTGTAGGGTAGTGTTTTTTCTGTGCCTTTTGGGTAGGTGTATCTGTCCCTGTAGGTAGTGTGACTCTGTGTCTGTAGGGTGTGTGTATCCGTGCTGTATGGTATGTGTACTCTGTGTTTATGGAGTTGTACTTTTGTCCTGTATGGTAGTGTGTACTCCGGCCCTGTAGGGTTGTGTACTCTGTGCCTGTATGGTATGGTACTCTGTGCCTGTTGGTGTGGTACTCTTGCCTGATGGTAGTGTGTACTCTGTGCTGTATGGTAGTGTGTACTCTGTGCCTGTAGGGGTTTGTGTATTTGTGCCTTTTGGGGCAGTGTGTAGCCCTGTACTGTAGATGGTGTCTCTGTATCTTAGGCGTGTGTCTCTGTCCCTGTAGGCAGTGTGTACTCTTTTGCCTGTTGGTAGTGTTTTACTCTGTGTCTGAGGGTAGTGTGCTCTGTCCCTGTATGGTTGTGTACTCTGTCCCTGTTGGTAGTGTGTACTCTGTGCCTGATGGAGTGTGTATCTTGCCGTATGATTGTGTATTCTGTGCCTTTGGTAGGTGTACTCTGTGCCTGTTGGTAGGTGTTCTGTCCCTGTATGGCAGTGTGAGTCTGTCCCTGTATGTAGGGTTTTACCTGTACTGTGGGGGGGGGGGCAGTGTGTATCTGTGCCTTTATGCAGTGTGTACTTGTGCTTTATGGTATGTGTACCTGTGTTGTGGGGAGTGTGTACTTGTGCCTGTAGGGTTTGTGTGTACTCTGTGCCTGTAGGGGGTTGTGTACTCTGTCCCTGTAGGGTTGTGTACTCGTGCCTGTAGGGTTTGTGTGTACCTGTGCCCGATGGTAGTGTGTACTCTTTCCTTTTGGTAGTGGCACTCTGTGCCTGTATGGTAGTGTTACTCGTCCCTGTAGGGCAGTGTGTTTCTGTGCCGTAGATATGTTCCTGTGCCTGTAGGTTGTGTGTACTCTGTGCCTGTATCGTAATGTGTACTCGGCCCTTGGTATGTGTACTTTTTCCTTTTGGTAGTGTGCACTCGTGCCTGTAGGGGAATGTGTATCTGTGCCTGTATGGCAGTGTGTAGTCTGTGCCTTATGTGTGTGTACTCTGTGCCTGTATGGTATGGCACTTTGTCCCCTGTATGGTAGGGTGTATCGTCCCTGAGGGTAGTGTGTCTCTGTGCCTGTATGGAGTGTGTACTCTGTGCCTGTATGGTAGTGTGTACTCTGTCCTGTTTGTAGTGTGTACTCTGTGCCTGTATGGGTGTGTATCTTGCCTTATGATAGTTTGTATTTGTGCCTGTAGGTTGTGTATCTGTGCCTGATGGTAGTGTTACTCTGTGCCTGTAGGGTAGTGTGTACTCTGTGCCTGTATGGTAGTGTGTAATCTGTGCCTGTATGGTAGTGTGTATCTGTCCTGTTGGATGTGTATCTGCCCTGTAGGTAGTGTGTTTCGTCCCTGTATGGTAGTGTGTACTCGTGCCTGTATGGTTGTGTATTTTTGGGTCTGATGGTATGTTACTCCGTGCCTGTTGGTAGTGTGTCTCGTCCCGTATGGAGTGTGTCTCTGGCCTGTAGGTAGTGTGTACCCCGGCCCTGTAGGGTATGTGTACCTGTGCCGGGGTAGGGGTGTACTCTTTCCCTTTTGGGTTTGTGTACTCTTTGCCTGTATGGTAGTGTGTACCCGTCCCGTAGGTGTGTGTACTCTGTCCCTGTAGGGTTGTGTGTACTTGTCCCCCTATGGTAGTGTGTACTTGTTCCTTTTGGTAGTGTGCACTTGGCCTGTATGGGTGTTACTCTGTCCCTGGGGCAGTGTGTATCTGTGCCTGTTGATTTGTACTCTGGCCTGTATGGTAGTGTGCACTCTGTGCCGTATGGTAGTGTGTACTCTGTGCCTGTAGGGTAGTGTTTTTACTCTGTGCTGTTGGCAGTGGTTTGTGTTGTATGGTAGTTTTTACTCTGTGCCTGTATGGTAGTTGTACTTTGCCTGTTGGCAGTTTTTAGTCTGTGCCTGTATGATAGGTGTATTCTGTGCTGTATGGTGGGTTTTACCTGTGCCTTAGGGTAGTGTGTCTCTGTGCCCGTTGGCAGTGTGACTCTTCCTGATGGTAGTGTTACTCGGCCTGTATGGTATGTGTTCGTCCCTGATGGTATGTTACTCTGTCCTGTTGGTAGTGTTAATCTGTGTGTAGGTAGTGTGTCTCTGTGCCTGTATGTAGTGTTCTTGTCCCTTTATGGTAGTGTGTATTCTGTGCCTGTAGGGTGTGTGTCTCTGTCCTGTTGGTAGTGTGTACCTGTGCCTGTATGGTAGTGTGTACCCCGGGCCCTGTATGGTAGTGTGTACCTGTGCTGTATGGTATGTGTACTCTGTGCCTTTTGGGTGGTTACTCTGTGCTTTTGGTGTGTGTACCCCGGGCCTGTATGGTGGTGTTCTGTGCCTTAGGGTGTGT
Organism: Cherax quadricarinatus; assembly: GCF_026875155.1. Taxonomy (NCBI): domain Eukaryota; kingdom Metazoa; phylum Arthropoda; class Malacostraca; order Decapoda; family Parastacidae; genus Cherax; species Cherax quadricarinatus. Next base: position 28,904,167 of record NC_069431.1, read on the forward strand.
GACTCTGTGCCTTATGGTTTTGGTACCTGTGCCTGTATGGTAGTGTGTATCTGTCCTGTAGGGGTAGTGTGTACTCTGGCCTGTTGGCAGGGGGTTATCTGTCCCTGTTGATAGTGGTACTCGTACTGTAGGCAGTGTGTACCCTGTGCCTGTATGGCATGGGTACTCTGTCCCTGTATGGTAGTGTGTACTCTTGTCTGTAGGGTTGTGTACTCTGTGCCTGGGGGGTGTGTGTACTCTGCCTGTAGGGTGGTGTACTCTGTGCCGTAGGGTAGTGTGTCTCTGTGCTGTATGGTTGTGTCTGTGTCCCGTTGGTAGGTGTACTCTTTTCCCTGTTTTGGTGTGTGCACCTGTCCCTGAGGGTAGTGGTTACTCTTGCCTTTTGGGGACAGTGTGAGTCTGTGCCTGATGATTTTGGGGATCTGTCCCTGTATGGTAGTGTTATCTGTGCCTGTATGGTAGTGGTACTCTGTGCCTGTAGGGTATTTGTGTACTCTGTTCCTTTAGGGTAGTGTGCACTTGTGGTGTATGGTAGTTGACTCTGTGCCTGTAGGGCAGTGTGTAGTCTTGCCTGTAGATAGTGTTACCTGTGCCTGTTGGGTAGTGTGCACTCTGGCCTGTATGGTAGTGTGTACTCTGTCCCTGTATGTGTGGTCTCTGTGCCTGTAGGGGCAGTTGTACTTGTGTCGAGGTATTTTGTACTCTGTGCCTGTATGGTAGTGTGTACTCTGTGCCTGTATGGCAGTGTGTAGTCTTGCCTGTATGATTGTGTATTCTGTCCCTGTTGGTAGGTGTCTCGTCCTTTTGGTAGTGTGTATTGTGCCTGTATGGCATGTGTACTCTGTGCCTTGGGGTGTGTGTACTCTGTGCCTGGGGTAGTGTTTTACTCTGTGCCCGTATGGTGTGTTACTCTGTCCCTGTAGGGTGTGTGTAATCTGTGCCTGTATGGTAGTGTGTACTCTGTGCTTGTTGGTATGTGTACCTGTGGGTTTTTGGTGTGTGTTTTCGTCCGTATGGAGTGTGTATTTCCATGTAGTTTTGTACTTGGTCTGTATGGTAGTGGTACTCCGTCCTGTATGGTGTGTGTACTCTTGCCTGTATGGTAGTGTGTACTCTGTACCTGTATGGTAGTGTGTACTCCGTGCCTGTATGGTAGTGTTATTTGTGCCTTTTGGGTAGTGTTACTCGTCCCTGTTGGTAGTGTGTACTCTGTCCCTGTAGGTAGGGACTCTGTGCCGTATGTGGTGTACTCTGTCCCTGTTTAAAGTGTGAAATTTCTGTGCCTGTATGGAGTGTGTACTCTGTGCCTGAGGGTTGTGTACTCGTGCCTGTATGGTTGTTACTCTGTCCTGTATGGTAGTTGTACTCTGTCCCTGTATTTATGTGTATTCGGGCCCTGTATGGTGTGTGTACTCTGTGCCTTATGGTGTGTGTCTCGGGCCCTTTAGGGTGTGTGTTTTGTGCTGTAGGGTTTTGTGTACTCTGTGCCTGTGTGGTTGTTACTCTTCCCCTGTAGGGTAGTGTTACTCTGTGCCGATGGTGTTGTGTCTGTGCTTTTGGTTGTGTACTCTGTGCCTGTATGGTGTGTGTATTTGTGCCTGTATGGTAGTGTGTACCTGTGCCTGTATGGTATGTTACTCTGGCCTGTTTGTTGTACTCTGGGGCCTGTAGGGTAGTGTGTACTCTGTCCTTTTGGAGTGTGTACTTGTCCCTGTTTTGGTGTGTGTACTTTCCCGGAGGGCATGTGTAGTCTGTGCTGTATGATGATGTTTTTGTGCCGTATTGTAGGTGTACCTGTGCCTGTTGGTAGTGTGACTCTGGCCGTATGGCTGTGTAGTCTGTCCTGTTGTTGGTGTACTCTTATCTGTATGGCAGTGTGTACTCTGTCCCTGTATGGCAGTGGTAGTCTGTACCGTTATGATAGTTGTACTCTGGCCTGTATGGTGTGGTACTCTGTGCCTTTATGGTAGGTGTACTCTGTGCCTGTATGGTGGTGTATCTGTGTCTGTATGGAGTGTGTACTCCGTGCCTTTTGGGGGAGTGTGTATCTGTGCCTGTTGGTAGTGGACTCTGTGCCTGTATTAGGTGTACTCTGTGCCTGTATGGTAGTGTGTACCCCGTCCCTGTAGGGTAGTGTGTACTCTGTCCCTGTATGGTAGTTGTTTCCTGTGCCTGTAGTGTGGTACTCTGTGCCTTTTTGGTAGTGTGTACTCTGTCCCTGTTGGTATTGTACTCCGTGCCGTATGGTAGTGTGACTCGGCCTGTATGGTATTTTTGTACTCGTGCCTTTTTGGGTAGTGTGTACTCTGTCCCGTATGGTAGTGTTTTTCTCTGTTCTTAGGGTGTGTGTACTCTGTTTTTTGGTATGTGTACTCTGTCCCTGTATGGAGTTGTACCTTACCTTATGGTGTGTGTTCTTTTTTCCTGGGGGCAGTGTTACTCTGTGCGATGGAGTGTGTACTCTGTGCCTGTAGGGTAGTGGGGTTCTCTGTGCCTGAGGTTTGGTGTACTCTGTGCCTGTATGGTGTGTGTACTCTGTACCTGTAGGTAGGTGTTTTCTGTGCCTGTATTGTAGTGTTACTCTGTCCCTGTATGTAGTGGTTCCGTGCCTGTTGGTAGTGTTATTGTGCCTGTAGGTAGTGTGTACTCCGGGCCTGTTTGTAGTGTGTCTTTGCCTTAGGTAATGTGTCTCTTCCCTGTTTGGTAGTTGTACCGGGGCCTGTAGGTAGGTGTACTCTTTCCCTTTTTGGTTTGTGACTCTAGCCTGTATTGTAGTGTGTACTCGGCCTGTAGGGGTAGGGTACCTGTGCCTTTTGTGTGTACTCTGTGCCATGGTATTGTTACTGTGTGGTATGGAGGTGTACTTGTCCTGTATGGTAGTGCGTACTCTGTGCTGTAGGGTTTGTGGTACTCTGTACCTTAGGGAGTGTGTTTTCGGGCCCTGATGGAGTGTGTACTCTGTGCCTTAGGGTATGTGTACTCCGTGCCGTTGGTAGTGTGTTTTTTTGTGCCTGTTGGTAGTGGTACTCGGGGCCTGTATGGTAGTGTGTACTCTGTGCCTGTAGGGGTGTGTGTACTTTTGGTCTTATGGTGTGTGTACTCTGTGCCTGTTGGGTAGTGTTACCTTGCCTGTAGGGTATTTTGTACCTGTCCCTTAGGGTAGTGTGTATTCTGGCCGTATGGTAGTGTGTACTTTGTGCCTGTAGGTAGTGTGTACTCTGGCCTTTTTGATATGTGTACTTTGGGCCTGTATGGTATGTGTACTCGTCCCTGTAGGGTAGTGTGTTTTGTCCCGTATGGTAGTGTGTCTTGTCCTGTAGGGGTAGTGTGTACTCTGTGCCTGTATGGTAGTGGTTTTTGTGCCTTTTGGGTAGTGGTACTCTGTCCTGTAGGGTAGTGTGTCTTGTGGCTTTAATTAACTCATCACTTGCATTCCCTTTGTAGTTGGGGGGGGGGTCGATACTCAAATCCTGACCTAGCCTGTAAAGCTTCCTAATATGGCATATCACTCTTCTGGTATCGTCAACCATGTCATACCTATTCCTAAATCTATGTTTGGTCCCTTTTTGTAAAGTGTGCAGTCAAAGAGCTGCGCTTCAATGGATCTAATCCTGGGTTAACATCTTTCTCAGATGCCTGGAGTTCCTTTCTTCCAGGTAAATACTTTTCTTTCTCGCCTTTTCCTGTCAGCAGTCTTCATATTTTTTATGGATAGTATTATTATATTGACATAATAAACTCTTAGAGATCATACAGCGTCCAGGGAGTGAGAGGCAACAAGATTTGACGCAAGTAACTCTTCACCAGCATCAAGGAAGTTAACCATTGTCTGTAAACAGTGATATAAGACGACTGAAATAAATTTCGAGGATATTTTAGCAGGAAAATCCTTTAGTGTACTATATTTCTCCCACAGTTTGACTTTGTCAAATACAAAGAAACAAATGCAAACCATACCCCGGCCGGGATTGAACCCGCGGTCAGAGAGTCTCATTCACGGCCGGGGTATGGTTTGTTTGCAATCGTGTCATTACGATTTCGTGAGTCAAACAAATGCATAAACTGCTTATAAAGACTACACGCATCCTGATATCATGTCACGTGATGTAAAAAATTTTATGTCCAGTGATCTGTTTGGTTCTTTAGTACATTTTCCCTAATCCATATATAGTTCTTAATGTCTTCTGTTTATTCATTTCTCATCGTATTTTCCTCGGTGAACTTAACTCCCTCATGAAAACCTGGAATCATCTGTTAAAATTTCCCCAGACAACTCCCTGGTAATCCGTGAATATTCACATTATTCCTTTTATTATGCTATGATGTTTTACCATTATATTTGGCTTGATGTTGCTTTAGAAAAGTTATGGCTTTGTATATGCCTTGGAAAATGTGTAATTAATGTATCGTTTCTCTGCCTCCTTCTTTACGCTAATGAACTCGTTCTTAGTTATCATATTTTAACTGCTAAGGTTTTACCAGTTTTATAATTTTTCCCTTATATTTCTAAGAGGCGCGTGACTTTCCTGTCTCCTATATCATGTTATTTTTCCCTTATTCTACGTTGTTCATAATTACTATCGATTTCCTTAATTAGGGTATAAAATAACAAATCTTTGAGGAAACATGGTGTTGCAGAGGTCCGAGCAACACAATTGTGGGCATATTTAGTTCGTTTGCATCAATATTTCTCTTCATTTTGGGAAAAAACAAAACAGTATCAGAAAAAGCCCTTATTGGGAAAATGTTCAAAAGGGTGTCGAAACGCTGTTCCATAGAACTTTTTATCCTGCCTATGTCGGGCCTCATTCTGTCGGTAGTATCCATTTTCAAATTCAAACTCTTAGCTCTCTCTCAGTAATTTTGTTTGAGGTTACTTTAGCCTTATTTAGTTAATCTTAAAAAGGGAAACTACTTCATCGTACTAAAACCTGATATAAACGCTTTTTATAAAACCTTCAGGTTTAAAATTTTTTTGTGATGAATGGTTTGAAAAACCGCAATTTGGGAAGATTGAGACACTTATGCAGCATATGGGAATCTTGTTCAACCTTTGGACGAAGACCTACTTCGACTAGTGGATGGTACCACTATGACCCGCCCCGCCTGTTTTCACCTCACCTCACTACAGTATATAAGCCCGTCTACGGTATGCTGTACATTCTACAAGATTGTGGACTGAACACATCGACTCCAGGCTGAGGAAATGATTACCTCATACCCTCCTCTCCTTACGCCTTCCCTTTCTTTGTATGGACTGATGAAGCCACTGTGGGCGAAAATTTTCCTGAATAAAGATTTCCCAGATTTTTTTAACACATCAGTCTTTCTTCCACCGAAGTAGACAAACGTCAGAAAAACAAAACAGATTGCCAGATAAAATAAACAGATTCCCAGCCCAGATGGCCCTCTAGACTGCAACAACCTCAATCCCTTCAAGTGCGGTACTCTCCACCAACCGGTTTCACTAAATACTTTTTTTCCCTTTTTACGGTCCAATAAACGTAAAGCCGAGAGCACTTACCTCCACTCTGATCTAACGTCATCACACAACCCTGTTAGATGTTCAGCTCCAGCACTCAAATCCTCTTTTTTTATCCATTCCGTCCAATCTTTCCGGGGACGACCCTCTACCCTTAACTTTCTCATACATAATTGTAAAAAAGATTTAAGAGATATATTGTTGATATAAAGATGGCATATACGGGTACATGAGGCGTGTCTAGTACATTATTGGTTACGTGTTCTGTTGCAGTGTTAAAGAGTAGCAAAAGGAAAAAGTGAGAGTTTCTCAGAGTATGGTATTGTGGGTGACCTACCACAGCTTCTCTCGGGTTTTGGAGAGGCACTGGTCAGTTTTGGTTCCACCACCTCCCCAACTCCTTTCTAAATGGGGAAGGGTAGACGAGGGCTCCAATTCATGAATTTTCCAGATATCTTCAACACTCTACAGCAAAAGGGCTCTTGCAATCAGCAAGTTACCTTAAAGATGGGTTTTAGAACCCAGTAGAATTGGTCACCTGTCTGAATTTTTGGGGCTATTCCGGGCTAATATACACATGTTGTTATGATGATACTTTATGTTACGTATGTATGTTATATGTTATACATGAATGGAACTTACTTTACTTATTACTATTAAATGGTTATAATTATATTGTTCGTTTTGGCAATCATGTAGCAGGGCGTGCAACATATCCATAGTGCTAAACGGGTTATATATCGACGTTCACGACAACGTAACTTAATGTTCGGTGGGGAGAATGTCACCAAAACCTCACAAGACCCCCATGGCATAATTACCTGGAGTTTACCTGGAGAGAGTTCCGGGGGTCAACGCCCCCGCGGCCCGGTCTGTGACCAGGCCTCCTGGTGGATCAGAGCCGGGATAAACCATAATAATGAGTAATTTCTGCGATTTTGTATAGCATTGCAGTTAAGCTTGTGAACAACAGGCTCCAGTAAATACCTATCGAGATTGTTCAACCCATCATTTGATTTATGTATGGGCTGACTATTACATTTCCTATTTTTTTTCTTTTTTTTTTTTTCCCACTTTCTGTAACTTGAGGGCCCTCGTCTACCCTCCCATAGGGAATGGGTCGGAGGTGGTGGGTGGGAGGTAATGGACCAGTGCATCTCAACGAGTAGGCTGGTTTCTCCATATCATTTCACAAGGGAAAAAAGGAACATTAAATTATATAATATATATATATATATATATATTATATATATATATATATATGTCGTGCCGAAGAGGAAGAACTTGCGATCTTGGTTAAATAGAAACGTTCATCTTGCAAAAGGACAAGTGAAAAATTTTGTATGCAATAATTTCGGCCAAAATCATCTGAACCTAACGAAAAAAAATATTTCACTGTGTTTGTTAGTATTAAATTATTGTAAACAATCTAAAATATATTTGTTGGGTTAGGCTAAAATAAGTTGCGCTTGTTATAAATAAGGTTAGGTAAGTTTTCTAATTCCTTTGTGCAAAATTATAATTTTTACATCTGCAATAATGAAAAAATATATCTTTAAAGTATAAGGGAAAATTTTGAAAGACTATTTAAATGAATTCTTGCTAATTGACCAGTTTTAAAATATTCGGCCGATATATATATATATATATATAAAATATATATATATATATATATATATATATATTATATATTTTATATATATATATATATATAATATATATATTTTATGTCGTGCCGAATAGGCAGAACTTGCGATCTTGGCTTAAATAGCAACGTTCATCTTGCCATATAGGACAAGTGAAAATTTGTGTATGCAATAATTACGCCAAAATCATTCTGAACCTAACGAAAAAAAATATATTTCATTGCGTTTGTTTAGTAATAAATTATTGTAAACGTATTTAAAAATATATATAGTTGGGTTTGGCTAAAATAAATTGTTCTTGTTATAAAAAGGGTTAGGTAAGTTTTCTAAGATTTTTGGTGAAAAATTAAAAATATTCACATTAACATTAATGAAAAAAATATATCTCTAAACGTATAAGAGAAAATTTTAAAAAGGGGACTTCATTTTAAATGAGTTCTTGCTAATTGACCAGTTTTAATATTCGGCACGACATATATTATTGTTTAATATTATGTGTGTGTGTGTGTGGTGTGTGCTGTGTGTGTTGTGTGTGTTTACTCACCAAATTGTGGTTGCAGGGGTCGGACTCGGGCTCCTGGCCCCCACCTCTTCACTGATCGCTACTAGGTCCTCCCCCTCTCTGCTTCCTGAGCTGTCATACCTCTTCTAAATTGCGTATGGTTCCTGCCTCCACTACTTCACTTGCTAGGCTATTCCACTTCCTGACGCTCTATGACTGAAGAAATACTTCCTAACGTCCCTGTGACTCGTCTGAATCTTCACCTTTCCAATTGTGACCCTTGTTTCTGTGTCCCCTCTCTGGAACATCCTATCTCTTTTCCACCTTGTCTATTCCCCGCAGTATCTTGTATGTCGTTATCATGTCTCCCTGCCCCTTTCTGTCCTCCATGTCGTCAGTCCGATTTCCCTCAACCTTTTCCTGTACGACATTCCCCTGAGCTCTGGGACTGGCCTTGTTGCAAACTTTTGTACTTTCTCTAACTTCTTGACGTGCTTGACCTGGTTGTGGGCTCCAGCTGGTGCTGATACTTCAGTATGGGCTAACATACACAGTGTACAGCGTTTGAACGTTTCCCTTATTAAGGTATCGGAACGCTATTCTCAGGTTTGCCAGGCGCCCGTATGCTGCAGCAGTATTTGGTTGATGGGGTGCCCCCGGTGGGCGTGCTCGGTGTTGTGGTCACCCCAAGATCTTTCTCCCTGAGTGAGGTCTGTAGTCTTTGTCCACCTAGCCTATACTCTGCCTGCGGTCTTCTTTGCCCCTCCCCAGTCTTCATGACTTTGCATTTGGCAGGGTTGAATTCGACAAGCCAGTTTCTGGACCATGTGTCCAGCCTGTCCAGGTCTCTTTGCAGTCCTGCCTCATCCTCATCCGATTTAATTCACATCATCTGCGAATAGGGACACTTCAGAGTCTGTTCCTTCCATCATGTCGTTCGCATATATCAAAAATAGCACTGGTCCTAGAACTAACCCCTGTGGGACCCCGCTCGTCACAGGCGCCCACTGTGATACCTCTTCACGTACCATGACTCGTTGTTGCCTCCCTGTCAGGTATTCCCTGATCCATTGCAGTGCCCTTCCTGTTATATATGCCTGATCCTCTAGTTTCTGCACTAATCTCTTGTGGGGGAACTGTGTCAAAGGCCTGCAGTCCAGGAAAATGCAATCAACCCACCCCTCTCTCTCGTGCCTTACTTCTGTTACCTTGTCATTAAACTCCAGAAGGTTTGTGACACAGGATTTGCCTTCCATGAGCCCCTGCTGGTTTTTTATTTATAATCTTGTTCCATTCCACGTGTTCCACCACTCTCCTCCTGATAATCTCCATGACTTTGCAAACTATACATGTCAGAGACACTGGTCTGTAGTTTAGTGCCTCGTTTCTGTTTCCTTTCTTAAATATGGGGATACATTTGCTGTCTTCCATTTTTTCAGGTAGTTGCCCAGTTTCAAGGGATGTGTTGAAGATTGTGGTTAGGGGCACGCACAGCATCTCTGCTCCTTCTCTAAGGACCCACGGGGAGATGTTGTCCGGTCCCATCGCCTTTGAGGTATCAAGGTCACTTAGCAGCTTCTGCACCTCCTCCTCGGTTTTTTCGTATGTCATCCCAAAACTTTTAGTATATTCCCTCTTGATGTTCCTTCTGTGTTTGTCTTCCCACAGCCCTTCCTGTCTCTACTGTTAAAACTTCCTTAAATCTCCTGTTTAGCTCCTCACATACCTCCTTATCATTTCTTGTGAGTTCTCCACCTTCTGTCCTCAGTTGATCACCTGGTCTTTGACTGTTGTCTTCCTCCTGATGTGGCTATACACAGTTTCGGGTCAGTCTTGATTCTCGATGCTAGTTATTTTCATACTGTCGCTGGGCCTCCCCCCTTACCTGGGGTACTCACCTATTTGTACTCACCTATTTGTGGTTGGGGGGGTCGAGTCCTAGCTCTGGCCCGCCTCTTCACGGTTGTACTAGGCCTTCTCTTCCCGCTCCATGAGCTTTATTTAAACTCGCTTAAAACTGTGTATGGTTTGCTCCATACGTATTTTCTAGGTATTCACTGCTTACAAACCTATGACTGAAAAATACTTCCTACTTCTCCTCTGACTCATTTTTGTCTTCAACTTCCAATTGTGCCTTTGTTTCTGTGTCCCCCCCCTGGAACATCTTCTTTGTCCCTGTCTATTCCACGCAGTAATTTTATATTCGTTATCATGTCTCCCCTGACCCTCCTGGGCCCAGTGTGGTCGGCCATTTCCCTAATCTTTTCCTATAGGACATTCCCCTTAGCTCTGAAACTAACCTTGTCGCAAAACCTTTGTACTTTCTCTAGTTTCTTGACGTGCTTTATCAAGTGCGGTTCCAAACACTGCAATACCTCCAGTATGGGCCTGACATACACGGTTGACAGGTCTTGAATGATTCTTATAAGGTATCGGAATGCTGTTTTTCAGGGTTTGCCAGGCGCCCATATGCTTGCAAACAGGGTTTTCTGATGATGTGGCTTCCGGAAGACATGCGGTGTTATACTCACCCCAAGACTTCCCTTGAGTGAGGTTTGCAGCTTTTGGCCACTGCCATACTCTGTCTGTTTGGTCTTCTGTGCCCTCCCCATCTTCAGACTTGCATTTGGAGGATTAAATTCGAGAAGCCCTTTGTGACCAGGGTGCCAGTTGTCAAGGTCTCTTGAAGTCCTGCTGGTCCTCATCAGATTTAATTCTCCTCATTAACTTCACATCATCTGCAAAACAGGGACACTTTGGGGTCTAACCCTTCCGTCATGCGTTCACTATACCAAAAATTAGCATGGTCCTTGGACCGCCCTGTGGGACCCCGCTCGTCACAGGTGCCCACTGTGATACATCATTAAGTACCAAAGATCGTTGTTTCCCCCCTGTCAGGTATTCTCTGATCCTTGAAGTCCCTTCCTGTTAATGCGCCTGATGTTAGCTTCTGCACTAATCTCTTGGAGGAAACTGTGTCAAAGGCTTCTTGGCAGTCAAGAAGAGGCAATCAACCCACCCTCCTCTCTTGTCTTACTTCGTTATTTTATCATAAAACTCCAGAAGGTTTGTGACACAGGATTTGCCTTCCGTTGAATCCGTGCTGGTTTGGATTTATACTCCGTTCCGGTTCCAGGTGCTCCACCATCTCTCCTGAATCTCTCTATAATTTGCATACTATACACGTCAATGACACAGGTCTATAGTTAGTGCCCCTTTTCTGTCTCCTTTTTTAAAAATGGGAATACATTTTTCCGGGCTTCCCATACCTCAGGTAGTTGCCCAGTTTCCAGGGATGTGTTGAAGATTGTGGTAAGGGGGCGCACGCACAACATATCTGCTCCCCTAAGGACCCACGGGGAGATGTTGTCTGGTCCCATTGCCTTGAGGTATCGTGTCCCTTACAGTTTCTTCACCTCCTCCTCATCTGATGTATGTCGTCCCAAAATTGTTGGTGTATTCCTTGTGGTGCCCCATCTGGGTCTGTCCCCCCAGAAACCTTGGTCTCTACGTAAATCTTCTTAAATCCTCGGTGTTGAGTCTCCTCACATACCTCTGATGTTTCTGTGAGTTCTCCACCTACTTTCCTCAGCCTATCACATGGTCCTTGACTGTTGTCTTCCTCCTAAATGGCTATACACAGTTTCGGGTAGATTTACTTTCGATGCTATGTCGTTTTCATATGTCGCTGGCCTCCTCCTTATCTGTGCATACTTTGTTTTTGGTCTTTCTACTAATCTCTTTTTTTTCCTGGGTCCTATGGCCTCATGTACCTTTTTCCCTTCTCTGTTGCACTTAGTTTTTGCCCCCCTTTCACCTTCGGGTAAACCAAGGACTGTTTTGGTCTTCCTATTATTCTGTTTCCCCTTGGAACAAAACTTTCTCTGCCTCCTTGCACTTTGTTGCCACATATTCCATATCTCGTTTACTATTTCCCTACCATTTCTCTGTCCACTGAACCTCCTGCGGGAAATTTTTCCATACCTGTTAGTCCCCCTTTTATAGTTTGGCCTGTCCCCTTCATTCCTGTTACCTTCTCCACTGTAACCTACTATTAGTCAAAAACTCAGAACACATGATCGCTAGTCCAGGGGCCCCTCATAATGATGTCTCATGTCTGAACTGCTCAAAGGGTGAACACAAGATCCAGTCTTTCTGGTCATCCTCCCTTCTTTTTGGTTGTGTCCCTGAATATTGATGCATGAGGTTTTTAAGTATCCATCATCATCTTGGTCTCCATGTTTCGGGACCCCATGTGGCTCCAGGTTTTCCCAGTCGATCTCCCTGTGTTGAAATCGCCCATTACCAGTAACTTTGTGTGTGTGTGTGTGTGTGTGGTGTGTGTGTGTGTGTGTGTGTGTGTGTGTGTGTGTTGTGTGTTGTGTGTGTGTGTGTGTGTGTGTCGTGCCGAATAGGTAAAACTGGCCAATTAGCAGGAACTTATTGAAAATTAAACCCTTTCTAAAATTTTCTCTTATACGTTTAAAGATACATTTATATTTCGTTTATATTAATGTAAAAATTATTAATTTTGTATCAAAAGAACCTTAGAAAAGTAACCTAATCTTACTGTAACAAGCGCAATTTAATTTAGCTTAATCCAACAAAATATATTTTAGATAATTTTACAATAATTAAATAATAAACAAACACAATTAAATATATTTTTTTACGTTAGGTTAAGAATAATTTTTGCGAAATTATTGCATACACAAATTTTCGCTTGACTTATCCGGCAACAAGAGTGTTGCTATTTAAACCAAAATCGCAAATTTTACCTATTCGGAACGACACACACAACACACACACACACACACACACACACACACACACACACACACACACACACACACACACACACACACACACACACACACACAAACACACACACACACACACACACGTGGAGACAGGAACTATACATAGTTTTAAGACGAGATATGATAAAGCTCATGGGGCTGGGAGAGGAAGGACCCAGTAGCGGTCAGTGAAGAGGCGGAGCCAGGAGCTGAGTATCGACCCCTGCAACCACAATTAGGTGAGTACACACACACACACACACACAAACACACACACACACACACACACTCGATCGAAGACCAGGCAGAACTACAAAGGGATCTGGACAGGCTGCAGACCTGGTCCAGCAATTGGCTCCTGCAGTTCAATCCCACCAAGTGCAAAGTCATGAAGATTGGGGAAGGGCAAAGAAGACCGCAGACGGAATACAGTCTAGGGGGCCAGAGAATACAAACCTCACTCAAGGAAAAAGATCTTGGGGTGAGTATAACACCAGGCACATCTCCTGAAGCGCACATCAACCAAATAACTGCTGCAGCATATGGGCGCCTAGCAAACCTCAGAACAGCATTCCGACATCTTAATAAGGAATCATTCAGGACCCTGTACACCGTGTAAGTTAGGCCCATATTGGAGTATACGGCACCAGTTTGGAACCCACACCTAGCCAAGCACGTAAAGAAACTAGAGAAAGTGCAAAGGTTTTCAACAAGACTAGTCCCAGAGCTAAGAGGTATGTCCTACGGGGAGAGGTTAAGGGAAATCAACCTGACGACACTGGAGGACAGGAGAGATAGGGGGGACATGATAACGACATACAAATTACTGAGAGGAATTGACAAGGTGGACAAAGACAGGATGTTCCAGAGATTGGACACAGTAACAAGGGGACACAGTTGGAAGTTGAAGACACAGATGAATCACAGGGATGTTAGGAAGTATTTCTTCAGCCACAGAGTAGTCAGTAAGTGGAATAGTTTGGGAAGCGATGTAGTGGAGGCAGGATCCATACATAGCTTTAAGCAGAGGTATGACAAAGCTCACGGCTCAGGGAGAGTGACCTAGTAGCGATCAGTGAAGAGGCGGGGCCAGGAGCTCGGACTCGACCCCCGCAACCTCAACTAGGTGAGTACAACTAGGTGAGTACACACACACACACCTGGTCAATCACGTCAAGAAGTTAGAGAAAGTACAAAGGTTTCCAACAAGGCTAGTCCCAGAGCTCAGGGGAATGTCGTACGAGGAAAGGTTTAGGGAAATCGGACTGACGACACTGGAGGACAGAAGGGTCAGGGGAGACATGATAACGACATACAAGGTAGTGAGGGGAACAGACAAGGTGGACAGAGACAGGATGTTCCAGAGAGGGGACACAGAAACAAGGGGTCACAACTGGAAGCTGAAGACTCAGGCGAGTCACAGGGACGTTAGGAAGTATTTCTTCAGTCATAGAGTCGTCAGGAAGTGGAATAGCCTAGCAAGTGTAGTAGTGGAGGCAGGAACCATACATAGTTTTAAGAAGAGGTATGACAAAGCTCCGGAAGCAGAGAGGGAGAGGACCTAGTAGCGATCAGTGAAGATGCGGGGCCAGGAGCTGAGTCTCGATCCTTGCAACCACAATTAGGTGAGTACGCACCCCACACACACACACCCCAACACACACACACACACACACACACACACACACACACACACACACACACACACACACACACACACACACACACACACACACACACATATATATATATATATATATATATATATATATATATATATATATATATAAAATTTATATATATATATATATATATATATATATAATATATATATATATATATATATATATATATATATATATATATATATATATATATATATATTGATTTATTTTGCAGAGTTTCGATCATCTTATTAGGAAAGTCTATAGTAAAAAGTCTTCCCGATCAAGTTTTTCTGCCATGTACCACATGACCGAAGAAAAACTGCCAGAGAATGTAGCTTAATTGATAGTCTTTTCAACCTCAAAAAGTGATACTTCGTCTGTCCATATTGCTTTTTCTCATCTATGTAGAGAAGTCGAGTTATCAGGCAGCACTTCACGAAGGCAGTTCCAGTCAACGTTATTCGGCGCCATTTTCTCTAGTAAACAAACATTTTCTCTAGTAAACAACCATTTTCTCTAGTAAACAACCATTTTCTCTAGTAAACAAACATTTTCTCTAGTAAACAACCATTTTCTCTAGTAAACAACCATTTTCTCTAGTAAACAACCATTTTCTCTAGTAAAGAAACATTTTCTCTAGTAAACAAACATTTTCACTAGCAAACAAACATTTTCTCTAGCAAACAAACATTTTCTCTAGCAAACAAACATTTTCTCTAGCAAATAAACATTTTCTCTAGTAAACAAACATTTTCTCTAGTAAACAAACATTTTCTCTAGTAAACAAACATTTTCTCTAGCAAACAAACATTTTCTCTAGTAAACAAACATTTTCTCTAGTAAACAAACATTTTCTCTAGTAAACAAACTTTTTTCTCTAGTAAACAAACATTTTCTCTAGTAAACAAACATTTTCTCTAGTAAACAAACATTTTCTCTAGTAAACAAACGTTTTGTCTAGTAAACAAACATTTTCTCTAGTAAACAACCATTTTCTCTAGTAAACAACCATTTTCTCTAGTAAAGAAACATTTTCTCTAGTAAACAACCATTTTCTCTAGTAAACAACCATTTTCTCTAGTAAAGAAACATTTTCTCTAGTAAACAACCATTTTCTCTAGTAAACAAACATTTTCTCTAGTAAACAACCATTTTCTCTAGTAAAGAAACATTTTCTCTAGTAAACAAACTTTTTTCTCTAGTAAACAAACATTTTCTCTAGTAAACAAACATTTTCTCTAGTAAACAAACATTTTCTCTAGCAAACAAACATTTTCTCTAATAAACAAACATTTTCTCTAGCAAACAAACATTTTCTCTAATAAACAAACATTTTCTCTAGCAAACAAACATTTTCTCTAGCAAACAAACATTTTCTCTAATAAACAAACATTTTTCTCTAGTAAACAAACATTTTCTCTAGTACACAAACATTTTCTCTAGCAAACAAACATTTTCTATAGTAAACAAACATTTTCTCTAGCAAACAAACATTTTCTCTAGCAAACAAACATTTTCTCTAATAAACAAACATTTTCTCTAGTAAACAAACATTTTCTCTAGTACACAAACATTTTCTCTAGCAAACAAACATTTTCTCTAGCAAACAAACATTTTCTCTAATAAACAAACATTTTCTCTAGCAAACAAACATTTTCTCTAATAAACAAACATTTTCTCTAGTAAACAAACATTTTCTCTAGTACACAAACATTTTCTCTAGCAAACAAACATTTTCTATAGTAAACAAACATTTTCTCTGGTAAACATTTTCTCTAGTAAACAAACATTTTCTATAGTAAACAAACATTTTCTCTAGTAAACAAACATTTTCTATAGTAAACAAACATTTTCTCTAGTAAACAAACATTTTCTATAGTAAACAAACATTTTGTCTAGTAAACACACACTGGGGCTTCATATATAATTAGTAACCTGAATATTTTTTTCCCAACGAATCGACTATTTTTCCAGCCTTAAATATTAACAATAGTTTCCATTTTAGCACACACTCTCTGGTACACCTCTATTTTTTTTTTTAGGTTCTGTCTCATCAAAGTAACATTAATTTGTTGCTCAAGAAAAGTGTCTTAGGCCTCCAAACTTAATGTTCTTATTTTGCTCTTCATGTTTTTAACACTGAATCATTAATTTCTGTCTTCTTCTAATCTCTGGATAATTGAGAGATTCACATTATTATTATTATTATAATCAAGGGGGAAGCGCTAAACCCGGAAGATTATACAGCGCCTGGGGGGGGGATGTGGAAGGCATTCAGGCTTAATTCGGGGAACTGGAGCACAGATCCAATTCCCTAAATCAAGAGCCCCTCACCAACATCAAGGAACCTTCCTTGAGGGGTGAGAGATTCACAAAAATCGCAAAACCCGGATGGGGCACCAAGCATTACTATGTTTGGAATAATAGTTTATTTCGAGTGCCATAGAAATTCACTGTCTTTCTCTTCAGATATACATTTTTTTCTGTAAACTTCTTTATCTTGCTTATATTTTTATTTCTCCGCTAATGCCTTGAAGGATTTTGAAAATAATAATGGCATATAATACCTTCAAGAAGGTAAGACAGTGACGTCATCACCTCGCCTCTACACTATAAAAGGCTCTTCTCTCTCTCTTCAGCTTCATCCGCTTCAAGACTGTCAAGTTGAACACATCTCCTGGCTCAAGGAATTGCCGCCTTAAACTACTCCTGAAGGGTTGTCTAGGTGTTGCTCTGTTGTTGTTGTTGCTTTGTTGTGTTGTTGCTTTGTTGTGTTGTTGCTTTGTTGTGTTGTTGCTTTGTGTTGTTGCTTTGTTGTTTTTGTTGCTTTGTATTGTTGCTTTGTTGTTTTGCTTTGTTTTGTGTTGTTTTGTTGTGCTGTTGCTTTGTTTGTGCTGTTGCTTTGTTGTGTTGTTGCTTTGTTGTTTTGCTTTTTGTTGCTTTGTTGTGTTGTTGCTTTGTTGTTTTGCTTTGTGTTGTTGCTTTGTTGTGTTGCTTTGTTTTGTTGCTTTGTTGTGTTTTTTGCTTTGTTGTATTGTTGCTTTGTTGTTGCTTTGTGTTGTTGCTTTGTTTGTTGCTTTGTGTTGTTGCTTGTTGTTGTGTTGTTGCTTTGTTGTGTTGTTGTGTTGTTTTGCTTTGTTTTGTCGCTTTGTTGTGTTGTTATGTTGTTGCTTTGTCATGGTGTTGCTCTGACTTATTGCTGCTTTGATCCTGTTGATTTGTGGTGTTATTGCACTAACATGTCATTGCACTAACATGTCATTGCACTAACATGTTATTGCACTAACATGTTATTGCACTAACATGTCATTGCACTAACATGTCACTGCACTAACATGTCATTGCACTAACATGTCATTACACTAACATGTTATTGCACTAACATGTTATTGCACTAACATGCCATTGCACTAACATGTCATTGCACTAACATGTTATTGCACTAACATGTCATTGCACTAACATGTCATTGCACTAACATGTTATTTCACTAACATGTTACTGCACTAACATGTCATTGCACTAACATGTCATTGCACTAAACATGTCATTGCACTAACATGTTATTGCACTAAACATGTCATTGCACTAACATGTTATTGCACTAACATGTCATTGCACTAACATGTTATTGCACTAACATGTCATTGCACTAACATGTTATTGCACTAACATGTCATTGCACTAACATGTCATTGCACTAACATGTCATTGCACTAACATGTTATTGCACTAACATGTTACTGCACTAACATGTCATTGCACTAACATGTCATTGCACTAACATGTCATTGCACTAACATGTCATTGCACTAACATGTCATTGCACTAACATGTCATTGCACTAACATGTCATTGCACTAACATGTCATTGCACTAACATGTCATTGCACTAACATGTCATTGCACTAACATGTCATTGCACTAACATGTCATTGCACTAACATGTCATTGCACTAACATGTCATTGCACTAACATGTCATTGCACTAACATGTCATTGCACTAACATGTCATTGCACTAACATGTCATTGCACTAACATGTTATAATATGGTATCATCAAAATAAAAAAAAAATTATAATCTCTTCAGTATCAGTCGTCGCCGCCTAAGTCTTTTCATTTGTAATTCCCCCATGTCAAAATAATTTATTTTTTTTTAGGCTTTTATGTAATTCGAGTTGATTTATTTTACGTAATGACTCATTTAATTTTATAAAAATAACAATATTCAAAGAATGTTTTAATAAAAATATAAATTATTATTAGTAGTAGTAGTATTAGTTAGTAAATATGACAAATCATAGAGCGTCTGTGGAATGGGGAAGGGTGGAAGAAATTAGGTTTCATCCCTGGAAGGGAAGGGTGTCCTAATTCACCTCTATCAACGCCACCTTGATAATGGGATCAAAATATTCAGTGTGGAATTTTATATTAGAATTAAATATGAATGTATTCTTGGTTATGGATCATTTTACTTAAAGTTCCATTTTTTTTAAAAATACTGTTTAATTTTGGTTTCATAATCATAACTGTTCATTATTATTCGCTAGTCCTCTTCCTATTTTCCTAATAAACAGACCAAAAGGAGGTTTTCAGTAGACCAAAACGAAAGCCAGAATAGACACACCAACAGGACCTGAATAGACTTCGACGTTTGAGTGAAGATGTGGGCAAGTCAGTTCACTGTAGACAAACATATATTTCTGAACTTCTAATATACTAGTAATATACTCAGTATAGGTAGCCGTAAAGCTGATTTCTAAAGAGATTAGGAACTGACCATCATCAGATCTAAAACAAAGACAAAAGTTCCTTAGTGGACGAAGAAAGGGCTAAATAAGATTGTTTATGTCAAAATTGTTAGGCTTACGGTTTATCGGATACACCAGTTTTAAATCCCGCAGTCCTTCATAATAAACCCTCAAGAATGGGCTATATAAAAACAGAGCCAGCCTTTATTAATCCAATGTCTCGTTCTGTATAAGGCTTCATTAAGTCATGTATAATTTTGATCCGCTCTGTCTTTAAGGGCTCAGTACCCACGTATGTGCGCACTCTTCCTTCCACCTACCATCAAGGATATAAGTTCTAGCACTGATATTAGGGAAATTCTGTGTGTATACACAGACACGCACCACCATCATTGCATGATATATGCCCTCTCTTGCGAGGGTTACTTTAATAATGTGCGGCATTGATCATCAAGCTACGTAATGGATTCACATTCTTCAAGGTATCCGAAGAAGGATAGACAAAAGTGATAATTCGAACACCAGAAAATATTTTGAAGACTAAAGACCTATTGATTTTTTTTTCTTTCTTTTTTTGATGTAAATTGAAATGATGCCGTGTGTGCAGTGAATAAATGAGTGAAAGCAAATGAGATGTAAAAGCAAATGTGTGAGAAAATATAATCAGAGCGTTCCTCGCAACACAGTATTCAGAATAAGACAAACTTTAAATTTAGAAAATTATCACTCATATTATTAAAAAAAAACCGCTAAATGTTATTTAGTAATTGGCTCAACAACAAAGGTTTTAGGCGACTGAGTAAACAGAGGCAAAAAGTTTTCGAGAAAGTGAGGTGAGTTTTACATTTATGTTTCTCTAAATTTTTAATGAAAATAAATGTGTTAGTGTAAACTTGATGCGAGAATCGTAGTTTGGAAATTAGGAGGAGTGCGGGATTTTCCGATGGGTGAAGAAGGATTTTTGAGGTGGTTCGGCCATGTAGAGAGGTGGAACAAAATATATATGATTTCGAGAGATTTATATATCTTGAGACGAATGTTTTAGAACTTGACCGTGCTGTAATGAGAAAAGTAACACCATTTATGAGGGAGTCATGAAACTGGCAGGCCGACTTGAGGCCTGGAGATGGAATACCGTGCCGGGCACTCGGATGCAGGTGTGTTAATGTTGTCAAGGAGCCTCTGGAAAGTAGTGATAGAGTGAATGATGATAAAAGTTTTTCTTTTCTGGCCACCCTGCTTTTGTGGGAGAAGCCTAAGGTTTAATATAATATATAGATATATATTTATTATCATTATAATATAGATGTGTTGTGATGTGTGTGTGTAGTGTGTGTGGGTGGTGTGTGTGTGGTGAGTGTGATGTGTATGTGTGTGTGTGTGTGTGTGTGTGTGTGGTGTGTGTGTGTGTGTGTGTGTGTGTGGTGTGTGTGTGTGGTGTGTGCGCGCCGCAAGACAAGCCGCCACAGTCTCTCCTCAGAGAGGCCTGGTAACAGGGCCCTCACTGCCTGCGCTACTACTCTGAAAAGAATAACTTCCCTGCTTCATATGCTACCTTTTTGCCAAACATGTATAGCACCTGTGACGTACGGAGAAATGTGAAAGTACTCGAGCTGGAAATAAAACCACAAGAATTTAAGTCACAAACAGATCGTTTGTCGAGCTTGAAAAAGTCCACTGTTGTGGGCGAAACTTGTCATAAAGAGGATCCACATTGATACGGCATAATGATTGTTTATATTTCCATTGTGTCGGTATTTTTATACCATTTTTTTCGCAAGCACGTTGAGCTAAAGATTTCCACCCCCGTGATTGTTCTGCACAGTAAAGATCGCCTGTCTGAGACTCTTTGTAATATATTATATGATATATATATATATATATATAAATATATATCTAGATAATATAAATATATCATATATATATGATATATAAATATATGCAATAAGATCACATAAACAGTGTTTCAGAATAAGCAAAACAACCACACTGAAAGAATAAGAGAAATTCCAATCGCTTTTCGGACTACTCATCATTAATCAAGGAACTATGTACTTCCTTGACAATGTGAGTAGTCACGAAAGTCGCTTGGAATATTCTCTATTCTTTCAGAGTGGTTGTTTTGCATAATATAATAAATTATATATATATTATATATAAATATATATATATATATATATATATTATATATATATAAATATCTAATATATATTATATATATATATATATATTCTATACATATATAATATAAAAATAATATAATAATATAGTATATATATATATAAATATATATATATATATGTATATATATATTGTATATATAACTATAGGATTATAGTATATTTATCTATATATTATATATATATATATATATATATATATAACTATAATATAACACAAATATGTCGTTCCGGATATGTAAAACTGGTCAATTAGCAAATCTCAATTTAAAAATAAGTCCTTTCTAAAAATTTCTCTTATACATTTAAATATATTTTTTTCATTAATGCTAAATGAGTAAAGTTATTATTTGCACCAAAAGAATCATAAAAAATTTACCTAACCTTATTTCTAACAAGGCGCATTTATTTAGCCCTAACCCAACTAAATATATTTTAGATTGTTTACAATAATTTAATAACTAAAACAGACCACAATGAAAAATATACTTTTTTCGTTAGGTTCAGAATGATTTTGGCGAAATATTCATACAACAAATTTTCGCTATTGTCAATAAGGCAAGATACGTTGCTAATAATCCAAGATCGCAAGTTCTGCCTATTCGGCACAGACATATATATATATATATTTAAATCTAATATATACTAGTATATAATATATCATATATATAAATATATATATATATATATAAATATATATATATATATATAATATATACATATATATATATGATATATATATATATATATATATATATAATATATATATAATATATAAAATATATATATATAGATTATATAATAAATATTTATATATATATATATATATATAGATTATATATATATATAATATATATATGTCTGCCGACTAGGCAAGATAACCTGCGATCTTGGCTAAATACAACGCTTCATTTTGCCATATATGACAAGTGAACAATTTTGTGTATGCATAATTTCGCCAAAATCAATCTGAACCTAACGAAAAAAATATATTATCACTGGGTTTGTTTAAGTATCAATTTACTGTAGAACAAATCTAAAACATATATAGTAGGTTGGGCTAAAATAAATTGTCTTGTATTAAAATAAGGTTAGGTAAGTATTCTAAGAATCTTTGTGCAAATTAAAACAATTATACATTAACATTAATGAAAAAAATATATCTTTTAAACGTATAAGAGAGAATTTCAAGAAAGGACTTAATTTTTAATGAGTTTCTTGCTAATTGAACCATTTTTACAATTCGGCACACAAATATATATATATATATAATATAGTATATATAAATAATTATAATATATATATAGATAGTAATATAAATATGATATAATATAAAAATATATTAAATATATACATGATATATATATATAAATAGAGTAAAAGAATTATATATTATAATATATATATATATATATATATATATATATATAGATAAAATATATATATATATATAATATATATTATCAGATATATATATATATGCAAACAACCACTCTGAAAAGAAAGAAAATTCAAGCGTCTTTACGGTTCGACTACTCACATTATCAAGGAACAAGGAAATAGAAGCATCCAAGAAGCTTTATAAGGGTCGGCCAGCACCTCACTATCAGATCCCACAACGGTTAAACACTGACGCCGGCGAGCCACTTGGAATATACCCTTGCAAAACTCACCCAAAAGTGCTATTTTATTTGTCCAGTGTATTATTAAAATTCGTACCCAAATTCTATCAATTAACAATGGATCTAATTTATATATAACCAAAGGAAATATTACATTATATTGTCCAAAACTAGCTTTTTTATGAAACAAGATATCAATTATATCCTGTCGACCATGGACCTTGCTTGATACAAACATTCTCAACTATTGAAAGAATCATTGATGGTTAAAATCTCTAACATTTAATAAATAGAGCATTGGAGATCTTGTCCAGTATCTAATGCTATATTTATGTTGTTTTTAATCTAGTTCGAGATTTTTACCAGTTTGACCGTAATGAACTTTATCGCAAATTTTACAAGGAATTCTTATAGACACATCCATCATCATTTTGGGGGGAATTCTTAATCAAAAGTATTTTTTTACTGTATCAAGATTTTTGAATACAACTTTAATATTAAAAGTCTTAAGAAGAGAAGGCATATCAAACCAAGTTTTCATGGTAAGGAGAAGCCAACATATTTTTTAGTTGAATAAGGCTGGTGCGCCCTTATATTGATTATAAAAAGTGTTCCAACAAGTTAAAAGATTATCAATTTACATTTCTTGGGTATTTAAAATCATAACCAAATTCATGGAAATTTTTGGATATTTCTCATCTATGAACACAGGACTACAAATACGTAAAAGCTCTCAAAAACATTTGATGAGAAAACAGACAGTTAGAACTCTATCTTATGCGAGTAATAATAGTGGACATAGTACAGTTATTTGTAGGTTTTCTGTAAATATTCTAAATTTGAATTCCAATATTACCGCTTAATAATTAAAACACCTAGAAAAGGCAAATGAGTTATTTTCTTCAAACATCAAAACAGTAAAAGTTTATAGAATGGGCTAAGCTATTTAATTTTCCACGAAAATGGTGTAATATCTACATTTTTGGGCATAAGACACAAAATATCATCAAACATATCGTGAACCATTTAGCTCTATTAGGAGATTGTGTTAAGCAACCTTGTTCCAAAAATTCATTTTTAGGTACTAAAACAGGTTGAAAGAGATTCCCATTGCCAATAACTATGGTAGGCCAAACTCTGCAGTGTAAAAAACTTAGTCATTAAAAATACACATATTGTATCAACAATGCAAAGAAGTTTAATAAGTTTAATGGATAGTAGTGAACGGGAGCAATGGTAAATCGATAGTTAAGCGAGTTTCTTATCAATAAGCAACTTAATAAATCATCACAGGAACATTCGTAAACAAGGAAGTAACCATCAAACTAACCAAGTTAAGAATCATTAGTCGTCAAGGAGTTTAATTTTTAACCAAGTTATGTTGTTTTTAACATTAAAGTTGAAATTTTCCAAAATAGGGTCAAAATATCAACAAGCCTTTGAATAATTTATATAAATGACCTAGGGACAATAATTTCTGACTGGATTCCCTGGTTTGTGTGTTTTATTATCCTATGAAGGAAAAGAGGGATTAGGGGAAGAAAAATTGTTTGAAAATTCTCTTTGCTTTTTCGTAAATTTTAATTTTTTTAAATTGCTTTTTACGGTTTCTGGGGGTTTTTCCTAAGTTTAAATAGGTTTCATTCATCAAGAGATTTTCATTTTTTTTTGGTAATCTTTTTCTTTCAAAATTTACTATTTTGTTTTTTGTCTGCTTTAGTAAGGCGCAATTTTTATTGTTATTAAGTTATCTAAACTTAAAGAATTTTGGGGAATTGGGGAAAGTTTGGTTTTTAAAATAGAGTGTATACCCTTCCTTTATAATATTAATTCATGGGATAAACGAAAATTTTTAAAAGTTACTTCCACTAATCCTCTTTACCTTACTGTATGGATAATAAAAAAACACAAAAGGGGGTCATAGACCAATTATTTGCTCCAAGGGCGTTTCATGTAAAATTTTCCAAATGGTTGGATATTTTGGCCCCATTTGGGAAATTTCTAACTTTAAGTTAAAAAAACATAACTTGGGTTTATAAAATTAAACTCCCTTTATGACTTAAAATGTTTTAAAAGGTTAGTTTTGATGTTACTTCCTTGTTTCGAAAGTCCCGTTGATGATTTATTAAGTTTTTATTGAAGAACTTTAACTTGTTTACCTTGCCAGTTCCACTTCATTAAATTAATTTAAAATTTGCATTGTTGGGGGAAAATTTTATTTAATGTTAAATTTTCATCAAAGTTTGGTTTGGCAATGGGAAATCCCCTTTACCCCGTTCTTAGTAAACCATACAGGACTTTTTTGAAACAAAGGTTGCTTAACACAAATTCCTAAAAGAGTAAATGGTTCAATTGTTGTGATATTTTGTGTCTTATGCCCAAAAAATGTAGATATACAATTTTTTGGGAAAAAATTAAAATAGCTTCCCCTTCTTTTAAACTTTCCTGTTTGGAGTTTGAAGAAAAAAAATCATTCCCTTTTTCTAGGTTTTAATTTTTAAAGGGGGTAATAAGGGAAATTAAAATTTTAAAATTTTTTACGAAACCTACAAAAATGTTCCTATGCCCACTATTTTTCCTGCTCAAGATAGATTTCAAACTGTCTGTTTTCACCCAATGTTTTTGAGAGCTTTAAAAAATTTGTAGTCCTGAGTTCATAGAGAAAAAATTTCCCAAAATTTTTTGAAATGGTAATGTTTTAAAAACCCCCCCAAGGGAAATGTTTTGGATAAATCTTTTAAAATTGTAGGAGCACTTTTTATAATCCAAAAAAAGGGCCCCAGTTAAATTAAAACAAAAAAATTTTTTGGGTTTTCCCTTACCATAAAAACTTGGTTGTATGCTTTCTTTTTGGGGGACTTTTAATATTAAATTTTGGTATTAAAAAATCTTGATACAGAAATTAAGGGAAATTTTCCCCCCCAAAATGCTAAATGGATGTGTCTATAAGTTTTTCCTTGTAAATTTTGCGAAAAATTTTATTAGGGTAAAAAGGGTTTAAAAATTTTCGAAATAAGTTTTTAAAACAACAAAAATTATAGCATTGAATGGACAAGTTTCCCAATGCTTATTTATTCTGAAAAGAGTTTTTAAACCATCCAATTGATTTTAAAAAAGTTGAGAAGTAGTATCAAGAAAGCCCCTTTGGCCCGACAGGAATAATTGAATCTTGTTTAAAAAAAAACCCGTTTTGCCCAAAAATTTATGAATTTTTCCCTTTGGTTTATATAAATTAGATCCATTTAAAAATTAATAAAATTTGGGGGTAGTTTTTAAAAATTTACATGGAAAATAAAAAGCTTGGGGGGGGATTTTTCCCAAAAGGCCCAATCCAATTTTTGGCCCCGGCGCGCTTTAGTTTTTAAACCCTTTGGTGGGATTGATGTAGGGCGGGCCCGCCCCTTATATAGTTTTCCTTGGATGCTTAAATTTCATATTTCCTTGTTAATGTGAGTGTCACGAAAGCGCTTGGAATTTCTCTATTCTTTAGAGTGGTTGTTTTGCATATTTTGAAATCCCCTTTTTTTAAATGTGTCTTATTGCATATATATATTTAAAATTTTTTAAAAATTATTTTATATATATATATATATTTATATAAAATTTTTAAAAATATTTTATATATTATATTTTAAAATATTATTTTTTTATTATATATATTTATATATAATTATTTTTTAATTTATAATTTATATATATATTTATTTTATATATTTATTATTTAATTTTTTAAAAAAAATTTTTTTTATATATTTATATATATATATATATATATATAATTATATTTATATTTTTATCTTTTATATTTTTATTATTTTAATTTATATATAAAATTATATATATTTTATATTTATATATTAAAATATATTTTATAAAAAAAATAATAATATATATAAATTTAAATATATATATATATATATTATATTATATATAATATTTTATTATAAAAATTAAATATAGTTTTATTTATATATATTATTTTTTATATTTTATATAATTTATTTTTTATATATATATATATATATATTTATATATATATAAAATATATATATATATATGTGCAGAGCAACCACTGTCTCATTTAAAAAAAATTAAGAGTGCTTGTGAAGAAAGGCTGAAAAAGTGTTTAAATTTTTAAACCCCCCCCCCCCCCAAAATTGATGAGAGGTTTCCCTCTTCACGGTTTTGAATTAGATAATGCTTTAAATAAAGGTCATAAAATGTTTTTGGAGGGGTGGTATAACCTGTGTTTTCTAAGAACCCCGAGGCGGGCCCCTGTATCCCTTTGTTAGTATGTTGATTTTTGTTACACGAGAGTGTTTTCTATTTCCCCCTCCGGCCCAATAGTCTTATTTTGCCTCCCCCTTTAAGGGGAAAAAAACCCCGAAATTCAGACCGAATCTTTAATTGGGTTGCCCTTTGTAAAATTTTTTAAAAAAGGGGATACTTAAGAGCATACAACGAATCGGGACCCAAACTTTCCCATCTCTATGGGGGCATGAAAGGAAAAAGTTGCGAATTGTACTTCATATTCTCACTCCCACACACTCGTTATTTTTAAATTTTTGATCAAAAATTGATTTGATATCGCAATACCCCCGGGGTTTTTTTTTTTTTTTTTTGTTTGGGAAACAAACCCAAAATGAGTATTGGGGGGTACCCAAACAAATTTGGAAATAATGGGTCCCAGCCCAAAATGATTATCCTCCTTCCTTCCCAAAGGTATAGAAGATATTGAAAAATGTCCCTAGGAGGGGAGTTCTCAGCCCCCATGCTATTTAATTTTTTTGTTTAATGCGGGTCCTAAACCCTTAGGCCTACCTTTAAACGGCTATAATGTGGCAGATGACTTTATGCCATAAAAAACCGGGGGGCTTAGAAGATGAGCATCATTCAAAAATGAAGAAAAATTTTAAAGTTTAATTTGAAATCTTTAGGGGGCTTTCATATCTTCATTTACAAAAAAAATACGGACAAGCAAAAAAACCCTCCCCATTGTTTGCGAGGGGAAAATTTTAAAGCTACGTAATTTTAGATATTTTGGGTTTTTAAATGTACCCTTCAGTAAATCCCTTACCAAACTAAATCAAATTGCAAAAAAAAACGCTTATGTCTCATAGCTGTTGTGGTTTAAACCCCAAAAAAAGGGTGAAAAGTGCCCAATGATTTTACGTAGTATTTTAGGTCTTAATTGATTAAACCATCCCCCCGGCCGGGTTTTGAAAACCCGCGGTCTTAGTCTAAAAACCCCACCCGTCGCTTTTGCCATAGTGGTAACGCCGGTTTGTTTGCAATGGGTTTTAATTTACGCTTTAATTGATTATGCTGCTCTGATGTTGATATTAGTAAAAAAGTTTCCTCGCCCCTTGGAAAAAAGCAAAAATAAAGCTCTCAAAATTATTTTTGCTGTCCCATGTTACCAAGGTTATTATTAGGGGGAAGGACCCTGGTATCTCTAGCATCAGTGATGGGATTATTGAGTTTAAAACACTGTATTGGTATTAGAATGTTAAAAAATTTGAATCAAATTTTGTCACTAAAAATTTTACTAAATTTTTTTGAAGTAAAACCAGTAAAACAAAAAGGGGTTTTGTGAAAAATCCCATTTATATTTTTTTTTTAAAATTTCACGAAAGGATTACTGTAGACAAAAAAATGTGGAAATTCCCACCCCTCCAGGGGGAAAAATGTGTTCTTTAAATTTTCACATATCTCAAGTCCCCAAGAAGCTCATTATTAGTAACCCTTTCCTTAAATCTTTTGTAAAGCAATCCCAAAGGAAAAAATTTTGGGCTTAGTTTTTAGTAAAAATTATACAAGTTTTACCCTGATGGTTTAAAAGGAAGAGGATTTTTATGGCAGGGAAAGATTTTTCTTTTTTCCCACTTCCAATATAAAAATTGATAACTTTTTTGAGTTGGGCATAAGAATTATAATGGGCGTCAAAGTTCCCAAACTGAATTTTTGGGCTTTCCTAAAGACTAAAGCTAATTTTTGCCACGGGCCCTTGATTATCATTATTTATTTATATCATATAAAGGGCTCTTGACCCCAAATGAAAAAAAGCTCACTGGGAAGCCACTTTACAGAAAACTCAAAAATCAGGGAAAAGGACTTAACTACGTTGCTTGGTTTCCCATCAATATTGTTTACTCCTTATGGTAAAGTTGATATTTTAAACCCCTGAAGTTCCCTTTAAAGGGGAAAATTGTAGAATAAAAACTTTGGTATATCGGTATCTGATTAAAATAATATTAGGAGAAAAGTAAAAAAAGGAAACGAATGTTTTGGGAATGTTAGAAACCCGGGAGATCTAAAAACCTATGATAAAAATGAACGTAGATAAGAAATGTTTTGGAGCAACTTTGAAATGTGAACAGACGACTGTTGTTGTATGGGCCAGGTTAGGCTTGTTTACAAGTATTTTTGGGCAGTTTGGGGGGACAGAAAATGATCATATTAAATCCCAAATTTATGGGGGCCCCCCCAAGTCACTATCTTAAACCCACTAGGGGTTTTAAATTGTCCTTTATGAGGAATTAGTTTAAATGGGTTTAATAACCTATTTATATGTCAAGGTATCTTTTTTAATTTAAAAAATTAAGATACTAGTTATAAAAAAATTTTTTTAAAAATTTCTTGTAAAGATAATTTAAAAACTGTAGATTAAATCTTGATGTGTTCTTTAATTTTTTGGGCCCTAGTTTCTAGGCCTTTTGTGTACCCATATGTTTTGGCCACCTTTCCCACGGATGGGATAGGGGGGATTGCAAATAAATGGGCCCTTCGGGGGCAAAAAAATAAAAAAGTTTTTCGTAATTTTTACATTATAAAAGGAATTGTTCCTTGTAATGTGAGAAATCACGAAAGCCTTAAAAATTTTCTCCCTTTTTCCCCAAAACCGGGGTTTTGTTCGGGCATTTGTGTTTTTTCGTTTTTTATTAAATATTTTATATTATATATATAATTTTATTATATAAAATATATATAAAATTTTATATATATATATTAATGATGGTAGGATTGGGGTGTCCTTTTTTTGTCTCTAAACTGCAAAAATTTAAAGGATTCGTCTTGCTACTTCTCCCTTTCACTTAGGTAAACCTCCCACATACATGAAAAAAGCTATTTATTTCCCAAACCCATTGGGTTTTCTGCTATTTTCTTTCAGTTTTTTTTTTTCCCTTTTATTTTCCCATGGGGAAGGGGAAAACAGAATTCTTCCCCCGAAAAACCCATGCGTTTGTAAGAGGCGCTAAAATGGGGGAAAAAAGGGGAAATAGTAATCCATTCTGAAAAAAATTACAAATTTTTAAAAAAGAAAAATCTTTTGTTTTTTTTTTTTGGGCCCCCCCTGCCTCGGTGGGATGGCCCCGGGTTTTTTTGGGAAAAGTAAATATTATAAAAAAAGAAGAACCCCGAATCCCTTGCCCTTGAGCGATAAAAAAAAAAACCCACACGAAAAGGGGAGTTTATAGGACATTTCTTTTCCGATTTGGGGACCATTTACGAAGTCTTTAGTTTTGACTTTGTAAATGGCCCCAAACCCCGGCCAAAACCGAGTCCCTAACCTCTTTCTATTTTTGAAAGTTATTTGTGTTTTATCCCATTTAAAAGGTGGATCAGATTATAGCCTTATGAGGAACAGGGGAATGAAAACACTTAGTTTTTGTTCATTTTTACTGGGGCCCCGGGCCCTTTACAACATCTAAGTCCCAATCTCGGGAAGGGTTAAACAAATTTTTAAGCTTGTTGATATCTCCCACCCAAGGGAAAAAATCCCCGGGGTTTGGATCGCCCGTCACAAGAAAACCCATTCAGTAGTTGGCTGCAGTATATTTTAAAGGGGATTCTTGAGAATGTGGGGCAAAAATTTTGGTGCTACAAAACCCGGGGGACAGAAAGCAATGCTGCTTTATGGACTTGGAAACCCGATGGTTTCTGCTGTTGAAAAATCGTTTTTAAAGTTTTTTTTAGGGGCAAACAAATTTTTTTACAGTGATAAAAAAGAAACCGAAAAAAAATAATAAACACATTAAAATGGGAGCAAAGACAGTAAAGAAATAGAACGGTTTTTCTTGAAATTTATTTCCCGAAAGGGTTACACTTTTGAAAGGGAATACAGGAAAAATTTAAAAAGTCAAAAAATCTTATTTTATGTACTCGCAAAATTTTGGTTTGGGGAAAAAAAGTCAAAAAAAACTGTTTAATATTTTATAAACAACTAATGTGTGGTTTGACAGCACGGTTTGGCCAAAAAGGGGGGGTTTCTTTACACCAGTACGGGGTTCATGCCCAAAGATCTGCCAAAGAAAAACAATAAATTTAAAAGACGAGTCACGGAACCGAGAGGCGTCCCCCTTCCCAAATTTTCGAAAAGAAATTGCCCCCTCTTGTTTGTACCGCCCGCTCGTGCCTATTCTTTTGCTGCCCGGCCCCCTTTCGATCACCCCATTTTTTTTCCGAAATATTTTGTATACTGCCCGGAGGGTCTGGGTTTTATCGTGGTCTTAACCCAAAAGCAACCCGGGACCACGCCAAACAGCCACCCCCTTTTAACAAATCACGGTTTTTTGGGTTGAACCCCCCGCAAGTGATACTTGCCCTGGGTTTAACCCAACCCCTACTGTGATTGTTTTTTAATCATGTTATTGCCGTTCATTTTTATTTTAAAATTTCCCAAAAATTTCCAAAATTCCTTTTATAGTTTTTAACACGAAATTTCAAATTTTTTTAATTTTGGGAAATATTCATAAATGTTTCCCGTGTTTTTTAAAAATCCCTTTTTTTAACACGAAAAATCATAATAAATAAATACGTTTTTCTGATTTTTTTACGGTAAGTTAAGCAAAGAAACTTTTTCCAGTTCGAAAGGGTTTTTCATTTTAAAGGGGTAATCCCGTTTAATATGAAAAATAACGCAAATTTTTTAAACCCCAAGAGGATGAAGTGAATTCTAATGAAAAATACACAGGGAAAAACAAAAATTTGGTGTTTTATACCATGCCCCTAAAACTCCCCGTTTTTTTAAAAACATTTTACACGACACCTCCGTATATGTGAGATTTCACCTATATTTTTTTTAAATTTTAAATATTTTATGTCGTGCCCCAATAGGGGAACTTGCGTCTTGGCCCTTTAAAAAGGGAAAGTTCATTTTGCCCTATAGGACTAAGTGAAAAAAATTTTTGTATGCAATAATTTCGCCAAAATCATTCTGAATAACGAAAAAAAAATTTTTTTTCACTGTGTTTTTTTTAGTATTAAATTTTTGGAAAAAAAATAAAAAATATTTAGTTGGGTTTTGGTAAAAAATTTTTGTTTTTATTTTTTTAAAATTTTGGTAAGTTTTCTAAAATTTTTTGGTGCAAATTAAAATTTTTTACATTTAAAATTAATGAAAAAAAAATTTTCTTTAAACGTATAAAAAAGAAAATTTTTTGAAGGGCTTAATTTTAAAAAGAGTTTTTTGCTAAAACGACCCGTTTTACTATTTTGGCACGACATATTTATAATATATATATATATATATATAAAATTTTTATATATAATTTTTATATATATTAATTATATATAATTTTTTTAAATATTATATATTTTATATATTATATATATATAATTATTTTAATATTTATTTATGTATGATACATTTATCTATTTTGGCTTTTAAAAGGGTACATTCGCTAGGTGCATTTGCACTTAAATGCAAGCATAAAATAATTTTTTATGATGAAGCTTTACCCTCTTCACTTTTTCCGGGAAAAAAAAAATATGCAATTTTATTTCTACAATTGGTTTAAACTTTTTAGGGAAAAATTTTATTGGTGGCGGTTTTTAAGGGAAAAATAAAATTAATATAAAATTTTTAAAATTTACAATATTTCAGTATTTTGGGGTAGGAAGATATGTATTAAAATTTTCGGGGTTTGTGTTGTGTTTTGTGTCTTTGGTTTGGGTTTGTTGCCTTTAAAAGTATCGCAATATTTTTTTGGGTTCGTTACCCCTTATTATTAAAAAATCCAAAATTTGTTGGTTCGTTGCCCCTTTTAGTATCGATTTAATATTTGTTGGGTTTGTTGCCTTATCATTTTTCGATAATATTTGTTTTGGTTCGTTGCCCCTTATATTTTCGATCAATATTTGTTAGGTTCGGGTTTTTTCTTTTAGTATCAATCAATATTTGTTAGGTTCCCTTGCCCTTTTTTATTTCGGGTCAATTTTTGTTAGGGGTTTGTTTTTTTTTTCTTATCGATCAAAATTTGTTAGGGCGTTACCTTTATTTAAAGGGGATCAAACAATTTTTGTTTGGTTCGTTGCCCCTTTTTTATTATCGTAAAATTTGTTCGGTTCGTTTTCCCCTTATATTATCGATTTTTAATATTTGTTAGGTTTGTTACCCCTTTTAGTTCCCGTCAATATTTGTTAGGGTTCGGGGCCTCTTATCATTATCGATCAATATTTGTTAGGTTTTAAAAAAAAACCCCCGGCCCGGGTTGAAACCCCCGGTTAGAGTCTCAAAATCCCGCCCCTTCCCGGGTTTGCCATAGATCAGGCCCAAAAATGATTATAATAGGTATTTTCTAAACCCTTTGGGAAAATTAGCCAGGCCTCTGTGAACCCCAAATGCAAGTTTTTAAGAGAATCTAGTTTATGGCCGTGGAGTTTTGAAGGTTTTTTGACCGGGGTTCAATCCCGGGGGGTATGGTTTATTTTCAATGTGTCATTACGGGTTTCTTGAGTCATTTGTTAGGTTCGTTTTCCTCTTTTGTAAACAATCAATATTTGTTGGGTTCGTTGCTTTATTGTAACGATCAATTTTTTGTTGGTTCGTTTTGTCTTATTTGGGATGTTTAATATTTGTTAGGTTTGTTACCTCTTATTAGTAAACGGGTCAATATTTGTTTTGTTTGGGTTTTTCTTATTAGTAAAAAATTCAAAAAATTTAAAATTTAAAGTTTATTCTTATAAGGGTTACAATGTGTGTTTAAAAGGAAATTTTGGGTTTTTGTGTGGTTTTTACTGTAGGGGAAAAAAAATAATTTTAAAAAGTGTACCATAGAAACACCTACATGGCTAGGGAAATTTTGATCAAAAATTTGTTGGTTCGTTGCCTCTTTTTTTTATCGTCAAAATTAAAGAAACTTTGCCCCAAATTTTCAAGTTTTTTTTCTTGGGAATTTTTTGTGTTTTTTTGGGATCCCCTTTTGCTTAAATAATTTGATTTTGATGAATTTTTCATCTTTGTTATGGATGCAGTTTTTTAAGAGAAAAGGAGGGGTTTTATGCTGGTAAAGGGTTTTTTGATTTAGTGATCTTTCCGTATCAAACCCGATTGTTTCTATTTTAATGGTTGTGAATGAAAATTTTAAGGGGTTTAGTGCTTTCCCGGTAATATGACCGGATGATAAAATTTTTTAGTGAGCGTGGTCTTTAAAGGAAAGGGAAAAATTTCAAAAGGAGTTTGGGGTATCTTAATTTTATAAATTTCCCTGTCTTCAATGGTTAGGACTCATCTGAAATACCATACTTTCAAAACGTTGAATTTTTTCAATGGAGATAAAAACCCCTTTTTGGCCATCTGTTTTCTGTAGGATTTCTTTAGTAGACCCAAAAAATTGTTTTGAAATTTGATCTATGTGTGGGGTTTTTTAGAAATTTGCGCAGGCCCGGGGACTGGGATTATTATTCTTTTTAAAAGATCCAAAAATTTTCCAAAAAACTGCTTTTTTTATTAATGGCGTTTCATGAAGATCGACATCCAGGGGTTGGGTTACGTTTTATTATGCAATAAAGTTTTTTTTTCTGAAGGCAGTTCTCTTAAAAAAAATATTTATAGTGTGTTTAATTTTCCTTTTTTTTCCCTAGCCGTCTGCAACAGATAATTTTAAAAGGAAATACAAAAATTTTAAAGGGGGTTTTATTTAAAGAAAACGTTTAAAAGGGTTTGAAAAAATAATATGAATTAAATTTGGGTTTTGTAACTTCAGGGATTAAAATTATCCGTAGTGTCCCCCGATGTTTTTTTTACTTTTTCCCTACATTAATACATGAAAACGAATTACTACACCCCATTTAAAATTTAATTATTTTTTTCTTTCCAAAAACCAAACACACTATTTTCTTCCCCAAAATGTAAACTTTACAATTCACAATACCCCCAAACAACCCAAAGAACCCCACATCACGCCCCTTCCTTAAAAACACCCAGACCCCAAACCTTCCCCCCCTCCCCCCTCCCATTCCTCTTTCCCAACCCAAACAAACACACACCCACCACACAACACACACAACATACAAAAGGAAGTATTTCTTCATTCACAGAGGGTTTTTCAGGAAGTGGAACAAACCGAGGATTTATGTAGTGGGGAGGATCCCCTACCTAGTTATTTAAAAAGAAAATACGATAAAGCTCATGGAGGGGAAAAAAGGGACCCGGTACGCCCCGCCCAAAAAGGGGGGGCAGGGGCTGTTGCCGATCCCCGCAACCAAAGAGGTGGTATTTCACAACCCACAACACACAAACACCACCCCAAACACACACAACACAAAAAACCCCAAACACACCCCACACACACACACACCACACACACACACACACAAACACACAAAAACACAAACACACCCCAAAACCACCTCACTCAAACACAACACACCACACAACACACCCCACACACACCACACACAACACACCACACACACAAAACAAAGCACACACAACCGCAAACACAAAACACACAACACACACACACCACACACACACACACACACACCACCCACACAACCACACACCAACACACACACACACACACTCACAACAAAACCACAAAAGCACCACAACAACAAAACACCACAAACAAAAACACAAAACACACAAAACACACCACCACACCCCTTTTTGGGGAAATAGGTTTTCTGTTGTACACAGATTAAAATATAAAAGTTTCAAGTGAGTGTGAAGGGGGGTGTTCAAAAATTTCGAGAGATTGGATAACAGTGAAATGTGGGGCACCATCATTTGGAGTGAAAAAATTAAAAAGAAAAAAGTAAAAAGGGAAAAATATAATATATAAAAAAGGGAAGGGGGGCATTAGGCCTGCTGAACAGTGACGTCAAAAACGTTGTGTGACATTATACATAAAAAGTGTAACACGAATGTAAAAGTGTTTTCCCATATAGTGAAGGGTTACTCTATCTAAGTGACACTGAGGGACGCGGGATGATGGCATTGGTTTTAAAAAGATCACAGGTGAAAAATTTTAAAAATAGTGATAGAAGGCTACGTCATCAGCATCTGGAAACTTGTCATCGCATCACTGCCAGCTTAGTATCACTCCCCTGTTGGGGTTTTTTTTTGGGGGGGTTTCTGAATCCTCCCCTTGAGTCACTGTTAGATACTGGTCACTCACCCCTGAAGCTATTACCGAATTAGAGGAAAAGCATAGATAAGGTGAAGAAGGGTTGAAGCAGGAGCAGCCTAGCGAGGGGAACCCTGGAGGGTGATGTCAACCCCCCTAGAGCTCAGAAAGCAAAATTTTACAACCTAATTACTTTTTTGGTTTTATAAGTGAAGTGATAAGTGCTGAATCATGTTGGTTTTTTAGAAATACGGGTATTACTACGATATTTATTAGCAGTTGAATACTTAGAAGTGGGGGCACCATAACACGGCACCACACAACACACACCCACCACCACCCCCAAAACCACACACACCCCACACACACCACACACACACACTACCAACAACACATACACATACACATTAAGCTGAGAAAAGCTAAATTTTACAACCTAGTATTTTTGAATTTTAGAAGTGAATCGATAAGTGTTCAAGTATTGGTAAGCTTAGAATTACTGGTATTACGGTATTTTTGCAGATGAATACTTAGAAGTGGGGGCCCCCCCCCCCCCAACAAACACACACACACTCACACACACACACAACACCCACCCCAAAAAACACCCACATGCACAACCATACACATACACACACCAACACATCAACACAATACACACACATACACACCATACACAAAACATACACCACCACATACACACACCCCCAACCACACATCCCAAAATACACCTACAAACACATACACACACGGAACAAGCATTTGAACTGTAGACACACACAAACCACATAAAAGGATTTCACACCGTCCTGTAAACTGCCCATTGACCTTTTCCTCTCCCCCCCCCCTCTTTCTCACTAAGTGACTATTCTACTCTCTCACTCTTTACCAATCTCTTCTTCCTTCACTCTCTCCCTTCTCTCTCTCTCTTTTTCCCCTCTCCCATCTTTCCCTCTAACATTCTTCTTAACCCCTCCCCCCCTCAAAATCTCTCCCCCTTAACATCTGTCCCCTCCCTTTATCCCCCCTCTCCCTTTCCCCCCCCTCTCTCCCATCCCCCCCTCCCTCCCCCCCTGCCTCTCTCCCCTCGCTTTTCCCATCCCCCCCCTTTTCCCCCCTTCCCCCCCCCCTCTTTGCTTCCCTTTCCCCCTCCCTCCCTCCCCCCCTCCCCCCCTCCCCCCCTCTCTCCTCTCTCTCTCTCCCCTTCTCTCTCTCTCTCTCTCTCTCTTCTCTCTTTCTTGCTCTCTCCCCTTTGCTCTCTCTCTCTCTCTTGCTCTTCTCTTCTCTCTTGCTCTTTCTTTGCCCCTTCCTCTTGCTCTCCTTCTCTTGCTTCTCTCTCTCTTGCCTCTTCTCTCTTCCCTTCTCTCTCTCTTGCTCTCTTCCTCTTCCTTCTCTCTCTTCCCCCCTCTCTCTCTTGTCTTTTTCCCTCTTGCTTTCTCTCTTGCTCTTTTCCTCTCTTGCTCTCTTTTCTCTTGCTTCTCTCTCTTTTTGCTCTCTTCTCTCTTGCTCTCCCCTTTTGCTCTCTCTCTCTCTCTCTTGCCTCTCTCTTCTTGCCTCTCTCTCTCTTTGCTCTCTTCTCTCTTGTCTCTCTCTCTCTTCTTCTCTTCTCTTGCTCTCTCCTCTCTCTTGCTCATCTCTCTCTCTTGCTCTCTCTCTCTCTCTTGCTTCTCTCTCTTTTGCTCTCTCTCTCCTTGCTCTCTCTCTCTCTTGCTCTCTCTCTTCTCTTGCTTCTCTCTCTCTTGCTTCTCTCTCTCTCGCTCTCCTCTCTCTTGCTCTCTCTTCTCTTGCTTCTCTCTCTCTTTGTCTCTCTCGTCCCATTTTCCTTTAACTCTCCCCTCCTACTTTTCCCCTTCACTCTCTCCCCCCCTCTCCTTCCCTCTCTCTTCTCTCACAAAAAAAAAAAAAATGGTGGGGAGCGGAACCAAGGATCAGATGAGAAGGTTCGGGTAGGGAGGAGTGGTGGAGGAGAGTGGGAAAAAAATGGAACAAGGTGGGAGAGAAAATTAGGAGAGCTTTCTGAAAAAATGGAGGAAAAAGGGTCTTTTTGAAATTTGGAAAAGGGGGTTGAGAAGGGGACAAGAATTGGGGGACAAATCGAAAATGCAGTAGCCAAAAATAAGGGGCCCAGAGTTGAGATAAATAGGTGAAGCGAGTTTCAGGGGCAGTGACCCGAGGCCAGCTTGAGTGCCCAGGCTGAACAGGAAAGGGAAGGGGAAATTTTGAATTAGCAAGGCACATCAATTGCCAAAGGAGGACCAAAGGGGTGAAAGGGAAAGATCGTGGTTGCAGATGGAGAGGGTGATAGGGCGAATTTCTGGGCAAACAAGGACAAGAGCCACTGGAAAAAATCAAGGGAAAAAAATGACCCCTACAAACGGGTCCGAGTCACGAGGGTGAGGGAATGGGGGGAAGAAAGGGCAAAAACTGGTTTTTTCCCTGGGCTCGGGAGGGAGGAAAGGACCACACTGAAAGGAAGCAGGGGAAAAAAAGGAGATTGAGGAAACATCCGGAAATAGGTGAAGAGTGGACGAGATTTTAAATTTTCAAGAAAAGGGGGGGGTACTCGAAGGGGAGAAAAACCCACCCCTCAAGTGATTTCAGGCGGAAACAGTGCGGGCAGGATCCCCCAAGAGGGGAAAACCCCGATTGAAATACTCGGAAGAGTACAAGAGGGTGTTCCAGACGAGACAGAAAAAAAATCAGAACGAAGCGCTGAGGGGGGAGGACAAAAAAAACGAAAGGAGCTAGGAAAAGAGCAAGGAGGGGGAAACCGCAGAGGTCAGTCGAGCGGACGAACAGCAAGGGCAAGCACACACACAACTCTCTCAGAAAAATTTAAAAATTACACCATCCCAACACACACTACAATCCATACCCACGTCACCAAAACCGGTATGAATCCCCCAGTATGCCACCAGGTTCCCACCCTACAGGCCCCCCAAACCACAGTGTTGGAAAGGAAACTGAAGGTATGGGACACAAACGCTGATGGAATAAAAAATAAGTGGGAGGAGTGGGACGAAAAAGTCAAAAAAGCTCACCGGACATCATAGTTCCCAGAAACCAAGCTTACGGTTGTAAAAAAAGATGCCCTCTTTTCCCAAAGGGGTACCCCAAATCCCGGGAAAGACGAGCGCAGGGGGGGGGGGAGGGTGGGGTTGCTGATCAAAAATCCTGGGGTTTTTTATGAGTGGAGAGAGGAGAAGCGGAGAAGAAAGTGATTACTATGGGAACACTTCACCGGAGGTCCCAAGGTGGTAATAGAGTGATGTATAACCCACACAGAAAAAGCAGGGGGGCCAAGGCAAGAGACGACGAGGCAATAGAGCATGGTTGACACACTGGCTAGAGTGGGCCCGAAGAGTCATGATGCAGGGCAAATCCTGTATGGGGGACTTTAACCCAAGGAGATCGATTGGGGAAATTTGGGCCCCCATGGGGGCCCAAAAACAGGGGGGCTAAGATGTGGAGGTGGTAGGAGAACTTTTGTACCCAAACCCTAAGGGGCACTACAAGAGAGAGGGAGGGATGAACCCGCAAAGGTGGCCTTAGTATTCACCTTCAGTAGTGAGATATCGAGGACATAATATGAAAGACCCCTGGGGCCGTGACCATGGGTTTTAAGCTTCGAAAAAAAGTAGGGCTACAAGTGGGGGGAGAAGCAGGAAGGCCAGGGAATGAAGCCAAACTACAAGAAAGGGGGCTACACGGGAAAAGAGGAACCCGAACGGGGTTCAGTGGGACAGAGAATGGGAGGGAAAAAAGTTAAAGAGTGATGGAATATGTGCAACAAAATGCAAGGGGCTGAGGAGAGGTTTGTCCCCCGGGTAACAGGAGTAATGAAAAAACCAGGAGGCCCCCTGGTTTTTCCCAAGGTGCAGGGAGGCAAAAAAACCCAATTTTGCTGGGAAAAGGAAGAAAAAATAGAAAGGGAAAGGACCAGGAGAATAAGGAGAGCAGTCGCAGAGCCAGAAAACGAAAAATGCACAGTAAGAAAGGGAGGCCCCCAAAAACAATATGAAATGCTTGCAGCGAAAGCCAAATCTGACCCCAAACTGTTGTACAGCCACATCAGGAGGAAAAAAAACAGTCAAGGACCCGGGAATCAGGCTAAGGAAGGGAAGGAGGGAGACAAAAGGAAATGACCCTGAAATATGTGAAGAACTCAAAAGAGATTCAAAGAGTGTTCAAGGGAGACAGAAAAGGGGCTCCAGAAAGACGGAGAGGGGGGGCCCACCCCAAAATGCTGGACACGTGCAACAACCGAGGGAAAAAGTGAAGAGGTTTGAGTGACTAGAACCTCAAAGGCAATGGGGCCCAAAAACATCTCCCCCTGGGTTTTTGGGGGAGAGGGAGCAGAGGCGCTATGTGTACACTTAAAAAACAATTTAATACATCTATCGAAACAGGGAGATTGCCTGAGGCATGGAAAAACGCAAATGTGTCCCAATCTTTAAAAAAGGGACGCATGAAGCATTAAACTACAGACCGGTCACTGACATGTATAGTATGCAAAAACATGGAGAAGATTTTCGGAGAAAGGGTGGAACACCCAGAAAGGAATGATCTCATCAACAGCAGCGAGGTTTCGGGCGGGAAATCCTGTGTACAAAACCACTGGGGGGTTCTATGAATGGTGACGGTAAGCAGAGAGAGGGGGGTGGGTGGATTGCATTTTCTTGGACTGCAAGAAGGCGTTTGACACAGTTCCACACAAGAGATTGGTGCAAAAACTGGAGGAACAAGCAGGGATAACGGGGAAAGGCATACAATGGATCAGGGAATACTTGTCAGGAAGACAGCAGCGAGTCATGGTTTACGTGGCGAGGTGTCAGAGTGGGCACCTGTGCCCAGCGGGGTCCCGCAGGGGTCAGCCCTAGGACCAGTGCTGTTTCTGGTATTTGTGAACGACATGACGGAAGGAATAGACTCTGAGGTGTCCCTGTTTGCAGATGACGTAAAGTTGATGAGAAGAATACACTCGATCGAAGACCAGGCAGAACTACAAAGGGATCTGGACAGGCTGCAGCCCTGGTCCAGCAATTGGCCCCTGGAGTTCAATCCACCAATTTGCAAAGTCATGAAGATTGGGGAAGGGCAAAGAAGGCCGCAGACGGAGTACAGTTAGGGGGTCAGAGACTACAAACCTCACTCAAGGAAAAAGATTTGGGGTGATATAACACCAGGCACATCTCCTGAAGCGCACATCAACCAAATAACTGCTGCAGCATATGGGCTCCTAGCAACCTCAGAACAGCATTCCGACATCTTAATTAAGGAATCGTTCAGGCCTGTACACCGTATACGTTAGGCCCTATTGGAGTATGCGGCACAGTTTGGAACCCACACTAGCCAAAGCACGTAAAGAAAACTAGAGAAAGTGAAAAGGTTTGCAAAAAAGGGATAGTCCCAGAGCAAAGAGGTATGTCCTACGAGGAGAGGTTAAGGGAAATCAACCTGACGACACTGGGAGGACAGGAGAGATAGGGGGGACATGATAACGACATACAAAATACTGAGAGGAATTGACAAGGTGGACAAAGACAGGAGTTCCAGAGATTGGACACAGTAACAAGGGGACACAGTTGGAGCTGAAGACACAGATGAATCACAGGGATGTTAGGAAGTATTTCTTCAGCCACAGAGTAGTCAGTAAGTGAATAGTTTGGGAAGCGATGTAGTGGAGGCAGGATTCATACATAGCTTTAAGCAGAGGTATGATAAAGCTCACGGCTCAGGGGGAGTAAACTAGTAGCGATCAGTGAAGAGGCGGGGCCAGGAGCTCGGACTCGACCCCGCAACCTAAAACTAGGTGAGTACAACTAGGTGAGTCCCAACACACACACCACACACACAAAGCCCCACACAACACAAAAACACACACACACACACACACACTCGCACACACACACACAAAAACACACACAAACACACAAACACACACATGTACTAAACTGAATGCCGAGTATTCAAGTCATCGTTCTCGACGCTAGTCATTCTACCGTCGCCAGCTGGAAAATTTCCAATCTGTGATTGCTCGTTTTTCTTATACTTGACATTTTTAAAGATTTCTTTATAATTATATTTAATGTGAGTAAACCTTCTTTCAAATTATCGTCTGCCTGTTTATATTTTGTCTTTCTCTTAGTAATCTTACCTACTTAGTAGAGTCTTCGATGTTACCAGTAAATTTAAATGTTTTGATCAATGATCTCGAATAGTTTCTTTTAATTTTGTTTGGTATATTTTCCCTTTTAATAGCCACAAGTAATTATTCTGAATAAAGACTTGATGTACAGTCTCTCTTTACGATACTTGGTGGTAACATCTGCCAACAACACAGCATTAAAATCTGTGATTTTAGGCATACAGAATGTAATGTTCTTGGCTACTCAATCTATTTTCTAGATATTTTTAGGAATATTGAAGTCACCCAGCATTACTGCATAGTAATTATTGACAGTTTCATCATACAAGAGGTTGTCGTTCTCTTGATTCTTAAGCAAATTATTACCTGACAATTTCTGGTTTTAATCAATAATTCCAATATATTTCATGAAAACTGTGTCTAGGATTCTCTTTTTTAACTTTTCTAATTTGCCACACTTAAGATTAGGTATTCTACTCAAGATTGATGGACTGAGTGGTGACGTGTACTTAGTCAGTGGTGACGTGTACTTAGCTCTGTGAAGACCGTTTGTGTGCTCTCTGTGAATCTGAACCAGGATGCCCTCTCTTGAGCAAC
Source organism: Cherax quadricarinatus (assembly GCF_026875155.1). Lineage (NCBI taxonomy): Eukaryota > Metazoa > Arthropoda > Malacostraca > Decapoda > Parastacidae > Cherax > Cherax quadricarinatus. Next base: position 28,946,918 of record NC_069431.1, read on the forward strand.
TTTACCAGCAGCTGAGAGAAGAGCTCAGAGTTGCTAAGATGGAGATACGGCGATTAACGGAGGAGAACAAGAGGATTCGTAGTAATCCTCCTGTTGTGAGTCCCCAGGTTAAGAGGGGAGCTTGGTCAGTGGCCGGGCAACATGGAACCAAGCTGAAGATCAAGGAAAACGGTTTGGAGAGGCAGAAAAACAGGGGAACCGGAAGACTACCCTGGAATCTTCCAACCCATTCTCGGTGCTACCTGGGCGAATGTGAGTGTTCTACTGGGAATGCCACAACGAGCACCAAAGAAGCATTGGCAGGACGTGAGTGAGACATCCTAGAAACCCCAACGAAGACATCGAGAACGTTTTTGACGAATTCTACAAGTGGTGTAATGCTACCTGGCGAATGTGAGTCGACTACTCGGAGCATCACGACGGACGCGCCAAGGAAGGTAAAAACATTGTTGTTGTTGGGGATAGCCAGATTAGGTACATGGATTGGGCAAATTTGGCTTGAAAGATAGGAGTAGGAGGCAGGAGTTTTGTTTTCCTGGGGCTGGGATGAAGGATATTGTTAGCCCTTTTGGATGACATCATGAGAGGTAATGGGGGAATCCTATTATCTGTTTTCAGTGCTGGAGGCACGATGTTGGCAGACGTAGGGGGAGTGAGGGCCCTGATTTTGCAGGTATAGGTTTAGCAATAGAGATAATTAGGGGAAGGGTGGGAAACCTGTCATATGTGGCATTTTGCCAAGGAGAGGAGTTGGAAATGAATGGTTGTCCAGAGCAATTGGTGTCAATTGCTGGCTGGACAAATACTGTAAGGAAAATGCAGAAATACATTCATTGACAACTGGGACCTCTTCTATGGCAGAAATGACATGTATGCCAGGGACGGGGTTCACTTATCTAGGTGTGGGGTGGGGAGCACTGGCCAACGCAGTGGAGGGAGCTGTTAGGTCTTTAAACTAGGAATAGTTAGTGGTATGGGTTTTTGCGGGAAAACTGTGAAGTCTCAGGGTAGTAATATGAGTACTAGGATAACTAGTAATAGGCAAAATGAGGTGGATATTGGAAAGCCAGTGGCACTAATTGACAAGGACAGTAATAGGTTTAGTGGAAAAACAGAAAGGAGCAGGAAGGGTAAGAGGAGGGAGGGTCTTTAAATATTTATTACACAAATAGTCGCAGTGCTAGGAATAAGATGGACGAGTTGAGACTAGTTGCTAGTACAGGTAACATAGATGTATTTGCCATTACTGAGACGTGGTTTAATTAAAAAAGTCGGGACATGCCTGCAGAATGTCACATCCAGGGTTTTAAATTGTTCCAAGTAGATAGAAGTGTCGGAAAGGGGGGTGGGGTGGCATTGTATGTCCGAGATCGCTTGAACTGTTGCATAATAAACGGGTATTAAGTCTGAAGTAACACATACAGAATTTTCAGAGGGGCATGAAAAAATAATTTTAGGTGTGATATACCGTCCCCCAAATTTAGATAGGGACCAGGGGAAACTACTATGGGAGGAAATTGTTAGGGCCACAAGGCACGATATTGTAGTAATTCTAGGAGACTTTAACTTTAGTCATATTGATTGGAATTTCTTGACTGGGAATTTAGAATCATACGACTTCTTAGAAATAGTTCAGGATTGTTTTTTGAAGCAGTTTGTGACAGAACCTACAAGGGGTAATAACCTGCTTGACTTAGTTCTGGCAAACAATGAATCCCTTGTTAATAATTTAGAAGTTTCAGAGGAACTGGGTGCTGGCGACCACAAATCAATTACATTTAGCATTGAATGGAAGTATGATAGTAGGGATAACTCAGTAACAGTCCCAGATTTTCGCTTAGCAGATTACGATGGGCTTAGAGAACACTTATCATCTGTTGACTGGGGTAACGAAGAGAGCTATCAATATGACAGTTTTCTGAACACAATACATGCTGCTCAGAGAACGTTTATCCCTTACAAAGAAATTAGATCAAATAGAAATGACCCAAAATGGATGAATAATAGGCTGAAATATCTACTAGGGCATAAGAAAGGAATTTATAGGCGTATCAAAAGAGGCGAGGGTCATCTTATGAATCAGTATATTGACATTAAGAGAGACATTAAAAAGGGGATAAGAAAAGCTAAAAGGGACTATGAAATTAAAGTTGCTAGGGATTCTAAAACTAACCCGAAAAGTTTTTTTTCCAGGTATATAGAACAAAAGTTAGAGATAAGATAGGTCCCCTTAAAAATAACTATGGGCATCTTACTGACAAAGAGAATGAATGTGCTCGATTTTAAATAATTTTTTCTCTCGGTTTTTACACAGGAAGACACTAATAATATTCCGGTAATTAATTTTTATAGTGGGCCAGAAGAAGATAAATTATGTAACATCACAGTCACTAGTGAAATGGTTGTGAAGCAGATAGACCGACTGAAGCAAAATAAGTCACCGGGTCCTGATGAGGTTTTTTCAAGGGTTCTTAAGGAATGCAAAATGGAAGTCTGTGAACCATTAACTAATATTTTTAATTTATCTCTTCAAACAGGTGTAGTGTCTGATATGTGGAAGATTGCTAATGTAATTCCTATTTTTAAAACAGGGGACAAGTCGTTACCGTCAAATTACCGCCCAATAAGCCTGACCTCAATTGTAGGCAAATTACTAGAGTCAATTATAGCTCAGATTATAAGAAGCCATCTCGATAAGCATAGCTTGATTAATGATACACAGCATGGATTCACAAGAGGCCGGTCTTGTCTAACTAATTTATTAACTTTCTTCAGTAAAGCTTTTGAGGCTGTTGACCACGATAAAGAATTTGATATTATTTACTTAGATTTTAGTAAGACTGTTGAAGAAAGTAGCAGCTCATGGCATTGGGGGAATGGTGCTCTCGTGCATCGAATCATGGCTCACAGACAGGAAGCAGAGAGTGTCCATAAATGGGGTTAAATCCGAGTGGGGATCAGTAACAAGTGGCGTTCCACAGGGATCAGTCTTGGGCCCATTGTTGTTTATAATATATATCAATGATCTTGATGAAGGAATTACTAGTGATATGAGCAAATTCGCCGATGACACGAAGATAGGTAGGATAATTGATTCAAACGTAGATGTTAGGGAACTTCAGGAGGATTTAGACAAACTCTACTCTTGGTCAGAAAAGTGACAGATGCAGTTCAATGTAGATAAATGCAAGGTTCTGAAGCTCGGGAGTGTCCATAACCCTAGCACTTGTAAGTTAAATAATGTAGAAGTTAGCCATACAGATTGCGAAAAGGACTTGGGGGTTATGGTGAGCAGCAACCTTAAACCAAGACAGCAATGCCTAAGCGTACGTAATAAGGCAAATAGATTACTGGGATTTATATCAAGAAGTGTAAGCAACAGAAGTCCAGAGGTCATACTGCAGCTTTATACATCATTGGTAAGGCCTCACCTAGATTATGCAGCTAAATTCTGGTCTCCATATTACAGAATGGACATAAATTCGTTAGAAAACATTCAGCGTAGGATGACTAAATTAATACATAGCATTAGAAATCTTCCTTATGAAGAAAGATTGAAAACTCTTAAGTTACATTCACTTATTAGACGAAGAATGAGGGGAGACCTGATCGAAATGTATAAGTGGAAGATAGGTATTAATAAAGGGGATATTAACAAGGTCTTGAGGATATCTCTCCAAGAGAGAACCCGCAGTAATGGATTTAAATTAGATAAGTTTAGATTTAGAAAGGACATAGGAAAGTATTGGTTTGGAAATAGGGTAGTTGATGAGTGGAACAGTCTACCTAGTTGGGTTATTGAGGCTAGGACTTTGGGTAGTTTCAAATTTAGGCTGGATAAGTACATGAGTGGGAGGGGTTGGATTTGAGTGGGACTTGCACATCAGAGCTTATTTCTTGGGTGGCATTGAAAATTGGGTTGGTCAAATTTTTGTCAGTGGGATGAATTGTAAAGGACCTGCTTAGTATGTGCCAACAGGCCTGCTGCAGTGTTCCTCCTTTCTTATGTTCTTATGTTAACTTTCGCTTCGGGAAGACAAATAGTCCAATAGTTACGAGAGAATTATGTGTCATACTTTCTTGTGAATCTCATGTAAGAATAATGCTAAATTGCTTCCCTGGAGAGCTGAGTCAGGTTTCCCTAGATGTGATCAGCATAAAACCTTGTATTTTTTTCATTCTCAACTACACACAATCTGTTAGACGCTTTATCTACATACTTCTCTCTTTTCTCTTTAAGAAGAGTTCTTTGATACTATTAAATGGCTCTTGATCCAGAGAACTGGTGATACCTTCACCTTGCTTGGTTAAAAGCTCATAACTTACCATTTACAAGGCGCTGTGTGAACCCTACGGGTGTAGCGCCCCAGGACGAGAATGGGCTTGTCTGGTTCTGTCACCTTTCACTTAATTATCACCCTTGTATGATAGTTCCACATCATGCTCAAGCCACTTGCTGTGACTTATCAATTACTTGCATCTAGCATCACATATAAATCAACAACTCTCAGCATGTTCTCTTTCTGACAGCATAACAAAATAAATAGCATGCTAAGCAAGTATGCTAAGCAATCTTAATGAGCTGTCTTTCACCTTAACATTCTAGTTAATCCCTGAATCCCGGAATTTACCTACACTCCTTCTTTCTCCAGAATAAGCTAAAGCAAATAATTTTGACAAAACTGAAGTCAAGTAGGTAGTGTACCGAAGCGCTATTTTGAGGCAATATACTGAGACAGTGTATGAATGAGACTGTATTACTATAGTCTACTGAGGCAGTATACTGAGGAATGTATCTAGGTAGTATACTGATGTAAAATGAATTTACAAAATCAGAAAGTTAGGCCTCATTATTGGATCATTTGGGTATCAATCCGATACAATCATCCTAACAGAATAAATTATTGGTACTTCCAGACTTAACTGGAATTTATTTTAAATCCGATGAAAGACGTCTGAACTTAATCAGTTTTGAAAAAATAAAGAGATGATTATAAAAGTTTTTAAAAATTATAAAAAGCCATCGTAATCTTTGAAAAAATTAACTAATTATTGCCTAATAAAACGAAATGCAAAATAATGCTTATGAAAGAGGAAAGCGATTTGAGTTTAACGAACTAAAATTCTTAAGGGTCTATTATTGATGAAAACAAAAAGATGGGATTTACTGTATATGTTAAAGATAAACAATAGGACCCAACCGTCAAATCTACACAATATTCAAGCAATGTACTATTTATATGTCACATAATTTCATAAGCATTTGTTTACAAAATTTAGTTAGTCAGTTTCCAAAGAAAAACTCTTAGGTACTATGCTGTACAGATTTTTTCCATTAAAAATTTTAATCTTTTGTCACACTATTTATACACTGATGCAAAACCTTGAGTTTACAGGTATATGTAAATTACTTTCTTCGGTCATCGGTCATGTATCACAGGATTTATTACATATACTCACTTCAGTTTCTCACATTTACAGATCTCTGTACAAGAGAAACACGAGACCTTTAACAGATGTGAGGATTCTTACCTCTTGTTTTGCTGTTATTTTTACCGAACCTAAAACATCTATTGAAATTACCATTGATTCTTCAGCATTATCATGCTGGATTTCAATGAATTTGTTTTTCTGGTGACTTTGACACCATATTTGGAACACAGCTCTGGGTACTGGGTACCATTCCCTGCCATGCTGAGTCTGCTGTCGCTCCTCACACAATCATATTTATTACACAGGGTATCTTTTTTTTTATCAGAGGATTTTCTGCTTTATCAGTCTTAACTGCCGCGTTACTGCTTAAATTCTTATTTCTCTTCTGCTGGTCATTATTTCTGCCATAAAACACTAAATAACCATCCAAAGCCTATAATAATAATAATAATAATAATAATAAATAATAATAATAATAATAATAATAATAATAATAATAATAATAATATTAATAATAATAACAATAATAATAATAATAATAATAACAATATAATAATAATTATAATAATAATAATAATAATAATATATAATAATAATAATAATAATAATAATTATTATTATTATTATTATTATTATTATTATTATTATTATTATTATTATTATTATTATTATTATTATTATTATTATAATTATTATTATTATACTCAGTGTATCCAAAAATCTTTAAAGAGCATATACGTAAGAGCTATTAGTTTTGCTCTGAATCACTGACACAGTTCAGAGTTTGCGTCGAGTCAACTCCAATTGGCAGCTATTTCAGCACAAGTTACTGAATCATTAACTCTTAAAAGGGGCAGAGGGCACTGACCTGGTTCCAAAGGTAAATTGTACCCTCAGCTGCTGCTCGTGTTCCTTCCACCAACTGAAATAAACCTTACCTTTGGTGTTTATTTGCTGCTTGTATTCTGTCATGGCCTCAGCACTAGAACCACAACAATATCAGATTATTAAATCTTTCTGTGCCCTCTTGTCGGCATCAACAAATTCGCTCTCTAACCAAGAACATGTTGTTTCCCCTGTCAGTTCACGAATGACTTCCTGTTCCACTTCAGCCAGGTTTTTGAATACATTCGATACATTTGATATACTTTGTTGAAGCGAACTGGCTACAATACGATTCATCCAACTAAGTATATTGATACATCATAGGGAGGTTAGCATGGGCCACCACTGTGACCACAAATTCAAGCTTTTACAGATGAATCTTCCACCAGCGTGGCTGTGGCAAACTCTAGCCAGCTGGCGCAGTGGCTTGCACAATGACCTGGAGTTTCACAACTCACTATCCAAGCGTTCTTACACACCCGTACCGTGGCTTCCTACTAGCACCATAAAATTCCCGAGCGTCGGAGGACACAAACACAGCCTCCACGGTAACGTGACACAGTTTCAAGGTGAATTCAACTCTGAGTAGCAAGTAAGTGATATTTTCATTTTTGATCGTTCCTATAATTTTTCAATAAAGTTTGATAGGTTGATTCTAAATACGACGGTTGAACTTAGTATTAACGAGGTATAGTAACTTTAGTTAATATGTAAGTTATTTCAGCAGATTTTTATAGGTAGTTTTCTTTTATTTCATTAATATCAGATGAAAAGTCACCAGATTATACTCCAAAATGTATGAAATTTTGGAGGGTCACAAAACTCTCATTCAAAATAATGAGAGTTTTGTGACACTCCAAAGCTTCATATATTTTGGAGTATAATCTGGAGTAATCTCTGGATCCACGAAATAATCATGAAATATACAACAATATGTCTATCTTTTCTGAATACACATTTTAACTGACCTGAAAGTTGAAGGAAAACCTAAAGTGTGTTAAACGAGTCACAGACTCTCTTTCCAGGAACAATGGGGCGGAGACCACCATTGTTTCCGTCCCACGGGGTTTACTTGAACTTGGCCTCATGGGTATTGATTATTCGCCTCAGGGTTTGACACAGTAGTACGAGATGAGAGAGAGACGCCGCCGCTCACTGACGTGTCTACTCATGGAGCTTGTGTGTTACCACGGATATTCAGAGTGGGTTTCAACTGTTGAAAGTTTTCTCTAGCATAACTAAGGTTTCCTTATTTACAAGCACGGGGAAGTCCAACACTAGGGCTCCATGTTTTCTGCATCTGTCATCTGGTTCAACCTATCCCCTTGCCTGTTGGTCTTAGTCAAAATAATTTTGAATTTATGTCTAGTGAAAGCCCCCACTACATATTCTAAGGTTCACTGCTCTATCAATGAAATTTTTTTTTCTTATTATTTCTAGGCATTTGCATCTTAGAACTCATCTAAGAGTGAGCACATTTAGAGTGCAAAGGCCTACTTGTCCAAGCTAAGCAAGCCCGTCTCACACCTACCCACACTCATGTATTTATCTAACATATTTCTATAGCTACACAAGGTTTTAGCATCAATAACTTTACTCGGAAGTTTATTCCACTATCCACAACTCTATTACTAACCCAATACCGTCCTACATCTTTTCTAAATCTATTTTTTCCAACTTTAACCAATTGCTGCGAGTCCTGTTTTGGTTATTTAATATATATATATATATATATATATATATATATATATATATATATATATATATATATATATATATATATATATATATATATATATATATATATATATATATATAATATTATATATATATATATATATATATATATATATATATATATATATATATATATATATATATATATATATATATATATTATATATATATATATATATATATACACACACATATATATATATATATATATATATATATATATATATATATATATATAATATATTATATATATATATATATTAAGAAGGCACTGAACCTGTCACTAGAGGATGAGCAATGGGATCAGGCAACCCTCCCAGTGCGACTGGGAGGTATAGGGGTGCGTAAAGCAACGCATGTTGCTTTACCTGCTTTTCTGTCTTCGTGTTTGGCTTCCAGTGCATTAGTCAAGAAGATAGTGCCCGAACGCTTTGAGAGACTTGGTAGGAGCTCAAGACCCCAGGTTTACTGAAGCAGCAATTCGGTGGGACACCCTTACAGACTCCTCCAGTAGACCAGCTCCTCCCAAACAGCACAAACAGTCCCACTGGGACAAACCGATCATGGAAAAAATCGCCAACACAATGCTCTCCAAAGCTTCAGGAAAGAACAAAGCTCGTCTCCTGGCAGTGAAGGCACCACACTCAGGAGATTTCCTGTTAGCTGTTCCCAATTCCTCCCTGGGCACCCGTCTCGACCCACAGGCCATTCGGATTGGTGTTGCTCTTCGCCTAGCCGCCCCCATCCTCACCGAACATAGGTGTATTTGCGGCAGGGCGACAGCTGATCAATTCGGACTCCATGGTCTCGTGTGTCACACAGCAGAAGGGAAGTATGCCAGACATGAGGAGATCAATGACATAATAAAGAGAAGCCTCGCCACAGCCCGTTGCCCAGCTCAACGGGAACCCCTAGTACAGAGGTCTGATGGAAGTAAAAAGCGTCCTGATGGAGCCACTATGCTACCCTGGAAGGATGGAAAGCAGATTGCCTGGGACTACACCTGTGCTGCCACATTGGCAGACACCTACTTGCCATACTCTGTAGTGGAAGGGGGTGGAGCTGCCAGCCACAGGGAGACCCAGAAGATCCGAAAATATGAAGACCTTTCCCCTTGCTATAACTTCATTCCAATAGGGTCGGAGACCCTTGGAGCATGGGGCAAGTGTGCTCTAAAGTTCCTCAAAGAGCTGGGTGAAAAGCTCATCACAGAAACCAAGGACCACAGGGCGACCAGCTTCCTCTTTCAGAGACTCAGTGTTGCGATCACGAGAGGAAATGCCTGCAGCATTCTGGGCACGCGGCCCACCGCAGGGGAGCTGGACGAAGTATTCGAGATGTAGCTCTGAGTTACCTATGTTGTTTTACTTTGTATCATATTTTTGTGAATGTTTCGTCAATGTATTTTGTCTTTAAATAAAATATATATACATAATATAGGGGGTGGTAGGAGAAAATTCTCAAACAGCTTCAGGGAGAATCTTGAGTTTTCCCTGAAGCAAGTTTATTTTTTTCTCTGAGGATGAGGGTCCCCATGACAGTTCTAGAGGTGGTACCTCCCTATATTTATATATATATATATATATAATATATATATATATATAATATATATATATATTATATATAATATATATATATATATATATATATATAATATATATATATATATAATATAAATGTCGTGCCGAATAGGCAGAACTTGCGATCTTGGCTTAAATAGCAACGCTCATCTTGCCATATATGACAAGCGAAAATTTGTGTATGCAATAATTTCGCCAAAATCATTCTGAACCTAACGAAAAAAAATATATTTCTCTGTGTTTGTTTAGTATTAAATTATTGTAAACAAATCTAAAATATATTTAGTTAGGTTAGGCTAAAATAAATTGTTCTTGTTATAATAAGGTTAGGTAACTTCTCTAAGATTCTTTTGGAGCAAAATTAATTTTTTTTACATTAACATTAATGAAAAAAACATATCTTTAAACGTATAAGAGAAAATTTTAGAAAGGACTTAATTTTAAATGAGTTCTTGCTAATTAACCAGTTTTACATATTCGGCACGACATATATATACGTATATATATATATTATATATATATATATATATATATATATATATATATATATATATATATATATATATATATATATATATATATATACATATATGTCGTGCCGAATATGTAAAACTGGTCAATTAGCAAGAACTCATTTAAAATTAAATCCTTTCTAAAATTTTCTCTTATACATTTAAAGATATATTTTTTTCATTAATGTTGATGTAAAAAATTTTAATTTTGCACCAAAAGAATCTTAGAAAACTTACCTAACCTTATTACAACAAGAACAATTTATTTTAGCCTAACCCAAATAAATATATTTTAGATTTGTTTACAGTAATTTAATACTAAACAAACACAGTGAAAATATTTTTTTCGTTAGGTTCAGAATGATTTTGGAGAAATTATTGCATACACAAAATTTTGCTTGTCCTATATGGCAAGATGAGCGTTGCTATTTAAGCCAAGATGGCAAGTTCTGCCTATTCGGCACGACATGTATATATATATATATATATATATATATATATATTATATATATATATATATATATATTATATATATATTTTTATATATATGCAAGGAATTCGCGAGAGCATGCGAAATATAAAAGAACACTGATCTCTGGTGAAGGAGACTCAAAACCTCGAACCTTAGGACAAGGAAACCAGTGTTTTAAACCAAATCTACCCACCTGGAAATACCTTGGCGTGTAGCATCCCCGCTACACGTTTGACCCAAAGGCAGCCATTTTCGGGGAGAAGGCTTACAGTTTTTTTTTTCATCTCATCCCCGGCATGCATCAGCCTTATAGAAAATTTTGGGGGTTTAAAGGGAAATTTTGCGAGACCCATGCGAAATAAAACCAAACATAAATCTCTGGCTGAAGGAGACTCAAAACTTACGAACCTTAGGAAAAGGTCCAGTGTTTTTAAAAACTACCCACACTGGACAAACCTTGGCTGTAGCATGCGCTACACTTTTGACCCAAGGGGCAGCCAGCTTTCAGGGAAAAGGCTTACAGCCTTTTCCTCACCCCCTGCATGCATCAGCCTTCTAGAGATTGAAGAATGCAAGGAATTCGCGAGAGCATGCGAAATATACACAAACACTGATCCTGGTAAAGGGGGACTCGAACCAACGAACCTTAGGACAAGGTACGCAGTGCTTTACCAATCTACCCCAAAACTGGAAAATTTACCTTGGGGGTTTAGCAGGGCGCTCACGTTTGCCCAAAAGGCAGCCAGCTTTCAGGGAGAACTTACAGTTTTTTCTCTCTCCCCTGCATGCATCAGCCTTACTAGAGTTTTTTGAACAATGCAAGGAATTCGCGGAGCATGCGAAATATACAAAACACTGATTTTGGGGCTGAAGGGACTCGAACTTACAAACCCTTTAGGAAAAGGTACCCCAGTGTTTTCCCAATTTTCCCAAACCACTGGACAATCCCTTTGGGCGTGTAGCATGCGCTACACGTTTGATCCAAGGCAGCCAGCTTTCAGGGAGAAGGCTTACAGCTTTTCATTTCATCCCTGCATGCATCAGCCTTACTAGAGATTTGAAGAATGCAAGGAATTCGCGAGAGCATGCGAAATATACACAAACACTGATCTCTGGCTGAAGGAGACTCGAACCTACGAACCTTAGGACAAGGTACGCAGTGCTTTACCAATCTACCCACACTGGACAATACCTTGGCGTGTAGCATGCGCTACACGTTTGATCCAAGGCAGCCAGCTTTCAGGGAGAAGGCTTACAGCTTTTCATCTCATCCCCTGCATGCATCAGCCTTACTAGAGATTTGAACAATGCAAGGAATTCGCGAGAGCATGCGAAATTACACAAACACTGATCTCTGGCTGAAGGAGACTCGACCTTTACGAACCTTTAGGAAAAGGTACGCAGTGCTTTACCAATCAAACGTGTAGCGCATGCTTACACGCCAAGGTATTGTCCAGTGTGGGTAGTTTGGTAAAGCACTGCGTACCTTGTCCTAAGGTTCGTGGGTTCGAGTCTCCTTCAGCCAGAGATCAGTGTTTATATATATATATATATATATATATATATTTTATATATATATAATAATATATATATATATAATTATATATATATATATATTATTTATATATATATTATTTTATATATATATATATATATATATATAGTTTAAGGTAGCTTACGAGAGGTGTTATAAGAAGAGCAGAGTTATGGAGAGTACAAAAAAGGTGAAGAGAGTGGTGAGAGGTGAAAAAAGGAGAGCAGATGAAAGAGTGGGAGAGGCACTGTCAAGAAATTTTAATGAAATAAGAAAAATTTTGGAGTGAGTTGAACAAGTTAAAAAAAGCCTAGGAAAAATATGGATTTGTCAGTTAAAAACAGAGTAGGGGAGTTAGTAGATTGGGAGAGGAGGTATTATGTAGATGGCGAGAATGTTTTGAAGAACTTTTAAATGTTGAGGCGGTAATTTCATGCACTGGCTAGGGAGGTATACCATCTTTTAGGAGTGAAGGAGTGAAGAATGTAAGTGTGGTGGAGGTACGTGAGGCTTTACGTAGAATGAAAGGGGTAAAGCAGCTGGAACTGATGGGATCATGACAGAAATGTTAAAAGCAAGGGGATGTAGTGTTGGAGTGGTTGGTACTTTTGTTTAATAAATGTATGAAAGAGGGGAAGGTACCTAGGATTGGCGGAGAGCATGTAAAAGTCCCTTTATATAAAGGGAAGGGGGACAAAGAGTTTGAAAAATATTATAGAGGAATAAGTTTACTGAGTATACAGGAAAAGTATACGGAGAGTTAAAACTGAAAGAATTAGGGGTAAGACAGAATGTAAATTGGGGAAATGAGCAAGGAGGCTTCAAAAGTGGTAGGGGATGTGTAGACCAAGTGTTTACATTGAAGCATATATGTGAACAGTATTTAGATAAAGGTGGGGAAGTTTTTATTGCATTTATGGATTTAGAAAAGGCATATGATAGAGTGGATAGGGGAGCATGTGGCAGATGTTGCAAGTATATGGAATAGGTGGTAAGTTACTAAATGCTGTAAAGAGCATTTATGAGGAATAGTGAGCTCAGGTTAGGGTGTGAAGAGAGGGAGAATACTTCCCGGTAAAAGTAGGTCTTAGACAGGGTTGTTAATGTCACCATGGTTGTTTAATATTATTTATAGATGGCTTTTGAAAAAGAAGTAAATGCTAGGGTGTTCGGGAGAGGGGTTGGATTAAATTATGGGGAATCAAATTCAAAATGGGAAATTTGACACAGTTACTTTTTGCTGATGGATACTGTGCTTATGGAGATTCTAAAGAAAATTCAAGGTTAGTGGATGAGTTTGAGAATGTGTGTAAAGGTAGAAAGTGAAAGTGAACATAGAAAAGGTAAGGTGATGAGGGTATCAATGATTTAGATAAAGAAAATTGAATATAAAATTTGGGGGAGGAGTATGGAAGAAGTGAATGTTCTCAGATATATTTGGGAGTTGACGTTTCGGCGGATGGATTTATGAAGGATGAGGTTAATCATAGAATTGATGAGGGAAAAAGGTGAGTGGTGCGTTGAGGTATATGTGGAGTCAAAAAACGTTATCTATGGAGGCAAAGAAGGAATGTATGAAAGTATAGTAGTACCAACACTCTTATATGGATGTGAAGCTTTGGGGGGTAAATGCAGCAGCGAGGAGACGGTTGGAGGCAGTGGGGATGTCCTGTCTAAGGCAATGTGTGGTGTAAATATTATGCAGAAAATTCGGAGTGTTGGGAAATTAGGAGAAGGTGTGGAGTTAATAAAAGCATTAGTCAGAGGGGCAGAAGAGGGGTTTGTTTAGGTGGTTTGGTCATTTAGAGAGAATGGATCAAAGTAGAATGACATGGAAAGCATATAAATCTATAGGGGAAGGAAAGAGGGGTAGGGGTCGTCCTCGAAAGGGTTGGAAAGAGGGGTAAAGGAGGTTTTGTGGCGAGGGGCTTGGACTTCCAGCAAGCGTGCATGAGCGTGTTGGATAGGAAGTGAATGGAGAGAATGATACTTGGGACCTGACGATCTGTTGGAGTTTGAGCAGGGTAATATTTAGTGAAGGGATTCAGGGAAACCGGTTATTTTCATATAGTCGGACTTGAGTCCTGAAAATGGAAATCAATGCCTGCACTTAAGGGGGGGGTTTGGGATGTTGCAGTTTGGAGGGATTGTTGTGTATCTTTATACGTATATGCTTCTAAACTGTTGTATTCTGAGCACCTCTGCAAAAGCAGTGATAATGTGTGAGTGTGGTGAAAGTGTTGAATGATGATGAAAGTATTTTCCTTTTGGGGATTTTCTTTCTTTTTTGGGTCACCCTGCCTGGTGGGAGACGGCCGACTTGTGATATATATATATAATATATAAAAATATATATATTGATATATTATATATATATTATATATATATATATATATTTATATATATATATACATATTATATATATATATAATATATATATATATATATATATATATATATATATATAATATATATATTTATATATATATATATATATATATATATATATATATATATATATATAATAATATATATATATATATAATATATATAATTTTGTCGTGCCGAATATGTAAAAACTGGTCAGTTTGCAAGAACTCATTTAAAAATTAAGTTTTTTTCTAAAATTTTCTCTTATACGTTTAAAAAATAATTTTTTTTATTAATGATGATGTAAAAAATTATAATTTTTTCACCAAAAGGAACTTTAAAAACTTACCTAACCTTATATAACAAGAACAATTTATTTTAGCCTAACCCAACTAAATATATTTTAGATTTGTTTACAATAATTTAATACAAAACAAACACAGTGAAATATATTTTTTTCGTTAGGTTCAGAATGATTTTGGCGAAATTATTACATACACAAATTATCACTTGTCCTAAAAGGCAAGATGAGCGTTGCTATTTAAACCAAGATCGCAAGTTCTGCCTATTCGGCACGACTTTTATATATATATATATATATATATATATATATATATATATATAATATATATATATATATATATATATATATATATATATAAAATATATATATTATATATATGTCGTGCCGAATATATAAAACTGGTCAATTAGTAAGAACTCATTAAAGTTAAGCCCCTTTCTAAAATTTTCTCTTATACGTTTAAAGATAATATTTTTTCATTAATGTTAATGCAAAAATTTTTAATTTTGCCCAAAGAATCTTAGAAAACTTACCTAACCTGTTATAGCAGAGCAATTTATTTTAGCCTAACCCAACTAAATATATTTTAAATAGGTTTACAGTATTTTAGTACTAAAAAAAACACAATCAAACATATTTTTTTCGTTAGGTTCAGAATGATTTTGGCGATCTTATTGCATACACAAATTTTCACTTGTCCTATATGGCAAGATGAGCGTTGCTATTTAACCCAAGATCGCAAGTTCTGCCCATTCGGCACGATATATATATATATATATATATATATATATATATATATATATATATATATATATATATATATACATATATATATATATATATATATATATTATATATTATATATATATATATATATATATATATATTATATTTAATATAATATATATATATATATATGTCGTGCCGAATATGCAGAACTTGCGATTGGCTTAAATAGCAACGCTCATCTTGCCATATAGGACAAGTAAAAATTTGTGTAGGCAATAATTTCGAAAAAATCATTCTGAACCAACGAAAAAAATATATTTGTTTGTGTTTTTTTTTAGTACAAAATTATTGTAAACGTATTAAAATATATTTAGTTGGGTTAGGCTAAAATAAATTGCTCTTATTATAATAAGGTTAGGTAAGTTTTCTAAGATTCTTTTGGTGCAAAATTAAATTTTTTTACATTAATATTAAGAAAAATATATATCTTTAATTAAACGTATAAGAGATAATTTCAGAAAGGACTTAATTTGAATGAGTTCTTGCTAATTGACCATTTTTTACTATTCGGCACACATATAATATATATATATATATAATATATATATATATATATATATAATAAAAATATATATATATATATATATATATATATATATATATATATATATATATATATATGTCGTGCCGAATAGGCAGAACTTGCGATCTTGTTTAAATTTATCAACGCTAATCTTGCCATATAGGAAAAAGCAAAAAATTTGTGTATGCATAATTTCGCCAAAATCATTCTGAACTAACAAAAAAAATATTTCACTGGGGTTTGTTTAGTATTAAATTACTGTAAACAAATCTAAAATATATTTAGTTGGTTGGGCTAAAATAAATTGCGCTTGTTATAATAAGGTTAGGTAAGTTTTCTAAGTTCCTTTTGGTGCAAAATTATAAATTTTTAATCAACATTAATGAAAAAATATATCCTTAAACGTATAAGAGAAAATTTTAGGAAGGACTTAACTTTAAATGAGTTCTTACTAATTAACCAGTTTTACATATTTGGCACGACATATATCTATATATATATATATAAAATATATATATATATATATATATATATATATATATTATATATATATATATATATATATATATATATATATATATATATGTATATATAATGTCGTGCCGATTAGGAAGAACTTGCAATCTTCGTTTTAAATAGCAACGCTCATCTTGCCATATAGGACAAGTGAAAATTTGTGTATGAAATAATTTCGCCAAAATCATTCTAAACGTAACGAAAAAAATATTTTTCACTGGTTTGTTTAGTATTAAATTTTTGAAAAACAACTATAAAAATATTTGTAGGCTTGGGGATAAAAAAAATTCCTCTTGTTATAAAAAGGTTAGGTAAGTTTTCTAAGTTTTTTGGGTGCAAAATTAAAAAATTTTTTTTATTAATTTTAATAAAAAAATATTCTTTAAACGTATAAAAAAAATTTAGAAAGGTTTTAAATTTTTAAATGATTTTCTTGCAAATTGACCTTTTTACATATTCGGCACGCATTATAAAAATATTTATATATATATATATATATTATATATTATTATATATATATATATATATATTTTATATATTATATTATAATATAAATATATATTATTATTATATTTTTTTAATATATTATATATATATTATTAGCGTGCCAAAAGGGAGAACTTGCGATCTTGGCTTAATACAAACTCATCTTAAAAATAGGAAAAGTGAAAATTTGTGTATGAAATAATTTCCCAAAATAATTCTAAACCTAACGAAAAAAAATATATTTCACTGGTTTGTTTAGTTTTAAAAATTACTGTAAACAAATCAAAAAATATATTTTGTCGGGTTGGGTTAAAAAAAATTGTTCTTGTTATATAAGGTTAGGAAAGTTTTCTAAGATTTTTTTGGTGAAAATTAAATTTTTTACATTAACATTAATGAAAAAAATATATCTTTAAAAAAAAGAGGGAAAAATTTTTAGAAAGGACTTAAATTTTTAAAGGGGTTCTTGCAAATTGATCGATTTACATATTGGGCACGTATATATATATATAAAATTATATTTATAATATAAAAATATATATATATATATTATATAATATATTATATAAATTATATAAATATTTATATATATATATATTATAAATATTATATATTATATATTATAAATATATTTTAAAATTATATTATTATATATTATATATATATTTATATATATATATATATATATATATATATATATGCACGTTATTTACACCCCATTCATTTATTCCTGTTTTCCATTTATACACCTCAATAAACCCCCCTTAATTCCACCTTTCCAAAGATACGACACAGTCCCTCAGTCTATCCCCGTAGGAAATATTTCTGATACATAGAATAAATTTTTGTTTTTTTGGGGGTTTGCCGGGCTTTGTGTCCATTCTGTAACATATTGACTAGAACTTCCGCATATTCTAAACGGGGCCCTAACCAACGTATATGAAATGAAAAATAATCGGGGATTTTGTTATTTTTACTTTTTGATATAAAGCCAAAATTCTTTTCGTTCTTGGAAAATTTGGCACTTTTTTTTGGTTTTAGTTTACTGTAACGAATTCCTAAATTTTTTTCGCATTCGGTTATTTTTTTTTCCAAGGTTAGAACTTTTATTCCCTTTGTCTAAAATAACTGCATTTGCCACTTCTTTAACATAATCAGTATAATAAAAATCTTCCTTGTCTGACGGCTAATTTGGTGTCTCGGAAAAATTTGCTTATGTTGCTTTTTCTTTCCCCTCATTATGTCGTTTGGGTATACCGGAAAACAAAGGACTCAATACTGACCCCCTTGGAACACCCCCTTGTGACGCGTCCCCACTCTGATTTCCCCCCCAATTATGCAAAATCCTGTTGCTTATCTGTCTGCAACACGCACCCATCCAAAAAAAAACCTTCCTATTCGTGCTCCTTATTTCCTCAACGTCTCCCGATGGAACTTATTAAAAAAATTATTAAAAACTCCATTAAAAAGTCTATTAAAAACTCCATTAAAAACTCTTTAAAAATCCATATACATAATATTCATTAACATGATATACCTCTTCAAATGCCTTATTGAAAATGGTTAATAAATTCACGAGGCAGACACTTCCCTATGAAAGACCGATCTGAGATTCATTGAGCAAATAATGTTTTCCAAGGTGGCTGCGAATAGCCTCGGGAGATATTGATTCTACCAATTTTTCCACAATAGAAGTTAGGCTAATTGCTCTATAATTCGAGGCTAATGACCTTTCTCCTGCTTTTTAGATAGGTCTCACATTTGCTATTTTCCACTTATCTAGCACTATGCTAGTTTGTAGTGATATGTCAGAAAGACTAGCCAATAGTTTGTTAAGTTAATCCTTACATTCCTTTATAACCTTAGAGAACAGTTCATTAATGACGGAAATTTCATAGGTTTCCTTGAGCGTGCACAACTTATTTTCCTCCTAATCTGTATAATTTTTAATTTCTGGAATTTCTCTAGTATCTTCCTTCATAAAAACTGAGGGGAATTAAGCGTTGAAGACTGAATACATTTCTTGGTCACTGTCAGTGAGCTAACCTGAGCAGGTTTTAAGTGGGCCTATCGTGTCGCTAATGTTACTCCTGTATACAAGAATGAAGCTTTTTGGATTAAGCCCCGAATCCCTTGCTGCTTTAACCTCATAATCTCTTTTGGCTTTTCTTATTCCTTTTTCAGTTTTTTTAATTGAATATATTTATTTCTTAAGTTCCATTTGCCAGTAAATGCCTCTCTTTTGTCTTATCAGATGTTTTATCTATTGTTTATCCCTGTAGGATCATTTTTGGTTAATTTAATTTCCCTATTTGGAACATAATTAGCCTGTGCAGCTTGAACTATGCTTTAAAAATGTCATATTGGCAACCATCACTGTCTACCTGACCCACAGGATAAGAACAAGTCAGGTCACACCAGTTCACTCCACTCCGGTAATTACTCAGTCCTATGAAATCGGCTAAGCAGAAGTCAGGGACTTTAAGTGGGTTGTATTTATTAATTGTATTTATTTATTGAAACTGAGTGATTTGTGATCGCAAGGCTCCGGCCAAATGCAAAGTCATGAAGATCGGGGAAGGGCAAAGAAGACCGCAGACACGGTATAGGTTAAATCACCGCCACCATATTTAGGCCAAACCAAATGTAAACTTTGCCTGATGGACAACTGTCACACCTTGCGTCTTTATGTGCTGGAATGCGATAAAATTAATGAAGTCAGAGACAACTCACTCAGAAATGTTCAAGAAATGTCAAAATATTTCATCCATAGTGATATATTACAAACCATTCCGGAAAAATACCCTGACTTTTCTCAATGTAAATAAAACATTACCACTTTTAATGAAAATATAATATCTTAATATCTACAAGTACATGTACAGGGTATACAGTCCTAGCTGACATCAGTGACATACTACTACATACAAAGTTGCTTGTTATGCTGAGCATTTTGGGTAAATTAGGTCAGTGTTTTTCCAGGATGCGACCCACACCAGTCTACTAACATCCAGGTACCCATTTTACTGATGGGGAACATAGATAACCAGTGTGAGGAAACACGCCCAATGTTTCTATCCTCGCCGGGACTCGAACCCGGACACTCGCCGTGTGAAGCGAGAGCTTAGCCACCAGACCACGGGGTACCGTATCTGTGTGTGTGTGTTTACCTATTTGTACTTACCTCTTTGTGACTGCAGAGGTCAATTCACAGCTCATGAAGCCTCTCTCCCTTCTCCATGTATTTTATCTTATCTCTTTTATATGGATCCTGCCTCTACTACATCACTCTCCAGATTATTCCACTTCCTGACAACTGTATGGCTGCATAAAAACTTTCTAACATCACTGTGACTCTTAGTCTTCAACTTCCAGTCGTGACCCCTTGTTGCTGTGTCCCATCTCTGAAACATTCAACCTTGTCATTTCCTCTCAGAATTTTGTATTTCGTTATCATATTCCCTGCCCCCTCCTTCTCACTCTCTCCCGTCCTCCAGCGTCCTCATATTGATTTCCCTTAACCTCTCCATGTAGGATATACCCTTGCAAACCTTAGCACTTTCTCTAATTTCTTGACGTGCTTGACCATTGTGGGGGTACCATACTGTGCTGCACACTCCAATATGGGCCTGACGTACACGGTGTACAGAGTTTTGAATGACTCTTTGCTAAGGTGTGTGTGTGTGTGTACTCACCTAATTTTACTCATCTAATTGTGGCTGCAGGAGTCGATTCATAGATCTTCCCCTGAAGTCTCTTCACTGGTCGCTACCAGGTTCTCTCTCTCTCCCAGCTCCATGAGCTTTATCATACCTCATCTTCAAACTGTGTATGGATCCTGCCTCCACCACGTCACTTTCTAGATTTTTCCACTTCCTGACAATTCTATGGCTGAAGAAATATTTCATAACATCCCTCTGGCTCATCCGAGTCTTCAACTTCCAATTGTGACCCGTTGTTACTGTGTCCCATCTCTGGATCATCCTGTCGTTGTCCATATTGTCAATTCCTGGTAGTATTTTATATGTTATCATGTCCCCCCTATCCCTCCTGTCCTCCAGTGTCGTCCGGCCGATTTCCCTTAACCTCTACTCATAGGACATACTCCTTAGCTCCGGGACTAGTCTTGCTACAAACCTTTGCAATTTCTCTAACTTCTTGACGTTTGTGTGTGTGTGTGTGTGAGTGTGTGTACTCACCTATTTGTACTCACCTATTTGTGGTTGCAGGGGTCGAGTCTTAGCTCCTGGCCCCGCCTCTTCACCGGTTGCTACTGGGCCCTCTCTCTCCCCGCTCCATGAGCTTTATCAAACCTCGTCTTAAAACTGTGTATGGTTCCTGCCTCCACTACGTCATTTTCTAGGCTATTCCACTGCCTTACAACTCTATGACTGAAGAAATACTTCCTAATATCTCTCTGACTCATTTGTGTCTTCAACTTCCAATTGTGGCCTCTTGTTTCTGTGTCCCCTCCCTGGAACATCCTGTCTTTGTCCACCTTGTCTATTCCACGCAGTATTTTTATATGTCGTTATCATGTCTCCCTGACCCTCCTGTCCTCCAGTGTCGTCAGGCCGATTTCCCTTAATCTTTCTTCATAGGACATTCTCCTTAGCTCTGGAACTAACCTTGTCGCAAACCTTTGTACTTTCTCTAGTTTCTTGACGTGCTTTATCAAGTGCGGGTTCT
The DNA here is from genome assembly GCF_026875155.1 of Cherax quadricarinatus. Classification (NCBI taxonomy): domain Eukaryota; kingdom Metazoa; phylum Arthropoda; class Malacostraca; order Decapoda; family Parastacidae; genus Cherax; species Cherax quadricarinatus. The sequence goes on from NC_069431.1 coordinate 28,968,748, forward strand.
AAACAGGTGCTGCATACTCCAGTATGGGCCTGACATACACGGTGTACAGTGTCTTGAACGATTCCTTACTAAGGTATCGGAATGCTGTTCTCAGGTTTGCCAGGCGCCCATATGCCGCAGCAGTTATCTGATTGATGTGTGCTTCCGGAGACATGCTCGGTGTTATACTCACCCCAAGATCTTTCTCCTTGAGTGAGGTTTGCAGTCTTTGGCCACCTAGCCTATACTCTCTCTGTGGTCTTCTGTGCCCTCCCCCTATCTTCATGACTTTGCATTTGGCAGGATTAAATTCGAGAAGCCATTTGCTGGACCAGGTGTCCAGTCTGTCCAGGTCTCTTTGAAGTCCTGCCTGGTCCTCATCAGATTTAATTCTCCTCATTAACTTCACATCATCTGCAAACAGGGACACTTCTGAGTCTAACCCTTCCATCATGTCGTTCACATATACCAAAAATAGCACTGGTCCTAGGACCGACCCCTGTGGGACCCGCTCGTCACAGGTGCCCACTGTGATACATCATTACGTACCATGACTCGTTGTTGCCTCCCTGTCAGGTATTCTCTGATCCATTGCAGTGCCCTTCCTGTTATATGCGCCTGATGCTCTAGTTTCTGCACTAATCTCTTGTGAGGAACTGTGTCAAAGGCCTTCTTGCAGTCCAAGAAGATGCAATCAACCCACCCCTCTCTCTCGTGTCTTACTTCTGTTATTTTTTCATAAAACTCCAGAAGGTTTGTGACACAGGATTTGCCTTCCGTGAATCCGTGCTGGTTGGCATTTATACTCTTGTTCAGTTCCAGGTGCTCCACCACTCTCCTCCTGATAATCTTCTCCATAATTTTGCATACTATACACGTCAATGACACAGGTCTATAGTTTAGTGCCTCTTTTCTGTCTCCTTTTTAAAAATGGGAACTACATTTGCCGTCTTCCATACCTCAGGTAGTTGCCCAGTTTCCAGGGACGTGTTGAAGATTGTGGTAAGTGGCACGCACAACATATCTGCTCCCTCTCTAAGGACCCACGGGGAGATGTTGTCCGGTCCCATTGCCTTTGAGGTATCGATGTCCCTTAGCAGTTTCTTCACCTCCTCCTCATCTGTATGTATGTCGTCCAACACTTGATGGTGTATTCCTTGCTGGTGTCCCCATCTGGTCTGTCCCCCCAGAGTCCTTCCTGCCTCTACTGTAAATACTTCCTTAAATCTCGTGTTGAGCTCCTCACATACCTCTTGATCGTTTCTTGTGAGTTCTCCACCTTCTTTCCTCAGCCTTATCACCTGGTCCTTGACTGTTGTCTTCCTCCTAATGTGGCTATACAGCAGTTTCGGGTCAGATTTGACTTTCGATGCTAAGTCGTTTTCATACTGTCGCTGGGCCTCCCTCCTTATCTGTGCATACTCGTTTCTGGCTCTTCTACTAATCTCCTTGTTTTCCTGGGTCCTATGCCTCCTGTACCTTTTCCATTCTCTGTTGCACTTAGTTTTTGCCTCCCCACACCTTCGGGTAAACCAAGGACTCGTTTTGGTCTTCCTATTATTTCTGTTTCCCTTGGGAACAAAACTTTCCTCTGCCTCCTTGCACTTTGTTGCACAAATTCCATCATCTCGTTTACTGATTTTCCTACCATTTTCTCTGTCCCACTGAACCTCCTGCAAGAAGTTTCTCATACCTGTGTAGTCCCCCCTTTTATAGTTTGGCCTGTCCCCTTCAGTTCCTGTTACCTTCTCCACTTGTAACTCTACTATATAATCAAAACTCAGAACCACGTGATCGCTAGCTCCAAGGGCCTCTCTAAGTGATGTCTTCAATGTCTGAACTGCTCAGGGTGAACCCAAGATCCAGTCTTGCTGGCTCATCCTCCCCTCTCTCTCTGGTTGTGTCCCTGACATGTTGATGCATGAGGTTTTCAAGTACCACATCCATCATCTTGGCTCTCCATGTTTCGGGACCCCCATGTGGCTCAGGTTTTCCCAGTCGATCTCCCTGTGGTTGAAATCGCCCATTACAGTAACTTTGCTCTGCTCGATGGACTCTTCTTGCCACCTCAGCCAGTGTGTCCACCATCACCCTGTTGTTTTCTTCGTACTCCTCTCTTGGCCTCCTGCAGTTCTGTGGTGGGTTATACATCACTCCAATGACTACTTTATGTTCTCTGGACTGAATTGTACCTACAATGTAGTCTCTTTCTCCAATCATGTCCATGCCTTCCATTTCCTCAAATCCCCATCGGTGTTTTATGAGCAGTGCAACCCCTCCTCCCCCTCTACTCCTTCTATCTTTCCTCAGGATCTGATATCCCATTGGGAAGATTGTGTCTGTTATTGTCTCAGCGAGTTTTGTTTCTGTGACTGCTATGATGTCTGGGGACTTTTCACTGATTCTTTCGTTCCACTCCTCATGTTTATTCATTATTCCATCCGCGTTTGTGTACCAAACTTTCAGTTTCTTTTCTATCATTGTGGTCATGCAAGAATATTGGGGTTGGGGGAGCGAGAGCCTTGGTGGGGGCCTATATGGGGCTGTGGTATAGGTGGGGTTTGTGATGATGGGGGTGGGGTCAGAATGTCCATAAGGACAGCTGTTGGGGTGAGGTTTTTGATATGGGGGTTGGTGGTAGAGGAACAGTGAGTGGGTTTGTAGTATAGTTGCTCAGTTGCGTTGGGAATGTCGCGGTTGGAGTCTTTTGGTGGGAGATTTCTGTGGGGTGTGTTTGCCCTTCCTCCTGTGTCTGGGTCCTGCTCATTTTCGTCATTGCCTCTCGTTCCTCCTTGCGTCTCTGTACCCTCTCTTTCAGTGTAGTCCTTTCTTCTTGTGTTCTGTCGCGGTCGAGGTATACTCTCTGGTACCCTGTTTGTCCCTCAGTCTTGCTTTCTCTTGCAGAATCCTGGTTCGAACTGATTCTTCCTTGAAAGTTACTCTGACAGGCCGTATCCTTCCACTCGCAAACCACCCAATTCTCTGAAAATTTGTCACCTGGGTCATATCGCCCTCACCTATTGTTTTCATGATGCCTTCATATCATTTTTTTTCTCCTCCTGTTTTATTTCTTCCAAAGTTGTCCCCCTTGGCTTCTTGGAGCCCGTACACAAAAACTGACCTCGCCCTTTCCTCCTCCCACTGAGTCTCCATCTGCTTCCTCTGAGGCATTTTATTTCCTTCCATTGACATGTTCTTGCCTTCAGTCCCTGTCATATCTGAAACTTCTATTCTCAGTGAACTGTCTTTCATGACCAGCTGTCCCTTGCTACTGCAGTTGGTGTGTGTGTGTGTGTGTGTGTGTGTGTGTGTGTGTGTGTGTGTGTGTGTGTGTGTACTCATCTATTTGTGGTTGCAGGGGTCGAATCTTAGCTCCTGGCCCCGCCTCTTCGCCGGTTACCACTGGGCCCTCTCTGTCCCAGCTCCAAGAGCTTTATCAAACCTCGTCTTAAAACTATGTATGGTTCCTGCCTCCACTACATCACTTTCTAGGCTATTCCACTGCCTGACAACTCTAATACTGAAGAAATACTTCCTAATATCTCCCTGACTCATCTGTGTCTTCAACTTCCAATTGTGACCTCTTGTTTCTGTGTCCCCTCCCTGAAACATTCTGTCTTTGTCCGCGCAGTATTTTATGTGTCGTTATCATGTCTCCCCTGACACTCCTGTCCTCTAGTGTCGTCAGGCCGATTTCCCTTAACCTTTCTTCGTAGGACAATCCCCTTAGCTCTGGGACTAGTCTTGTTGCAAACCTTTTCACTTTCTCTAATTTCTTGACGTGCTTGACCAGGTGTGGATTCCAAACAAACTGGTGCTGCATACTCAAGTATGGACCTGACGTAAATGGTGTACAGAGTCTTGAACGATTCCTTACTGAGGTATCGGAAGGCTATCCTTAGGTTTGATAGACGCCCGTATGCTGCAGCAGTTATCTGATTGATGTGCGCCTCAGGAGACGTGCTCAGTATTATACTCACGCCAAGGTCCTTTTCCTTGAGTGAGGTTTTCAGTCTTTGGCCGCCTAGACTATACTGTGTCTGCAGTCTTCTTTGTCATTCCCCGATCTTCATGACTTTGCATTTGGCAGGGCTAAATTCAAGGAGCCAGTTGCTGGACCAGGCTTGTAGCCTGTCCAGGTAGCTTTGTAGTCCTGCCTGATCCTCGGCTGATTTAATTCTTCTCATTAACTTCACATTATCTGCAAATAGGGAAACTTCTGAGTCTATCCCTTCGGCGTGTGTGTGTGTGTGTGTGTGTGTGTGTG